>OV049876.1:3845000-4477500 GCA_920104075.1 Melanargia galathea
GGTTTGAAAATATCCGATATTTATTATAAATATCGGATATATATCCATTGATATATATCCTTCAAACCTTGCTATGTATATTACATTATATTAGCAGTATTTTTAACGGAGATAAATGTCGTTTAATCCAATTTTGCACTGTATTTTAATCAAGGACAATTAACTGTAGTAAGGGCTGTTTAGTGGATAATATTACTCCAAATGCTGTATAACATACAAAATAACATTCACTAGATGCCTCGCAGTTGCTTAAGAGACTCACTAGCGTATCGAATTAATAGTTTCTACTTTATAGTGGTTCACATAAGTATCTAAAAAGAAAAGAAAACAGCTTATAGCTGCATACAGTTCACATGTGTAATTTTATTCAGTTTTTGCTGAATTACAGTACACCAGTGAACTATTAGACAGTTTTTTTGCAGAATTTAAGAGTTTTAACAATTCATGTCCCTGTTTAACAGGAATCCACCATTTATTGTATAATCTATAAATGTACTGATTAATTTTTCAACTTTTATGATGTTTTGTGTATGAATTAGGAATGTGTTGCATTAGTTTTTACTTCCTCATATCTAATAACTTTTAAATCTTATAATTCTTTCAAAGCACTAAAAATTGTTTATTCAAGTTATCATCACAGCTTATTTATGTTAAACTACTTAAACACTGAATATTTTCATGGTGCACTAAAATTTTCTTAGATAATATATAATTACCTATATTTATATAATGTCAGTAAAATTACATTCCCAATCATTTTTCTTTTATTAATATGTAAAACAATGTACTTATCAGGGAATATTGAATATTATCCACATAATATGTGTTCCATTGGTAGAGCTATGTAGGTTATTAATTTGCTTATTTGCTTAATTAAGTTTGCTACTTCAAATATGTTCACTTTTACACAGGCTGCAAACAACTTTTCCCAGTTTAAAACATGTAGGTATTATACGTGACTATTTTCTGAATAAAAAGTAACTTGACCTTTTAGTCAGTCGATATTCAGCGCATATAAGTCCGCATAGTCGCCTACTTGAGTGGTCAGGCGACCATGCGGATCTGCCAAAACGTGTAAAATAAAAGCTGAGGTAGCATGTAAGTAGTACCTACCTAAATGCCTAAATTGCTCCAGAATAATGGAGGCAACGTCAGCTATTAGTGTTATCTTACCAGCTCAAACACCAGTAAATCACGAATCAGTCAAAAAACAAAAACTACGATTAAACATATTAAATCATAAATCTTGACAAATATTGTGTACTTACCTGATCTGGTGGGTCCCAACTTAATAAACTATGTGATTTAGAGAAAATCACACTTTCAGGTACTTAAAATTCAATAAATCACTTGAAAAGTTGAAATGAATTAGCAATTAGCCATGGGGATCATGGGGATGAAACTGTCATACAAATTCGAAGTCGAAAATTTTGAAATAAACGAGTGACCTCTAGCGTCCGGGGTGGTACAACTTTCAAGAAATTGTTTAAATGTGAAACTAGATGGCAGGATGTTCGCCTGAAGCTTATCTAATCCGTCACTTGTCAAAGTTCAATTAAATCAAGTGTCAAAAACTGAAGTTTTACAAACTTTTTCAACGGTTATTTGCAGTGCAATATTTCGTAGTTTTCTCATTTTCTTTGTTTTATTAATAGTGATTTTTGTTTATAACGACGATTTGGACTGTTAATGGACTCTGTGATTTCTTCTCCAAACGATTTTACCCGACTTTGCAAATTGATTTCTGTTTCCTGATATATACGACATACCTGGCATCTCTTTTCGGTTTCTTGACAAAATGCCTAAACAATCGGAACTTCGGAACTATTGGAACGGAATTTTATTTTGGGTGTACTATTGATGGTAAGTTTATTTGTATAAAGTTTATACTATATTATGTAGGTACTTAAATCCCACGTAAAAATCCAATGATATCCTTATCATCCAAGATTGTGACCAATTCTTAATTTTTTCAGGTACATTGCATAGATTTCCAAGGAAAAGTTTGAATCTTGGAAGAGTGTGTTAGGTTTAACAACTCAAGGATACATCAATATATTGTAATTTTGATATCTTGTCTAAATGTAAAGCGCATTTTTCTAAACTTAAACTATTCATTATTTCATTGACTATTAAACTAATACTTACTTCACAGTTGGTGTATGGGGGTAAACAAAATATTAAAAGGTAAAATTACAATGTTAAAAAAAATGATTTAATAAAAGAACATGCTTATATGTATTATAACATTCATACAAAATATAAAACAAAATAAATACTTTGTGTTTCATTTTTACTATTTGCAATTAAAAAACAAATAAATAATCCGTTTTAAAATATAGAGTTATTTTCCAAAATATATTTAAAGGAAAATCGATCTGAATATTAAAACGGATTATTTATTTACCCTGAATAGTAATTATTTATAAGCCAAGCCCCCAAGGTCGACATGTACGAAAAGCGCCATCTATCGGTCTATTTGGTATCTAAATGTGGTTTCAATACTAACGCCATCTTTAGACGGTGGAGGAAAAACTTTTAAATACATCTCAACGTTTCGCATCTATAGCAGGTAGTAGTGTATTATCTATGATGGGGATGAAACTGCCATACAAATTCGAAGTCGAAAATTTTCAAATACACGAGTGACCTCTAGCGTCCGGGGTGGTACAACTTTCAAGAAATTGTTTAAATGTGAAACTAGATGGCAGGATGTTCGCCTGATGCTTATCTAATCCGTCACTTGTCAAAGTTTAATTAAATGAAGTGTCAAAAACTGAAGATTTACAAACTTTTTCAACGGTTATTTGCAGTGCATTATTTCTTAGTTTTCTCATTTTCTTTGTTTTATTAATAGTGGTTTCTGTTTATAACGACGACTTGGACTGTTAATGGACTCTGTGATTTCTTCTCCAAACGATTTTACCCGACTTTGCAAATTGATTTCTGTTTCCTGATATATACGACATACCTGGCATCTATTTCGGTTTCTTGACAAAATGCCTAAAAAATCGGAGCTTCGAAACTATTGGAACGGAATTTTATTTTGGGTGTACTGTTGATGGTAAGTTTGTTTGTATAAAGTTAATGCTATATTATGTAGGTACTTAAATCCCACGTAAAAATCCAATGATATCCATATCATCCAAGATTGTGACCAATTCTTCATTTTTTCAGGTACATAAACATTGCATAGATTTCCTAAATGGGAGTATCCCCACAAGGAAAAGTTTGAATCTTGGAAGAGTGTGTTAGGTTTAACAACTCAAGGATATAACAATATATTGTAATTTTGATATCTTGTCTAAATGTAAAGCGAAATTTTCTAAACTTAAACTATTCATTATTTCATTGACTATTAAACTAATACTTACTTCACAGTTGGTGTATGGGGGTAAACAAAATATTAAAAGGTAAAATTACAATGTTAAAAAAATTGATTTAATAAAAGAACATGCTTATATGTATTATAACATTCATACAAAATATAAAACAAAATAAATACTTTGTGTTTCATTTTTACTATTTGCAATTAAAAAAATAAATAAATAATCCGTTTTAAAATTTAGAGTTATTTTCCAAAATATATTTAAAGGAAAATCGATCTGAATTTTAAAACGGATTATTTATTTACCCTGAATAGTAATTATTTATAAGCCGAGCCCCCAAGGTCGGCATGTACGAAAAGCGCCATCTATCGGTCTATTTGGTATCTAAATGTGGTTTCAATACTAACGCCATCTTTAGACGGTGGAGGAAAAACTTTTAAATACATCTCAATGTTTCGCATCTATAGCAGGTAGTAGTGTATTATCTATGCAATTAGCATCACAGATTAGCATTTAGCAAAATGGCGTCGGGTGGCGTTCATCCCGCCGGAAGTGTTGCCAGTTCAGCTTTTTTGTTTCCCAACCAAAGATGTGAATTATTTTGAAATACATTTATTATTTTAAATGCAAATGCAAAATACTTACCTACCTATTTTTTAATTGCATTTGAAACACTTTTTTTTTTAAATAGATTTAGTATTTTATTCGGAGTGTAATTTTATTAGTAGGTATATGTAGACCCGAATCTCATGAAAAATAGGAAAATTAAATTAAACACTAGGTTAACTCGGCTGCCCTAGTGATAAACAAAGTACTAAATTTACCAAAAGTGTGGTTAAAAAAACAAAACCTTTTTATAGACATTTATAAATAAATCCAATAAATTCCCAATCTATTTCAAATCTCCCCGCAGGTTGGGAAACTCCCCACAAAATGGCCACCCTGCGCTTGTCGTGTCAAACAACGTTTCATTTCACGCAAATTTTTATCATATCATATCACATATTATTCAAATGTTGAATGGAAGCAGGCGTTACTTTGCGGAATTCCATGATATACAATGAATATAAAATTATTTTGCTATAATCCGCTAACAGTGACAAATTTGTAGGCACAACACCACACAATCTTGTAGGCACAACACCACACAATCTTGTAGGCACAACACCACACAAATTCACCACAAAACAAACTCGACGATCGTTTCGCTCCGACACCGGAGCATCTTCAGGAGATGTCGACTTCACAACGGCTTTGATGGTCTAAGACCATTAAAGTAAAATATACCTTGAATGTATTAATTTAAAGTCACAAATTCAGTATAACTGATTTCAACATGGAGCGTTATGGATCGTATCGTACATACCTAAACGTATAAGAATGGATAGACGAAATTGAGCTCTATTTCAATGGTGTTATGGTTTATTTTACTTTGATGCCTTAGGCCATCAAATGAATACCATTTCATCGTCAAAAGTTACACAATCAGGGGGCAGGTTATAGTAGGCTCCTATTGCGAATCCTTAATCCTGAGTCCTGACACTGTAGAATAATTACTTAATGCCCACCTAAGTTATGAAGATTCAGGAAGTGTTCATAGTGAATTAATATTGTAGGTACCAAGCAACAACTTTATGATTAGACTCTAAGTCTTATCCCAGGTAATGCAGGGTACTGTAGCACCCCTTATTAGCAATTTCTGTCGGGGTTTTATGCCAACGGTAGTCATCGGTTGGTAGCATTTAGGAAGATGGTGGTTGAGATGCCAACTAAGTCCCTCTGTAAGGCCAATTACATGAAATATTATGTTACGTCATGCAGTCTTGCTTACAATCTTTTAACATTGGGCCAACGATGATGATGTTGATGCTGCAAAATACTGAGCTCCTAAGCCGTAGAGATTCTGATATCTGCAGCATTATTGTGATCGGAATTAACTCAGATACGTTTTTAACCGACTTCAAAAGAGGTTAAGTATCAATTCGACTGTTTATATAGGTATGTAATATTATTGGAACTGCAAGATATTCACATTTAAAGGTCCGTCCAAACTTGTAACATTTCATCGAACCGAACTGCGTAACCGTGTCAACACCGCGTAGTAGTTACGATAGTGTGGACTCAAACTTCTTATTTTTGCGATGTCTATGTGCTCCCGTGGTCAGATTTTTAAAAGCTTATATTTCCGAAACTATAGGGTACAGCCCCATGTTGTTGGTACTCAAACTTCTTATTTTCGCGATGTCTATATGCTTCCGTGGTCAGATTTTTAAAAGCATATATTTCCGAAACTATAGGGTACAGCCCCATGTTGTTGGTACTCAAACTTATTATTTTCGCGATGTCTATATGCTCCCGTGGTAAAATTTTTAAAAGCTTATATCTCCGAAACTATAGGGTACAGCCCCATGTTGTTGGTACTCAAACTTCTTATTTTCGCGATGTCTATAAATGGTAACGTGGTCAGATTTTTAAAAGCTTTTATCTTCGAAACTATAAGGTGCAGCCCCATGTTGTTGGTACTCAAACTTCTTATTTTTGCGATGTCTATGTGCTCCCGTGGTCAGATTTTTAAAAGCTTATATTTCCGAAACTATAGGGTACAGCCCCATGTTGTTGGTACTCAAACTTCTTATTTTCGCGATGTCTATATGCTTCCGTGGTCAGATTTTTAAAAGCATATATTTCCGAAACTATAGGGTACAGCCCCATGTTGTTGGTACTCAAACTTATTATTTTCGCGATGTCTATATGCTCCCGTGGTAAATTTTTTAAAAGCTTATATCTCCGAAACTATAGGGTACAGCCCCATGTTGTTGGTACTCAAACTTCTTATTTTCGCGATGTCTATATGCTCCCGTGGTCAAATTTTTAAAAGCTTATATCTCCGAAACCATAAGGTGCAGCCCCATGTTGTTGGTACTCAAACTTCTTATTTTCGCGATGTCTATATGCTAACGTGGTCAGATTTTTAAAAGCTTATATCTCCGAAACTATAAGGTGCAGCCCCATGTTGTAGGTACTCAAACTTCTTATTTTTGCGATGTCTATGTGCTCCCGTGGTCAGATTTTTAAAAGCTTATATTTCCGAAACTATAGGGTACAGCCCCATGTTGTTGGTACTCAAACTTCTTATTTTCGCGATGTCTAAGTACTCACGTGGTCAGATTTTTAATTTAAAAGCTTATATTTCCGAAACTATAGGGTACAGCCCCATGTTGCTGGTACTCAAACTTCTTATTTACGCGATGTCTATATGCTTCCGTGGTCATATTGTTAAAAGCTTATATCTCCGAAGCTATAAGGTGCAGCCCCATGTTGTTGGTACTCAAACTTCTTATTTTTGCGATGTCAATGTGCTCCCGTTGTCAGATTTTTAAAAGCTTATATCTCCGAAACTATAAGGTGCAGCCCCATGTTGTTGGTACTCAAACTTCTTATTTTCACAATGTCTATGTGCTCACGTTACACATTTTGCATATATTACAACGCTGTAGTCTGTAGTTAGGCCAACATAGCACCCACAGTATTATTATACCTTGCTATTCAACCAACTATAGCGAAGGTTGGCCCAACGTTTACACATGTTGCATATATTACAAAGCTGTAGTCTGTAGTTAGGCCAACGTAGCACCAAAAAAAGGATTATACCTTGTTGTTCAACCAACTATAGCGAAGGTTGACCGAACGTTACACATTTTGCATATATTACAACGCTGTAGTCTGTAGTTAGGCCAACGTTGCACCAAAAGAAGGATTATACCTTGTTGTTCAACCAACTATAGCGAAGGTTGGCCGAACGTTACACATTTTGCATATATTACAACGCTGTAGTCTGTAGTTAGGCCAACGTTGCACCAACAGTATGATTATACCTTGTTGTTCAACCAACTATAGCGAACGTTGGCCCAACGTTACATATTTTGCATATATTACAACGCTGTAGTCTGTAGTTAGGCCAACGTTGGACCAACAGTATGATTATACCTTGTTGTTCAACCAACTATAGCGAACATTGGCCCAACGTTACATATTTTGCATATATTACAACGCTGTAGTCTGTAGTTAGGCCAACGTTGCACCAACAGTATGATTATACCTTGTTGTTCAACCAACTATAGCGAACGTTGGCCCAACATTACATATTTTGCATATATTACAACGCTGTAGTCTGTAGTTAGGCCAACGTTGGACCAACAGTATGATTATACCTTGTTGTTCAACCAACTATAGCGAAGGTTGACCGAACGTTACACATTTTGCATATATTACAACGCTGTAGTCTGTAGTTAGGCCAACGTTGCACCAAAAGAAGGATTATACCTTGTTGTTCAACCAACTATAGCGAAGGTTGGCCGAACGTTACACATTTTGCATATATTACAACGCTGTAGTCTGTAGTTAGGCCAACGTTGCACCAACAGTATGATTATACCTTGTTGTTCAACCAACTATAGCGAACGTTGGCCCAACGTTACATATTTTGCATATATTACAACGCTGTAGTCTGTAGTTAGGCCAACGTTGGACCAACAGTATGATTATACCTTGTTGTTCAACCAACTATAGCGAACATTGGCCCAACGTTACATATTTTGCATATATTACAACGCTGTAGTCTGTAGTTAGGCCAACGTTGCACCAACAGTATGATTATACCTTGTTGTTCAACCAACTATAGCGAACGTTGGCCCAACATTACATATTTTGCATATATTACAACGCTGTAGTCTGTAGTTAGGCCAACGTTGGACCAACAGTATGATTATACCTTGTTGTTCAACCAACTATAGCGAACATTGGCCCAACGATGCATATTTTGCATATATTACAACGCTGTAGTCTGTAGTTAGGCCAACGTTGCACCAACAGTATAATTATACCTTGTTGTTCAACCAACTATAGCGAACGTTGGCCCAACGTTACATATTTTGCTATTATTACAACGCTGTAGTCTGTAGTTAGGCCAACGTTGCACCAACAGTATGATTATACCTTGTTGATCAACCAACTATAGCGAACGTTGGCCCAACGTTACATATTTTGCATATATTACAACGCTGTAGTCTGTAGTTAGGCCAACGTTGGACCAACAGTATGATTATACCTTGTTGTTCAACCAACTATAGCGAACGTTGGCCCAACGTTACATATTTTGCATATATTACAACGCTGTAGTCTGTAGTTAGGCCAACGTTGCACCAACAGTATGATTATACCTTGTTGTTCAACCAACTATATCGAACGTTGGCCCAACGTTACATATTTTGCATATATTACAACGCTGTAGTCTGTAGTTAGGCCAACGTTGGACCAACAGTATGATTATACCTTGTTGTTCAACCAACTATAGCGAAGGTTACCCCAACGTTACATATTTTGCATATATTACAACGCTGTAGTCTGTAGTTAGGCCAACGTTGGACCAACAATATTATTATACCTTGTTGTTCAACCAACTATAGCGAACATTGGCCCAACGTTACATATTTTGCATATATTACAACGCTGTAGTCTGTAGTTAGGCCAACGTTGGACCAACAGTATGATTATACCTTGTTGTTCAACCAACTATAGCGAACATTGGCCCAACGTTACATATTTTGCTATTATTACAACGCTGTAGTCTGTAGTTAGGCCAACGTTGCACCAACAGTATGATTATACCTTGTTGATCAACCAACTATAGCGAACGTTGGCCCAACGTTACATATTTTGCATATATTACAACGCTGTAGTCTGTAGTTAGGCCAACGTTGGACCAACAGTATGATTATACCTTGTTGTTCAACCAACTATAGCGAACGTTGGCCCAACGTTACATATTTTGCATATATTACAACGCTGTAGTCTGTAGTTAGGCCAACGTTGCACCAACAGTATGATTATACCTTGTTGTTCAACCAACTATAGCGAACATTGGCCCAACGTTACATAATTTGCATATATTACAACGCTGTAGTCTGTAGTTAGGCCAACGTTGGACCAACAGTATGATTATACCCTGTTGTTCAACCAACTATAGCGAAGGTTGGCCCAACGATACATATTATGCATATATTACAACGCTGTAGTCTGTAGTTAGGCCAACGTTGGACCAACAGTATGATTATACCTTGTTGTCCAACCAACTATAGCGAACGTTGGCCCAACGTTACATAATTTGCATATATTACAACGCTGTAGTCTGTAGTTAGGCCAACGTTGGACCAACAGTATGATTATACCTTGTTGTCCAACCAACTATAGCGAACGTTGGCCCAACGTTACATATTTTGCATATATTACAACGCTGTAGTCTGTAGTTAGGCCAACGTTGGACCAACAGTATGATTATACCTTGTTGTTTAACCAACTATAGCGAACGTTGGCCCAACGTTACTAGATTGTTGGCAATACTGCATGACGTAACGTAACATTTCATGCAGTTGGCCTTACAGAGGGACTTAGTTGGCATCTCAACCACCATCTCCCAACATGTTACCAACCGTTGGCTACCGTTGGCAACAAACCCCCAACGAAAATTGCTACTAGGGTTACCTTTCAAACAAAAAAAACGCATTCACGCATTCAAATCGGTTCACCCGTTTGAGCGCTACGGGGGAACAGACAGACAGACACACACACACACACACACACACACATAGACATGTCAAACTTATAACACCCCGTCGTTTTGCGTCGGGGGTTAAAAATACCCCCATATTCAATGTAATAGGAAGTTAATAACTTACGTATTAGGCACGTTGTGTTGCCAGATGTTCAGTGTGTCGTTATAGTCCATTACAAACAGTTCCTACTAAGAAATAAAATACCCCTATATTCACTGTAATCTGTGAAAGGTAATAACTTACGTATTGGGCACGTTCCGCATAGCCTTGTGCCTCACGAACACCGCTACAAGGGTCCCGTTGCCGACCACGCCGATGAGGAAGATGAGCGCGAACAACAGCGGCACGATGTAGGTCTCGGGGCGCTCGTAGTACGGCTTGTAGGGCTCCGAGATGTTCAGTGTGTCGTTATAGTCCATGGTGCATGGTCACTGAAACAAGATATTATGTGAATAGGGTTATATTATTACAAATGTGAAAGTAACTCTGTCTGTCTGTTACGCTTTCACGCCTAAACTGTTGAACTATTGTTGCAGTAGAATACCATATATTCAGTCAATCACCACACGAGTTTGTAGCAATGATTGATGCAGCTCTTAGGCAATCGGAGGCAGGTAGAGCAAGCGAAGCGAGCTGCGGAAAGCTTGGGGACTCAATGATTTTCCGGGATAAAAGTAGCCTATCTCATTTTCCAAGGTCTGGTCTACCTCTGTATACCGTCAAAATTGGCTCAGCGGTTTAGACGTGAAAGCGTAACAAACAAATTCACTTTCGCATTTACAATAGACTAGCTTTTGCCAGCGGCTTCGCCCGCGTGAATTTCGATTTTTCACGAATCCTGAGGGAATCGTGGTTTCCGTTCCCGCACCCTTTTCCAACCTTCATATACTTTCAAGGAAGTTTGCTATAGTAATCTACCTATAGCTGTAGATTTCAGTTTTTTAAAATCCCGCGGGAACTGTGGATTTTGCCAGAATAAAAAGTAGCCTATGTGTTAAGTCAGGGCATAATTTATCTCCATTCATTTCAGCCAAATCGGTTCAGTAGTTGAGTTGCGACGTTATAGAGTAATAAACATCATAACATTCACACTTTCACATTTACAATATTAGTAGGAATATTATTAAGGATTAGCATGATGCTTCAGAACATAGACTGCTGCGATGTTGTCCTGAATATGCCAAATGCAAACCAATTTCGAACGTTCAATTTGAAAACCGCCCTGCATAAATCCTATGGTGTCCGTGACATAGAATTCATACATTTTGATCGTAAACTAATTGCTTTTGGTAGGCTTTTTTTTTGTTTTTTAAACGACGCGATGTTTGAATGTTTTTTATGGTAGGTGGTATTTGAATTTATCGGAACAATTTTTTCTACAAATTGGAAAAGGATTTCTCTTCCACGTTGTCATATACTTACCTATGGCTGGTGGTTTATTTTCGATCATATTTCAACGAATCAGTTGAGCCTTCTTTAATACATTTTTGCCACAGCGAAATCTAGTTAAGTTAAATATCGAAAAACTATGTCTGTGTCTGTGTTTCTGTCGTATGGCATCGTAGCTCCCGAACGGATGAACCGATTTAGATTTTGTTTTTGTTTTTTGGTTTGATAGGTGAATTAGTTTACGTTTAGTTTAGTATTCTTTTCCACTGCGCAAGAAGTGGTCAAAAAGGATCTCTCCTAACTAATTTAAATGGCATCCAAATAAAGCACGTTAACCGCGAGTCTTCCATTTCAATGTAAACCCCTTGCCGCCTTAAGTGCGCGCTCAGGTTTTGAGGCGATCCCTAAATCAAATGGAGGGATAACGATCGCTCGGTTCCCTCACAAATATACGCCTTTCAACGCAAATGTCCCCCTTTTAAACCTAAATACGAGAGGTTTAAGAGATACCGTATAGACCTAAACTACCTACTAAAATATTCCATTAAACGACCAGGATCTGTCTCTGTAGGCATATATGTTCAGGAATAAATCAGTTCTATCGAATAATAGATTATGCCCCCGTGAGTTCGTCCACGTGGATATTGTTTAAATGTGTCTAGAAGTTTTGTTTTTTAATTCCGCAAAATCCCATGGGATAATCATGGGATGGGAAATGGATAAAAAATCAAAAAAATCTGAGGAACCAATTTTTTATACAAAGCTGACTACAGATCCAGACCGATATTCAATTTCTGTCACTGCACCTCTAGGCTCTTCTGATCATTGCCTAGTTAGGTCTGTTTCTAATTACTGCCCCCCCGTTTCTAGCCCTGGTTGCAAAAGACGAGTGTGGCGGTACAAGTCAGCAGACTGGGATGAGATGCGTCACTTTTTCGCATCATATCCCTGGAAGCAAATATGCTTTTCCTCCGATGATCCGTCAAGCTGCGAAACTTCCATTTCCGAGGTGATACGTCAGGCAATGGAATATTTTATACCATTCGCTGACGTATCCCTTGATGGTAAAACCCCGAAGTGGTTCAATGCTGAATGCGCCCATTCTGAGGCCCGTAAACGTTCAGCTTTTCTAGCCTGGGTTGATGCTCGAAGTCATAATGCTCCAGACTTGAAACTCAAAAAGAGGGAATTCAATGTCGCTTCCAAGTCACACAAGAGGGTTTTAAAGAAAGCTCAATTTGACCGCACCAAGCGCATCGGGAGCAAAGTAGCTTCTTACCCCTGTGGCAGCAAAGCCTTTTGGTCCCTCGCTAAATCGGTAGAATCGAACTTCTGTCGGCCATCACTCCCGCCATTGCTTAAACCAGACGGTTCGCTCGCTTTTACAGCATCTGAGAAGGCGAATCTTCTTGCCTCTCAGTTTGCCAAAAGTTCGCTACTAGATGCCGGAGACACTCGCCCACCTGTCATCTCTATTTGCGACTCCGCAATGCCCGTGGTGCGAATCTACCCAAAAGAGGTACTCAAAACACTCCGGTCTCTAGATGTGAACAAAGCCAGCGGTCCCGATGGGATTCCAGCAATTGTCTTGCGGAATTGTGCTCCTGAATTGTCTCCTGTTCTGACACGCCTGTATCGTCTCTCTCTAAGTGAAGCTCGAGTGCCCAAATCCTGGAAGACTGCGAATGTACAACCTGTACCAAAGAAAGGCATTCGTGCTGATCCGGCGAACTATAGACCTATCGCTATCACCTCATTACTCTGTAAGAGCATGGAGCGTATACTTAACTCCAAGCTCTTAGCATACCTGGAGTCCAATGACCTCCTCTCAGATCGCCAATTTGGGTTTCGCCAAAAGCGGTCTGCTGGAGATCTGCTCGTGTATGCCACACACGTTTGGGGTGAAGCTATAGAGAAACACGGAGAGGCACTAGCTGTCTCTCTTGATATCTCTAAGGCCTTCGACCGGGTCTGGCACGACAGCCTTCTTAGCAAGCTTCCAGCCTATGGTCTTCCACCGAGCTTATGCGACTGGATATCTGACTTCTTGAGGGAAAGATCCTTTCGAGTAGTCGTTGATGGCTGCTCATCGAATCTTATGGCTATTAATGCCGGTGTCCCTCAAGGGTCTGTTCTCTCCGCTACACTATTCTTGCTGCACATCAATGATTTGTTAAAACCTGGAATACTAGGATACGCTGATGACAGCACTGTAACGGAGAGATACACATCCAGTCCGCGCGCTAGCAGTTCTGAAATCAGAGAACTCAGAGAGGCGATGGTAGAACGATTGAACACCACCCTGAAAGAAGTTTCTGATTGGGGTGATTCCAACTTGGTGGAGTTCAACGCTACTAAAACACAGGCGTGTCTGCTCACGGCAAAACGGAGTCCCTTCACCCTGGCTCCTACTTTCCGAAATATATCCGTACCAATCACCGATCATATCGATCTCCTAGGTCTCGACATCTCGGCAACCATAAACTTCGGAAAATCCATCGAAGCTAAGGCCAAAATTGCGGCAAAAAAGCTTGGTATACTTGGTAAGGTCAAGCGGTACTTCACGCCTCAGCAACTGATTACCCTATATCAAGCTCAAGTAAGGTCGTGCATGGAGTACTGCAGTCACCTTTACGATGGCTCCGCAAAATACCAACTGGCGGCTTTGGATGCTGTAGATCGTCGAGCTAGGAGACTCATTGGCGAAGACTCACCTCTTCTGAGAAAACTTCAGAGTCTCGACCATCGCCGAAAGGTTGCCGGCCTGTCGGTGTTTTACAGGATATATTTCGGAGAGTGCGCTCAGGAGCTCTTCGATCTTGTTCCCCCATCACCTTTCTACCACCGTACCGCAAGACATCGGATGGGTTTCCATCCCTATGTCGTCGATGTCCCAGCTACGCGAACGAAGAGATTCAAGTCTTCGTTCCTTATACGTACGGCTACGGTTTGGAATACCCTTCCGAAATCTGTGTTTCCTGACACCTATAACCTGGGTACCTTTAAAAAGAGAGTGAATAGGCATCTCCTAGGCAAACGCGTACCATCATAGGCCACATCATCACTTTCCATCAGGTATGATAGTGGCCAAGCGTATGTCTATACTGAATAAAAAAAAAAAAAAAAAAAAAAAAAATCATTTTTGCATAACTTAATCTATACGTATAATAAAATCGTAGACCTGCAAAATAATAACTGGGGGATGTTAGGGATAAGTAATAGAACGTAAAAAAGCAATTTTTGAAATTTTTGTCTGTTTGTCTGTTTACCTGTTTGACTGTTTATCTGTTTGTCTGTTTGTCTGTATGTTTGTGCGCGCATCACGCAAAAACTACTGAATGGATTGAAATGAAACTTGGTACGATTTAAGTTTATACTACGGAGTAACATATAGATATAACATTACCGACTAATTTCTAAAAGGCTGGATCGATTTTGATGAGACTTTCACAGGCGGATGTTTACATTTTGATCTACCTAAACACCCGCCAGTGAACTTTTTACAGTTTTTAGCATGATATGAGCTCAAACGAGCTTCGGAAAAACAAAAGGATTCCTACGGGATTTTAAAAAAATCAATATATATCCACGCGAACGAAGTCGCGGATGTCCGCTTGTGAATCATAAAATTATAATAATACCTATAGTTCTCACGTTAAGCACAGTTTACCGCGGACTAAACTAAGCTCGCGTAGCTTACCAACTATTCGTATCTATAGTCAAAACAATCATAACACTCGCCCTACAAAAGTATTGAATTGAGCCACTTGAATTGTATACTTAGGAACGATACACACACACAGTTTATCAAAATAATAAAACCGCAATGCGTACAAAAGATAAACAAAATAACTGAGATACGAATATTAAATTACGATAGAAAAACATTTCAGCCATGAGTGTTTCATTTCATTTCAAACGTAAACAGCTAAGTACCAAGCGTTCTCAAGTAGATCCCTAAATCAAAATAAGGTAAGCGATCCCTTCGTTTACTCACAACATTTTGTATCTTTTTTGTATTTTTTTAAAATAGAAGACTCCAATTCAAGAAGCTCTAAATCCCTTTATCTTATAAGAGCGCAGGCATGTGCCCAGCAGTGGGACGTTAAAAAGGCTGTAGTGGTGGTAACAAATAATTGGGAATTTTCTGTAACGAATAGCTGGGAATTTTCTGTAACAAACAACTGGAAATTTTCTGTAACTATCGCCATCGAGATTGTTCACTGATTGATATAAAAATTTCCATTTATTTGTTACAGAAAATTCCAAAAAAGAAGGGATTTATGGGTAATAAGTAACCTACTCGATGGGGTTAGTGACAGAAAATTCCCAGTCATTTGTTACAGAAAATTCCCGAATGGTAAAAAGTATGGCGACTCTTCAGGGGTCGAATTACGTGTGTTAATTAATGAAACGAAAGTAATGGTTATTGCGCAGAGTGCTTAGTCTAAATCGGAGCACTCGAAAACGAACTCGAAAACTATTGATCGATTTCAGAGTAAAATAGACCTAAAATGGCTTGTATTAAGGTTTGAGTTCGCCAATACATTCAGCATTCGAACACTCTTCGAACAGCAGGCGAACTCAAACCTTAATACAAGCCATTTTAGGTCTATTTTACTCTGAAATCGATCAATAGTTTTCGAGTTCGTTTTCGAGTGCTCCGATTTAGACTAAGCACACTGGTCGTCGGAGCATTATCACAGAACGGCACAATTTCGGCTTGCCCCCGAGCGGCGGCAACTCACCCTACAACTCTGATGCCCTGAATCATGTTATAGATCGACCAGAATCTCATGAAAAATAGGGAAATGAAATTCCAAGGTTAGCAACACTACGGCTGTCCTAGCGATAAACAAAGTAACTGACATTTTTTGTGAAATTGACTTTTTGCATTAACAAAAGTTTTATGTTGAGAGTTTTTTACCACAGTTTAATATTTCAAGTAACTTGAACCGTTTACTGAAATTTAAATTGCCCAAACAAAGTAACTGCACTCACTAACCCGGAATATAAATGCAAAAACCAAGTAAACAACAAGCACAACACAAAAACAAAGTAATTGGATGTTGATTACTTTGTTTTTGTATTTAAAATGCAGTTACTTGATTTTTCGTTTCGTGAAACGATCCCAGGTAAGGTGTTCTGAATGTAATTACTTTGTTTATCACTAGGGCAGCCGAGTTAACCTAGTGTTGCTTACTACAAAATTTAATTTCCCTATTTTTCATGAGATTCTGGTCGATCTTTACACGTTATAACCAAGTTACATTAATCTGCCATGGATAGGTATGTTATATTCCGACGTTTTCCCGTCCATGTTAAACGATGAATTTACTGTAACGCAACGCAACGTTGGCTATCCTCAGATTAACTTAAAAAGTCACACTAGATTTTCTTAAAACGTGGTTAAGGGAACCGATAAAACGAAGACAGGTATATAATACAGGGGAATACCCTATATTTTTTAAAAGTTCGCAATGCAATGCAATCAGTTTATGCCTAAATAGCTAAAATTGTCGCCGGCCGACTGCCGTTCACGGGCAATGACCCCGAGTTGTGCACGCTATATATTGCGGCTTTGAAAAATACTGAATACTAAACCACTAAAAAACTAAGATATAATAGTGATTATTATTGGTATTGGAATGTGTTTATAGGGCTATATATTATGTACCACAGGCGAAGCCGGGGCGGACTGCTAGTCAGTCATAAAATTAATTTTATTTGCATCCCTAAAATAAACATCCCTGATTTTCAGTAAAATGGAAATGGGCAACAATAAACATAATATAAAGAAGTAGGCATTTGAATTCTGAGACGAAGAATGCTTATTAAAAAAGGCGCGCCTATTTGAATTTTAGATAAGCAAGAGCGCTTTCACGTTTTAGGGTGGCTGTCCACTGGAGCAGAACGATAGAGCAATGCGAAGAGATGAGTCCACTGAAAAACTGTCATGTGTGTTGTAAGAAATTGGCATAACTTTAACCCCCGACGCAAAAACGACGGAGTGTTATAAGTTGGACGTGTCTGTGTGTGTGTGTGTGTCTGTCTGTCTGTCTGTGGCACCGTAGCACTCAAACGGGTGAAGCGATTTGAATGTTTTGTTTGAAAGGTGAATTAGTCGGGAGTGTTTTTAGCTATGTTTGATGAAAATCGGTCCAAGATGGCCGCGACCAAAAAATGGCGGATTTCATTTTTTCACAACTCTCTCAATATTGGTATCAAAATGAAAGAGCTTGATTAGTAGAATACGTCACTATGATAAATTTCAAATCCAAGATGGGTGGAAGGATGTCGAGGTTTTTTAAATTATACTAAGTAATTGTTGTTAGAACACATTTTTCTAACAAAATAGGGGCTAACTGTTTGACCTAACAAAAACACGCTAACATGTTATCCGACTAGAATGAATAACATGTCCGCGTTTGCCTGAGGGGGGAGGGTTCACTGGTTGCTCTCGAACGTTACGGACGTCTTTGGGCTCTATAAAATCGTAGGAGACAGCAATGTTACAGCTAACATATTCTGTTAAATTTTTGGTACAGGAGACACGGCTTAAGAGGACAAAACTCGCTAATTGTTCTGTTAGTTGGTTTTTAACCCCCGACGCAAAAACGATGGGGTGTTATAAGTTTGACGTGTCTGTGTGTGTCTGTCTGTTCCCCTGTAGAGCTCAAATGGGTAGACCGATTTGAATGCAGTTTTTTTTGTTAGAAAGGTGAATTAGTCAAGAGTGTTCTTAGCTATGTTTGATGAAAATTGATCCAAGATGGCCGCCGCTACAAAATGGTGGATTACATATTTTTTCACAACTCCCTTAATATGGATATCAAGTGAAAGGGCTTGACTAGTAGAATAGCACTATTGCAAATCCAAGATGGCCGCCGCCACAAAATGGCGAATATCGGAAAAAAAAAATAATTTTTAATTTATACTTGTTTAGATTTTGACGCAGGAGACCCGTCTGAAGAGGATCAAACAAGCGTAGCTGCAAAGTACCGAAAATTCCCTCGAACTCAGCTGTACCCCGTCTCCACGAGGAAGCGATACCCTGCGTAGTACCGCTTTACCGTAACCTAGCTTCCCAACCTCTCTCTACAAAGTACAAACTTCCTCCGACAGCTCAATTCCACAAACTCGCTCGATTTTTGGATTTTTTTTTTCTTTTTTTTCGAAAAACTCTATGGGACCATTTTGCAAACATCATCAGCTGTCGATTAAAAAAAGAATCACGCAAATCGCTTCAGTAATCTAGGAGAAATTGGTAAAACAAGTTTTACATGGAAATACTACCTCCGAATAGACGCGGTGACGTCATACTCGAGTGAGAAATTTTGCGTTAAAATACATGAACTTAAATAAAATTAATTTCTCCGTCATTTATTGTTGGATCTCAAAAATTATTTCACTAATTTATTAGTTTTAATCTATATTTTAATACCATTGTGTTCAATAAGATATTTTCAACTTCAGGAAACTTCCTCATTGAGCTGTCATATACCTATGCATAAGATGAG
Organism: Melanargia galathea; assembly: GCA_920104075.1. NCBI lineage: Eukaryota > Metazoa > Arthropoda > Insecta > Lepidoptera > Nymphalidae > Melanargia > Melanargia galathea. The sequence goes on from OV049876.1 coordinate 3,863,850, forward strand.
TACATTTCGCGGTTGAAATGAATGAAAGTAATATCCTCTCGTCTGAAGCCATATCCATCGAAGCTGGGCAGAGAAGATTTTCTTTACTCCGCATCGCTCCTCTGTCCTCCGCTCTACTGGACAGACACCCTTACCTCTATACTCGTATGCCAAGTAATATAAAATAATTAATAATAGGTACTATATTAAGGCAATTCTGAAAATAAATGGAACCAGCGACCTCATTTGATTCTAGGTAAGGATGGTCGATGCAGTCTGAAATGGAAATACATTAACGTGGGAGGGGCTTATAGATGCACCGTTGAAAGCGGGCTTTAGCCACAGCTTTAGCCTTTAATGTATTTCAACGGTAAATCGTGGTACGGCTTTTCTTGTAGACCGTTTAGTGGCTCGTAGGCCACTCGTAGGCCACTCGTAGGCCACTCGTAGGCCACTCGTAGGCTCGTAGGCTCGTAGGTAGTGGTTGGTTACCTCTCCATCTACTCTAGCGGCACGCTATGATGGCCGGTTTGACGTTTGTCCGCTCATGAAGTTCCGTATTAATTGATAACGACTTTGAAGGAAATAATTGTATTACTTTATTGACGATAGTGATGTGCAGAGATTCATAAATTTTATCGAATGTAGTTTTAGGTTTAGGACTCAAAATTTATTTATTAAATTGATTTCTTAAATGTATACAAGTGTAGAAAAATCAGTTTGCACCATTTAAGGGGTGAATGTACTTGTGAATATGAACAATTTTCACTATGTGGACAAACCTCTGAAATCGCAAAAAAATATCAATAAATTTTTAAAAATGGAATCTAATACGATCGTCACATAGGATCGCTGGCTAGCACAACTACTACCTCCGGCAAACTCGCGTCAATGCTCAATGCAAAACAAAGCAGTTTCGAATTGACGTTGCTTCGAAAAGTATAAACTGTCAGTGCAATGCGATTGTGATATAGTTTTGACCTGGCTTTGGATTTCAAATATTGATACTGCATTACTGTTGACCCTTGCTCGTTAATTTGGACTCTGTTCAAGCCCTTTGTTGTGGATTTCGTCGATATGACCGAACGTACGCAGAGAACTGTTCTAAATAGTCAGACACGTGAGTTCGTAATACGCCTTCGTAACTATTTCGATCGTGAAGCTCAAAATGGAGGGCCAATTTTACCTATAACGTCAGTGGTTGAACGCGTAGCTGATGCGCTTAATATTGGACAACGAACTGTTAGACGGATAACTAAAAAAAAATATGGCGAGACTGGCACAGAAGAAAATAAACTTCACACACCAAAAAAGAGAAAACGAGCAAAACCAGTCGTAGGCATCGATAGCTTTGATGCCGATGCTATCCGAAGACATGTTTACGGCTACTATTTACAGAAGGAGTATCCAACAAGAAAAAAGTTGGTGCATTCACTGAAGGAAGCTGGATTATTCTTCGGTGGGGAAAGTTCTTTAACGAAGATTTTGAAGACCATTGGATTTCGATACAAAAAATGTAACAAACGCAAAATATTGATGGAAAGATTTGATATAGCGATGGCAAGGTATACTTTTTTACGGCAAGTGAAAGAAATCAAAAATTGGCAAAATGTTGTGTTCTTGGATGAAACATGGCTTAATGCTAACCATACTGTAGGCCGTTCTTGAAACGATGACACAGCAGCATCTACTTCCAAAGTTCCTGTAGGAAAAGGATCGCGACTTATAATTTGTCACGCCGGAACCATCAACGGGTTTGTCGAAGGTTCTCTCATGGCTTTTGCGTCAAAAACCACTGGAGACTATCATGAAGACATGAATGGAGAAAAGTTTACTGAATGGTTTACCTCAATGTTGTGTAGCCTCCCTGAACCATCTATTATAATTATGGACAACGCCCCATACCACTCGATGCAAATTGACAAGCCACCTGCCCAATCCCAAAAGAAAGCTGATATCGTCGCATGGCTTCGTAAAAATGGCGTAGATGCAAACATGAATATGTTAAAAGCGGAATTAGTACGTCTTTTAAAAGAAAACAAACCAACCAAGATCCGATACGTCATTGACGAAATAGCATTAGAACATGGGCACAGAGTTATACGGTTACCGCCTTACCATTGTGAGTATAATGCGATTGAGTTGGTGTGGGCTCAAATTAAGGGATATGCTGCAAGACACAATACAGAACCCCCATTTACCACAAAAAAAATGCTAAAATTATTAGAAGAAGCTTGTGAACATGTGACTAAAGGAGACTGGGAAAAGGTTGTGAATAGAACTGTTAAATTAATAAGGGAAGATTATGAAAGAGATGTGAAAATAGATAATATTATAGAAAACGAACATATAATTATTAATGTATGTGATGATAGCAGTGACGACAGTGAAAATAGTAGTATGGACGAATCTGATTAATTATGGCCTTTTGTGGCACCTTTATTGGTATCTTTTGTATTCATATGTTTCTTGTGTGCATATAAAGTATGTATATTCATTTTCGTTCAAATATTCAGTTCGTTCAAATAAATTAAATAAACATATACATTTTTGTTTTATTAAACCTATTTAATCAGGTACAAAAACAAAACTTAATTGTTTTTTGTTCGAGAATAAATTGACATTCCACATCACTATTGTAATGTGTCAAACCGGCCATCATAGCGTGCCGCTAATATAAGCATAAAAGCTCGCGATAAGAGTAGGTACGATAATATTTAGGTATACATATAACTGTCTCGTTGGTCTAGTGTTTAGCGTATTCGAATGTAGATCACGACGTCCCGGGTTCGATTCCCGGGTCGGGAAAAATAATTGTTGGGTATTGGGTTTTTCTGTCATGTTTGTTTGCGAAGCGTTGCGTCTGACGTTTTTCGTGTCACCCTGTGCGCGCGTATCATAAAAATTCTCTCTCATCATTTTTAGGGTTTTGTACCAAAAGGGTAAAACGGGACCCTATTACTAAGATTCCGCTGTCCGTCTTGTCTGTCCGTCCGTCTGTTACCAAGCTGTATATCATGAACCGTGATAGTTAGACAGTTGAAATTTTTACAGATGACGTAATTTCTGTTACCGCTATAACAGCAATTACTAAAACAAAGAATAAAATAAATATTTGAGGGGTGCTCCCATACATAAACTTGATTTTTTTGCCGTTTTTATAGAATATACGGAACCCTTCGTGCGCGAGTTCGACTCGCACTTGGCAAGTTTTTTCGTATAACACGCTTAAAGAAGTTATACTTAACTTAAAAAAATATATAAGTACCTAGTGCGAATAATGAAATGGAATCGGTGACAACGCATTATCGCCACTCGACAGGTCATCAATCAATCCGATACCGGAATCAATTAATTGATAGATCACTATCACCCACGTTTGATTTATTGCAGTTGTTTATAACTTCACCGGTGCCTGCAATTCGGCGGCCGTGGATGGAATAAATTAGATTTCACCCGCGTAGAGTCATGATAACCTGGTACCTTGTTGAATCGAGTGGATCGTTACTGTTGGCGGGTTATTAAAATTTTAATTTTTGCGGCAAAGACCAATCGTCATACAGCGTAATGTAAATGGAATTTTGGTATTTTAAACATTAAAAAATGAAATTTATTTTTAGCTGATTTCTAGCTGATTCATCTGCGTTTTTAAGAATTCCTTGGGAACTCTACAATTTACCGGGATAGAAAGCAGCCTATGTCCTTCTCCAAGATCTAGTCTACCTCTATACCTTTCGTCAAAATCGGTTCAGCGGTTATGCCGTGACCAAGGAAAATAGGGATTCGTTTTTATACTCGTATAATATAGACGTGTACATTTCTTAGCAACAAACAATAAAGCATAGAATTTATAAGAATTATTATGTTCGTAATTTCATAAAAGAAAGAATTAAATAATTTACCGATTCGTTTAACCTACATAGAATCTATATAGAACACATCCCTAGGCAGGCACCATTTTTTTTTTCGGGATACATTATTACTTAACCTAAATATTTTACTTTGAACCCGTGCTTTGAACAGTGCACTGTCTGAATCTCGTGCATGATTTCATTCATACAAAGTAGTCGTATTCATCGCTTGCTACACTCGACATAGATTTTGCTGCTGAAAGCGTCTCTTTAACCGAACTAACTATAGACTTTTAAAGTTATAAGTCATCATCATCATCATCATGATCAACCCATTACCGGCTCACTACAGAGCACGGGTCTCCTCTCAGAGTGAGAAGGGTTTTGGCCATAGTCTACCACGCTGGCCAAGCGGATTGGCAGACTTCACACAACTTTGAGAACGTTATGGAGAACTCTCAGGCACGCAGGTTTCCTCACGATGTTTTCCTTCACCGTTAAAGCAAGTGATATTTAAATACTTAAAACGCACATAACTCCGAAAAGTTAGAGGTGCGTGCCCGGGATCGAACCTACGACCTCCGATTAGAAGTCGGTCGTCCTAACCACTAGGCTACCACAGCTACAAGTTATAAGTAGTTATAAGTTATAAGTACTATTTATTAATAGTAAAACTCTATAAATAGTAGAAAAATCAATTCAGAAAACAAACAGAAGGTCGAAATGTTTTAGATTCAACGCTGGCAATCTTTATGAGACTGATGCAAAATTCATGTCTGTTATTTTCTCCATATCGAGCGAAGGTGCACATGAATAAAACATACAAATACGGCACGAGTGAGGAAAGCGATTCTTTACAAAAGCCCCGGGTGATTGTTCTGAAAAGTTGTCCCGTGTTCGACACATTTTATTAATGTTTACGCTTTTATATTATTGTACTAGATGTATACGACTTCGTCCGCGCGGATTTACATTTTTTAACCCCCGACGCAAAAACGACGGGGTGTTATAAGTTTGACGTGTCTGTGTATGTGTGTGTGTGTGTGTCTGTTCCAAGATAACCGCCACCACAAAATGGAATGACACGGGTTTTTTAAATTTTTAATTTATTCAATTCAATTCAATTCAATTCAATTCAATTTCTTTATTTGCTTGTCTTGTGCTTGTATTTATACTTGTCTCCTAAGTTGTTGTTGATTTACAAGCCTACCCTTCCTCTGTTGTTGTTGTTTGTTGCTAAGCGATCCTGACATAAAAGAATATTTAATATCGGCTGCGTCAGAGAGGATATTACGAAAATCTAATGCTCTGTTCAGAATAAATCACGTCCTTCATCGTTATTCAAATTGACTTCACACTTCACAGGCTCTCAGTCGTCAGAGGTGAATGACTCTCGAACTGATTCCTGGTTCGGAATCACTATTAATATCATCTATTTATATATTTCAAAAATATTGTTAACTATATTTTTTACTTCATAATTGTCAATACTGCCCATATTATTTTACTCCATCATTATCAACACAGTATTGTTTCACTACAGGGCACGGGTCTACTCTAAGAATGAGAAAGTTTTTAGGCCGTAGTACACCACTCTGGCCAAGTGCGGATTAGTTCACACGCTTTTGAGAACAATATGGAGAACTCTCAGGCATACAGGTATTTTCCTTCACCGTTAAAACAAGTGAAAATTAATTGGTTTAAACGCATTTTGGAAAGCTAAAGCTAGATCGAACTCGGTCCCCCCGAAACGGAGGCCGAACTCTTAACCACTAATGCCACTATCACAATGCCATACTGGCTATCACCACGTCACTAGGTTATAATCGCTTCATTAAAGACCAGTTTTCAAAATCGTTTTTCCCATTCCCAACTAGTTATACTGTCATGTCATGTCGTCAACCGACTAATAAAAGAAATCCTGCATCAAAATAAATAAGCCTTTTTCAATCATTCTTTTCAATCATCAAGCGAATATAACCTTAGTGTCCAAATCCGATTGAATTTGTAGTTTGTACATAGAGATTATTGCATTGCAGCGATTCGAGCTGAATAGAATTCTCGGCAAATAGCAATCTTTATAAAACGATTTGATTTAAGTTAAGCTGCAATGTTGTTTCGGCTTAGCTGTACGAGTTCTAAGTTGAAGGGCTACGAGTAGGTAAATTGATTTTAGCAATATATTTGAACTAGCTGATCCCCGCGACTTCATCCGCGTGGATATAGGTTTTTATATAGGATCGGATTGGATCCCATAATCCTTTTTTGTACCTAAACTAAATGTAGCCTAAGTTACTCCTTAAAACATCACCTATCTGCCATTAAAAGTTCCGTCAAAATCGATCCAGCCGTTTTGGAGATTAGCTGGAACAAATAGACAGGCCGACAAACATAAATTTAAACGCACGCCAGTTTAAAATAAGCCGTACCGTAGCCGTAAGTGCAAAGATCCGGGTCCCAAGTTATTTGAACCCAATAAATGTCTGTCATTTCTAAACTAAAAACCTATGACCTTGAAATATTTACGGGACAATACTTAAAGTACTACCTTTCTAACAAAAAAAGAATGAGTGAAATCGAACAACGCGTTAATGAATTACAGCTAAATACACGTTTTAACTTTCATCCTCTCTCCCAAGGAAACCGTGCTGAATTTCGGGATAAAAAGTATCCTATGTCCTACCTCGGAGTATAAACTCAAATCGTACCAAGTTTCATTTGAATCCATTCAGTAGTTTCGGCGTGATGCGCCAAGATACAGACAGACAGACAGACAGACAAAAATGAAAAAAATTGCAGTTTTGGCTTCAGTATCGATTATAGAGTGCCCTCCAATAAAATTTTTTAAAATATCTTCAATGTACAGAATTGGATCTGTTACAGTTTTATTATATTATAGATAGATAGATAGATATTATGAAGAGGACAGCTTTATTTACAACTAGCTGACCCCTGCGACTTCGTTCGCGTGTTTATAGGTTTTATATAGGATCGGATCGGATCCCATAATTCTTTTATGTACCTAAACTAAATGTAGCCTGTTACTCCTTATAACATTGAAAGTTCCATTAAAATCGATCCAGCCGTTTCGGAGATTAGCTGGAACAAATAGACAGAACGACAAACATAAATTTAAACGCACGCCAGTTTAAAATAAGCCGTACATACAAAGATCCGGGTCCCAAGTTATTGGAACCCAATAAATGTCTGTCATTTCTAAACTAAAAAACCTATGACCTTGAAATATTTACGGGGCAATACTTAAAGTACTACCTTTCTAACAAAAAAAGAATGAGTTAAATCGAACTACCCGTTAATGAATTACAGCTAAATACACGTTTTAACTTTCTTCCCCTCTCCCAAGGGAACCGTGCTGAATTTCGGGATAAAAGGTATCCTATGTCCTACCTCGGAGTATAAACTCAAATCGTACCAAGTTTCATTCGAATCCATTCAGTAGTTTCGGCGTGATGCGCGGCCAAGATACAGACAGACAGACAGACAGACAGACAGACAGACAGACAGACAGACAGACAGACAGACAGACAGACAGACAGACAGACAGACAGACAAAAATGAAAAAAATTGCAGTTTTGGCTTCAGTATCGATTATAGAGTGCCATCCAATAAAAATTTTCAAAATATCTTCAATGTACAGAATTGGATCTGTTACAGTTTTATTATATTATAGATCGTGTACCTACCTAAAAAGCGATGGCTGTAACACAAGTTGGGCGCGATTTTAGTAAAAAATCAAATAAGTAAAATTAAAATTAAATTAAACTAAATTAAAAATATTAAATAATAAATAATAATAATATTGAATAATACTAAATTAATTTTAAATTGAATTAAACTTAAACGATTAAACCTTAGACGAAAAAAACTCTTTTTTTTAATTTATAATTTTTAAAAATGTATTTATTGTTCCTATAAATTAAAATAAAATAAATACCACTTCCGAATTGAACACCTAAACTCAAGAATAAGGAGCATTTTTTGGATTGTTTCAAATTATGTTAATTTTTAACAACGAACAAGTGTTTTTTTTTTAAATAAGAAAGACCGAAAATGCATAATAATACTTATGTAAATAGGTAATGAATGTCTTTATAGCTTTTCAACATACGGACTACCAAAAGTCGCAAAAATTTTCAGTTTGGCCCCGGCCAGTAAAGAGATGAGCCTCTTCTGAGACTGAATTATTAATTAATTATTGTATCGGTATAAATTGTTGAGCGTCGTCTTGATATTTTAAAATGGCAATTTTAAAAAATGCGATAAACTTTAAAGGAAAAATATTGCCTAGCTATTTATTATCGAAGGAGATCTCGTTAGTATGACCTATTAAACTTAAGTAACTTCACTGAAAATTCCTAAAGAAAATCTATGTTGTTGTAGATAATGTAGATAATGGTCGTTAAGGCGAAACTTAGCTAACTTTGTTGTATCGTGCACATAGCACAGACTAAAGGAAAAAATATAGACATTGAACAGCTCACCAATTACGACATAGACATGCAGTAATTACATCTACATCGTCAGTTTTCATTAATACACAACAATACAGTTTTCATTAGTACACTGCCATACGTGTGCAATATAATAACGCATTCCGTGCCTTCGTGGGGCTGCCGCGCTATTGCAGTGCATCCACCATGTTTGCCGAGTCGAGGGTGCCCGACTTCTATGCCATTATTAGAGCTCGTATCTAGCATCCTTTTGGGAAAGGCTTCGGAGCTCTAAGAATGCTATACTCAAGGTCGTATGTGTAGGGATCCCTAGTCAGATCTTTGACTATTGGCTGTCTGTCCACCAGGCGAAAAATAGAAAATAGGTAGATTTCCGTACCCTGTGACATCTGAAATGAGTCTTTTGACCATTTCAGTTAGATGTAAGGTAGACTCACGTGTTAATTGTTTTAAGTAGGTATTTAATTATAGATTCTTTTATATTAGTTTTACTTTGTTTTAGCTTCTATAATTTTATATTTATTGTCAATTATAATTGTAAAGGGTTATTACCTCAAATAAAAAACTATTATTATTATTAATAAAATATATTATAATTGACATAGCAAATTGATATAAGCGATCTTTTGGCGGAAAATAAAGTCCTGACAAGTTTACATAGGTACTTCAAAAAAGAAATATAAGAATAGGAGTCCAAATCACTCCTAGAAGATTTACACAGCGGAACGCGTGATTCCTCAACGCAATTCGCTGTGAGAATTATATAGCTGCCGCGACTCTTTCTGTTTGCCCAAGCCCTTAAGTAGTTTCTACCGTATTCGCACCTGAAAATTTGGTTTAAAAAAGCTGTATTTTATTTTAAGTAAGCAGTCTATTCTTGTAATGTGATTACATAGATAACTATTTATCAGTTTTACAATTAATGTTGGTAATTGTGCGTGCTCCGTCCATTGCTATCTTTCATTCTCTGTTTTATCTTATCATAATTGTATTACGTAATTAACTTAATGACAAGCAAAGCCTTCGACATGTTGTCCGCTTTTATCTATAGTGAAGCCTAGATATTAGATTAGGTACAAGAATAATATGATATTACAATATTAACTTGTAACGGCTTTCAAGAGGCGAAGCTATTCTAATTAAAGTCCATTAAGGGATAATAATAGAATAGAATAGAATAGAATACAATAGCCCTTTTATATTATTATAGTATAACAGTTATCCGCGACTTCGTCCGCGCAATCTAATTGTTTTCACGGGGGATGAAGATTCCACCTAAGAAGACCAGTAAGACCACCAGAAAAAATAAATGTAGATTACTCCTTGCATAAACATCTATTTGCCTGTGAAAGTCCCATCAGAATCAGTTCAGCCATTTTCAAGATTAGCCCCGACAAATAGATGGATAAAAATTTAAAAAGTGGTTATGTGGGTATTTATAACCGTATTATGAATGCTTTAACAAGTGTAAATTGAAAATTTAAAAAACCCCCGACATTCGCCATTTAGTGGCGGCGGCCATCTTGAATTTGCAATAGTGCTATTCTACTAGTCAAGCCCTTTCATTTGATACCCATATCAAGGGAGTTGTGAAAAAATATATCATCCGCCATTTTGTAGCGGCGGCCATCTTGGACCGATTTTCATCAAACATAGCTAAGAACACTCTCGACTAATTCACCTTTCAAACAAAAAAAACCGCATTCAAATCGGTCCACCCGTTTGAGCGCCACAGGGGAACAGACAGACACACACACACACACACACACACACACACACACACACACACACACAGACACGTCAAACTTATAACACCCCGTCGTTTTTGCGTCGGGGGTTAAAAATATGAAAGCTCGCATTTTATGAAAATAAACAAGAAATAAAATAAACATTCAAAAAACCCACCTTTAACAAATTTAATAGAAAAAGCTATATTGAAATCAGCACAGTAGTTTTTCAGTTAACCAGCCTCTAAAGAAAAATAGATATTTTCCGTCGTCGACTTAATATCGATCGAATAAAGATTAATTATAAAAATTCACGTGAATGAGTCTATGAGCTTTTTTTACAACAAGTGGAAACCCGCGACTTCGTTCGCGTGGATATTGGTTTTTACAAATCCCGTGGGAATCTTTTTGTTTTTCTAAGTTCTTTTGAGCTCATACCTTGCTAAGAACTGTTAAAAGTTCACTGGCGGATATTTAGGTAGATAAAAATGAAAACATCCACCAGTGAAAGTCTCATCAAAATCGGTCCAGCATTTCAGAGATTAGCCAGTAATTTTTAAAGTATTTCCTTTCTAACAAAAAAAGAATGAATGAAATCAGACCACCCGTTAATGAATTACAGCTAAGTACACATTTTAACTTTCATCCCCTCTCCCAAGGGAACCGTGCTGAATTTCGGGATAAAAAGTATGCTATATGTTACTCCGTAGTATGAACTTAAATCATGCCGAGTTTCATTTCAATCCATTCAGTAGTTTTTGCGTGATGCTCGCACAAACATACAGACAAACAGACAAACAGACAAACAGATAAACAGATAAACAGATAAACAGACAAACAGATAAACAGACAAACAGACAAAAATTTCAAAAATAGTTTTTTTACGTTCTATTACTTATCCCTAACATCTCCCAGTTATTATTTTGCAAAAATCTTCAATGTACAGATACGGCAATTCTACGATTTTATTATATGTATATATATATATATTTTAAATAACTATCTTTTATTTTATAAAGAAAACAAAGTTGTCTTTGAACTGTAAACTTTTAACGAAATAAAAGTTTAATTAGCGAACCAAGCGAAGAAATATGGATAAAAAAGACATAGCCTTTCTTTTCTTTTAATATTTGTGTTTATAATTGGATTTGACAAGACTGTGAAAAATTTATTCAAAAGTGTTCTAAACAAGTTCAATATTTCACAGAAACTTCATTAATATTCAGAGTGGTATATCTTCAACGGGACTTTGCTTAGCGGTTGCGTTTATTGTTTTAGATTAACATTATTTATTATCCTAAGGCCGCGTTTCCATCTGCAAGCAAACTCGCGAAAGTCTTGCAGAAGTTTCTTGATATACCGTTTACATTTTCCTGCAATTTATTTCTGCAATCATTGTCGTGCGAGAAGCTCGCGGTTCATACTGTCGCAACTTATCGTACAGGTATTTACACACGAAAGCTCACGTGTGTCGCTATCAGAACTATCGCAATTTATTCTATTCTGTACTCTGAGGCATGACGTCAAGACGCGTACGTGCAGCAGCTGCGTTAACTATTTTGTTGTTGAAAAAGAAAAAAAGATCAATTTGGGTTCGAGAATGGATTTCTAGGAGACGAGAAGCTGGTGTTTACCATAATTTACTACGCGAAATACAACTGGAAGATGGACAGCAGTATTTTAATTTTATTCGTATGACCGCAGTCGATTTAGAAGCGTTATTAGTTAAAGTTGGTCACGCTATAAAAAAACAAGACACACGTTTCAGAGATTCGATATCACCGAAGGAAAGACTCGTCTTAACGCTGCGATTTTTAGCATCTGGTAAATATAAATAATTTAATAATATTACATGCGATTTATAATATTACTAGTTACAAACAAACAAACAAATCTTTCTTCTTTATAATATTAGTGTGATGTAGTAGGTGGACTTTTTAATGAACATTTCTGTTTCTTTTTCAGGAGACTCATACCATTCATTGATGTATTTATTTAGGATTCCTGTATGTGCTATATCAAAAATTGTTCCGGAAGTTTGCAAGGCGTTATACGATACTCTACATGAGGAATATTTAAAAGTAAGTACATTAAATATTACTGAAAACTAATTTATTATTAATAATAAATAAAATTAAAAATTGCTGCTTCAATTAAAAGGTTGGACTTCGACAGCATAAGTTTGTTCAGCGGTGTTTTCTTGATTGGCACTGATGACTACGTCATTTTCAGAAAGTGTAGACACCGGAGAATAAATTGGAAGGGTTAAATAAGTCGACTGATTTGAACTTTCACGTGAGGATATACCGTCCTCCTCATCTTGAATATCAACAATAGCTCTTTGTATGATTCGGCGAAGTTTTTTATTGCCTGCACTACTGAAGCTCCTAAGCACGGAGCTAACATATTCGCCGAATATCTGGTCATCGTCATTTGGTTCTGATAAAATTTTGTTGCATTTACGCAAAATATCCTCGTCCTTTCTTTTCTTTGCCGCTCGATTTGGCCTTGGAAATTCAATATTTTCCTTGTCATTATCTTGTGCTACACTTGGTTGTTGTGATCCTGTTGTCTCACTGCTACAGCTAGCCGCAGAATTATCCTGTAATAAGATAAATTTGTTTCAGGTCCCATGAACTGAATCGGAATGGTCGCACATAGCTGAGATTTACAATAAAAGATGGAATTTTCCGCATTGCATTGGATCGTTGGATGGCAAACATGTGGTTTTTAAGGCACCAGACAACAGTGGAAGTTTCTATTTTAACTATAAAGGTTCACATAGTATTGTACTGATGATAGTGGCAGACCCATGTTATAAAATTATTTATATGAACGTGGGATGCAATGGAAGAGTTTCTGATGGAGGAGTTTTTTTTCAATCATCATTATATTCAGCACTGGAAAATAATTGGATGAACATTCCAAGAGCATGTCCATTGCCGGGAAGTTCAGTACCGATTCCATTTGTTATTGTAGCTGATGATGCATTTGCACTAAAGCCATACTTAATGAAACCATTCCCATTTAGAAACCAACCCGCACCTAATAGAGTTTACAACTATCGGCTGTCAAGGGCAAGGAGAATGGTAGAAAGCGTCTTTGGTATTATTGCTAGTAAATTCCGTATATTTCGAAGGGCAATTGAACTCAACCCCGAAAAAACAAAGTATGTGACTATGGCTGCCTGTGCATTACATAATTTTATAATATCTCGAAGTGAGTCGACACGTCAGCGATACATTGAAAATACAAATGACAGCGAAAGTTTACCTGAACATAATTTGATAAACTTGGAAAGAGGCCCTAATAATAACTCAGGAAATGTAGCCCAGCAAATTCGTGAAGCATTCAAGGATTATTTTGTTTCTCCGGAAGGTGAAGTACCATGGCAATATCAGCATATTTAATTATTATTATGTAAAACTTAAATTATTAATTAAAAGTAAATATACGAATCAGTGTATACTATAGTATTGTTTCATTTAGAATATTAATAAATACCCTTTAATATATAATATAATATTATAATTATTAATAAATACCCATATCTATAGGTAGGTACTTACCAAGGCATCAGTACTGGGTGCGCTGCCCACATCCAAAAACTTAAGGGCCTCGAAATAACCCCAATTAGATTTATAAAGATCATCTTGGCCACTTCCACTTTTCTTGATCTTTAATTTCTTTAATTCATTCTGCCACTGACTTCTTAAATTATGCAGTTTTCGGGATATTTCATTCTCAGTTGTAGAGAATTCTTGTGCGATGGAATTGAGTACAGAGCTTTTTTTTATTCGGTTTTTATAATCCGCATGCCGGTTGTCCCACAAACAAGGATTACATTCATAAAATCCTATTAACTGTATAGTTTCTTCACGCGACCATTCACGACTTTGTCTTTGACTCATTCTTCTCAATTTCACAGATAACGCCCTTAAATGCCAATTTTCATGCAACTGTATTAAAAAAATATTTGCCGTGCGTGCGATACTTGCTGCGAGATATACGAAACTAGACCGATAAGCAGCGAGATCTGTCGCGAGTCGACGCGTACATGTTTAGACTTGCTTTCGCAAGTACTCGCAGGAAGCGCTTGACAAACTGTCGCGACAGCACTTGCTACAGGGTTTACACTTGCAAGCTGCTGTCAGACAGACTGTCGGACATTTCTCGCGGAAGTTATCTTGGAGGTGGAAACGCGGCCTAAACCTAACTAATATTATAAATGCGAAAGTGAGTTTGTTTGCTACGCTTTCACTCCTAAACCGCTAAACCGATTTTCACGAAATTCGGTACATGAATAGACTAGACCTTGGAGAAAGACATAGGTTACTTTTTATCCCGGAAATTCACAGAGTTCCCAAGATATTTTTAAAAACCTAAATCCACGCGGACGAAGTCGCGTGCATCAGCTAGTACACGTATAAAATAGTTATCGTGGTCATCGTTGTTTCAGGCTGAAGTTTTTCTCAGCATCGAGCCTACAAAGCCTTAGTCTTATCTAGCATAAAAAGATGCAGTGTTGCAGATTAGCGCAATAACTTCATAACGCAAATTAGAATATCTGGGCCATATAATGCGCAGCAATAAGTACCAACTGCTCCAGCTAATAATGCTGGGGAAGATACAAGGAAGGAGACCCCCTGGATGAAGACGAACCTCATGGCTTAAAAATCTTAGGACGTGGTTAGGATTAAGAACCAGATCTTTGTTCCGTGCAGCTCTCTGTAAGATTCAAATTACCAAAATGATAGCCAACCTCCGGTAGGAGATGGCACAGCAAGAAGAAGAAGCGTTAAACAGAGAGATAGATAGGTTTTTATTTGCTTGAATATGGGTACAATATTAAGATACTTAGTACAATAAAGCGTTGTTGTGTACCTATGAAGTTGTCGGTTCTAACTCGAAACCAGAGAGAATGAAATCGAAACTCAGTAATCCACTGAGTTTCAGATGTGAGAGTTGCTGCCAGCGAGATTTACAGCAAATTAAACTTTGATAGCTCCGTTTAAGAGCCACTCAGTGTAATCCTCTAATTTCGACGATTGAACTTGATTATTACTCAATTTTGAGGCGCAAATAAAACGGCTTTTAGTGCTAACTTTACACGGAATATTATAATCATCAAAAGGTTTGTTAACTAAGTGCTTAAGTTCAAAGACCGGCCCGTCCGCGTCGCAGGAAGTAGGTAGATAGGTACTCAAAGTTTTATCGAAGCGTAAAAGTTATTTTCACGAAAATTCATGAAATTTATTTACCTAAATTATTATTATATTATTTAAGTACATTTTTAATTAAGCATAGTTAAGTTAAGTATGTATTATGTTACAGATATATATTTATATATAGCCAGTTTGATGGGCACCTTTGGCCCAGGGGCAACCAGGGGCGGACTATTTGAATAGGAAAAAAAAACAATATCATTATACATATTCAATAGTTTAAGTTTCTTTGGTATAAATATATAAATATATATCTGTAACATAATACATACTTACTTAACTTATCTATGCTTAATTAAAAATGTACTTAAATTCATGAAATTGTTTTCTTCAATCTTGGTTCAATTTTGGTTTCACTCTAAGTTCGCAATATCGCGAGGCAAATGCCGGGGGTATCTAAAATCACTAAATTCCAACTCCGGGCTGGTACTGAGAATTTCTTGACAAAAAAACTCAACACTCCACCACCACTACAGCCTTTTGACTTCCCACTGTTGGGCACAGGTCTCCTCTCTCATAGGAGTGAGGTATAAAGCTTAGACCCACCACGCTGTTCCAATGCGGGTTGGCGAGCTTAACGACTATTCTCACAAGATAGTGATAATAACCGGGATCGAGTGCTTAACGTGCTCTCCAAGGCACGGGGGTGACAGACCGCCAACTATCGACTCCGGGCTGGCACTGAGAATTTTTTGACAAAAAAAAATAAAAAAAAATAATTCTGCATAATTTTTGGCCTGACCCGGAATCGAACCCGAATCGACGCCAACCGTTAGACTACCGAGGCAGTTTGCAGACTGTGCAACTCATAGATCTACTGCAGGATAAGTCCCGGTTGGATTACGATGGATCCATCTCATGGATCCTCTACTTGTTGGGACTATGCCCCTTGCATGTTTGTGATCCGGGATTTATCCCGCGAGAGTAAACACATTGATTATGTATAACACCTGTATAATCGAACCCTGGACTTACGTTTGGCATTTTCACAGCGACGATGGTCGTTAATTTAAGTAATAAACCTGTAACGGGCTATTACGTAAATGTTTTATGAAGGTATTTGGATGGTACGGGATTAATGGCTACTAGTTATCTACCTACTGTTATTTGAGTAGAAATAAATAAGTTACGCAGGAAGTATATACTCAAGTATGTACTTAGGTGCATTTGAAAGTTCACTAAGGTCGAAATTCTTTTTATATTTCATACTGCAACAGTTCCGCATAGTATGCTTAAGAGGTATACCCTGCATCATCTGGATTGAAGAGTTGAGACGGAGATCAATTCACATTTGACAGTCTCTTAATTCTACAGATTAGGTAGGGAATACTTACTTCTGTGGGACCATCTCACAAGCTTCCTTTATAGATAAAAAAAATCTTGAAATACTAGGTACGTATATCGATCCAAAAATCTCGGATATATCAGTGTAAACTGTACATTGAAAAAAAATATGCCTGCTGAATTTTCCTCCTATGTTCAATTTTGGAATTCGCTCTGTTAACAAGCAAAAGTTCGTAAACTAAAACCCGACTAGGTACTCTTACGGCCTGTTTCACCACCTTCTGATAAGTGGCGGATAGCCTAAACGTAAGTTTTGTCACTTTCTTACTTTATGTCAAGTGACAAAGACAAAAGTTGTAGATAGCTATCCAATACTTATCAGAATTTAATAATTTAGTGTGCAGAAAGCGCGGGGCAAGCACCATCTGTTAGGTCTAACCGAAACTAATTTAATAATCGAGAAAGCCGCGCGAAGTACTCTACTGGATTTTTTTCATAAATAAAATTTAGCTTATGTCACCCGGACCATAACAACGAATCGTGTGAATAGACACTTCATTCATCAAAATCGGTCCAGTAGTTTAGGCGCTACGGTGGTACACATAGAATCTCATACAAAAATCGGCCACAAACATACATACATACATATACACAGTGGCGTGCATTCGATAAAAGCAGAAAAGCACTGCATACCCTGAGAAAACCAATGCTTAGCTAAAACGATAAAAAAAGGAGCGGTAGAAATTTAATTTAAATTTGCATTGCATACCCTGGCTTCAAACCCCGTCCACGCCACTGCATATACATATAGATTGCTAAAATCATAATCCTTCCTTTTGGCTTTGCCGTAGTCGGGTAAAAATAGCATTCGTTATTAATGGTGTGTGTCTCCTGCAACTTTTACACTTGAACTTTTCAGAGTTACGTCATAGTCTGAATGCACAGCTGTTTTCCACCGAAGCGCTCGACACAGTTTTTGCAACTTGACAGCACTCACGGCATCTCGAAATGATACTTTAGTGCGACTAACTGGTAATTGGTGTTTGCCTTTTGTGTGCCGGGTGAAAAAACTTAAAAAAATGGTTGAAAATTGGTTGTCTGTAAAGTCGATTTACGGACGATAATTTTACATGATGACGTCATAAGAAAACAAAGAGAGATAGATGCGTCACAACTTCACAAGCCGGCTTCACTTTCTATGGTACGTGCATTGCTATGGCGTTGTTATGATACATGACAATGTGTCATGCTTTTTCGTGCATGCGGCCGGCGTTCATTGATTTATAAAACGTGATCACGTCAAAAAAATTGGTTGTCTGTAAAGTCTGTTTACGGACGATAATTTTACGTGATAACGTCATAAGAAAACAAAGAGAGATACCTAGATGCGTTACAAGCCGAACGCTTAGGCCGATCGTGCCTTCTCTATCACTTGCTCCGCGCTCTCGCTTGTACGCGGTACGTGACATTGCTTCATTGGTCATGCTTTTTCGTGCGTATAGCCGACGAACATCGATTTATAAGGTGATATCACGTCAAAAGTGTTGCTCTGTAGTCTTTTATTGTTATTTTTACTGATGAATAAAAAAGTCTTAGGATTAGATGAGATGATAAGATTTCTTAGGCCTTAGGAACTTCAACTACATAACATAATAAATATTATACCTAAAAATGCCAATTTTGTCTAGTTTTAACGGTATTAGTATTAGGTATACTTACGAGTAGGTGATGGGCAATAGTTGGAACAAAGAGAGTTAGAACTTTGGAAGGTCATTCGGTCGGTATCTAAGGCGGTATCTAAGCATGCGTATTAAAAACGGGCAAAAGGATCACATTCCTTTTAACCTTAGAATTCGTAGGCATGTTAAGGTGTTACGTTTTCCATACTAACTTCATGTTACCATTCAAGAGCGAATGGATTATATATTTACACTGAAATTACATCGCACAGCCTTAATATAATTTTTAATTTGCGCGAAATTATATTTACATAAAGAAAACATTACATAGACAGCTTAATTATTATAATAGCCATCTATTAAACGCTGTTTTGCCTAGCTGACCGAAATGGCTTTACTTCACCTTTAGCTGTTTATGTAATGTTTTCTTTATGTAAATAAAATTTTCCGCAAATTAAACATTAAATTAAGGCTGTGCGATGTAATTTCAGTGTAAATATATAATTCATTCGTTCTTAAATGGTAATAATAAATTAGTATGGAAAACGTACCACCTTAAATAATTGAATTACTGGGAGAGTAAAAACACCATACAGAAATCGAAAATGACACAATACAAAAATAAAGATGAGGTTTAATTAAGTTTGGATCATAATTCATAACAGATCAAAATATATAACCTCCTGTGAAAACATTCAAGATAATCAAATAAATATTATTTTTATACAACTGTATTTTGCTACGTGGCGGTAAAACTTTATGGACTTTTTAATTACGAAGTTAAAATCCATTTCCAAATGTTCTACTTTTCGTGTTAAATTCGTTACAAACTACAAAAGCTAACCGCATTTATATGAGTTAATCAGAAACCTACTATTTCGTCGTTGAGTTTGGCATCAAAATACCTATATTTATTATTTGAAACGTGTGAAATATATGATTTCGATGCAGTTTCAACTATGTAGGCAATTGAGGCTGTATTTTTAAATGTTATAAGTAGGTACCTATCTTGCGAACCCACACTGGTCCTTGTAAGACTAGGTAGTACTATTATATATTCTGTGGCACTGCTATACTCAGCACTGCTATACGCACTGTCATACTCAGGTAGGAAGCAGATTATCACTCACAATATATATATAATATTATAAAGGCGAAAGTTTGTGTGTGTGTGTGTGTGTGTGTAATGTGTATGTTTGTTCCTATTCTCCGCCGCAACTACAGAACCGATTTGACTGAAATTTTGAATGGAGATAGATAATACCCTGACTTAACACATAGGCTACTTTTTATCCCGGAAAAGTATTCCTGTGGGACTAAAATAGATATAAACTTCCAAAAACGCCGTAGAGGGCGCTGACTGTTCTTAGGTAAATCACGCTCACATAACACATTATTGCAATAGTTTGCTGTTTTACATGCACTGGCAACACATAGGCTACTTTTTATCCTCGAAAAATTCATAGTTCCCACGGGATTTTGAAAAACCCGAAATCTATAGCTACAGCTATAGGTAGATTACTATAGCGAACTTCCTTCGTTCTAAAGGTTGGAAAAAGGAGCGGGAACGGGAACCGGAAATCCACGATTCCCTCGGGATTTGTTTAAAACCGAAATTCACGTGGGTGAAGCTGCGGGCAGATGCTAGTTATTATTAAAAACTTTCATCTCTAAGGTATATTTAACTGTAGGTATATTTAAGCGAGATAATTTGTACAATTTGGTTTCACTGGTGTCCAGTAATGCATGAGTGATGAGACTGCAGTTACTATAACAAGTATTACCCACTGTAAATTAATGACCTTAGAAAATGATAAGTTCTTTGTAGCAGTAATAGAGTCATAACGACGAACGGACTGGACTTTTCGAAAGAACGTATTTGTAGGTCTGGCCTTGCTGAATTAAAATACTTACTTAAAAACGATAAGGTTTAGGAATTAATCGCGGTGTGATGTATATTTTGATGGGACTCTTTATATTTCCGGGGTTCTACATCAATACTACAAATAATACGAGTAAGTATGTAATATTATAAAAGTTAGCTAAATTTTCCTCCTCGGTTACACTTGACTGAAGTATTTTAAATGGGCTCTCCAACAAAAATGACGGTTACGTACATGAACTTTTATGGCTTAAAAAAGACCTAAATAAAAAGCCGAGCCAATAAATAAAAAGAAGTAAAGGAAAAGAAATGAATATAAAGTAATTATATTACGTTCATCAAAAAAAGGAACGACCGCACTTCTCTGCAGCAAAAAATGATAACGTATGAAGTATATTTGTTCTTTAATAATACTTGACCCAATACCGAGTATAATAATATAATATTGCTGTTTATTTTGTCCTCCAGAAGGGTCCTTCTAAAACAATTGAGGTCCTGAGTATTATTACATACTTACTTGTATAGAAAAGTTTAGTTTGCTTGTTCTGTAATTTTATTAGAATTATTTTATACTAGCTGACCCCCGCGACTTCGTTCGCGTGTTTATAGGTTTTATATAGGATCGGATCGGATCCCATAATTCTTTTATGTAGGTACCTAAACTAAATGTAGCCTAAGTTACTCCTTATAACATTGAAAGTTCCATTAAAATCGATCCAGCCGTTTCGGAGATTAGCTGGAATAAATAGACAGACCGACAAACGTAAATTTAAACGCACACCAGTTTAAAATAGGCCGTACGTTCAAAGATCCGGGTCCCAAGTTATTTGAACCCAATACTGAGGATTGTAATGTCTGTCATTTCTAAACTAAAAAACCTATGACCTTGAAATATTTACGGGACAATACATAAAGTATTACCTTTCTAACAAAAAAAAATGAGTGAAATCGAACAACGCGTTAATGAATTACAGCTAAATACACGTTTTAACTTTCATCCCCTCTCCCAAGGGAACCGTGCTGAATTTCGGGATAAATAGTATCCTATGTCCTACCTCGGAGTATAAACTCAAATCGTACCAAGTTTCATTCGAATCCATTCAGTAGTTTCGGCGTGATGCGCGGCCAAGATACAGACAGACAGACAGACAGACAGACAGACAGAAAGACAGACAGACAGACAGACAAAAATGAAAAAAATTGCAGTTTTGGCTTCAGTATCGATTATAGAGTGCCCTCCAATAAAATTTTTCAAAATATCTTCAATGTACAGAATTGGATCTGTTACAGTTTTATTATATTATAGATGGCAACCCTAAAAAACCTATCGCTATCGGTAATTCTATTCAGTTTCAGTTTTATTGGAACAAAGTTCCTTATCGCGCGTTGCGAAAGGGGGCTAGACGGAAAAAATTAAGAGAAAAAGTTGTAACGACACTTTTTGCTATAGTTGTAAGCCGTGCGGCGTGCGCGTGTTTCTCTGTCTGTCTCTCTCTCTCTTATAGAAAGCAAGCCAGTTATTTTCGTTTCGTCTTTCTATTTCGCATTGAACAGTGTGGTGTCGCGACGATTATTTTTGTTGAGTGTATACAGGTTTTTTGTACATAATAAATAATAAAAAATAATAACTTTATACAACACTAGTACGGCGCGTGCGTGCGCGGCCCGCTAAAGCGGACCGCGTGGACGGACCGAGTAAACAACAGAAACAGGAGTCCGCTTGGATTTATAGCTTTGGTGTGTAACCGTTTTGATTTTTAGTAGGTATAGGTATATTGTATTAAGAATTTAGTCATCATCTTCAGGTCACATCACCCTGGGAGTCATATCACTAAAGAAACTTAGCAACAAAATGAATATCTGAAACAGTGAAATTAGCTTCGGTAGCTCGAAAACTGGCTCACTATAATTCTTTATATTATAAATACGTATAAACTTTTTCGTGTAGGTACGTATTACTTTATAATATAAAAAGTGTAGTGGGCCAGTTTCCAAGCCACCCAGGAGGTATGGCATCAGCTCGTTTTTTTTTACGTGGTTCTCCCATTAACAGACATTTAAAACAGAATTAAAATTTAACTATAAACATATGTACATAGACTGCTAAAATCATAACCGTTACTTTTGGCTTTAACGTAATCGGGTAAAAAATATTCTGCATGCCTGAATAATGAGACCTATTGCAATTTAGCAAAAATATTACAAAAATTTAAATATTTTTGCCACCTTGCTCCACGATACATAAATAAATACTTAAAATAAACATTAAAACAAATATTGTGTCGTTATTAAGCATTAATCCTTAAATAAATATGAAAAACAGCATAATTAAAAAAATATCTACTTACATCTTAGAATAATGACTTACATATTTAAAAATATGTTTTGATATATGAAACAAAAGATCCCTGTGATTCAGATGTGTTATAGTAAAAAACCCTTATATTACTGTAACATCTTAAGTTTCTGACTGGGGGTATTTGTGAAGTAAGAATAAAGTAAGGTATTATGATTGAAAATTTAATGTTTGGTATATTAAGCCATTTAAAATTATTGAAATAAAATAATAATAACACAAAGAAAAGTATAGAAAGTGAACATAATATTGTTTAAGTATATTCTATTACAACGCTATCTACCTACTTATATTACACATTACATAATATTATTTACATATAACTGTTTTTGTCCGATTTTCTTTTGAATTTTAGGTCAGTAGTGATTTATAAACTACTAGCCGACCCTCGCGACTTCGTCCGCCTGGATATAGGTTTTATATAGGATCGGATTGGATCCCATAATCCTTTTTTGAACCTAAACTAAATGTAGCCTAAGTTACTCCTTATAACATCACCTATCTGCCATTGAAAGTTCCATCAAAATTGATCCAGCCGTTTCGGTAATTAGCTGGAACAAATAGACAGATCGACAAACATAAATTTAAACGCACACCAGTTTAAATTAAGCCGTACGTTCAAAGATCCGGGTCCCAAGTTATTTGAACCCAATAAATGTCTGTCATTTCTGAACTAATAAAGCTATGACCTTGAAATATTTACGGGACAATACTTAAAGTACTACCTTTCTAACAAAAAAAGAATGAGTTAAATCGAACTACGCGTTAATGAATTACAGCTAAATACATGTTTTAACTTTCTTCCCCTCTCCCTAGGGAACCGTGCTGAATTTCGGGATAAAAAGTATCCTATAACCTACCTCGGAGTATAAACTCAAATCGTACCAAGTTTTATTTGAATCCATTCAGTAGTTTCGGCGTGATGCGCGGCCAAGATACAGACAGACAGACAGACAGACAGACAGACAGACAGACAGACAGACAGACAGACAAAAATGAAACAAATTGCAGTTTTGGCTTCAGTATCGATTATAGAATGCCCTCCAACAAAAATTTTCAAAATATCTTCAATGTACAGAATTGGATCTGTTACAGTCTTATTATATTATAGATATTTTTAGTAAGAGCGTAATTTCTGCTAACTCTTTCTGGCGGGACCAAGACTTGCAAATTGTGACTGTGCCGCACTCTGCCCAAAGCAACGTATAGTTGTCCATGTGAAAAAACATCACTTCTTAGATCTACTCCCACACGATCAAGAGTTTGCCCTTGAGATTTATTGAACGTCATAGCATAAGCCAACTTGACAGGGAATTGCTTGCGTGTCATTTCTACACCGTTTCGCCCTATTTTAAATTTAAAAGTTATGCGAGGTATGATGATGGGCTCACTACTATTTGGGTGATGCGCTAACAGAGTGAATTTTGAGACTTGATCTATAATTAATTTAGTACCATTAACTAAACGGTGCGTGAAACTGATATTTCGAATAAGTATTACGACCGCGCCTACTTTCAGTTTCAAGTCATGATCGGGCACACCGGGTGCTGTGATAGAATTTAAAACATTGCCTTCTAATCGTTCAGCTGAGTTGTCATTCAGGTGGTCAGTAGTGTCGGCACTGTAACAGATAGTCATTGGTCCAGGTATCAATTCAAGTATTTTTTGATTAATATCTCTTATGTTTTCATTAGTTCCCGATAGAATCGCCCTTTTACATATATTTTCTGGGTCACAGACTTCGTACTTTGGATATATAATATAAATTAATTGTTGCAAGCTATTTACGTAATTGATATTTTTTAAAATTAATAAATCTTCTTCAGTTGTTTCAGCTTCACCTTCTCCAATACTCAATACAAAGTTAGCAAAATAGGGGTCTTCTTTTGCACGCTGATTTTCAGTTAACTTGAATTTTTGAACGTAGTGCCAAATTTCAGAATTTTTTATTGAGGCCCGGCATATGTCACGTTCTCCTGCTCCTGTTATCACTGGTGGTATTTGTCTAAAATCACCAGCTAATACTAACACTTTGCCTCCAAAGGGTTTGGTATTGCATTCCATTAGATCTTTGAGACCGCGGTCAATTGTTTCAAGCAGGTACCTGTGAGCCATTGGTGCCTCATCGATAATGATAAGACGTGCTGCTTTGATCAACGCTGCTCTTTGAGAGTTGTTCGAAATTCCCCACACTGCATTACCACCTTCAAAGTCTAACGGAAGCTTAAACATTGAATGTGCTGTGACACCTCCATCGTGATTTAGTGCAGCTATACCCGTGGAAGCCGTACATAGGGCAATATGTCCATTAGAACGAATTTTTGCAGCAATCACGTTAAGCAAGATGGTTTTTCCGGTGCCAGCGGGACCGTCGATGAAAACCGGGTGCGTATCTTCACAATCATCTTCAGTAAGTAATATGACTGTGTTATAAATAGCCCGTTGCTGCGAATTTAATTTGGACTCCCATTCATTTAATATGGCAGTCGCCTCATCATTCCATCTTCCAGTTTCTCTGTCAAGCTCGGTTATGCTGTGTCTTATGTCTGGCAAACCGAAATCTGACAGCGAGCGACCATGAGCACGTAACATTTGTTCAATGTCTCTAAGGCCGTGGTCGTAAGCGGCTTCTATTTCAGATTCACATCCTCTGTGATAATCATCGCACAAATGATCACGGTATTTATCCCATAACAGAAGGGCTGGGGCACCGTCCATGATAAGTGCGAAGAAAAGCTGACGTAAACCTTTGCCGGTCTTGAAGCCGGCTGCCTCTTCTATTGCCGATTCATACTCCTGGTTATCGTTCAGAATACCACGTTCGAACGCTGCTTTTTGAAAAGTGTCGTAAATTATATTGTTGACAGTTCGCAGTTCGTCGTAGCTCCGGCACGGATAACGCATGAGTAACATTCGCAGAAAATAAAGTTCACCGAGTGTAGGAGATATAAAGACAATTCGAGCCACGATTTCGCCTCGTACTCTTTTTGTAATAAAATATTTTCCAGATTCATGAGCCAACACTTTTACAGTTGGATTAGGCCGGACCTGAGTTTCGACATTGTACCTTTCATAAAACATTATGTAAGTACATTCATCCAACTCAGGATCTGGAGGCCTCGTCATGTAAATTTTCAATTTGGACATGTAATTTTCTGATGCTTGCGCCTCGGTTCCGGTACGGAAAACAATCGCGTCTCCGTCGGGTAAATGTACCGGTAGTGCAACAACAGTTGGGTATCTGCAGCTGATGTCAAACTCCAATAGACGCCACATTGCATCTGAGGCGCTCACATATCGATATTGAGCGTAGTGTTCTATTTCGTCGAATACTTCTGTCACCCCCGCTTTTGCGTGATCGGGACCTTTGTGCAGATACTTGTAAAGGTATTTAACCACTTTGGAGGTGGATGCAATTTCCAAATTGCAATGACACTCCATCATCAATAGTATCGCCGGGTTGTACGGCACAATCCACCTGTTAGTGACTGAAGTTTGATTTCGTTCACGAATTGCCGGCTGTTCGCCAGCTGGACGTTTGTAGTGTACTGAGCCTCGTTCATCCGTGTACGTCACTTCAGTGTAACTTTTAGGGAATTTTTTCGAACATTTCCCAGCAGCTTGATCGTAGCAGGGTGACCTTTCTGTTCCACATGGGCCGTGCACCATGTGTTGCAAAACCAGTTGTCTCAGTCGTCCCTGTTCCGGTGGAGGTATAGTTGCTTGAATAAATTTATCAATATCCATACTATCGATGGGCCCTCCTCCTTCTACACGGAACGTAATGTGTGCGTGAGGTAAACCCCTTTTCTGGAATTCTATAACATGTAGAATTGACACAATGGTACCAAAGAAGTCTTTTGATCTGATTTTTTTCAATAGTATTGACAACTTTAGTTGAAATACTCTCACACACAAATCAGGGCGATCTGTTGACTGTTGACCGGGATATAAACTGTTGGTTATTTCTGGCCATTTCGGGTTACATGTAACAGTGAGGAAAAAGCTTGGTTTTCCCAACCGTGCAACAATGGCCATAGCATCATGGTACTTGATCTGCATATAACGTGGGCTATTCGTAAGACTCGCCGGTAAATATACTTTACCGGGTCGTATGCCTTCACCTGCGATCGTTTCGTCGATTTCACGTCGGGTTGCAATTCTTAGTTCGCTTTGAATACCTTTGAAATATTGTAGACGCTCTTCTTCGGTCCGGCACCACATGTCAACAAAGTATTCTTGCGAAAGGCGTCGTAAGATCGCAAACCGCTCTTCAGATAAGAGTTGACAACGATAGTATTTTACTTGGCTTAGTTTATTGCCAGCTTTATCTTTAATATCAATGGAATATCTTTCAGGAGCTCTAGGAAACAGTAAAGGATACTGAAACGCTTCATATGCGGGATGTAAGTAGTGTACTGTGTGTGGTTTTGCTTCACCAATTTTCCATATTACTACTGCTCGCGGGTGATGTTCGTTTGAAGTTTCAATCAAACCTGCAAGCTCATTCGACACCGGTCTATCTCCTAATATCGGTCCATGAGTACGTCGACTTGTGTTTTGAAAAATTAATCGAGCTTCTGAACTTGGGTGATTATTTAATAAGTGTAAATCTTTTATCAAGGGATTATTATTTTTTAAGTACACGTAAATCTCCTTGATAAGATTGGGGCACAAATTTTGTTGATTTCCTAATCTTTGATGCTCTTCTCCGTCGTGTATATATAATGCTGTATTATTTGTGCTACCACTATAAGCCAAATCAAAGACGCGATGGTAAATACGCCCTTGAACTTTCACTAAGTTAGGACCGTGACCCGCAGGTCTTTGAAAGCCGTGAGTTGTACCTAGCGCTGAAAAACTGAACAGATTATTATATGCTCTAGCGTTTTTTAAAAAATTTTGGTTTGCGTAAAACTCGGCATCTAGTGGTCCGAGTGGGTCAACGTTATATTTGCCCTGTCCACAGCACCACTTTGTGCGAGACTTTTCTTCATCAAAAAGTCTTGCACTGCAGTAAATACATTTATAAGTTTCTTCACACATAAGAGAATATTTTAAATGAATCGGTTTAATTTTATCTAAATCGTTACCTTTCAGTGCACCCGTTAAACCCAGCCCACGTATTTCTAAAGGAATATTTCTGATTCGACGTATTTCATCTCGATGTGTTTTAGAATATTTACTAACACATTCACGATGAGTTTGAGGATGCAAGCTTTGATATCTTAACGCAGCCTGTCGAGTTACTTCAGGATGCGCAGCGTTATATACTTGTACGGCCTCTCGGTGCACGTCGGGGTGTGCAGCAGTATACCGTTGGACAGCTTCTCTGTGCACTTCGGGGTGTGCGGCTGTATATCGATGTACTGCTTCTTGGTTCACTTCGGGATGTGCAGCTGTATACCGATGCATGGCTTTCCTGTGAGATTGTGGCTTATGTTTTTGGTAACGCAAAACAGCCTCCAAATGCTTACGTTTTTTTTCAGCTACAGTTACTTGCTTTTTTGGCCTACCACGTGAACGTTTACAGTTTTGTTGATACATATCGTTTCTATTAGTTTTATTTTGTAATCGTTCTGTTACGTGTAGGTTATCAACAGGCAATTGCTCTAATACGACTTTACATGGACTAAGGCTATAGTTTATCCTACTAAGCTGCGAGTCTGTAAAAGTTGGAGATGCAAATTCATTTATCAGTATTTGCCCATCGCTTGCCAAAGAACGTTCTTCGTTAACCATGGTGATTAATGAGACATTGCCAGAACTATTACTATTAACATTTAAACAATAGGGTTGCGACTGCGTGAAAGTAGGAGATATTATACTTTCATTTATCAGTATATGCTTACTAATTGGCAAAGAACATTCTGTATTACTAATAGTCATTAATGATTCATTGCTTAAAGTATTACTATTCAGATGTAAACTATAGGACTGTGACTCCGTAAACGTTGGAGATTCAGCCCTATAGATTTGCCCACTGCTGGGCAAATGGATATCGTTATAATTACTATTTTGTGAAGGGACCTGATTTACGTTCTTTTCGATGAAAACATCAAAATGACCGCTCGTGAGGTGCCCTGTAAAACCGATCATTTTTTCTATAGGTCCGGTGCCGAATGTTTGCGCATAAACACCATCTATATACAGTTTAAACATATAATCTTTATATATTTCCCCTGCCATCGACAATTCTGTGGTAGTGCCGTAAATTCCGTTTTGCATCATTTCATTGCAATATTCTTCAGCTGACACATACGGGCTTTCGTCACGACGCATTGTAAACATGCCATATCGATCCCAGTTCGATACAATCCCTCCAACTATACGCGATCGTATTTCCTGAGATCGGTTTATATGACCGTATATATGAAAAGACAGAGCTGAAAACATGCAGTTCCCGTCACCGGGAATATTATATAAGAGAACTTCTCGAGTAGGTGCATCGAGATTAGCAGTTTCCTTGACTTGCACGGTGCGAAGAAAAGACGCCATAATTCTATCTCAGTAATAAAATTTTGTCACTTACCAGGAAATCGGCTAAACACTTAACTTAACAATAGTAACTTAACTTTAATACTAATTACTAAGACTAATTTAATAGATTAATACAGTCTGAAATATGTAATTAAATATTAATATATATTTTAAGATTGAAAATCTTTAAAAATATGTTGAGAACAATTAAATCACTCTACGCAGAAGGAATGCAACGTAGAAAGAAAGGTAAAACATATTTTTTTTTACCGCCTTTTGTTTTGTTTTTTTTTTTTCAGTCTACGGATTTAAAAAAAAAACATCAGCCAAACTCCTCTAAAAAGTTTGACATAATATTAATAAGAATTAAAAACTATATATATAACTAAGTAATGTTATTTTTTATAAGAACTACATTTATCTTGTTCTATTATTATTAAAACAAAATGATTTCCGAAATCATCTTGACACTTTTTGCTCTCTGAATAATTATCATAAATTGTCGCTTTAGTACTTAATCCGTACAAAGTAAAAAATACAGTAAAAACCTTATTTTTCGTGGTCTATGATAAAAACTTCTTACAGCTTTGCACTGCTAAAAAGTACAGGTAGAAAACCACAGATTAAAATCATAAATAAATTATTGAATCTATTTTTATTTTTTGAATTGAGTAGTATGGGTATATACAGTAGACATGGGTAACATTGATAAGTAGGTACCGGAGATGTGAAATTAGGTGTTCCTAGAGGTGACTTACTACCTCGTTGGTCTAGGGGTATTATATTCGACTGCAGATCACGAGGTCCCGGATTCAATTCCCGGGTCGGGCAAATTATTGTAGGGTTTTTTATCAAGAAATTCTCAGTGTCAGCCCGGAGTTGATAGTTGGCGGTGTTTCACCCCCGTGCCTCGGAGAGCACGTTAAGCAGTCGTTCCCGGTTATTATCAATATCATGTGACAATATTCGTTACAGCCCGCCAACCCACATTAGAGAAGCGTGGCGGCTCTAAGCTCTAAATCCCTCTCCTATGAGAGAAGAGACATTTGCACAGCCGTGGGTCGTAAAAAAGCTGTACCTGTGATGGTGGTGGTGGAGAGTTGACTAAACAATTTAAAATACAAACCAAATGATAAAAAGTTGTTGATGCTTTTTAAACCCGATTTTTATCCAAAACAGACAGTACAGTACAGTTTTCAGTACAGTACAGACAGTACAGTATAGACCTCTGAGTTGTATGAGCGCTCATACAATTTAGAGGCCTAGCTTCATTAGCACCTTACCTTTTAAGACAAACTAATGAAAAACAGATTGTACTTATACTTCTGGAGTACGGAACCCTCGGTGCGCGAGTCTGACTCGCACTTGACCGGTTTATTTTCTGTTCATCAAGTAGAATTTAGGTCTTGATCATATTTTGCCAAGAAACCACTCTTCCATCTTTTATGCTTAGTGAGATAGAGGCTGACGGTATGGCCGCCATTTTGAATCTGCCATTTTGTTTTTTTTTCAGCTCAGTGCCAATTGGATGAGGTTTTGAGTAATTTTTGTTTGAGCACCTCCCATCTATCTACAATACCCTGCCCGGGCTCCTCATCCATCTTCCAAACCCTCAATCATCATGTCTTCCCATATTTTTCTTTGAGAGTTCTCCAAAGAACCGCATCAAAGCCTTGCATAGTTTACAACTTGTAGTCTCTTCAATATTCGCCATACATTTTCTATGGAAAAATAAATTCCGCCATTTTGAATTTTTTTTCTATTCATCGAGTAGACCTTTGGATTTTGATCATCTTTTGCGAAGAAACCACTCTTCCATCTTTTATACCCTCCGAGATGGAGACCGACGAAAGTTGTATGGCGGCCATCTTTTTTTCGCCATTTTGAATTTTTTTTCAGCTCACTGCCAATTGGATGATGTTTCGAGTGACATTTGCTCGAGCACCCCCCACCTATCTTCAATACCTTAAGCGTGCCATTCGCTCGTCTCTGAAATCCTCAATCATCAGCTCTCTCCATATTTTTGTTCCGAATGAATTTTTGTCGTCTATACGAAACCATTAGTGAAAAAAAAATTTTTCATACAAAATTTTACAGGAGGGGTGATCAATCAGTGAGTCAGTCAATGAATCAGCACGAGCAGCTATATATATATTAACTAGTATGGCGCGTGGGTGCGCGGCCCGCTAAAGCGGACCGCGAGGTTTCGCTTTCGGGTATTTTGGTGAGAGCAGCCTCCACCTATCTCTCCCATATTCCTAACCCTCTATAATTATCACTCTCCATATTTTTCTCCGAATCATTTGTCAGAATGAGAGCTTTTTCCATAAAAACAAATTTTGAAAAGGAACTGGAGACACCGACGAAATTTGTATGCCCCCGTCTTTAATCCGTCATTTTGGCCTTTTTTTCAACTGACTCTCTCACTCACTGACAATTAGATGAGGTTTCAAGTAATTTTTGTTTGAGCACCTCCCACCTATCTTTAATACTCTGACCGTGCTCCTCATACGTCTCCAAAATCTTCAATCATCAGCTTTTTCCATATTTTTCCTCCGCATGGAATTTTGTCTTCTATACGAAACCATCAGTGGAAAAGATTTTGTGTGAAAAAAATAAATTCCGCCTTCTTGATTTTTTCTGTTCATCAAGTAGATTTTTAGGTCTTGATCATCTTTTTCCAAGAAACGACTCTTCCATCTTTTATACTTGGTGCGATAGACACCGACGAAATTTGTATAGCCGCCATCTTGAATCCGACAATTTGGGTTTTTTTCGCTCATTGCCAATTGGATGAGGTTCTGAGTATTTTTTGTTTGAGCAGCCCCCGTCTATCTACAATACCCTGCACGGGCTCATCAACCATCTTCCAAACCCTCAACCATCGTATTGTCTTCCCATATTTTTCTTTGAGATTTCTCCAAAGAATCGCATCAAAGCCTTGTGTAGTTCACAACTTGTAGTCTCTTCAATATTCGCCATACATTTTCTATGGAAAAATAAATTCCGCCATTTTGAATTTTTGTTCTATTCATCGAGTAGACCTTCCGATCCTGATCATCTTTTGTGAAGAAACCACTCTTCCATCTTTTATACCCTCCGAGATGGACACCGACGAAATTTTTATGGCCGCCATCTTGAATCCGCCATTTTGGTCCTTTTTTTTAGATCACTGCCAATTGTATGAAGTTTCGAGTAATTTTTGATTGAGCACCTCCCACCCATCTTTAATACTCTAAGCGTGCTCCTCACCTGTGTCCAAAATCTTCAATCATCAGCTCTCTCCATATTTTTCCTCCGCATAAATTTTTGTCTTCTATACGAAACCGTCAGTGAAAAAAACTTTTTTGTGTGAAACAATAAATTCCGCCATCTTGATTTTTTTTCTGTTCATCAAGTAGATCTTTAGGTCTTGATCATCTTTTTCCCATAAACCACTTTTCCATCTTTTATGCTTGGTGAGATAGACACCGACGAAATTTGTATAGCCGTCATCTTGAATCCGCCATTTTGTTTTTTTTCAGCTCAGTGCCAATTGGATGAGGTTTTGAGTAATTTTTGTTTGAGCAGCCCCCATCTATCTACAATACCCTGACCGGGCTCCTCATCCATCTTCCAAACCCTCAATCATCATGTCTTCCCATATTTTTCTTTGAGAGTTCTCCAAAGAACCGCATCAAAGCCTTGCATAGTTTACAACTTGTAATCTTTTCAATATTCGCCATACATTTTCTATGGAAAAATAAATTCCGCCATTTTGAATTTTTTTTCAATTTATCAAGTAGACCTTTGGATTCTCATCATCTTTTGCGAAGAAACCACTCTTCCATCTTTTATACCCTCCGAGATGGAGACTGACGAAATTTGTATGGCGGCCATCTTTTTTTCGCCATTTTGATTTTTTTTTCAGCTCACTGCCAATTGGATGACGTTTCGAGTGACATTTGTTCGAGCACCCCCCACCTATCTTCAATACCTTAAGCGTGCCATTCGCTCGTCTCTGAAATCCTCAATCATCAGCTCTCTCCATATTTTTGTTCCGAATGAATTTTTGTCCTCTATACGAAAACATTAGTGAAAAAAAAATTTTTCATACAAAATTTTACAGGAGGGGTGATCAATCAGTGAGTCAGTCAATGAATCAGCACGAGCAGCTATATATATATTAATAACCCTTCGTTCCATCCGGTTGTATAAAGTTAAACATTTATTAAATTGCTATTATAAATACTTCATGCTGTAAATTAGTTTTCATAAATTGATGACGTTAATAAGCGTTTACGTGTGGATTTAGTACTAGGTATTTAGTAAAACTCCAAACTTGAAATTTGTTTTCATCTTTTTGGAACGCTTTTAGGTAAGTTTCAATGTGTAAATTTAACATTTTTTTGACATTGTTGATAATGAAATAGCTACAAGTCATGACTTCACCTCAAAAATGCTAGAAATGTATGATGCATTTTGTACCTGTTTATGTATATTCCAGCTTGTAAGCAAAAAGCAACATTAATTATTATAATTATTTCGACTTCCGTAAAAATGTAACTTATAAACATAATATTGTCATCAGAAGACGCTAGAGGTAAACCTCAGAAAAGTTTCCAAAAGTTCCATTTAAACTAAAAGTGATAAGTAAAATGAAATTTCATAGATACGTATCTAAGGAACGAATAGATAAACAAAGAAACCTACTGGAATATCAGTGGCTATGAAACAATAATTGTTAGACATAACAGTTGTTAGACAAAATTGCCCCTATAGCGTGACAACAAAATTACCCACTACACTGGTAAAGGTCGACCAGAATCTCATGAAAAATATGGAAATGAAATTCCAAAGTTAGCAACACTATGGCTGCCCTAGCGATAAACAAAGTAACTGACATTTTTTGTGAAATAGACTTTTTTGCATTAACAAAAGTTTTATGTCGAATAGTTTTTTACCACAGTTTAATATTTCAAATAACTTGAACCGTTTACTGAAATTTGAATTGCCCAAACAAAGTAACTGCACACACTAACCCGGAATATAAATGCAAAACCAAGTAAACAACAAGCACAACACAAAAACAAAGTAATTGGATGTTGATTACTTTGTTTTTGTATTTAAAATGCAGTTGCTTGATTTTTCGTTTCGTGAAACGATCCCAGGTAAGGTGTTCTGAACGTAATTACTTTGTTTATCACTAGGGCAGCCGACTTAACCTAGTGTTGCTTACTACAAAATTTAATATCCCTATTTTTCATGAGATTCTGGTCGATCTATAGTGTCAGTAATAATGTAAATTTAAACGTCTTTCAAAGTAACCTTTGTCGTTGTACTATTTCGCAAATGTCAAACACGATATTTAATTACAAGGAATTCAACTCTCTTCTTCTGGTTCGAGTGAAATTTTTTGCATTTTTTTCATTGTTGGAATTGCTTTTTGTACTTCACTGGAGAGACACTATATTTTCCAATTCAGTGAAATTAAATTTGAGAGGCTATCAAATTGAGGTTACCAGGAAATAAGAGAAATTGAATTTCGAAATAGCTAACTATAAACAAACAGAAGGCATTACGTCTATTTAAAAGAGCTTTTAAAAATATATTTTAATACAAGCGGACACCCGCGACTTCGTTCGCGTGGATATTGGTTTTTAAAAATCCCGTGGGAATCATTTTGTTTTCCTAAGCTCCTTTGAACTTATACCTTGCTAAAAACTGTTAAAAGTTCACTGGCGGATGTTTAGGTAGATCAAAATGTAAACATCCGCCAGTAAAAGTCCCATCAAAATCGATCCAGCCTTTCTGAGATGAGCTGGTAATCTTTAAAGTATCTCCTTTCTAACAAAAAAGAATGAATGAAATCGGACCACGCGTTAATGAATTATAGCTAAGTGGGTACACATTTTAACTTTCATCCCCTCTCCCAAGGGAACCGTGCTGAATTTCGGGATAAAAAGTATATATTACTCCGTAGCATGAACTTAAATCATACCAAGTTTCATATCAATCCATTCAGTAGTTTTTGCGTGATGCACGCAAAAACATACAGACAAACAGACAAACAGACAAAAATTTCAAAATATATAGCTTTTTTACGTTCAATTACTTATCCTTAACATCCCCCAGTTATTATTTTGCAAAAATCTATAATGTACAGATACGGCAAGTCTACGATTTTATTTATATGTATAGAAGATAGGAGTTACAAAGCCATGGAAACGAAATTAGGTGCACATAGCATCAAGAGGAAACAAAAATAAGCTTTTAAAATATTTTTCTCCCTGTAATGAATCTCATTGCTCAGGTGTAAATGAAAATGACGCCAATTCATGACCAAAGTTTTTGTTTTTATTTATCGTAAAGTTTAAGGGTACTTACTAAAGTTATGATTGAGCCAAGTATGTAAAGCCATATGTAAAGCTAACTAATTTAAACAGTAACATTATTTTAACCTGAACTTTTAAACTTATTTCTATGAATCGGCTCAACTTTCCTGTTTTTTTTTTTTTTGTTTTTCATTCATCTATAAGTTAACCTTTAACTGCAATCTCACGGTCTCACCTGATGGTAAGTGACGAATTGACGATGAAGTCTAAGTTGGAAGAGGGCTAATTTGGAAGAAGTAGGTATGGCAGACCATAGAAAATTTAGGAATTATTAAATTCCAAATTGCTACTGCCAGGAATCGAACCCGGGACCTCCTACTTATTATACTACAGCGCTCACCATTGCGCCAGGGAGGTCGTCAAATAAGAAAAACATGTCGCGTCGTTCTACTGTTCTATTCTACATCACTATTCTTTCACTATACTACACTAGCTCAAAAGGGTTATTCAATAAACCGCAGAATAATAAATTATTACGTTATTGAATTTTTTTTCTTTTCAAACAAAACGGATATTCGTATCGAAATTTTATGAAGTAGCTTAAGTAATACCTATTGCGTCCTTGTCTAGTGACAACTTGGTAGTTGTTCATGATATTTGAATTTCATTTTTACTAAATATTAAATAGGTATATTGTCTTCATGAGTACCTAGGTTAATTTTTTGAATTTTAAAAATACAATCTAATGACCTATAAATTCCTATTCACTGGAATATATTTCACAAATAACAACAAGAAACACGCCTAAGTGAAAACCACAATTCACTATTTGGCGGGATGAGATTTTATGAAGCACGCTTGCGTTGACGTGACATTATGTTACATTATGACGTGACATGTTACATTATGACGTGAGGTCGACCCCGCGGGAGTACAAGCGTGATTACTGCCATAAAACGACCGTATTTGCGCGTTACATCGTTATCAGGGAACAGAATGTGTGTAAATGAGATTCTATCCTCGTTTAATTTATGTTTTCCCCAAGTCAGAAATGCTGCTTTGAACTTTCAACGGCTTATCCATATTTTTACGACCCTGACGTAAAACTGCGTCCATACAAATCCCATATACACACTTCCTTAATAATGTTATGAATACTCAATCGAAAGTATCGTCTGTCTGACAGCTGATACTTTCGAAACAAGGTAAATACCTTGTCAGAGTCAGTCAGTCTGTCTGTTACCAGTACGCTTAGTCTCACTTTGCAGAGCTCGAAAACTTTACTAAATACTACTGATCGAAACATAATGAATTCAGAGTAAAATAGACCTAAACGTGCTTATTTTAAGGTTTGAGTTCACCAATACACTCAGCATTCGAAAACAGCCAGCGCCCTTTAACGATTAGAATTACGACTTTAAAACAAGCTATAATTTAAAAATTAAAAAAACCCGACTGCCATGCTAAAAAATGAACTAAAAAATTAATAAACTACCACCGCACTTACAGTGTAGTTGTTATTTATTTTGTTTTTCATGATTTGTCACTCCAAATTGATTTAAAACATATAGATTGTATACATTTTCGTACTCGCCTTTTAAAGCCCTTTATTTTGATATCCCACTCGAGGGTCTTGAAGAAAAAATTTTTTTTTCAGCTCGCACATTAAAGTGCATAACATTCGCCATTTTGACTTTTTATGAATTTTATGTACTCAGTAACATTTGCGCCGTCAAGACAAATCTAATGACGTATAATTTATCAAAATAGGTTGAGCCGTTAAGTAGTTACGAACTGACATAGGAAACGGTCATTTTCTACGATTTATCACTCCAAATTGTTTCCAAATATATAAATTTATACATTTTCGTATTTGCCTTTTGAATCCCTTTATTTTGATACCCCACTCGAGGGTCTTGAAGAAAAAAATTTTTTTCAGCTCGCACATTAAAGCGCATAAAGTCCGCCATTTTGATTTTTTTTTAAATTTAGGTACCCTATAACACTCGCGTCATTGAGACAAATCTAATGACGTATCATTTATCAAAATCCGTTGAGCCGTTGATTAGTTACAAGCGGACATAGGAATGGACATATGTACATACACACAGGTGAAACACATATACCCAGTCGGGTAAATAAGAGTCAGAGTGGGTTAATTTTGCATTACATATTACAGTTTCTCGATACGTAGTATTTGGAAAAGTTTTGGAGGTGCGCAAACTCCGAATACCTATACAGTTGTAAGATGAACATAGGATTATTAGAAACTAGATGATGCCCACGGCTTCGCCCGTGTGGATTTAGGTTTTTAAAAATCCCGTGGGATCTTTTGATTTTCCAGAACAAAAAGTAGCTTATCTGTAGAAACCCGTCCCCAAAACGGAAAAATCCCGTGGGATCCCCACGATTTCGGAAAACAATTCCTTACAGCATCAGGGTTGAGGAGTTGGATATGTACCTACTCGAGTTCATTCAACGATAAAGTCTTTAATTGGTACCCCCAATATCAATTTAAATAACCGAAAGTTTTTATAGAACAGGGTCGCAATGTTTCTCTATCGATTAAAAAAAAATTACGCAAATCGGTTCAGAAATCTCGGAGATATCGGTGTACATAGGTAGAAAAACACAACTCCTCCTTTTTTGAAAGTCGGTTAAAAAAGTAGCCTATGTTACTCCCTGGTTAATTCTCTACTTGTATGTGAAGGTCCCATCAAAATCGGTTCAGCCGTTCCGAAGATTAGCCCGTTCAAACAGACAGACAGACAGACAGACAGACAGACAGACAGACAGACAAAAAATTTAAAAACGTGTGATTCGGTTATGGTAGCGTTCAAATAACCATATGAGCTTAATATGAGGTAGTTATTTCGATATTACAGACAGACACTTCAATTTTATTTATTAGTATAGATTATGCGCGGTAGAAATCGACGGTAAAAGCTACTGTATAAGTATACCTATACCTATCTATACTAATATAATAAAGCGGAAGAGTTTGTTTGTTTGAACGCGCTAATCTCAGGAACTACTGGACCAATTTTAAAAATTCTTTCACCGTTGGATATGTACGTGGTCCTTGAGTGCTATAGGCTATATATGTACCAAGGGCGAAGCCGGGGCGGACCGCTAGTAAATAAATAAAATTGAAATTACGGTCACTCAGTTCACATGACTTTGACTAAACTAACTAACTTAGATATAGATATAGAAAACTTGATTTAAATATTTTCTTTAAGTAACTTTACTTTCGAACTTATATTGAAATGAAATTAATGAGTCAACTCAAAAAGTAATCTAATCACAGTTACTCTAAACATAGGTAGAAGGGTAAATATGGCGACGCGAATTCCTCAGATCTTTGCGGGTTGGTAAATACAAATACGAGTATAAAGTATGTCTTATCCACGGAAGAGAAAAAGAAAATAACAACAATAGCTTGTACTTAAGTGTGAAATGAGATGCCATATTTTGTATTATTCACTTTTTTGCTTGATTTTTTGCAAACAACCACTGAACAACACGGCATTTTGTTAAAAATCGAGAGCGGTGAAGCAATCGTTGGACGACATTCGACTAAAGACAAAAACGGTTCTCAGGTGTATTTAACGCCAGAAGAGTTCTCAGGAACCACGCCCCCTTGCCATATCTCCTCTTATTCATTTTATCTATGGTCTTATCTTAGTTTATTCCACTAATAGAGAGAGCGATCGCGGGTATAAACTTTATCCTTTGGAAGATGGAAGAGCAAGTTAATCTTTTAAGCGCACGATAATATTATTTCAGTAGTTCCCGCGGGATTGTGAAAGAACAGCTACAGGTAGATTACTATAGCAAACTTCCTTGAAAGTAGGTATAAAGGTTGGAAAAGGGAGCGGGAACCGTAAATCCACGATTCCTTCAGGATTTGTGAAAAAACGAAATTCACACAGGTGAAGCCGCGGGCAAAAGCTTTACTAGCTTTTGCCCGCGGCTTCGCCTGTAGACATAGTAAGAAGAAAGTGAAGATATAACAGAGTTGAGATGATGAGTTGAATATTTTTTGGCTTCGTAAAAGAACAGGTTGGTATAATATAGACCCAATATAGACCATTTAAACACCTGCTTATCATGATCAACCCATTACCAGCTCACTACAGAGCACGGGTCTCCTCTTAGAGTGAGAAGGGTTTTGGCCATAGTCTACCACGCTGGCCAAGCGGATTGGCAGACTTCATACACCTTTGAGAACGTCATGGAGAACTCTCAGGCGTGCAGGTTTCCTCACGATGGTTTCCTTCACCGTTAAAGCAAGTGATATTTAAATACTTAAAACGCACATAACTCCGAAAAGTTAGAGGTGCGTGCCCGGGATCGAACCCACGACCCCCGATTAGAAGTCGGTCGTCCTAACCACTATAGGCTATCACAGCTTGTTATACCTGCTTATGCTTATGCTTATTAATACCTGCTTAACGTATTTTAGGATTTTAGCCGTAATCTAGTTACCTACCACGCTTGTCATGTGCGAATTGGTAACTTCATACGCGTTTGCGAACATTATGGAGAACTCTCAGGCGTGCAGGTTTTCTCACGATGTTTTCCTGTACGGTTAAAGCAAGTGTTATTTAACTGCTTGTAACCTAGATAACTCCTTGCGTAAGGCGCGTGCCAGGAATCGAACTTTGGTCCCCCCGAAAGGGAGGCTGAAGGCTTAACCACTAGGCTATCAACGCTTATGGTGGGACATTGCAAATTGTGTTCCTACTAAGTAAGAGTACGCAGCCACTGTACCTACTCTATACCAGCTGACGTATAAACGCCTTTAGCAAATTCCTTTCTCTTGTGAGTTATAAGTTAGTTTTACAAAACTAAAACTTTCACATTAGAATGGAATAGAAAAGTTTTGTTCTTCGAATAAACTTTTACAAATTGTAAGACAACGGATTTGCGGATGCAGACATTTTTGTAGACGGTGAAAATAATTTGCGGTTGTAAGTAACAACATTGTTTTGCAATCATTCGCGATTTGCCTTTCTGGTAAAATCCACGAAATGAAATATTCAATGTACTTACTTAACCACAATATTAAACAAGTGTAAATTGAAAATTTAAAACCCCCGACATTCGACATTTTGTGGCGGCGGCCATCTTGGATTTGTAATAGTGCTATTCTACTAGTCAAGCCCTTTCATTTGATACCCATATTAAGGGAGTTGTGAAAAAATATGTAATCCGCCATTTTGTAGCGGCGGCCATCTTGGACCGATTTTCATGAAACATAGCTAACAACACTCTCGACTAAATCACCTATCAAACAAAAAAAAACGCATTCAAATCGGTCCACCCGTTTGAGCGCCACAGGGGAACAGACAGACACACACACACACACACACACACACACACACACACACACACACACACACACACACACACACACACACACACACACACCACACACACACACACACACACAGACACGTCAAACTTATAACACCCCGTCGTTTTTGCGTCGGGGGTTAAATAGTATCTTGTTAAAATATCACGTCTTAGGCCTCTTGTTAACACGCCGTGGTAACTCACGTTTTGTGTGGATAACGCGAAACACGAGCACTAAACGTGAGTTTCCACGGCGTGTTAACAAAGGGCCTTACTTCTCGGTATGAGAAGGAGATGATGACGATTTGTCCTTCTCCTTCTAACACACAGAAGAAAAATTCAGGAAATATAATTTTCGAAAACCTATGAACACCGAAATAAACTGAATTACTGTAAAATAAGATGCTCAAAATACCTCTACTTATTTGCATGTAAAATATTTTCAAGTGCTCATAAAACGAAAGTTCAGCAGTGAAACGTGGGCGCGATCGGTTGTTACCAATTAAAATTATTATCAGCTGAACTTGGCTGATTGCCAGTTAAAGAAACTTGAAACGGCTCTAGCGCGTACTGCTAACTTAGTTTCAGTTGTAATGATTATTATTATTAGCTTACTCGTGGGATTTCTTTCGCCACCGGTTTCAAGCGCGCCGTGGAATAAGTTCAATTCTTATTTTAGGGTTCCGTACCCAAACAGTAAAACGGGACCCTATTACTAAGACTCCGCTGTCCGTCTGTCTGTCTGTCTGGCCATCTAGTCTATCTGTCTGTTACCAGGCTGTATCTCGTGAACCGTGTTAGCTAGACAGTTGAAATTTTTACAGATGATGTAGTTCTGTTGCCGCTATAACAACAAATACTAAAATAATATATTTAATGTGTAAATTAAATATTTAAGGGGGCTCCCATACAACAAACGTGATTTTTTTGCCGTTTTTATAGATAACTAGCTGATCCCCGCAACTTCGTTCGCGTAGATTTAGGTTTTTATATAGGATCGGATCGGATCCCATAATTCTTTTATGTACCTAAACTAAATGTAGCCTAAGTTACTCCTTATAACATTGAAAGTTCCATTAAAATCGATCCAGCCGTTTCGGAAATTAGCTGGAATAAATAGACAGACCGACAAACATAAATTTAAACGAACACCAGTTTAAAATAAGCCGTACGTTCAAAGATCCGGGTCCCAAGTAATTTGAACCCGATACTGAGGATTGTAATGTCTGTCATTTTTAAACTAAAAAACCTATGACCTTGAAATATTTACGGGACAATACTTAAAGTACTACCTTTCTAACAAAAAAAGAATGAGTTAAATCGAACTACGCGTTAATGAATTACAGCTAAATACATGTTTTAACTTTCTTCCCCTCTCCCTAGGGAACCGTGCTGAATTTCGGGATAAAAAGTATCCTATAACCTACCTCGAAGTATAAACTCAAATCGTACCAAGTTTCATTCGAATCCATTCAGTAGTTTCGGCGTGATGCGCGGCCAAGATACAGACAGACAGACAGACAGACAGACAGACAGACAGACAGACAGACAGACAAAAATGAAACAAATTGCAGTTTTGGCTTCAGTATCGATTATAGAATGCCCTCCAACAAAAATTTTCAAAATATCTTCAATGTACAGAATTGGATCTGTTACAGTTTTATTATATTATAGAAGATGGTACGGAACCCTTTGTGGGCGAGTCCGACTCGCACTTGGCCAGTTTTTATATCGTCATAAATCATTTTAAAACTTCTGCGTGAGATCACTTCATAATAATAATTATTATGTGGGTATACCTATTGTATGCATAATGCACAAGAATCAATAGAATAAAGAACTAAAACTTTGAACTAAAACTTTGTCTCCCAAAATTTAATTCGTTATTATTTCTAAATCCATAACGAAAATTTTGTCAATCAAAGAGGCGAATTTACAAAACTCAATTTTTATTTCAATGTGTCTTTTATACAAAAGTTTTAATTATCCTTCTGAACAAAATGTCACTAAATAAAAGTATGATAACAATTGGCAAGCGTCCAGGGGGGCTATTCTCTAATTTGCTAAGTTTGATTTTTATTCTAAGTTTGATATACATTGCTGCTTTACTGTGTGAAATATAAACAGTGATTTCATTTCACACAGTAAAACAGCAATGTACCTATATCGAACTAATTCGGTCGCTTTCATTTTCTGTTGGGAAGTAAGTTAGAGAATAGACCTACTGGACAAGATCTCTTGAGATAAATAAATGTTCCACTTGACTTTGAAGTTACGGTCCCATCGGAAGGTAATTAAAGTCCTTAGATAATATTTAAACAAGTTTGATTAATAGGGTGAGGACCAGTTGCACATCAGGCGGTTAAAATAAAGTTACCGTTAAAGTTGACCACCTGCAACATTAAGTTCAAACAGTAGGTAGGTATACCTGACTACATACATACGACTGCTAAAAACATAATCCCTTCCCTTTGGTTCGTAAACTAAAACCCGACTACGCTTATTAATTTAATAATAATTTAATTAGTAAAAAGCGCGGGGTAAACAGCTAGTGGCATTATCTGTTATGTATATCCGAAACTAATTTAAAAATCTAGAAAACCGCTCGAAGGTCACTTCTCGATTTTTTTCGTAAATAAAATGTAGCCTATGTCACCCGGACCATAACAACGAATCAATAGACACCT
Organism: Melanargia galathea; assembly: GCA_920104075.1. Classification (NCBI taxonomy): domain Eukaryota; kingdom Metazoa; phylum Arthropoda; class Insecta; order Lepidoptera; family Nymphalidae; genus Melanargia; species Melanargia galathea. The sequence continues at coordinate 3,907,147 of OV049876.1, forward strand.
CATTCATCAAAATTGATCCAGTAGTTTAGGCGCTACGGTGGTATATACAGAATCTCATACAAAAATCGGACACAAACATGCATACATACATACATACATACATACATACATACATACATACATACATACATACATACATACATACATACATACATACATACATACATACATACATAGACTGCTAAAATCATAACTCTTTCTTTTGGCTTTGCCGTAGTCGGGTAAAAAACAAGAGAAGTGGGTTGCAAAAGTCAGTATCCGTACTTGTCAAATACATATAAATAGACATTGTAACAATTCTAAAACCATGAGGTTAACATTAAGGGTAAATGGTCAAAATATATTTACGAACCCTGACATATTGTGCAACCACTCTGGGTTTTTAATTTGGTCATTAAAATTATAATTATTTAACGGTGACTTCACTTTAACCGCCTAATGTGCAACTAGCCCTAAGATTTGAAAACACTGACCTCTATTAATATAAATGCGCTGGACTAGCTATTTACCGAAGTAATTTGATTATTGCCATTTTGGCGCTGATTGCCTAGAAAAGTGATAGTGAAGGTGCTCGGAACTAATTTGAATTGCGATATGGAAATGTCAGAAGTTCCCGGTAGTTTGGTGCGACGTTTTGAATCAACACAGCTCATTTTGTATGACAACAGCTGGTCCAGAGAACATATTATATTTTAACCCCCGACGCAAAAACGACGGGGTGTTATAAGTTTGACATGTCTGTGTGTGTGTGTGTATGTGTGTGTGTGTGTGTGTGGCTGTTCCACCATAGCGCTCAAACGGGTGAGCCGATTTGAATGTGGTTTTTTTGTTTCAAAGGTGAATTAGTCGGGAGTGTTCTTAGCTATGTTTGATGAAAATCGGTTCAAGATAGCCGCCGCCACAAAATGGCGGATTACATATTTTTTCACAACTCCCTGTGTGAAAAAATATGTAGTAAAAAATATGTGTCAATATGGGTATCAAATGAAAGGGCTTAACTAGTAGAATAGCACTATGCAAATCCAAGATGGCAGCTACCACAAAATAGCGAATGTCAGGGGTTTTTAAATTTTTAATTTATATTTGTATTAATGGAGGCTCTTGTCACTTATTTTTAATTTTCGTGATCAATTAAGCTGAAACTAACTCAATAAACGCCAACAGGTTTTCGTGACTGAATGGAAGGTCATGCCGAAAGTTAATGGTCGAATTTATTTTTAGCAAATTCTTCACAACTTCGGGGTCCGGTCAATAGTGCTTGGTCATTATTACTTCTCTCCCCCAATCGGCGATAAACGATTTTAAACTGACATTTCTCCAGCCAAGTGTGCTTAGTTAGTACCTAAGTGTAAGTGTGTGTAAGCTGGTTTCAACTAAATTATGAAGTTTTAGAAGTCCTGTCATGCAGCTTAGTTGCGATAATGCATATTAAGTAAGTCGATTGCACTGATCAAGTATCTGACCCAAGGATGGTAACTGGACTTTGGAGGTGACGAATTTGACCTCTTAGTTTTACATCTAACGCAACAATCCTACATCATAATATTATGTGTGTCGAGATCGCTTGCGTTAGATGGATTTACTTATTTTATTGCAGAATAAACTTACCTAGACTGGGAATAGATATGCTTATATTATTTTAATAGCTTAGGTTTCCCGTTACGTTGCAGCACCGGGCTGAGTATAAACGCTAATATTATTCTAATAGCAAAAGTTTCCCGTTTCGTACCTATAGTCTTAGTGGTAAGTGTAGGCAGGGTTTCGTCAGGAATCGAATCTGGCCAGGTACTGGACTTAGATTTGTATGAACTAGTATGCACCTCATCACACGTGCCGTATGAATCCATCTGGCATGGCGGGCTCCAACGTCACGGCGCGAGATGATGGTTATAGTGTTGGTGTTCACACTGTTCATCCTGTATCACGCTTCGGGCAGTGTTGCCAACTTAAGGGTTTTCCCCCCAAATTTTGGGGAGGTAAACAAATACGGAGGGGTTTTTAGGGGCGTTATATTTTTTGGGTTTTTTGACCTCTTATATTCTTGAAATTACGGTAGTATGAAAAAATCATGAGACATTTTTTATAGAAAATTAAATTTCCTACAACTTTTGTTTTTTTAAAGACCAACACTTTAGCTGTATTATCAAGCATTTAAACCATTCATTTCGAAATAAAGGCAAAAATCTTGGCCCTATTTAGTATTCACTTAATTATTTATGATTTTTTTAACAAAAGTAGGTACGTTATTAGGGGGGTTTTAGGGGTTTTTGACTTAAGTTTAGGGGCAAATATTTTCAACAGGGCAGTTTGACGGTGCCAATGTTTGTAGCTGGAAGTGTAATATTTTACTCACGTATACAGTTAACTTAAGTAGGTAGGTACACTTAAGTATACAGTTTTCTTAACTTAATTTTTTTAAAGATAAATATTGTACCTACAGCTTTAAACATATGTAAGTACCTACCTATAAACAAAATAAATAAGAATATATTATTAGTGTCATGTGAAAAAAATATTATTAATATTATTTTAATATATTATAATGAATTGAGCCATTCCATGAAAGTATGGGGGATAAATATTAAACGCTAAGTCACAGCAAATTGACCTTTAAATCAAAGGCGAGAAGCGACAAAATCCGGTACCAGTGTGCTGCCACACCGTGGGTTTAATTACGCATTATATATTTTGATGCGTACATTATCATTGCGAATGGGCTCTCAAAGTAACGAGCGTGGCTAAACCCATACCGTGCTTATAACGGGAGCTCTTACACTATCCGATATGGGATCGATGCGACATATCATTATTTTTGTAGTAAATAAAGTTGCGTCGATATAATAATTATATTATGCTAAATAGTATTATATTGTATACTAGCTGAACCCCGCAACTTCGTTCGCGTAGATATAGGTTTTTATATAGGATCGGATCGGATCCCATAATTCTTTTATGTACCTAAACTAAATGTAGCCTAAGTTACTCCTTATAACATTGAAAGTTCCATTAAATTCGATCCAGCCGTTTCGGATTAGCTGGAATAAATAGACAGACCGACAAACATAAATTTAAATGCATGTACCAGTTTAAAATAAGCCGTACGTTCAAAGATCCGGGTCCCAAGTTATTTGAACCCAATACTGAGGATTGTAATGTCTGTCATTTCTAAACTAAAAAACCTATGACCTTGAAATATTTACGGGACAATACATAAAGTATTACCTTTCTAACAAAAAAAGAATGAGTGAAATCGAACAACGCGTTAATGAATTACAGCTAAATACACGTTTTAACTTTCATCCCCTCTCCCAAGGGAACCGTGTTGAATTTCGGGATAAAAAGTATCCTATGTCCTACCTCGGAGTATAAACTCACATCGTACCAAGTTTCATTCGAATCCATTCAGTAGTTTCGGCGTGATGCGCGGCCAAGATACAGACAGACAGACAGACAGACAGACAGACAGACAAAGACAGACAGACAGACAGACAAAAATGAAACAAATTGCAGTTTTGGCTTCAGTATCGATTATAGAGTGCCCTCCAATAAAAAATTTCAAAATATCTTCAATGTACAGAATTGGATCTGTTACAGTTTTATTATATTATAGATAGATAGATCTGTAAGGCTCAAAGACCGCACATTGAGTGAAAAAAAAATAGCAGTCAAATGCGAGTCGGACTCGCGCACGAAAGTTTCCGTACCATTATCTATAAAAACGGCAAAAAAAATCATCTCTGTTGTATGGGAGCCCCCCTTAAATATTTGTTTTATTTTAATTTAATTATTTATTTTCAAAGTGAATATAATATATATAACTAAATATTCTGTGAATATTTCAAGCGTCTACCTATTGCCGTTATCAATATCGAGCAAAAACGAGCAAAAAATCACGTTTATTGAATGGAGCCCCCTCAAATATTAATTTTATTCTGTTTTTTAGTTATAGCGGCAATAGAAATACATCATCTGTTAAAATTTCAACTGTACCTATAACTATCACGGTTCGTGAAATATAGCCTGGTGACAGACGGACGGACGGACAGACAGACAAACAGACAGACGGACAGCGGAGTCTTAGTAATAGGGTCCCGTTTTACCCTTTGGGTACGGAACCCTAAAAAAAAGCTCACATCGCATTAAGGCATCGTTATAAATACCTACAATCAGGATTGAGGAGTTGGAAGCTGCAGCTATGATGGAGTCTATACTACTCGGTACCAAAATTATCAATTCATAATCGACAGTGCCTACATCGCCAAGTGGGTTGTACCCCCGCAGTATATGGATTGAAGAGGTGGAACTTGAAATTTTTACGGGAGAATCTCCCAAACTTCCAAGTTAAAAAACATGCACATTTGTCCAAAAATTTCGGAGAAATCTCCCTTTTCGGAACACGGTTTAAAACGCTCTAATATTTAAAGTTTAAACACCATGCAATATTTCTTATTGGTCTTTGGTTCCATTCACTTGACCATATCCTTGTCGGATATAGGTAATACGAGCGGATACCCGCGACTTCGTTCGCGTGCATATTGATTTTAATAATTCCGTGGGAATCATTTTGTTTTTCCTAAGCTCCTTTGAGCTTATACTTTGCTAAAAACTGTTAAAAGTTCACTGGCGGATGTTTAGGTAGATCAAAATGTAAACATCTGCCAGTGAAAGTCCCATCATAATCGGTCCAGCTTTTCAGAGGTTAGCCAGTAGTCTTTAAAGTATCTACTTTCTAACAAAAAAAGAATGAATGAAATCGGACCACCCGATAACGAATTACAGCTAAGTACACATTTTGCCTTTCATCCCCTCTCCCAAGGGAACTGTGCTGAATTTCGGGATAAAAAGTATCCTATATGTTACTCCGTAGTATGAACTTAAATCGTACCGAGTTTCATTTTAATCCATTCAGTAGTTTTTGCGTGATGCGCGCACAAACATACAGACAAACAGATAAACAGACAAACAGACAAAAATTTCAAAAATAGCTTTTATACGTTCTATTACTTATCCCTAACATCCTCCAGTTATTATTTTGCAAAAATCTTCAATGTACAGATACGGCAAGTCTACGATTTTATTATATGTATAGATATAGATATAGAAGATAGATAGATTATAACTTTAGATACTTACCCATCGTTTGTAAAATAAATAAAGTTTAATCGTTCGATATAAGGCGGCATTTTGTTATAAAAACGAAATTACCCATTATCAAAATAGTGTTTTATTTGCTCGAAATTGGCCCAAAGTGTTTGTATTAGACGTGATTTATGACTCCTGGAGAACAAACAATAGATTTTATGGGTCCAAACGAATTGTCACTTACCTACTAGCTGATGTCAGATGTCTTCGTTATCAGGGGAAGTCTTCCCCGGGACGAAAAGCATCCATGAACCGTTTCACAAGCCATCTCTAAGATGAGTTTCTTTTGGTCCCGAAAAACTAATTTTCAGAGTTGGCCAGTAAGGCCTCTTGTTCACAGCACGGTTTCTTAACCGTACGACGTGCCTGCCGCGCCGTAGTGCCGCCGTGCGTATGAACAAGTGTCCATTGTGCTCCGTATATAGTTCGTTCGGTAACTTAGTGTCGGTACAGGCGCAGGTGCTCTTAGTATTCTGCTTTTATTTTTATTACTTTTTTTCTGTTTGTAATTTTTTTTATATTCTAACAGAATCTCCGAATAGTCTGCCAACCCGCACTTGGCCAGCGTGGCAGACTATGGTTAAAATCCTTCTCATTTTGAGAGAAGACCCGTGTTCATGAGAATATTATATTTTATGTTTATGGTTGTATTGTAATAAAATACGAATATAAAAAAATATAAAAAGGAAAGAGAATTTTAATGAAAAAATATGAGTAGGTATAAAACGCCAAAACCCCTTGTGCCTGTACACCCCTCGCGGCATGCTTTGAAGTCACGGCGGTGTCTTTGGCAAAACACCGCGCGTCGGAGGCGGCTAGAGACAAAAGGCGACCGTAAGAAAACGAACAGACTATACAATACTGACGACTGTGTCTACTTTACGTAATTTTTCACGGCAAAAAAACGTGTGTGAACAAGAGGCTTAAGTTGGAGTAGGTTAAGGTAGGCGTAAATCTCTACAAGAGAGATATTTAAACATCCGTGGGAGTCTATTGGTTGATGGTTCAGAGTAATTGAGATGAAGCCACAAAGAATTCTTTTAAAAATATGATTGGAACTGCGTAAGGCAATTGTCCTCTGAATATAGCACCGAGGTGACAAACCTATCAGAATATCGCACCTCAATGTTAATGGAAGGTTAAAGGTCAAGTGTTCAATATAACGGTAAAGCCGGTCCTTTACGATTCCTAAAAAAAACTAAATTACGACGATAATTTAGTTACTTACCGTCTTTTGTGTGGATTAAGCGAAATACAGAACTTGTCGCTTTATTTTCTTGTGGCTCGAACGCGGCCACTCGAGCGCTCAGTGTGCGGTGGTACCATATAAAGTGTATGAAAAATCTCTTCCGCGACTTGCGGCCAGTCACTAGTCGCCGCCACTAGTGGCCCAGTGTGCGGGGGCTGTAGGTATAACTTGTTATCGACTATCGACAAATCCTTTTTAGGGTTCCGTAGTAAACAAGGAACCCTAAGGGACCTTTCAGACAGACCGGCGCGGAGAGCGTCGGAGAGCATTTTTTTTTTCACACAGACCGGCCGTTCAAATTTGCTCTGCTCTCCGCGCCGGTCTGTGTGAACGGACACGCGGATGCGCTCGGAGCCGAGCGTACGCTCTTGGGCCGGACGGCAGAGCATATTCGGCCTACGGTCGGCTGTGCGAGCATGAAAGAGCACGCGAACGGAGCCGGTCGGATGCTCGAGCGCGAAAGGGCACGGGCATGGAGCAGCCGACCGGCTCGACGAGTAGCCGACCGGCTGCTCTCATATATTTCACACAGAGCGTATTGGGAGCATGCTCGAGCATCCTCTTATCATAAAAGAGTTAACATGTAAAAATAAAGCCTATTTCAATGTCTTAAGATTCTATTTTAAATGCGATTAAAATTTGCTCTGCTCTCCGCGCCGGTCTGTCTGAAAGGTCCCTTATAGTTTCGCCATGTCCGTCCGTCTGTCCGTCTGTCCGTCTGTCCGTCCTCGGTTAATCTCAGAGACTATTAGTGCTAGAAATCCGTAATTTGGCATGAGTATAAATATTAATCACGTCGACAAAGTGGTGAAATAAAATTTTGATAAATATTTTTTTTTAGGGTAGCTCCCCTACATGTAAAGTGGGGATGAATATTTTTTTTCTCGTCTACCCCATAGTGTGGGGTATCGTTGAATAGGTCTTTTAAAAATACTGTGGGTGTGGGAACATCATTTTTCGATTTCTAGATCCGTTTGTAAAATATGATGTTTTAAAGTGCAAATTTTTATTAGAGTCAAGTGTCCCCCCCTCTATCAGCCAAATGGCAGTATATAGGAACTTGAAAAAATTCACAGCAGTAGGGTATATAATCAATTTTAAAGGAAGACTATCACGGCTAAGTAGGGTTCACAGGTTAAGGAGTTATATCTGTTTTTCGAGGATTGTGACTACGGAACCCTACACTGCGCGTGGCCCGCCACGCACTTGGCCGGTTTTTTATTGTTACACACAACACCGGAGAAACAAGTTATAGGCCTGTTAAAGTTAAGCCATAAGGCCTGTATGTGCGAGCGAGAGCTCCGATAAAAAATATTTTTTCTAAGTTAACTTTGACTAAGTTAGTACGTGTGTAATGTCTCAACTAAAAGTACCTATACCTCTTCCGGGTTAGCCCGCTTACATCATAGACTGCCTCTTCAGTTACCACCAAGTGAGATAGCAGGTAAGGACTAACTTGTAGATGAATAACAATAAAACTAAGTATAGCTGAACTATGAAACTTTGTGCAATTAACTTCAGGAAGAATTTACTGAATTCAGATAGAGCACGCTAAATTATGATTGGAGCTGTAAAAACGTTCATATTGATTTGTTGGAAACTTATAATTTCTGAATTGGCTTAAATCTGGTCAATTGAAATGGCTTCAGTCATAGCCACTTTCGCAGTCAAACTTTAACTAAAAGAAGGTCACACGAGCTATTTTTTAAGAAAAATTAAACCAGCTTCGGTCCAGCAATCTAAGAGAAATCTTTGTATTTACCAATCAAAAATATTAGTCACATGGGTACTTACATTTATACGTGTAACTTCGTACATAAGAATGATAACTAGGCGTGTTATACACGAAAACCTTCCTGAAAGTAAGTATGTACATTAAAATAATGAAAAAATTATCAAAATCGGTTTATTGGTTATTTTGGAAATAATCGCGAACATACCTATATACATAAATACACACAGGTCGAATACAGAACCTCCTTTTTTGAAGTCGGTTAAAAGAAATCCACACCGGTCCGGAAAAGGTACGCCATTGGAAAAGGTATGGCCACAATTAACATATTTTCTACATTGTTGGTGTAAAGGTAATGCCGAGGGTAGTTTATAAACTTTTATACAAACCAAAACAATCAAGTTGATGATATGAATTTAGTTAAATCAATCGCTACTGACTTCAAGAGTTTGTGGATTATGGACTCTTCAAGAAAGTTTTTGAGCGTTTATTAATGACTAATAATAATTAGGAACAATTTTAACTGTCTTTAATACCGGGACAGAGTATTACTGTTATCTAGCAAGTCATTCATACAGATATATTATCGCAACGATTCACTGTAACCATGCAAATACATCTCTTTTTTTTACGTTAACGTGTACTGGATGTTTCACTAGACACCTATACGCAGCGAAATTCACTCTCCTTCATAAACTCCTATGCCTTGTGTAATTTCTATTGTAGTCGTTATTTGTAAAGCACGCTATTATATCGGGGGACTAAAAATAAGCAAACAATCGCATGTATATTTGCAATGAAATACTCTGCCAACTAAAATACGAGTAGTTATTTGCTCTGACAATAGAGTAAATATGAGAACAAGTTTAGTACAAAAGCCGAGTAGGTAGTAACTGACGTAAACGGGTCAGTAAGCGGGTGCTTTGTGCACCCGTATTATGTTTTCTTAATTTTTTTCTGTTGGACAAAAGTAATAATGTATCTATCTATATCTATATCTATCTATATCTATACTTATAACAAAATCGTAGAATTGCCGTATGTGTACATTGAAATTTTTTGCAAAATAATAACTGGGGGAAGTTAGGGATAAGTAATAGAACGTATAAAAGCTATTTTTGAAATTTTTGTCTGTTTATGTGTACTGTTTATCTGTTTGTCTGTATGTATGTGCGCGCATCACGTAAAAACTATTGAATGGATTGAAATGAAACTTGGCATGATTTAAGCTATATACCTACTTATAATAAAATCGTAGAATTGCCGTATCTGTACATTGAATTTTTTTGCAAAATAATAACTGGGGGATGTTAGGGATAAGTAATAGAACGTAAAAAAGCTATTTTTGAAATTTTTGTCTGTTTATCTGTTTGTCTGTTTGTCTGTATGTTTGTGCGCGCATCACGTAAAAACTATTGAATGGATTGAAATGAAACTTGGCATGATTTAAGCTATACTTATAATAAAATCGTAGAATTGCCGTATCTGTACATTGAATTTTTTTGCAAAATAATAACTGGGGGATGTTAGGGATAAGTAATAGAACGTAAAAAAAGCTATTTTTGAAATTTTTGTCTGTTTGTTTGTTTATCTGTTTGTCTGTATGTTTGTGCGCGCATCACGTAAAAACTATCGAATGGATTGAAATGAAACTTGGCATGATTTAAGTTCATACTATGGAGTAACATATAGAATACTTTTTATCCCGAAATTCAGCACGGTTCCTTTGGGAGAGGGGATGAAAGTCAAAATGTGTACTTAGCTGTAATTCATTAACGCGTGGTCCGATTTCATTCATTCTTTTTTTGTTAGAAAGGAAATACTTTAAAGATTACTGGCTAATCTATCAAAGGCTGGATCGATTTTGATGGGACTTTCACTGGCGGATGTTTACATTTTGATTTACCTAAACATCCGCCAGTGAACTTTTAACAGTTTTTAGCAAGGTAAAGGAATCTAGGAAACCTAGGAAAACTCAAAGGAGCCTAGGAAAGACAAAATGATTTCCACGGGATGTTTAAAAACCAATATCCACGCGAACGAACTCGCGGGTTTCCGCTTGTTAATTGAAATAAATAGGTAGAGAATAGATAAAATGAGTAAAATATTGTTTTCAGTAAATTCCTGTCGTACACTGAAGTTACTGCAGCAATTCTCACAGATATAAATGTACTATGTCTACCTACAGTTCTTTTCTAATTTCCCGGCAGGTGCAACGTTCCCAAACGAATCCATTAAGGATCCATTACCAACCGACAAGCCTTTGATGACTCAAAAGACCTAGATTTATTCTAAGTGCACTACCCAAGAATTATCATTTTATGAGCGTCATAACGGATGTAAGGGGACCGCTTGCGGAAACGAAGACAGGTAATAGTAGTGATGATTGCTGACAAGATATCACAAAAAAAATGCGAAAAAAATTAACAATTAAAAAAACCCCCGACATTCGCCATTTTGTGGCGGCGGCCATCTTGGATTTACAATAGTGCTATTCTACTAGTCAAGCCCTTTCATTTGATACCCATATTAAGGGAGTTGTGAAAAAATATGTAATCCGCCATTTTGTAGCGGCGGCCATCTTGGACCGATTTTCATCAAACATAGCTAACAACACTCTCCGCATTCAAATCGGTTCACCCGTTTGAGCGCCACAGGGGACAACACAGACAGACAGACAACAAGACAGACAGACACACACACACACACACACACACACACAGACACGTCAAACTTATAACACCCCGTCGTTTTTGCGTCGGGGGTTAAAAAAAGAAATATTTCCTGTATTTTTTGAAAGTTTGCACAAACTGCCTGCCTGATCACGAGGTCCCGGGTTCGATTCCCGGGTCGGGCAAATAATAATTGTTAGGTGTTGGGTTTTTCTGTCAAGAAATAATTTTTATTGCCGGCCCGGAGCTGGAAGCTTGTGTCACCCCCATGATTCGGAGAGCACGTTAAGCAGTCGGTCCCAGTTATTATCACTATTATGTGACAATAGTCGTTAAAGCGTGGCAGCGTGGCGGGTCTAAGCTCTAAATCTCTTTCTTCTATGAGAGAGGAGGCCTGTGTGATGTGTCCAGCAGTGGGACGTTAAAAGGCTGTAGTGGTGGTGGCGGAAACTAGAGGTCAACGAATATTATTAATAGCGCTAAGTTTTTGATAGCGGTCCCCTTATACCCTATAGTAGGTATTATCGGTAGGTATCATTATTATTCGACGTAAAGGCTCATTTTCATTAGTTGATAGGAAACGCATTCGGGTTGCGGGTGATTTATAAACCGCTATATCATGGCATGCGTTTTAGAAATCGTCCGTACTATACATACAGACACAGATACAAGAGAACTATTTTCAGTAGTGCGAACGCAATCTCAATGCTGAAGATTTCTTAAACTCATGCCAGGGGTTATGCCATAGAAATCACCAGTATTCTATTGACTATTGAATTTCATTTGTCGTCATGCCGCCTGTGGGGTACTCCCGCATATCGACCGGGATTATCAATAGGTTGATTTCTGTAGTTATTATCAACCGAGTTTTTCACCAATAAAAAAAGCCTTTCAAAAACCAGCCGACCGTACCTGTCTTTTTGAAATGGTTTATTTCAAAAATTGCTAAATGGATTGTAATTAAGTTTTGCCAATATAGATTTTGATTACTAAGTAGTTTTTCGTAGTAGGTGCAAAACTTAACGTAAGTACATATTTATAGGTAAGTAATTATGGCTGAATCCAAGGTGAGTGAGCTAAAAACCAATCAAATGTAAAACCACACAATTGCGTAGCTTTTTCGAACAAGTCAACTTCCTCGGGTATTGGTCAGGTTCTGCTAATAAATCCAACGCAAATTCGAGTTTATGGCTATTAACAGGTGTTAGTGGTAAGCGGTAGTAACGGCGTACTAGGCACGAAGATAGGCTAAACCAATTCCAGGCGATCGATCAACAAACAAAATTAAGGTAAAGTCTCCTTATTCCGTGGTATTCTAAAATTGGCACCCAATTCCGAGGTATATAGAAAAACAGCGTTTTCTACCGATCACCAAGCTATTTTTTACTGCAACATATCTTAATCAATTGATAGTTTATCATTCCATAGATAAATGACGAAATTGTTGGTTTTATATGTATATGTTTTAAAATAACCGGCAAGTTTTACACTAGCAGCCGGCCCGAACGCATGTTTCATACATTTTGGACCTCGTGCACGAAATACCTACATTTTTTTAAATAGTGTTTATCCGTTAATTTTGAGCTTTATTTGTTTTTATTTAGATTTGAATATTTGAAGGACTATATTTTCAATCGAAAACAATCAACTTTTGTGAATATTTGTAAAGAAATTAAGGTGAAAATAGGTTTTGAAAATACCTCGGCGTTAGGTGCCAAATATTTTAGCCGGTTCCTAACGCCGTGGTATACCGCGGAATTGCGATTTCATAGACTTCATAACTTTTTCAATTTTTAGAGTCGTTTTATGTTAAATACTTCTTGTTTCGGTTTTGAATATTTAAATAGGCAATAAGGTTACAGAGTCCTAATTACGAGGTACACTTTGGCGTCTCAATCACTAACTATACCGTGTCAAAGTTTACCTATTTAGGTAATTTATTGATAGATTGTATGGGAAAGCTAAAGAAAATTAATTTAAAAGAAAATTAAATTTATACATATTTCAATGCAATTTTGTGAGAGTTTTGTACATATTTACGAAGATAATCTAATTAAGCTTTAAATTATTTGTTTATTATGGAAAAATCTTTTCTTTTTTAACACTCGGAATTAGGAAACGTGTTTTTTGTTACAAAACTCAATTCCGTGGTATTACCTCGGAATAAGGTTCTATGAGCCCCTAATTATGTGGTATGGATAGAAATACTACCTCGGAATAAGGTTCTATGAGCCTCTAATTACGTGGTATGTATAGAAATAAAATACAGGATGCTCACAATATTTAAGTATGGTTTCAGTTACACCAAGTATCATTCGCGTTCAGTCACGCAAACATTCATATTCTAAAACGTTTATCTTATTATTGCTCGTGCTGATTCATTCACTGACTCACTCATTGATCACCCCTCCTGTAAAATTTTGTATAAAAATTTTTTTTTCACTAATAATTCTGTATAGAAGACAAAAATTCATTCGGAACAAAAATATGGAGAGAGCTGATGATTGAGGATTTCGGAGACGGGTGAAGAGCACGCTTAAGGTATTGAAGATAGGAGGGGGGTGCTTGAGCAAATGTCATTCAAAACGTCATCCAATTGGCAGTGAGCTGAAAAAAATTCAAAATGGCGAAAAAAAGATGGCCGCCATACAAATTTCGTCGGTGTCTATCTCGGAGGGTAAAAAAAATGGAAGAGTGGTTTACTAGCAATAGATGATCAGGATCCAAAGGTCTATTCGATGAATAGAAAAAAAACCAAAATGGTGGAATTTATTTTTCCATAGAAAATGTATGGCGAATATTGAAGAGACTACAAGTTGTAAACTATGCAAGGCTTTGATGTGGTTTTTTGGAGAAATCTCAAAAAAAATATGGGAAGATATGATGATTGAGGGTTCGGAAGATGGTTGAGGAGCCCGGGCAGGGTATTGTAGATAGGTGGGAGGTGCTCAAGCAAAAATTACACGAAACCTCATCCAGTTGGCACTGAACTGAAAAAAACCCCAAAATGGCAGATTCAAAATGGCGGCTATACTAATTTCGGCGATGTCTCGTACTAAGTATAAAAGATGGAAGAGTATTTTCTGGGCAAAATATGATCAAGACCTAAAGATCTAAAGATCTACTAAATGGATAGAAAATAAATCAAAACCTAGATTAGTAACCAACCAACTTTTACAACAAAAATTAGTAGAAACCAAGATTAGTAGATCTTTAGATCTACTAAATGGATAGAAAATAAATCAAGATGTCAGGATTTATTTTTCCGTACAAATTGTTTTTTTCATTGATGGTTTCGTATAGAAGACAAAAAATCATGCGAAGGAAAAATATTGAGACAGCTGATGATTGAGGATTTAGGAGACGGATGAGGAGCACGGCCAGTGCACCTATTGAAGATTGGTGGGTGGTGCTCAAATAAATAACACTCGAAACATCATCCGATTGGCAGCGAGCTAAAAAAACGATTGTACAAATGTAAAATTAGTTTTTTTTTTAAGAAATCTCATCCTTACAAATTATTCGGAGAAAAATACGGAGAGTGATGATGATCGAAGGTTTGAAAGATGGGTGAGGGGCACAGCCAGGGGCACATTCTAGATAGGTAGGAGTATATATTATATATATACAGTAGTACAATATTATACAGTAGTAATACAGAGTACAATATTATACTGCCAGGCGCCAGCCCTCCGGTCACCCGTGGACTCCACGAGACGGAATGACAGGCCCTTAAAAAGGACCTAGCATCCTCGCCCTACGAACCCATGGTCTCCTCCCCAAAAAGCACAAATATGAAATTATTTTCTATATTTTCATATTTGCGCCTCTTGGCCCTTTCCGCCTTAGTGGCTGCCGCTCCGGCCGCCACGGAGGTCACCTGTATGTGAGACAGTGCCAGTGTATCCACACACGTGGCATCCCATTCAAGCTACCTCCTTTGCTTTCATGGAACAAGAGTCACACCGTCATACCTAAACCTGTCATGTTATCAAATCTAAGATTTTTGTCGAACAGCTGATTGCTAACCTAGTGAGTACAGAGGCCTTATGCCGACTTTGTACATTGGGGAAACGATGATAGAAATTCGAGTATCGAAACACATTGACTAACATGACTTGAGAGTGAAATGCAACTAAACTGGCTGGTTTTAAGGTTTGAGTCCGCCAATATATTCAGCCATTCGTCTACGCCCCAAGCAGAAATTTTTAAAATAAATATTCGAAGTACCCTACACATTATGACTTTAAAATCTTATTTGACTGTAAGAGCATTAGGGTTAATTTTGCTCTGATATTATAGTTTTTTGATATTCAAATCTGTACTAGATTTGAATATCGAAGTGTTTTCGAAGTATAATAATAATAATAATAATAATAATCTTTATTAATTAAACTCTTTACAGTATATTCATTGGAATCCTGACCCCTAAACTAGGAAAACCTGTATCTTAGGGGCCAGTGCCTTCCCAAACATTGAATAAATTTAATTACCTTAAATCTAGTGCACTTGATCAAATTAATACAAAATATTCAGTTACTGTCTTAATTACTTTTGGTAAATTGAAGTAAATTAGAGAAAGATAAAGAAAAAATAATTTATCAAAAAAAAAAAATCAAAGAATAGATAGATATTTAAATACATGAATTTAAAAAATTCGTGGAGATTTTATTTTGTTAAACAATATTATAAGATAAAAGTAGTGAATGCTTATCAATCCCCCAGTTATATTTAAGTGTAGAATGTAGGTGTGTGTGTGGATAGGCGTAGTGTGGTTGTGTGTGTGTGTGTGTGTGTATGTGTATGTGTGTGTTGGTGTGTGTGTATATATCTATGAGTGTGAGTACTTATACTTGCTAATGTCCTATAGTTCATATAATTTTGTGGCCTGAGTATGCATATGTGTCAATAATTTTTTCTGTATCCTCGTAATTAAAGTTAGATAGGAATTTTTTTAAATACTTTTTTAAACCGTGCCTATTCATACTATTAATATTGACTTTTCTATTCAAACATCTATACAAAAACGGGCCTAAGTAATTAAACTGCCTTCTAGCAAACGCCGTTTTGGTTTTAGGTAAGGCAATGCAGGTTCTACGTCTTTGATTACTTTCCTGTAAAATAGGACATGACTTATGATGTCGCAGTACAGCGTGCAGTATGAACAGTTGGCGTATAGTCAGAAGTTGTGAATCCTTATATAGTAGTTCCGTTGGGTATCTTCGTGGCTTTCGCAGCATTACTTTGATGACTGCTCTCTGTGCTCTTTCTACTTCTATCATGTGTGTAGCCGCAGCACCACCCCATGCTGGTATACAATAAATGAACAATGATTGGCATAGCGCTGTGTACACATTATAGAGCACTGCAAGTGTGCAAGCTCGAACTAACCATACAGGTCGTTAACTTACATTCGTACGCACCGCCTTGAATTTATTGAGGCTCGCGGTACTGTCAAAGGAAGTAAAGGCCACGCGACTTCAAGGCCACTATTTGACTCCTATTAAGTTTTGATCATATTTTGCTAAAAAAACCACTCTTCCATCTTTTATACTTAGTGAGATAATCACCGACGAAATTTGTATGGCCGCCATCTTGTATCCACCATTTTGGGTTTTTCTTCAGCTCAGTGCCAATGGGATGAGGTTTTGAGTAATTTTTGTTTGAGCACCTCCCACCTATCTACAATACCCTGCCCGTGCTGCTCAACCGTCTTCCAAACCCTCAATCATCATGTCTTCCCATATTTTTCTTTGAGAGTTCTCCAAAGAACCGCATCAAAGGCCTGCATTGTTAACAACTTCTCTCTCTCAATATTCGCCATACATTTTCAATGGAAAAATAAATTCCGCCATTTTCATTTTTTTTTCTATTTATCCAATAAACCATCGGATCCTGATCATCTTTTGCCAAGAAACTACTCTTCTATCTTTTATACCTTCCGAGATGGAGACCGACGAAATTTGTATGGCAGCCATCTTATTTTCGCCATTTTGAATTATTTCAGCTCACTGCCAATTGGATGACGTTTCGACTGACATTTGCTCGAGCACCCGCCACCTTCAATACCTTAAGCGTGCCCATCGCTCGTCTCTGAAATCCTCAATCATCAGCTCTCTCCATATTTTTGTTCTGAATGAATTTTTATCCTCTATACGAAACCATTTGTGAAAAAAATAATTTTCATACAAAATTTTACAGGAGAGGTGATCAATGAGTGAATCAGTGAATGAATCAGCACGAGCAATAATATAACATAATTAAACAATTACATACGTATCGAATTGATTTTGAAATCTATTAATAAATACAGTTCATTTTTGAACACCATGTAGAATTCATTCTACTCGTTTCTCTTTGTATTCTGTACCCTCGGAATTAGGAGCCATTTGCCTCGGAATTAGGATTTTTACCTCGGAATTGGAGCATTCTGACTTTCTTCATATTTAATTTAATTTTACATTTAAATCAAGTTGTAATTGCTGTCCTTTTAGGATATTTCAAGAGTTAAATAAATAACGCTTCTGATAAAAATAGCCAGTTCTTCAGAAAGGTGTAGTAAATGCTTAATTTTTGACGTTCTTTCGAGTTTTTATGAAAATACCACGGAATAAGGGGACTTTACCTTACGTAGTAAGTTTTGATATACACCGCATCACAACCATTAAACTTCCATTTCCGTGACATAAACGTATCTAATGTCATCATCATCATCATCATGATCAACCCATTACTGGCTCACTACAGAGCACGGGTCTCCTCTCGCAGTGAGAAGGGTTTTGGCCATAGTCTACCACGCTGGCCAAGCGGATTGGCAGACTTCACACACCTTTGAGAACGTTATGGAGAACTCTCAGGCATGCAGGTTTCCTCACGATGTTTTCCTTCACCGTTAAAGCAAGTGCAATTTAAATACTTAAAACGCACATAACTCCGAAAAGTTAGAGGTGCGTGCCCGGGATCGAACCCACGACCTCCGATTAGAAGTCGGTCGTTCTAACCACTAGGCTATCACAGCGTATCTAATGTGCCTTCTAGAAATTGTACTAAGAGGAACCGTATTACCTCTGATGAAGGCTTTCAAATTGCGGAAAATGTGTATGACCAGTATGATTAGTCTCAGTTTCCACCACACCAAAACTTTATCAAATACTACGTTTCAAAACACAATGACTTCAGAACAAGTATAAATTAAAAATTTAAAAAACCCCCGACATTCGCCATTTTGTGGCGGCGGCCATTTTTTTGCATATTGCTATTCTACTAGTCAAGCCCTTTCATTTGATACCCATATTAAGGGAGTTGTGAAAAAATATGTAATTCGCCATTTTGTAGCGGCGGCCACCTTGGATCAATTTTCATCAAACATAGCTAACAATACTCTCGACTAATCCACCTTTCAAACAAAAAAAACCGCATTCAAATTGGTCCACCCGTTTGAGCGCCACAGGGGAACCGACAGACACACACACACAGACACGTGAAACTTATAACACCCCGTCGTTTTTGCGTCGGGGGTTAATAAAATGGACTGGCTTATTTTAAGGTTTGAGTTTGCCAATCATTCGTCTACAGCCAGCACTCCAAGCAGAATTGTTGTAAAATAAATATTCGAAGTATTGAATTACTTTACTTACTAAGAGTCTTTGGGTACATTTTGCATTACTTATTACAATTTTTCGATAGGTACGTAGTATTTGGTAAAGTTTTGGAGGTGTTCAAACTGCGACTAAGCATACTGCTCTGCTACAGTTGCGGACCGTTGCCGTCAAACTTTGTAGTGTAATACGTCTACGCGCGTAGCACCTTGGGACACAGGCGGTATTCATTTTTAATTAACCCCCGACGCAAAAACGACGGGGTGTTACAGGGTAAGTCCGGGGTAGATGGCCCTAGTAACTTTAAAACTCTATAGTGAAGGAATTATGATGAATAAAACATTGAATTAATATAAAACGTAAACTTTATTTATTACTCTTATCAAACATTAACGATAAATTACTTTAAAAAACGCAAACAATGTAATTTTAAACTTAAAAAAAAAACTAGGACTGGCCATCTCTCCCAGAGTATCCGGGGGTGATGGCCATAGTAATCGGGGGGAGATGGCCAATACTCTTCTTGCCTTTCCCTTTGCTCTTGAGATCTTTTAACTCCTTTTTTTCTTATTACCGCAGTAAGAACACATGTCCTCAAACTCGGTGCAGTTTTCATGCACCCAAAACATGCAAATATTGTATTGTATCCAATCTTCAACTAATTGTGTCCTGTAATAATTATTACAGGAATAATTATCACCACAATCTCAGCAGTTATCTTTCTCTCTATCTTCAGATTCACTTTCAGAGGTATCATTGAAAACGATGGGAATTTCTTCGCAACTGCTATCAGACAACCTACGAATTGCCTTTCGTTTCTTAACAGTTTTTTTTCTTAGGTCTATAAGTCATAGTATCTGTTTTTATCATTTTTGGTTTTTTTGACTTTTCTTCCTTTTTTTCTTTTTCATTTTCTTTCGATTTTCGTTTTTCAATATGATATTCAGATGTCAAAATGATGCTTACTTATTTGGCTCGTTTCCAAACCTCGTTTAGTTTAACAAACAGTGTAGATACTTCATCCAGTAATCTAGTCGGTATTGGTTGGTCTACCGTCTGAAGGGATGTACCTACTTGGGCCTGAATCTGAGACTCAAAATTGACTTGTAATTCTTCTCAAATCATCGATAGTCAATGGAAAGCCTCTCGACTGCATGTCTTTTATATGCTTGCTCAGTCTTTTTTCGTTGTCTGCACCAAAGGTTGATGATAGTCCTATAGGTCCTATACAATGAACACAAAATTACTTTGCTATAATCCGCTAACAGTGACAAATTTGTAGGCACAACACCACACAAATTCACCACAAATTCAACTCGACGATCGTTTCGCTCCGACAAAAGTCCCATAGGTCCCTTTGTGTAGTTGTTTTGTTTTAACCTTCTTTCTAGTGTTTTTCTTGGAATATGGTAAATAAAAGAGGCCCTATAAACCGTCATCCCTCCTCTGTGTACTTCTGACACAGCATTTTTTAAGTCTTCTTCGCTCCAGGCACCTCGTCCAATAGCCACCTTCCGTACGTATTGATTAGGCATCTATAGAAACATTGAATTTTAAAAATAGATTTAAATTAGGACATTTAATTTTATGGCTATCTCTCCCGTAAATAATTTGGCCATCTTTCCCGATTGTCCGGGTGAGATGGCCACAGTACATTAATAAAAGCAACTTCTCAATTTTGTAGTTAATTTTTAGGTTAGAATGACGAGAAAGTTATTTACTTTACAAAGAAATCACAAAAACGGACAAAACTTTCAAAACTTTTTTGTGACCACTTAATATGTCAACCCCTTAGTTTAAATTAAACGTGTTATTAAAAAACAAAGTCAAATTACTCACCTTTCCATAACTTTTTCGCAAAAAACTCCATGCCGGCTTGTTGCCCGTGCCGAAACGAATCGAACTAAATTATAGTAGGTGCCATCTATTAATAATTACTTCGACTTTTTTCTATTGGCCATCTCTCCCATAAGGCCATCTCCCCCGGAATTACCCTAAGTTTAACGTGTCTGTGTGTGTGTGTGTGTCTGTTCCCTCATAGCGCTCAAATGGGTGGACCGATTTGAATGCAGTTTTTTTTGAAAGGTGAAAAAGTCAAGAGTGTTGTTAGCTATGCTTGATGAAAATTGGTACAACATGGCCGCTGCCACAAAATGGCGGATTACATATTTTTTCACAACTTCCTCAATATGGGTATCAAACGAAAGAGCTTGACTAGTAGAATAGTACTATGCAAATCCAAGATGACCGCCGCCACAAAATGGCGAATGTCGGGGTTTTTAAATTTTTAACTTATACTTGTAAGTAAATGGATTCACAATACTCTATGGATCTATAATATAAATAATCAACAATATAAAATACAATACCATTAATAGATCAAATAATTACAGCAAAATAAACATCAAAATGAATAATTACCGTGCTTGTAGATGGTAAAACCGTGCTGGTAAAACTTGTAAACTTACTTTAAAATTATCACATCAATGATTTTTTTGGTCTATTGATAATCATATAATATCTGCTTGGCATCAGTGTAAAGGCAGCCTTAGGGGGTGAATCTAACTCTCATGTTAGGCTTTAGATATAGTTAATCAGTACTAACTAAACCTAACCAGACATCAAACAAACTTATGAAATAATATCCAAGAGATCATCATTTCCATATTTTATTCTAGGTATTATTTATATATATAAAGCTACTTGAAGTTACGTATTGATCACCTCTCCTGAACAATTTTGTATGGGACTTTTTCACCATATTTTCCGTGTGTGTAGAATTCAAAAAATTTAGGTCTACAAAATTATAGAGAGAGCTGGACGTGGAAAATTGACTAAAGTACCCTAAGGGATCTCGAAACCTATCAGTCGGAGAGGTACCATCCCCAAACAAAAAATGTTCAAAACCTTGGGCAATTGGGTGAACCGGTGAAAAAAATATGGCCACCAAACAAAAAAAAATTTCGTCTCCATACAAAAATTTCTTAATTTTCAAGAGGCTCTCCAGAACAATTTTGTATGGAACTTTTTTCCCCTCACTATTTATGTGTGTAGAACTTATGGGTCTTCCTTCAGGAAAATTATGAAACGTCATGAACGTGGAAAATTTACCAGAGTACCCCAACGGCTCTCAAAAACTATCAATCATAGAGGCATGGTTCTGAAACTGAAAATGTTCAAGACCTTGGGCCCTTTGGTGAGCCAGTAAAAAAAAGATAGGTACCAAACAAAAAAAAATTTCGTGTCCATACAATTTTTTTTTTAAATTTTCAAAAGGCTCTCCAGAACAATTTTGTATGGAACTTTTTTCCCCTCACTATTTATGTGCATAGAACTTATGGGTCTTCCTTCAGGAAAATTATGAAACGTCATGAATGTGGAAAATTTATCAGGGCACCTCATGGGTCCTCCAAAACTACCAGTCATACAGGCGTGGTCCCAAACAAATGTTATTAAGGACCTTGGGCCATTGGGTGAACCGGTAAAAAAAAGATGGCCGCCGAACAAAAAAATTTTTTCACCATACAAATTTTTTAGGTTATTTTCAAGAGGCTCTCCTGGACATTTTTGTATGAAACTTTTTCCCCCCACTACACGTATATATAAAATTCAAAGGTTTTTTTCACAAAAAATACAAAACGTAATGAATGTGGAAAAATTACCGGGGTACCTCATGGGTCCTCTAAAACTATTAGTTATACAGGAATAGTCCCAAACAAATGTTGTTAAAGACCTTGGGCAATTTGGTGAACCGGCAAAAAAAAGATGGCCGCCCAACAAAAATTTTTTTTTGAATTTTCAAAAGGCTCTCCTGAACATTTTTGTATGGAACTTTTTTCTTTTCGCTATTTATATGCGTAAACCTTATGAATTTTCTTTCAAAGAAATTATGAAACGTCATGAACGTGGAAAATTTACCAGAGTACCTCAACGGCTCTCAAAAACTATCAATCATAGAGGCATGGTTCTCAAACTGAAAATGTTCAAAACCTTGGGCCCTTTGGTGAGCCAGTAAAAAAAAGATAGGTACCAAACAAAAAAAAATTTCGTGTCCATACAATTTTTTTTTTTCAAATTTCAAGAGGTTCTCCAGAACATTTTTGTATATAACTTTTTTCCCCCACCAAGCGCATGCATAGAACTCATGAGTGTACTTTCAGGAAAAATACGATACGTTAAGAATGTGGAAAATTTTCTAGGGTACCTCATGGGTCCTCTAAAACTACCAGTCATACAGGCATGGTCCCAAACAAATGTTGTCAAAGACCTTGGACCATTTGGTGAACCGTTAAAAAAAAGATGGCCACCGAACAAAAAAATCGTCTCCATACAAATTTTTTGTATTCTTTTCAAGAGGTTCTCCTGGACATTTTTGTATGAAACTTTTTCCCCTTACTACACATAAACTATATAGAACTTAAAGGTTTTTTTTTTCACAAAAATACAAAACGTAGTGAATGTGGAAAAATTACCAGAATTCCCTAAAGGCTCTCAAAAACTATCAGTCATATTGGCATGGTTTTTAAACAAATGTTATTTAAGATCTTGGTTTTTTTGGTGAGCCTTTAAAAAGAAGATGGCCACAGAACAAAAAACCTCGCCTCCATACAAAATTTATTTTTAATTTTCAAGAGGAACCCTCACGACATTTTTTATATAGAACTTTCATAAAAACCTTGATATACGAAACGTTAATAATGTGGGAAAATTTGAGTACTCCAACTAAAAATGTTCAATACCTTGGGCCCTTTGGTGAACCAGTGAAAAAAATGGCCATCGAACTAAAAAAACTAACACTTATAAATTTTCAAAAGGCTCTCTGTTTAAAACCTTGGGCTTTTTGGTCAGGCATGAAAAAAATTCTTTATAGATTTTTTGTGTTATTTTCAAGAGCCTGTTCAGATCGTTCGTTTTTGTATGGATTTTTTCCCCAATTATGTTTATGTATAGAACTCAAACGTATTCTCGGGAAAAATACGGAGCATCGTGAATGTGGAAAATTTGATAAAGACCCCCAATGGCCTTCAAAAACTATTATTTATTGAGGCATGCGGGGTGATTCGCTCACTCAGTGATCAACACTGATTTATGAACTAATCACCGTAAAACTAAAAATTTACAAACACTTGGCCCTTTGTTAGCCACTGAACAAAAAATTGTAGCTCCATACCATATTTCCTTCTTTCTTTTAAGAGGCTCTCCAGAATATTTTGTTATTTGGTATGGCCCCCCATTTCTTTATTTTTTATAAGATAAACATAGAAAATGTATGACGAATATTGAAGAGACTACAAGGCCCGCGAGCTGCTTGCAGCTCGCGCACCGAGCGCAACACTAGTTTAAAATATTTCCACTTGTAATGCAGAACCAATTTTAATAAAAGCACCGTATTATCAGGGAGGTTTGGTAACCTAGGCACGTAACCTATAAAGTCCACCAGTTCTAATACTTGACGCCCTTGAAGTTATCTTATTAACATCCGCCTATTGCTTTTTAGGGTTCCGTACCCAAAGGGTAAAAACGGAGCCCTATTAATGTCACTCGGCTGTCTGTCCGTCTGTCCGCCGGTCACAGGTCTCTAGCTTGCAGACGAAATGAGTTACAAACCTGAAATTTTGGTATTTGGTGTAAAACGTTGACCCAAAATCAAATATTGAATTAAAAATTGAATTAAATTATTTTTCAGGGGGGCTCCCATACATGAGAAAGGAGCCGGAAAAAAAAATTTTTTTTCTTACCTTAGCTTGTGTGGTATTATTGTTTAGAGCTAATTGAGTAGAGTACGAATATATATTTTTTTAATTTTTTGCTTAAAAAGTAAGGAAATGGGGGGTCATCAAAATTGTCAGTTTTAGACCATTTTTGTGACGGGGGCTATCTAAAAAACTAAACTAGTTAGGAATATGATATTTCGGTATATTATGTACTATATGCTCTATTTGTACAACAAATACTGAAAACAACGATTCATAAAATAGTTTATAAGCTGTGACCAAAACAAACGAACTTATTTTGCGTTTTTTTTTCACGGTTTCTTGCGATGTCTAACTCGGAAATTAAATATTTCTTAGACCCGAAATATTATATTGTTCATAATTATGTACGGAACCCTGAAAGAGCGAGGCCCGACTCGCACTTGGCTGTTTATTGTTAGGAGACTTGGTGACTTGGTCTTAATAGAACCCAAACCATATATATATATATGTTACCAGAAATGTATGAAATCCGTCATTGTATACAATTCCTAGGAAATGTATGTAATTCCTAAAATCGCACGGAAAAGTGTAAAATGCGGCCGGGCACTTAGGTTCTATTGGGTCCTACGTAGAATGTGGTCCCAAAGGAAGCATTATTTTTATACATTTCCTAATACGATATAGGAATTTTATAAAATTCCTACATTTCATATATTTCCGGCAACATATATACTTATACATAAATATATTATATGTTTATAGGACATAGGTAGATAATATATTATTATATTACGTAAATAAATTATTATAATTTAAGTGTAGACATTTTAGATATTTTTAATTGACTTTTTGTAAGTAGTTCTACCAAACCCGCATTTACACGTTTGTTTATATAATATTATGCATGTCGGTTTGCATGTAATTGGGTGCAAACCTAAAATGTTTCATTACACTTACTTAGTTTGATTTTTTGTAATTTATGTGTGAACGCCTGTTGGCAAACCAATAAAAATAAAATTAAAAGAAAGATAAATCACGTTCTATAATTATATTTATAACAGAGTATTCAGTAACTAATAACTATATGGAATTGCAAATGAGAACTTATAGAACCGTTTATTCGCATTTGCATTCCAAACATCCCGTCTTCGCAAGGGAGCTTGCTTGAGGCAAAAATAGCTCATTTCATTTTACTTCACTCTAATTATCGCAGAACACTTATTATTTTGTATACGTACGTGGAACGAAACTTGTCGGTAATAAAATTGCATCCCCGCATGCAATATGTGAATCAAAGTGAAGGTTTCATTACTCAATTGCATGCGAGGACGCACGTTGTAAACTACTCAAGATAGTGATATATTTTGTTGGCAAACCCAAGTGTGGAGAAATTTTATTTCTGTTATACCCATAAGGGAACATCCTTACACATATTTTTAACCCCCGACGCAAAAACGACGGGGTGTTATAAGTTTGACGTGTCTGTGTGTGTGTGTGTGTGTGTCTGTTCCCCTGTGGCGCTCAAACGGGTGGACCGATTTGAATGCGGTTTTTTTGTTTGAAAGATGAATTAGTCGAGAGTGTTGTTAGCTATGTTTGATGAAAATCGGTCCAAGATGGCCGCCGCTACAAAATGGCGGATTACATATTTTTTCACAACTTACTTAATATGGGTATCAAATGAAAGAGCTTGACTAGTAGAATAGCACTATAGGGTATTTGACTAATTTTTGGAAATTGTTTTAAATTATTCTTTATTACTTATTAAAACACACTACATTGATATTTTTCGCAATATCTACAGTATTAAGAATTAAATCAATGATAAAGTTTAAGTTTTGAAAACCACGCCAAAAACGACATTTCTGATCACATGATACGCGTGACGTCACAAATCGCTATGCAAGTCACTTCTCTCGCTCGCTCGTTTTCGGAACTCGGTGCGTGCGACAGAGACGCTACGCAAGGCGACTGCTGTATCGTAATGTTCTAAATTGTTATACCTACTCATTTTAATATCAATCTTATTCTTTCAAGTATAAAGTTTAGTTTTGGTTGACTTGATAAACTTCAATTATATCAACCAAGTTACGTGCTATCGAGTGAAGTCACAAATCGCTATGCAAGTCACTTCTCTCGCTCGCTCCTTTTCGGAACTCGGTGCGTGCGACAGAGACGCTACGCAAGGCGACTGCTGTATCGTAATGTTCTAAATTGTTATACCTACTCATTTTAATATCAATCTTATTCTTTCAAGTATAAAGTTTAGTTTCGGTTGACTTGATAAACTTCAATTATATCAACCAAGTTACGTGCTATCAAGTGACATCACAAACAATCCCAGAGCGTTCACGTTCCTGATAAAATTTCAAAAATTATTATGTTTTATTTCGTGCAAAATATCGCGTAAAATTACATAGTTTAGTTTGATTGAGTGAAATATGTCTTTTTTAGGCTATTATCTGATAAGATGACCACAATCAATAGTATATTTTCAATGTTGTCAAATACCCTATTGCAAATCCAAGATGGCCGCCGCCGCAAAATGGCGAATGTCGGGGGTTTTTTAAATTTCTAATTTATACTTGTAATGAACTTACTTTTACTAGTTTTTAATTGTTAATTAGTTAAACTACTAGACCAACCACGCAGACTATCGACATGCCGATTTCGCCTGCCGAACTGCCGGTTCGGGCGATTGATGGGTATTGGGTTTTTCTGTCAAGAAATTCTCAACCCGGAGTTGGTACCTAGCTGTGTTTTACCCCCGTGCTTCGGAGAGCACGTTAAACCATCGGTCCTAAATATAATTATATCGTTATGATCGATTATCACTAACATTATTGTGACAATAGTGGTATGTCTATCCGAAACTAATATTTTAGTTTAGCCGCTCGGACGTAGCTTGTCGATTTTTTCGTCTATAAAATGTAGCCTTTGTCACCCGGACCATAACAAAGACTTAATTGACACCTCATTCATCAAAATGGGCCCAGTTGTTTAGGCGCTACGGTGCAACACACAGAATGTTATACAAAAATTGGACACAAACATACGAGCACATACATACATACACACATACATACATACATACATACATACATACATACATACACACATACATACATACATACATACATACATAGACTGCTAAAATCATAACCCTTCCTTTTGGCTTTGCCGTAGTCAGGTAAGAATCTTTGCTTAAATTCAATATTTTGCACTCATAAAGAGCCGAACAAGAAACTCATCTAAATGATATACCTAGGTAGAAGTTCTATCAGAATGAGTAGGTACCTCATTCATACGTCGTGTACAGGGATGCAGTGGAGTGTTAAGCACATTAGCTTATTCAGAATCTAATCCGGATCTGTCTTTTATCAGCAATTGTATGGCAGCTGGTGTAGCGGTGGGAGGAAATCTAATACAAGTGCAAATTAGATCAAGACAACGAGCGTCCACAGAAAACGACAAGAATTTTTTATTAAGAAGTCCTTTCTTTTGTTTTCTGTTGGGGTAAGTTATGTTTTTACAATTATAGGTTTTTACTCTTATTTCGAAAAAAAAAGGTTACGAAGGCTATTTCCCGTCTATCGTCCCTGTAGTGTGAATGTTGTATGGCAAAAATTTACTGAGAAAACTTTCTGACAGATCATGAATGGTAACTAAAAAATAGTAATAATAAGTTATTATTAGGTTACTTAATGTAAATAAAAATTATTTAAGTAATATCATTGAAAACTGTATTTGCAGAGATGAGTGCCTAATCACTACAAAGAACCTCCCTTTACCTCTCTTTCTATCGCGTATCTAATATTTCACCTCACCTGACGCGGTAGGATTTTGCACTACGACCATAAATGACGGGTCGCTGATGTAGGTACTAAGAGTGCTTAGTCTCAGTTTGGAGCGCTCCAAAACTTTTTAGTATACTATAAGTATACTATTGATCGAATCACCATGACTTCAGAGTAAAATGGACCTAAAATAAGAGTCTTTGGGTTCATTTTGCTCTGAAGTCATTTGTGATTCGATCAATAGTATACTTCTAGTACAGCTCTGTGATTACAAAGTTTAGTGAGGCCTGACCCATCGCAAAAAATTGTTTGTCAGTTTTTAATTAAATGAATAAATTTAGTATTTAATTAGAGCTTGTACATACTATGCGGTCACACCAACCGGTATGGTTTGAATTTATGACCCAGCATAAATGAGTAATACCTACCTATCCATCATGACGCGATGGAATGGCGTATTTTCTAGTATTTGTTAAAACTTGTGATTTGATCTGAACTCAGGTGGGCTGTTTTGTAACTTAGTTACCAACTGAAAACGGTTGCCAACGAATTAGTTCGATATATGTACATTGCTGCTTCATTGTGTGAAATTATGAAAACACTTTATATTTTCCACAGTAAAGCAGCAATGTATATCAAACTAATTCGTTGGCAACTATTTTCAGTTGGCATCTAAGTTACAGAATAACCCTGCTGAAGAGGCTATATAAAATATCTCTAAAGCATTAAGTATGGTACTTTTTGCACTTTTATAATAATTGACTGATTTTAGTTTTTTTTTTTTGCTTAATTACACGGTATGTACCTTCAGTTTATAACAGTACCTAATCAAACACAAGTTACAATTTTTGAGATACATCGTTTTTAATGGTTTTTAATAATAAAGACGTACGTAGATAACGTACCGTGGTTTAAAAAGTAATTGCCCTCAAAACGTAATTTTTTGGAGTTAATTTTTCAATGCTTTTGCTACAAACCTGGATCGATTATTTTGTTTTTACTCAGGGCCTTCTAGCATAGCTAGCTTCTTGAGGACATGTTTTTATATGTTATATAATAATCACTAATAATAATAATCTTTTGGCTAGATATAGCTTGTGATATTATTTGTGAATTTCAAGTAGGGAACTGCGTTCGTTATTTTAGAAGTTATCAGACTCTGACGGATAGATCGACTGACGGTGGATGGACAGAGGCCAAATTCAACTAAGTAGACTGTGAGACCTTGCTTCGTTCGGTCAATTAACACGCACTCGTTAATTGAGTTCGGTATTTGATTTGTTCCTCGTCAAAGAAATCATAAAGTTATAAATGTTTCGAGTAGAATGGTACATGGTTGTTAACTATGGGCCTCACAAGAACACTCAGGGGTCACTCAGCGGGCGATGGAGAGAGCTGTGATCGAATTATTCTTGTGTACATCGATGTTCTTGCGGGATCAAATCGAAGCTGAGGAGATCTGGGAAGAGAAATAGAGTTACTGATATAGCTCATTGAGTCTGCTCATTGAGTGTTAGCAGACCCCCCATTAGATTGATGGACGATCTCAAGCGAGTCGCTGGCAGCCGTTATAGATACAAGCTGCACAAGATAGTACCTATTCTGTCGCGATCCTTGCAAGAGAACCTATGTCCAGCAATGGACGCCTATTGGTTGAGACTACGATGACGACAATGTAATATGATTTGCCTCTAATTTTCAATTTCTAAAACCAACTAAGGTACATACTCTTGCAGTCTTGCTGCCTGGCAAGTATTTGCAAAGTACTTCAGAGTTTAGACCTATTCACAATTTAAATAAGATTGGTAGATATAGTATTTTCAAACACTTCGCAGTCCGCCCTGCAAACATTTTGTTTAGGTACGTATTTCTCAAATATAGTATTGTGTTACTGAAAAGTTTGAAGCGGGTTAAGTAGTTTCTATAACATCAGTGAGCAGCAGCTCTACCCCAAACTCTTAACATTGGATCAACTTAGATTTTCATTTACATTTTAGGTACTTTTGCTAGTTTAATCTTATAGGTCTACACCTCGAATGCGTAACATAATAATTATAATAGCTTTAGCTATTTCTTTTAGCTTTAGCTTGCTCTAATAGGAAAATAGTTTTAAAATAAGGCTGCAGTTTAGCGCTAATATCAACAGAAATAGACGGAATGCCGATTTTTGGAGCGGGGGCCGGGCTTAGGAGCATCCACACATAGGTATTATATCGACTTCTAAAAATGAAAAATACTCCTCTAACGTACCTACGCTTTATCATGCATTTAAGAAATCTCCCTCAGCCCGATTGGGTTCCCTATCAATAAATGACAAGTATAAATTAAAAATTTAAAAACCCCCGACATTCGCCATTTTGTGGTGGCGGCCATCTTGGATTTGCATAGTGCTATTCTACTAGTCAAGCCCTTTCATTTGATACGCATATTGAGGGTGTTGTGATAAAATATGTAATCCGCCATTTTGTAGCGGCGGCCATCTTGGATCGATTTTCATCAAACATAGCTAACAACACTCTCAACTAATTCCCCTTTCAAACAAAAAAACCGCATTCAAATCGGTTCACCCGTTTGAGCGCTACAGGGGAACAGACAGACACACACACACACACACATATACACAGACACGTCAAACTTATAACACCCAGTCGTTTTTGCGTCGGGTTTTAAAAATGAACCTTTATGAGGAAAACTCAAGGAATATGAGAAACTTTTAATTAACAGCGTACATATATTAGTACTCCCCGTTGAACCAACCACCGGGTTGTCATACATAACTGTCTTGTAATACCGATAAATTACGACGATAAGTAACTTTGAACAGGCGGTGTATTAATATTGTATTAGGTACTCTATCATCATAATATCACCGAAAATATATTTAAAGGCTTGGACAGATGCGCAAAGCGACACGATGTGTGCGAGCGCATAGTTATCAACTTATATCTGAGTGCTTAGTCTAAGATCGGAGCACTCGAAAACGAACTCGAAAACTATTGATCGATTTCAGAGTAAAATAGACCTAAAATGGCTTGTATTAAGGTTTGAGTTCGCCAATACATTCAGCATTCGAACACAACGAGCGCCCCAAGCAGAAATGTTGTAAAATACATATTCGAACTATGGAATTACGACTTTAAAATACGAGTATTTGAGTTCATTTTGCTCTGAATTCACTTGTGATTCGATCAATAGTTTTCGAGTTCGTTTTCGAGTGCTCCGATCTTAGACTAAGCACTCTGTATGCTTAAGTCTCACTTAGCAGAGCTCGAAATATACTATTCGAATATACTAATCGAATAGGTACTATTGATCGAATCACAATGACTTCAGAGTAAAATGGACCTTAAATTGGTTAAATTAAGGTTTGAGTTTGCCAGTGCATTCAGCATTCGAATACAGCCAGCGCCCCAAGCATAGTGCTTAGTCTCAGTTTGAGCTCCAAAACTAAAAGTATACTATTGATTGAATCACAAATGACTTCAGAGCAAAATGAACCCAAAGACTCTTATTTTAGGTCCATTTTACTCTGAAGTCATTGTGATTCGATCAATAGTATACTTATGGTATACTATAAAGTTTTGGAGCGCTCCAAACTGAGACTAAGCACTCAGAAATGTTGTAAAATAAATATTCAAACTATTGAATTACGACTTTAAAATATAAAGAAAAAGAGTCTTTTGGGTTCATTTTGCTCTAAAGTCATTGTGTGTTGATACTTGAATTTCGATCATCGTTGCCACTATGTACAAAGTCGTCATAAGACCTCAGCACGGTTCTAAAGGCATGACTTTGCATGCACAGATGTCATTAAATAACCAAATTAAGTCTATTTTGCAGGACATTTGTCCATGATTGTCGTGAACGGGTGCCACCGTCGGAAATGGGGCTACTTTTGTCTGCCCTTCTTCACATGTGTAGAATTGTAAGCACCATTCCGAACCTGTGGTAGATTCATTTGTCGATTCGTAAGCGTTTGTGAAAGCTTATCTGAATAAAATTGAAGATTACTTATATAAATGATAAAAAGGCGTGGATTTGACTCGTTCCAGCAATGCGCGAGACGGCAATTCAATCATGTACTTAACATAAAATTGTTATATTGATATTGTAAATTTGGAAAAGAGCAACCGCCGAGGTTCTTGCTGGTTCTTCTCGGTTGGAATGGCATTCCGAACCAGTGGTAGATTCGTTTGACTATTCAAAAGTACTTGTAAAAGTTTATTTGAATAAAAAACTTTTCTATTCTATTCTATTCTATTCTATTCTATTGATTGGTTCGCTGTTCTCGCGGTTTATTTGGGCATTGCAGCATCAAGCCAAATGGTGTAATCTATTCACTAAGCACTATTCTTTGATTAATACTCTCAAGTAAATAGTGTAATGGAGAGTAATTAATCAAAGGCACTATTAGGCAGATCCGCAGTTCTCACCTTTCAGAAATCAGATGGGCAGTACAATAGCATAAAAGAGTAAAAAATAAAAGCAGAGACTAAACGTCCAGTAGAGGTAGTTCCCTACTCTACTAACGTAAAGTAAAGAAAGTTTGTTTTTGTTTTATCGAGGTAAAAAATCATTGAAGTACCTCATAATTTGGGGACACCATTAATATCCAACTTTAGTATGTTTACTTCCAATATTGTTTCTACCCGACGCGATGCGATGTCTATCCAATATCACAGTTTAGCAATCATACAGTTGGCCAGCGAATATTGTTACTTGTATGTACAATGGTGAAGGAATTGCGCGCACGATAAAGTTAAGTAGTACGAGTTAGACATTTAAACTAATATATATTGATAGAATTTGATTATCAATATTACGTCACAGGAGATCAGAAATGAAACTTAGGGCCGGACCGCACTTACGCGGCGCTGCGCGTCGCTGCACTGTGCGGCACAAAGCATCAAAATATTCTTTCTATCATTTTGTATGGGGCATATCGCACTAGAGCGGCGCTGCGCAGCGCCGCTCTAGTGCGATATGCCGGTGGTCGGTGGTCGATATGCCGATGGTCCGGTCCTTAACTGTTACTGATACATCGCGTAATTTAAACAAATTTGTCTTAACATCTACAGCTAGCATGCCAAGCGGAACAACCACTGCATACATTGACTTTAAAACGAGGACCCATTAGGCTTTTTTTAGTCTGAAGTTATGTATGTTGTTTTAGCACTCATAGCATAACTGAACAATTTCTAAGCTGTGTCAGAGTCAATATAAAATCCTAGTCCTAAGACATCGCAATATTTCACTACAGGAATTTTCATCAAGCACTGTTTAGCACTGTTCCACTTTTGTTGACTCTCCCTAAAAAAAAACTGCCGATATGTATATAAAAGCGTTTTTATTTTCCAAGAGAAAGAGGAGAGGAGCACAGTACACAGATACAACCAGTAGTGAAACCAGAAACCAGAAACCAGTTCGAAACGGCTCAGTCACACAAACATATACGCATCGACGAGACCATTTAGCAGCAGTCACTACTGACATCCACGCGAAAACCCGGTAGGGGTCTCGTCGATGCGTAATTATGTTTGTGTGAGTGAGCCGTTTCGAACGTTTGTAGGTAGTTTCACTACTGGTTGTATCTGTGTACTGTGAGAGGAGTATGTATTTATATCGGAGGGGTAATTTGGTACAAAAGTTTGTTCGTCTGAGGCAGAAACGTGGTAACTTGAGGTTTATGACTTTTTATTGCGATATACAGGCTTTTACAGGCTGGAAACGATATATACAACAATATTTTGTATTTGGGTGTATTTAAGTAGATATTATGTAGGTATGTATGTGCGAATTTGTACCCTCGAAATATCCATATGGCTGGTTGGATTTTTATCATTGAGATATAGGTACATATTTTATCAATTCGTCGAAACCGTGCGAAGGTTGTTTAGTTTTTTTTAGTTTGCTTCATATATAGTCGGGTTTTTGATTTTTATTTTTATTAACATTAAAACGAGTAAGAGGTAACGAGTAAAACCACTATCGTCAGGAGAACAAAATGTAAAGCAAATAATAAAAATTTAATTTATTAAAGTTGAGTGTTTTGATATTTTTTTTAATTAAGAACTGAAAGAGAGTAAATAAAAGCTGAATAAAACTGTTTAAAAAATAAAGTAAGTACCTACTTACTTACCTAGATATATTTTATTATATTATTAGCTATTTATATCAATTTATATTCTTCAGATGCCTAGGTGCCTAATAAAGTTCCTTTCAGATAATATCTGAAGGTTAGGTACATTACAAGTTTACGAGAGCTCCACATCATGAAGTAATAAATCCGATGAACCAATAAAAGATATATTGATTCATAAATTCAAACTTTATTAGAGGCAAATAATTTTATATCACATAATAAGTACGTAGGTAGATACTATGATGCTCTTTCGACGGTTTGACCTAACTATACCCGAATTACTAATTCCGTGGAATTCTGACGTTTCGTAATGTTACCAGAGATAAAACAATTCCCACAAAAAAGATAAAAAATTCAAAACTTATGCAAATATACAACGTTAGTTTTACTTTGCGCAAAAACCGAAACACGTGTCAAATATTTTTACATTAAGAATATTTATACAAAATTTTAAAAAAATATAATGAAAAGTAACGAAGTTATAAGCTTGTTATGTTGCATCGTTGTCCTCGAAAAAAATGGTCACCGCAAGCCGTCGCCGCAGGGACTAGCGATCGACGCGAGTTGAATGACCGCCGCTGTGTGCCGACCGTCAGCTGATGCGCGGTAAATCATTGTGTCTAAGCTTGTAAGATTTCAAAATATTTTTGGACAAAAATATAACACTATATAAAAATGGTTGGATTCGATTTTGTTACTGATTCTGAACAAACTACTTTTAGGTTTTGCGTAAAGTAAAACTAACGTTGTATATCAACTGCCGCATGTAGATATGACAAATGCCTGACAGACACTTCATGGAGATAATGTCATTCGACATCCATTTTGGAATAATTTTTTTCAATGTGCTTCTTTTGTTTTCTATTGCTGTTAGTGTGCACTTTCTAGTTTCCACTCTTGGTGTTTCTATTTTAAGGCGAAACGAGTAATATTATTACGCGGCATATGGCTTTTTATGATGACAGGGATTTAAAGTAGTTTAGGATAAAATCGTACTTCGTAGATGTTAACCCTGTTCTCCATACAAATAACTCATCTGTAAATGACAATGACAGCTGTCAGAATTCCACGGAATTAGTAATTCGGGTATAGGTGCTTACTGTTCTGATGTTTATCGCACGCAACGTCTTTTAAATGATGTAGTTTTTGATATTTTTTAATATATTCAGAATTTACCGTATACGTATATAATAAACTTACTAATTGACAACCTTTATTTTTCCGACAAACCCCCTTTGTACTAAGGAAAATTGAAAATCGGGGATATAACCAAGGCAAGTCCGAGATTTATCAGACATTCCGCTTCTCTCCGTAGATTTATTTTAAGTCAGACTCGTAACTATGTTGGATAAATTCTCGCACCGTAAAGTTAAATTCATTTTACGGATATGACATTATTAAAACCCATTAACATATCCATATCCGCTTTTTTATCCGGAATAATTTATTTTACCGGAGCGTGGAATTTAACGATCTTTATTTGGAACGATATAATCATCATCATGATCAACCCATTACCGGCTCACTACAGAGCACGGATCTCCTCTCAGAGTGAGAAGGGTTTTGGCCATAGTCTACCACGCTGGCCAAGCGGATTGGCAGACTTCACACACCTTTGAGAACGTTATGGAGAACTCTCAGGCATGCAGGTTTCCTCACGATGTTTTCCTTCACCGTTAAAGCAAGTGATATTTAAATACTTAAAACGCACATAACTCCGAAAAGTTAGAGGTGCGTGCGCGGGATCGAACCCACGACCTCCGATTAGAAGTCGGTCGTCCTAACCACTAGGCTATCACAGCTTGTTAACGATATAATATATTATTACAATCTTGTCAGCCCTATCTGTGCCTATGCCCTTTACGACTTGTTTACAGACTGAAGTGAAATCCACTCTAGACTACGATCGCTCAAAATTTATTGCACTCAGGCGCGATAGGATTTCAAAGGCCAGAAATTTCTCTACTTAGTACAGTCGTGTATCACGTAGGCAGTATTATAAATAACCCTTCGTTAGGCGAATGATAAACAAGACAAATTACATGGGGTTATGCTGAGTTTGCATATTTCGACGTTACTAAATTTCGAATGTCGAAAAAGTATAACATCAGAGTAAAATGGACCTTAAAGTCTCTTATTTTTAAGTCGTAAAATTAATCGTAGGCCAAATTACGGTTTAATATGCATATCACTACATAGGTAGTATAAAACAAAGTCGCTTTCTCTGTCCCTATATCCCTATGTAGGTATGCTTAATTCTTTTAAACTACGCAACGGATTTTGATGCGGTTTTTTTTAATAGATAGAGTGATTCAAGAGGAAGGTTTATAAGTATAAAAATTGAACCCGGTAGATGGCGCTAATAGCGGGCAGGACGACGTCTGCCGGGTCCGCTAGTTGATAATATTTGCAGATTGGCTCGTAAAATATTGGGTTTCTTGTTTAAGAAATGCCAAGCCATTTAAAAACATCAGAAGTACAAAAATACTATTCGCTACACTTGTCAGAAGTAAAGAGTATGGCACGGTGGTCTGGAATCCTAGCTACCAGCTACCTATATAAATACCGATTAGAAAGCATACAGAGGTGATTCACACAATATTATTCTTCTGGATGAGACAAAAGATTACCCTATATCTTTCGGCTTAAACATTTCAAATTAAAATCACTGACGGATAGACGGAAATTTCATGACATGGTTGTTTTGCACAAACTCATAAATGGCACCATGGATAACTCGGAACTGTTGAGCCAAATATCTAAAAACAATTTTTTTATTTTGTAACTTAGGTAGGTACATATTATTTTATGTTCTATTCATTTTATATTATACTTTATTTTTTAAATAGTTTAAATTATTCTCCTTTATTTTTTTACGGACATTAAAATAATTGCTTAACTCTAATTCAAGACTTTATTAATAAAAGCCTAGAGTTGGGAAGCATGGCGGTATAACTTCGTACTTCTATTACTTAGTTGACTAGTCTTCAGCGTTGAGTTTCTAACTCATTATTTGATTTATGCAAATAGTGAACTAACAAGCAAGCTCTCTCTAAGTGGAGTTCATTTCGTAAGATATTTTAAATTGAAGCAGATCTAAAATATAATTGGTCTCAGACGTCAATAATAATAAAACCTTGAGCTTTTTATGTAGGCTATTATTATTATTAAATAATTTTGACTCTATAACTTTAATTAAAGACCGTAAAATGGGAAGAAATTAATTTTGAAATTGAATGTCTAATTTAAAAAGTCATTTTATACCGACTGGAAATTTTAACAATAATAGTTCAGACCTAACCCATCACAGCTCCGAACTTCAGCTGCCGCACCAGCAGGGCTATTCTGTAAAGCCATTTTCGAATTATCGAGAGTGAATTCGAGATGAGTTTGCTAATTTGTACTCTGTAAAACTCGATAGTACAGGTCTTCTCACTCAAACTCACTTCACTTCGCAAGTGCGTAGCAGATGTTTACAGAATATCAAACCAAGGTGAAGTGAGTTTGCTTTCGAAGCGAGTTATCTCACTTGAGTGAGCTTCGATATCGAGATTCGATATCGATGGTATTTTAGAGAATAGCCCTACAGTGGTGGAGTTAAGAGTGAGAGCATGTGAGTGTTTGAAAATCAAACCGCTCCGAGTGATTTTATCCCGGACAAAAATGGTCTTAAATCATTGTTTCGAACATTTTTGATACAGAAACAATCTTCAGCTGCACTGCCGAGGATGGGTTATACGTCCGCTACGCGCATGAAGTGCATTAAAATTTTGAAAAATAAAGTTATTTTATACCTTATGAAATTTATGCAGCGGAATTTTCACACTTTTAAAATAATAAAAAAAATCTTCAGCTGCACTTCTGGTGGGGGAACGACCTTCAGTCAGCGTGATAAACATTTTGCGCGCTCAGTGCATTTAGCCTAGTAAATCTAGGAAAAATATCCTAAAGTTTTAAAAATTGGTCAAATGTATTCTTTGGGCCTTTCTCTTGAATATATCCAAAAACCCCTAATGGGGGTTGCGGAACCAGCCGCCATTTTTAATTTTGTCCCTTTGTTCGGTTTTTTCCTCATATCACGATAATCACTAAGAATAGCATTATAATTACTTCTGTAAACATCATCATTACAGAAGCAGGATAAGGTTTAATATTAAAACTAAATCAAACTATTATTAAAATATCTTTATTTATCACCCGTACAAACTTAATTAATATCGAATCACAGATTAGTTTAACTGAGATCTCTTCTCAAATCTATTTTATACTAATTAATTAATTACACTCAGCCAAGTCCAAAATGGCAGCATTTATTCGATTAGGGTGTGATTGCTATCGCAACCCTCAATCAAATATCACGACCTAGACGCTGAAGCATCTAATAGTCGGTTGAGTCTCTGGTGGAGACTGAATTCATGGCTTCGAAGTGCCCGTATTTATACCAATAATTCAAGATGGCGGTTCGCGCCAATAAATGAATCAAATGTCAGTTTATTCTAACATATTTCAATTATGAAATTAATATTATAATGTGTAAACCATTTCTAAAAATTCTAATTGAATTTCAACAATAATCTGACAGTTCGGCCGTCCTATATTTAACACGTTCCCTGTGTTTATTATTTATTATATGTTACTTTATTCATGTCACAGGCGTTTTGCCGTCGTTTCTAAGATCACGGGTGATTTTACCCTCACTTAGGTCATGGGCTGTCTGCCCTCAGTAAATTGCGGGCGGTCATGCCCTCAGTCAAGTCTGTCAATGTCGTCTTAAACTGATAACTCAAAATAATTCATAACCGAACTCTCAGATTAATTTAACTCGTAACTCCATTAATCA
Organism: Melanargia galathea; assembly: GCA_920104075.1. Taxonomy (NCBI): domain Eukaryota; kingdom Metazoa; phylum Arthropoda; class Insecta; order Lepidoptera; family Nymphalidae; genus Melanargia; species Melanargia galathea. The sequence continues at coordinate 3,946,015 of OV049876.1, forward strand.
AAACTTCTATTTGATTCGATTTCTACTTTAAAATCTTATTCATTAACTATCAACTTCTTATTATTATAAACACATTATTGAAAATGTTTACTGTTGAAATTACTTTTACTTTCATTTACAAAACAAAGCAAATCTACCACTGGTTCGGAATGCCGCAACCTAGCGAGAAGAACCAGTAAGAAACTCGGCGGCGTCTAACCTTTCAAAATAACTAATCAAAAATTATTTCTAATTTCAAACGATTCATTCATCTCAAGTGCGGGTATTTCATTATTCTGCGGGTATTTCTACAACTTTACTCAACTGTGTAGATGGCAAAGCAAAATCAAGGCAACGTGATTCGAATCCCGCTTCTGAATTTGTAAACATCATCATTACAGAAGCAGGATAAGGTTTAATATTAAAACTAAATCAAACTATTGTCGGTACCATCTCAGATTGCTCCGACAAAACTCCTACATTTTGTGATCTTATTATGAGTAACTTTAATATTATTAATGGTAGTGAAATAAAACATAACTTACTCGTAATTGATATTGTATTATTGCCACTTTACCACTTTACACTTCAATTATTTCTTCCACTCGACCTCCTTAAGAGGCCGGTACCCGGATTCGTAATTTTTTACGAACTTTTGAACACCATAGTGCTTTAGATATAATGATTACTTTAAAAAAATTATCAAATATTAAAGATCAATCCTTTTTTAATGGAATGTTGGGAATAAAATATTAATTTTATTAAAAAATATTATTCAAATCTTAATTCTTGCGGAAGACGTTTACTGATTTTACGCTTTTGAGTGAAACTTTCGTCACACATATAAGTACTAAAAATTGTAGAAAGCGACTGAAAAAAAATACTAATATTATGAACACACCCTCAAAATTGGAATGTTGGAATTAGTTTTTCTATGTTTTATACAAAATTAGTAAATAAAAAATTAAAACCGCATGTACGATTTATGAAAATTTAAGCATTAGATTAACCCCAATTTCTTTGATTTATCGCAATTTCACTAATAAAAAAAATATATAGCACGAAAGTTTAGGATTCATTTAGCTATAATTGTAAAAAAAAAAATCCAGAAACTATTTATATGACCACAAAAAATTGTCAAAGTATCCTAAAATTTACAAATAAAATGGCACAGCAGACAGTACGAATGCCATACCGAGCTTAGCGCTCTTCGAGGGAGGACGTGTTGTTGCCCGACGCAGCTCACGCACACATGCAAAGCTGTGTAATGACTTGTCGTAAAAGTTACGTAAAAGTTATAGCGCAACCGACTCAGTTTGATGATTTGTGCATAGGTTTTATTTCATTAGTGGTCCGATCTGATCAATGCTGAGCTAATACATAGCTAATGCTATGTTTTGGTATAAGTATGTGTTGATATATGTATATATTGAAATGAAATATTTTTTGTATGACATAATGTTAAAATCTCATACTCGAAGTTCTTTTGGGACGAAAGAGGGGTTAATAGGGATGAGAATGAGGTGAATAGGAACGACTTATGGGTGAATAGGAACAGTTTTTTTAGAACAAACTGTTACCAAAACTTAAAAAAGTCGACGCCATTTTGAAATTCTTTGTTAATTGACCGATTTCATTCAAAATCGATATTTAGAGCTCCCTGGGATCACAAAACGGGAAACTGTTACCAAAACTTAAAAAAGTCAACGCCATTTTGAAATTCTTTGTTAATTGACCGATTTCATTCAAAATCGATATTTAGAGCTCCCTGGGATCACAAAACAGGAAACTGTTACCAAAACTTAAAAAAGTCGACGCCATTTTGAAATTCTTTGTTAATTGACCGATTTCATTCAAAATCGATATTTAGAGCTCCCTGGGATCACAAAACAGGAAACTGTTACCAAAATTTAAAAAAGTCGGCGCCATTTTGAAATTCTTTGTTAATAGACCGATTTCGTTCAAAATCAATATCTGAGGATCCCTAGGATCACAAAACAGGAAACTGTTACCAAAACTTAAAAAGTCGACGCCATTTTGAAATTCTTTGTTAATTGACCAATTTCATTCAAAATCGATATTTAGAGCTCCCTGGGATCACAAAACAGGAAACTGTTACCAAAACTTAAAAAAGTCGACGCCATTTTGAAATTCTTTGTTAATTGACCGATTTCATTCAAAATCGATATTTAGAGCTCCCTGGGATCACAAAACAGGAAACTGTTACCAAAATTTAAAAAAGTCGGCGCCATTTTGAAATTCTTTGTTAATTGACCGATTTCGTTCAAAATCAATATCTGAGGATCCCTAGGATCACAAAACAGGAAACTGTTACCAAAACTTAAAAAAGTCAACGCCATTTTGAAATTCTTTGTTAATTTACCGATTTCATTCAAAATCGATATTTAGAGCTCCCTGGGATCACAAAACAGGAAACTGTTACCAAAACTTAAAAAAGTCGACGCCATTTTGAAATTCTTTGTTAATTGACCGATTTAATTCAAAATCGATATTTAGAGCTCCCTGGGATCACAAAACAGGAAACTGTTACCAAAACTTAAAAAAGTCGACGCCATTTTGAAATTCTTTGTTAATTGACCAATTTCATTCAAAATCGATATTTAGAGCTCCCTGTTTAAAATACCTTAATGTTTAAATAAATATTTCTTTTACATCTTGTATTTTCTCGCTATTGAAGTGAAAAGTTGTATGTATCATGCGATAGCAAAGTCAATCACAACAAAAACAAAATTTGCCATTTTGTTGAACAAATAACTATTGTTTATTAAATTGTATCCTCCTGTGCCAACCCTACCAGAATAGGTATAAATTTTGCTCGCTTCTTAGAAGCTTTGACTCTGTTCCGTTTCTCCGCTGTGACACAATAACGTCAGAATAAAATGGACCTAAAATTCAGTACCACTGATTTTAATTGTTTAGAGTGTTGGCTGTTGATGAACTTGAGCTTTAAAACAAGGCAGTTAAGGTTCATTTTACTTTAACGATAAAGTTTGTGTCAGTCCGATTCTATCAGAGATGCAAAATCTCATCATAAGTACCATATTGAACACATTTCTCTTTCAAAAACCCGAAAACTATATCTATAGCTATAGGTAGATTACTATAGCAAAGTTTCTTGAAAGTAGGTATAAAGGTTGGAAAAGGGAGCGGGGAACGGGAACCGGGAATCCACGATTCCCTCAGGATTTGTGAAAAATCGAAATTCACGCGGGCGAAGCCGCGGGCAAAAGCTAGTATATTATATAATATTGAATATTTTTTTTAATCTTGAATGTCTATTTTAATCGGACTAAATAGAGGGAGATAAGTTATCTCACAACTAAATTTAATTAAGTGAAAACAGTTAGGGCCTGTTTCACCACCTTCGGATAAGTGTCAGATAGCTTATTCACAAGTTTTGTCTTAGTCACTTGACATAAAGTAAGAAAGTGACAAAACTAACGTTTAGTCTATTCGACACTTATCAGAACGTGATGAAACAGGCCCTTACATACCTAAATTTTAGATAGTTATGTCTTTAATAATAAACACATAAAATAGTGTTCTATGAAAAATAAATTATTTTCCAGGATAAAAAATAGCCTTTGTCCACCTTCGGGATGTAAGCCATAGTGTACTAAATTGCATCAAAATTGGCTAAACGAAAATGTGTAAATCCTGGGCGAGTCAACTAGTACAAGAAAAAAGAATATAATAAAAACATCACGGTTTGAACACGAGCAAATATTAGTTTAGCACCTACTCATCAAGTCTTTGGTAATAAAATATTATGGGTACTCGGGCCATTCTTGACAATAAATAAAAATTCGGTTACAAGAAGCAAATACGAATACAACAAGTGTTCCTGCAAGAATTGAGCACGTGCAAATTTTATTTATGACCTAAGATTAGCAACTGCATAGTAGATAATTGCACACCTGAGAGAACTTCTTTATCAAAACAACCTGTATACCTGAAATAACCAGATTAATCTATTGACCAATATAATAAGCATTGATCGTATAGTCTTTTGTTTCGTTGCAGCGTGATTGAAGGAGAAACCAGCAAACCAATAAACTAATAAACAAACACACTTTCGCATTATAATATGGGTAGTGATATAGCTGTATTTAATTCTTACAGATGTTATGTGTAAGTATAAACGATTACACAACATCTTGATAATAATTATATACTTACCTAAATCGAACATTAAAAAAAAGCAAATATAAAATATACTAAGATCTAAAATTTTATTTTATTAGCGCGTTGAATTTGGAACGCAAAGTATCAATATAGGTTAGTCCGACCGCTTTTAAGTATACCATGTCTTTGTGTGAGTGCAGCTTACGGTGCCATTGTGAGGTACACGCACACATTTAAAACTCGGGCCGAAACTCGTTAGCTCGGCTCGGAATACGGCCTCTTAATTCGACGTACCAAAAATCAACTGCCGGAGTGGGCCGCTCGATTCTCACGCCACCAAAATCACCGACAACGTTCGTGATTGGTCCAGAGAGCCGCCCGCTCCCGCCGTTGATGTCAAATCAAATACTAATTTAACAATAACTAATTATATTAGTATATTATCCTTATTTACACGTTTTTGTTTTATATATTTATTAGTATTCTTATTCACACTTATCATAGACTTATTAAACAAAAGTTGAATATAAAGAGTAATTTAGCCAGTGTTTCTGACAGTCGGCCATCCAAATTGAGTCGTTCGACCTCGAGCGACTAACAAGAGAACATGACAGATTCACATTATTGTATCGCTATAATTTCTATGATGTAAATTATATGGACTACGATGTAAACTTATTTGTTGGGACCAGGGTTGTCCTTTTTAAATAAACATTGGACCAGGGATGTCCCGGAGTATTGCAGGATCAGATTTGTCCCGATATATTTTATTCCTAGGACCAGGGTTGTCCTTAAAATACCTATTGGACCAGGGTTGTCCTTAGAATAAATATTGGACCAGGGATGTCCAGGAGTATTATAGTACCAGGTTTGTCCTGATATATTTTATTCTAGGACCAGGGTTGTCCTTTAATTTATGACTATATTCATTAGTTACTTATCACTATATAATTATGGGCTATCTTAATATTACATACAATTATGAATCACTAATTATTATTATTATCATTGAAACGATTACGTCTTGGTTTTAATCAATTAAGTATTATAATATTTATTTTGAATTAAATGTTTAGTTAGGATCCTCTTCTGAGGATTCATCGGAAGACACTAAGCCTTGTTCATGTGGTCTTTTAAAACTGAGCCAGGTTTTAATCTTATCGATCGCTACAACCGTTGAGAATCTTCTGCCTCCCTTTTGAGTCAGGGGTGTATCTTCTACTTGCAGACGATCATGATCAAGCACTGCTGTGATCCTATATGGGCCTTGAAACTTGGGGATCAATTTTTTGCTTTGTCCCGTGGCAGGTACTTGCCTTTCAAGCCTAATCAAATCACCCACCTGGTAATTAGGAGGCTTACAACGTCGCTTGTCGTAGGCTTCCTTTTGCTTTTGTTGATATGTTTCAATATAAGTATTGATTTGTTGTCTTACGTCGGACCTACCTAGACTTGACTCCTCATCAGATTTGGCTGAATCAGCTATTTCTGATAGTATTTTACCTTCATTGGGACCTGACGGTCTGACTCCGAACAATGCTTCGGCAGGTGTTCGGTTAATACCCTTATTAAATGTATTATTCATGCCCCATTGAATGTCAGGTAGGTGTTCGTCCCATTTACTGTCCGAGGTACCTATAGATTTGGCCGTTAACGCATCGACAATGACTTTATTGTAACGTTCCACCTGTCCGTTCGCTCTCGGTGTGGCTACTGCATTAAGGACATGTTTGATGCCCTTTTCCTTCATAAACCTCCCAAATAAGCCACTTGTGAACGAGGTTCCCCTGTCAGAGATCAACCTACGAGGGACCCCAAATATGCCGAAATACTCTTTTAGGACTTTAATACTCATATGAGACTTCGTGTTTCGAACAGGCTTGAGATAAATATATTTCGTGTAAGCGTCTATAATTACAAGAATATGCATGTTACCCTTGCAACTCCGGATAAAAGGCCCAACATGATCGATATGCACTGTATCGAAAGGAATATCCTTCTTCTCGATAGAGTGTAGGAATCCCGGTCTTTTACCCCCCGACGATTTCGCGTAAGCACATTCGAGACATGAAGTAACATATTTTTTTATAAAGTTTCTCATTTTAGGAAACCAATAACATGATTTAACTTTCTCCATTGTCTTTTCGACTGAAAAATGACCAATATCATCGTGGTTTAATTTAACCACCTGCCAGCGGACTCCTTTAGGTACCACCCATCTGTCTCCATCTGAAGTAATCCTAAACAGTTTGTCACCCCTTAACTTGTAGTTGGTTTTTATGTCAGTGATGTCATTAAGATTAGGGTCCTTTAAGATTCCAACGATACGCTGAACATCAGGGTCGGCATTTTGCACTGTCACTAGCCAGTTTTCCTCACCTACATTCCTAACGTTTATCAAGTCAGTGTTGGTTTGGGGAATTGGGTTGCGGCTAAGCGCATCCACATGAGCCATAGAGGTCCCCGCCCTATATTCAATATCAAACTCGTATTCTTGCATTTGTTCCCACCATCGTGCCACTCGTGGTAACATATCTTTTTTTTGAAACGCGGCACGCAGTGAATTGCAGTCTGTTACTATTTTGAACTTTACTCCAATTAAATAGACGCGGAACTTTTGAAGGGAGGATATAACGGCAAGTGTCTCGAGATCGTATGAAGAGTAGTTCTGCTCTTCAGGTGTGGTTTGTCGGCTGAAATAAGCAACCGGTTTCAAGATGCTATGCTCATCACGTTGTAGCAGAATGCCGGCAACACCAATTTTGCACGCGTCAGTATGTAACTCTGTCTCAGCATGAGGATCATACAGTGCTAAGGTAGGTTTTCCCGTCAGATTTCTTTGTAATTCACGAAATGCATTTTCCTGTTCTAATCCCCAAGTCCAAGGGACATCCTTTTTTAAAAGATCGGTAAGGGGTTTTGCTATGATAGAGAATCCAGGCACAAAGCATCGGAAGAAACTAGCCAAGCCTAAAAACTGGCGGACGTTATGTTGATTCTGTGGTACAGGAAACTTCTCTACTGCCTCTATTTTCCTGGACCCAGGACGGATGCCATCTTTAGATACCTCAAAACCTAAGTAATCGACGGTGTGACCAAAGAACAGGCACTTGGATATCTTAAGTGTCAGGCCAGCTTCAGAGAAAGATTTCAGGACGTTCTCTAACCGACTTAGACCTTCCGAAAAGGTTTTTGCTGGAATAATTACATCATCTAAGTAAGCTAAAGCCTCCCGGTGACGAGCCGAACCCAGCACCTGGTTCATAATACGCTGAAAGGTTGCAGGGGCATTTGCGAGGCCGAAGGGCATCCTAGTAAACTCGAAATGCCCATCCGGCGTCACAAAAGCAGTTTTAAACATATCCTGCTCACGTATCGGTATCTGGTAGTAGCCAGATGCTAGGTCAAGCGTAGTATAAAACTGATGCCCAGCCAGAACATCAAGCTGATCATCAATTAGAGGCATGGGATAATTCTCTCGCACAGTCCTCTTATTTAATGCACGATAGTCAATACATAACCGATAGTCTCCCGTCTTTTTGCGTACGAGTACAACTGGACTTGCATACGAGGAGGTTGACGGTTGAACTATCCCATTCTCCAACAATTCCGAAATCATGCGTCGCACTATTTCCTTTTCCCTGATGGAGAGCCGATATGGTCTATAAACAACTGGCTCGTTGTCATTGAGGTTAATGGACATTTCACCTACAGCGGTGGTACAATTCGGAAAGATTGGCAGCAAAGCAATCTCTATGCTTATTCAGTAGTGATAGTAGCTGTTCCTTCTGCTTGGGTGATATATCGTCTCCTACTCTAACCTCGGCGTCAGTCAATGGAGAGTAGACTTTGGTACCCTTATCAACCTTCATAACCTGTACCCCTAGGTTCTTTTCTTCTTCCGCCTCACGTCCACGAGCCAATAGGTACCCTTTCCTTAGAAATGCTTCCCTACCCTTGGGGACACTAACCACCATCTTACCTACCCCCTTCTCGTCCATACAAAACAATCCTGATGGTACAGAAAACGTTACATCGGATACAATACGGATGCCCCCTTCTACGTACACCTCTCCGGTCATGATAGGGTTAGTATAAACATCTACTGATGATGTTCCAACTATTGTAACATCTTCTTTAATAAATAATTTTGCTTTGTGGTTATGTACAATAGCTTCACTGCTATTCTGCAACACGTGTAACTTCTCACATGTCTTGTACATAACCACATGAGCCTGTTCTGTGAAAGATTGCCCTATCATGACCGGTACCTGCATCACATCGTCTGGCACTATGAAAACTTCCGCCTCTGCTTCGACTTCGTCAACTTCAATGCAGACGCGGCGTTTTCCTAGCACCTGTACCGCTGCATTCCCAAATCCTCTGAGAGTTGGGAGATTATCGGTATCTTGGTTATTACAGATTTTATTAAAATCGGAAGATCTAATCATACAGCATTCACTGCCAAAATCAATAAAAGCTTCGAAAGGAATTTGGTTGATCCTAACGGTCTTATGATATTTATCCCCGTAAGTGTGATTATTTGAAACTGCCCATAACTGTCTTTTCTGATGGACTAGGTACCTTGGTGAAGCACTTCTCGGTTTCGTGGCCCAATCTGTTACACTTTCCGCATTTTTTTATTGGACTAGGGCATTGTGTAGCAGTGTGGCCCTCAAGCCTGCAGTTAAAACAACGAGGGATCTTCAGGCCCGGTTTAGACTGCATGTCCGTAGGTTTGATTGCGGACTGCACTCTTAGTGGTTTGCGTTCGGTTTGTGGCCGCATATTTCTGGCATTCTTTAAATAGGCGAGCAGTTTGTCTGGATTTTCATATTGGACTGCCTCGGCACCCAACCGTACAGAGCGATCATCTATACCATGCAAAATGCATTCTACGGCTCGTTTATCTACTATACCACATCTATTTATTAAGGCAATTTTATCATAGTAGTATGTTTCCAACGAATCCCCAAATCGGGCACGTCTGGCTAACATGTCAGTCAACATCTGTCCGTAATTTTCGTCCGAAGGAAACGCAGTTATCAGTTTGGCCTGCCATTCTTCCCACGAGAAGAGAACAGACGACAGTCCTTCATACCATCGTTGGGCCACACCACGCAATTTAGGTAGTGCAAAGTGAACTACTTGCTTCTCGTTCCATCCGTAAATTGAAGCGCTTTCGTTTACCTTGTGAAGCCACATTGACATCGTCTGTTCTTTTCTCGCAGGGTCAAATTCCGGTATCGTATTATGTAAATTTCCTAGTTTATCAAGAGAGTTTGAGTGATTCGTAGATTTCAAGGCATCTAAGAGTTTCGTAAAAGTATTAGTTGAAATAGACTCATCTACCTTTCCATCTATCTGGCTTTTCCGACGGCTGGTGCGGCTGTGCGATTGTCCGCTGACACCGCTGTGTGACCGCCGGCTGTGTGAGCACTGGCAGCTTGAGCGCCGGCTGGCGCGGCTGCGTGAATGCCGGCTGCGCGAGCCCCGGCTGACATTGTTGCGTGCGCGCCGACCAGCGCCCCTGCGTGAGCACCGGCTACGCGAGCGCCGGCTGGCACCGCTGCGTGAGCGCCGGCTGCGTGAGCGCCGGCTGCGAGAGCGCCGGCTGCGCGAGCGCCGGCTGGCACCGCGGCGTGAGCGCCGGCTAGCGCCACTGCGTGGGTGCCGGGTGCGCGAGCGCCGGCTGGCGTTGCGGCGTGAGCGCCGGCTAGTGCCCCTGCGTGGGCTCCGGCTGTGCGCGCGCCGGCTGGCACTGCGGCGTGAGCGCCGGCTAGCGCCACTGCGTGATCTCCGGCTGCGCGAGCGCCGGCTGGTACCGCTGCGCGAGCGCCGGCTGGTACCGCTGCGCGAGCGCCGGCTGGTACCGCTGCGCGAGCGCCGGCTGGTACCGCGGCGTGAGCGCCGGCTAGCGCCACTGCGTTGGTGCCGGCTGCGCGAGCGCCGGCTGGCACTACGACGCGAGCGCTGGCTAGCGCCACTGCGTGGGTTCCGGCTGCGTGAGCGCCGGCCGGTACCGCTGCGCGAGTGTCGGCTGGTGCGGCTGCGCGAGCATCGGCTGGCGCAACCACCATGACCCTGTAGCATTTCGTGGCCTTCTGCGAGGCCAAGTTCCATCTCGGTGGAACAAAACGCACCATCTCTTTGTTCGGTAGGGTTCACTGTAACAATACCGTACAAGGGGGACAATAAAAGTTCAACAAATTTGAGAAGGTGTTATACACGTAGACTAACATTATTGATAGGATCCAAACGTGGATTAAACAATTAGTTTCATATTAGAATGTACAGGATTTTATTAACACAATTGTATCAGTTGATATCTTCGAACACTTATTATTACTGTAAGGGTGTTAGTCAATTAGCAAAAGTAGGTACCTACCTAATGGGAATTTATTGAAATGTTTATGCAATGCCCACAAGACGTTGACGCGGTCAAGGTTTTGCCCCTATGATGCATCGATTCCACATGCGTATTTGCCCAATCGTTTCAGAGACAACAAACAAAAAAAAAACAAACGAATAGCATGCGGTTTTATTTGTCAGGGGCTAATAATCAATTTCAACATCACAAAATGTAAGTAAGTAGGTACTTTTTAAACAACAAAAAAAAAATTAAAGTAATTTTAGTGGACTTTGTGTTAATCCCACTTCTGAAATGTCGGTACCATCTCAGATTGCTCCGACAAAACTCCTACATTTTGTGATCTTATTATGAGTAACTTTAATATTATTAATGGTAGTGAAATAAAACATAACTTACTCGTAATTGATATTGTATTATTGCCACTTTACCACTTTACACTTCAATTATTTCTTCCACTCGACCTCCTTAATTCGACGTACCAAAAATCAACTGCCGGAGTGGGCCGCTCGATTCTCACGCCACCAAAATCACCGACAACGTTCGTGATTGGTCCAGAGAGCCGCCCGCTCCCGCCGTTGATGTCAAATCAAATACTAATTTAACAATAACTAATTATATTAGTATATTATCCTTATTTACACGTTTTTGTTTTATATATTTATTAGTATTCTTATTCACACTTATCATAGACTTATTAAACAAAAGTTGAATATAAAGAGTAATTTAGCCAGTGTTTCTGACACTATTATTAAAATATCTTTATTTATCACCCGCACAAACTTAATTAATATCGAATCACAGATTAGTTTAACTGAGATCTCTTCTCAAATCTATTTTATACTAATTAAGTAATTACACTCAGCCAAGTCCAAAATGGCAGCATTTATTCGATTAGGGTGTGATTGCTATCGCAACCCTCAATCAAATATCACGACCTAGACGCTGAAGCATCTAATAGTCGGTTGAGTCTCTGGTGGAGACTGAATTCATGGCTTCGAACTTCGAAGTGCCCGTATTTATACCAATAATTCAAGATGGCGGTTCGCGCCAATAAATGAATCAAATGTCAGTTTATTCTAACATATTTCAATTATGAAATTAATATTATAATGTGTAAACCATTTCTAAAAATTCTAATTGAATTTCAACAATAATCTGACACTTCTGACAAAAGTTTTTAAATATACAATTTGCCACAAATTTGGTCTCTTTCATTTTTATGCTAAGTTTATCACTTTAGGAGCTATGGTGTTTAAGGGCATTTTAGGACAAGTTTTTCCCTATTTAAAACTTTAGACACGCTACTGTTGCTAGCAATAACCATCTCTCGCACTTAGAAGGAACTATTTTAATCCAGTCATCCTGTCTGAGAGTTTCACAAAGACCAAGTCCTACAACATCCTTGCTTCAATGGAAACTAAAATTATTATTCCTTTGTTGTGGTAAAGTGGTACGTAGTAGCGAAGTAGGTACTGTTTACAAAATGGTAAGGAACCCAGTTATGTCATCTGCAACCCGCAAGCTGTGTCCACAACTAAGTATACAAGTATAAATTAGAAATTTAAAAAACCCCCGACATTCGCCATTTTGTGGTGGCGGCCATCTTGAATTTGCAATAGTGCTATTCTACTAGTCAAGCCCTTTCATTTGATACCCATATTAAGGGAGTTGTGAAAAAATATGTAATCCGCCATTTTGTAGCGGCGGCCATCTTGGACCGATTTTCATCAAACATAGCTAACAACACTCTCGACAAATTCTCCTTTCAAACAAAAAAAAACCGCATTCAAATCGGTCCACCCGTTTGAGCGCCACAGGGGAACAGACAGACACACACACACACACACACACACACACACACACACACACACACACACACACACACACACACACAGACACGTCAAACTTATAACACCCCGTCGTTTTTGCGTCGGGGGTTAAAAATTACTATGGATCGAGTGTAGAACTGCTTGCGGCGTATTTATTCTACATAGTCTAATGTAGAAATTACGGGTACATACCACGATAAAATATTTGTTTTTGTCGATATTTCGATCCAGTTGCAGATTGCAGTTGCAGATGCAGATCCAGATCCAGTTCGATCCAGTTCAGTCTCGTCGTGATCACGGTCCATGCAACTGGATCGAAATATCGACAAAAACAAATATTTTATCGTGGTAAGTAGGTATGTACCCGTAATTTCTACATTAGACTATGTCGATAAACCACGAAATAAACCTTAAATCACTAGTATTTATTCTATTTTCGCTGCACAAAATCCTTTTGCGTGTAAAAATCTCCACACTGCTAAAATTTTTGCTTCGACCAAAATTTTTCGCGGAAAATGACAGGGGAATTTTCAGGATTTACCGGGATGAAGACTTTGTAGAGTCATAGCTTATAGGGAGACTGGGATAGAGGGTGGGAATAGTATCTACTTCTGGATGGATTTTAAGTTTAAGCAGTAGGAGTCTATCAGCTGCAGATATCCATGAGGATTTTTGTTCTTACGGCAAAAAAGGATACCGCTTGATAAAAGTGGTGCAAAAGGCACAAGACTGCGGATTGAAAAGTTAAAACAAGTGATATTGAAAGTTAAACCGACATCACCGCACCTATCTTGAAAACTTCTGAACCGATTTTGATGAAACTTGCACTGTTCTCTAAGTTGAAGTAAAGTCGATAAAACAGGATGGCCACAATCCCCTTAATAGTTTCGGAGAAATCCGCGGACAATCATACATAGGTAGTACATATTTATATACACCTATGTTTTGTATTATTTGTATACTTATTTGTTTGAAATCCCAGGTTATATGTCCCAGGTTATATGTCAACATTTTGCAGTTCCATTAATATTACATATACACCGTTGAATTGATAACCTCCTTGTTTGAAGTCGGTTAAAAAAACATAAGATATACTTACTCTGAACGTGCAACTACGTTGTTTTTCTACATGAAATTATTCCGAGCTAACATTATAATTCAATGCGAACCCTCCGTGTAAGAAAAACCAATCCCGGGTGAAGTTCTACAATGAATATTTCTCTAACCTGCATAGTTGTATATATACCGCGCGGAAGCTCCGGGATATGCAAATACGTCTTGCGCGATTTTGCAGAATAAGGTTGGACGTAATATGTACCTACGTAGTCGGATACTAATATTATATTATCAACTAGCGGACCCGGCAGACGTGGTCCTGCCCGCTATTAGCGCCACCTACCGGGTCCAATTTTTCTACTTATAAACCTTCCTCTTGAATCACTCTATCTATTCAAAAAAAACGCATCTAAATCCGTTGCGTAGTTTTAAAGATTTAAGCATACATAGGGACATAGGGATATAGGGACAGAGAAAGCGACTTTGTTTTATACTATGTAGTGATGTGAAAGTGTGTCTGTCTTTTGTCTGTCTGCTAGCTTTTCACGGCCCAACAGTTTAATTACAGTTAACTTACATCCCGAGGACGGATAGGCTATTTTTCATTCCAAAAAATTGACATAATATAATTTCCCGGACGCAAGCTATTTATCACAGAAAATCAAAGAGTTCCCACGGGATTTATTAAAATTTTAGATTTTAAAAAATCTAAAATTTTAATAAATCCCGCATATCTCTCTATCGTAATCTCTAGTATTATATTACTTATCAGGTGATGAAGGGATCAATCACCGTACACTTGATTTTTAGTAGGTTCTAAATTAGAAGCTTACCCTATTCAATTTGGCTTTTCCTATCCACCGATTACCGGTCCAATACAAGGCATGGGTCTCCTCTCAGAATGAGAAGGGCTTAGACCGCAGTCCACGACGCAGGCAAGTGCTAGATTGGTAGACTTCACACGCCTTTTAGAACATCATGGAGAACTCTCAGGATGATTTCCTTCACCGTTAAAGCAAATGATATTTAATTGCTTAAAACGCTCAATAACTCCGAAAAGTTTGAGATGAGTGCCGGGGATTGAACTATTAGGCTATAACCGCTTTTTCTTTTGGCTTTTAGAATTGTTAAAGTTTTTTTCTTTATTATACTATCCACGACCACCACCACTACAGCCTTTTAACGTGCCACTGCTGGGCACAGGCCTCCTCTATCATAGGAGAGAGGGATTTAGAGATTAGACCCGCCACGCTGCTCCAATGCGGGTTGGCGGGCTTTAACGACTATTGTCACATGAGTGTCACATTGTACTATCATCAAACGGTAGTTGTAACTATTTTCGTGTCCGAAAAAATCATGTTTCTTGTATGAGGACACCCTTTAATTTTTATATTAACCGACTTCAAAAAAAGGAGGTTCTGTATTCGACCCGTATGTATGTATGTATGTATGTATGTATGTATGTAAGTATGTTCGCGATTATCTCCGCAACTAATGAACCGATTTTGATGATTGTTTCACTATCGTTATCTACATACTTTCAAGAAGGTTTTAGTATATAACACATCGAGTTATCATTCTTACGTACGAAGTTATAAGCACAAATGTACACATATGTCACTAATATGTTATCTGAGAGTGCCAGACCTATTGCTGAAGTCTGATATAGCTATTCTGTCCAAAGACTTTACTCTGCTACGCCTACGTAACATTGACCTTTTGCAAAAAGTTTCGGGCCGAAGTCAGTACAGCTGCATATAGAGTGATTCCTTGTAGTTTGTGCACGGTTACGTGTATTTCCATTGTATACAAAGCCAAACCGCAAGGGTGTGAAACTAGTCGCGCATATTACGGTCTATCCAAATTATACAAGAGTAGTACGCATACAAACTAATCTTGTATAGATCGGAAGGTAGGTTAGGTTGGGTTAGAACATTATAAAACCTCTCACCTATATTATGACACATAAAATGTATATGTCACATGATATTTAATAATAATTACTAATAAATTATTATTATTATTATTATTACCTAATATAAAGAAAACAAATCACGAAAATGCATAAAATAATTTTTTTCAAAGAAAAATGAACCGACTTCAAACGAATCGAACTAAAAAGTTTAAAATAATTTTTTATTCATTTAGATTGACGATTAAACTACCTAACTCAAATGATATATAATTTTTTGGAGTCGGCGCCAAACCACATTCAATTCGTGTAAGTAAAATCAGAATATCCACTTTTGAATGCGAGCGCGGTGAACCATAATAGTCACGGAAAGTGAGACTATATGGGACGCGGGGGGCACATTTTCAACTTGAAGTGAACTTGATGTCATTTGGCGCCGACTTCAAAAAATTATATATCATTTGAGTTAGGTAGTTTAATCGTCAATCTAAATGAATAAAAAATTATTTTAAACTTTTTAGTTCGATTCGTTTGAAGTCGGTTCATTTTTCTTTGAAAAAAATTATTTTTATTTAATTTTTATTACTCATTATTATAGCAGCAATAGAAATATACACTCTGTGAAAATTTCAACTGTCTGTCTTTTACGGTTCATGAAATATAGCCCGTGCACCTAAAATATAGCATCGAAAAAGTCATGTAAATATATATTATATTTCTTTCGTAAGATTACTATCAAGCGAACCAGAGTTATGAGGGGGGTCAAAACAGCTTGAAATGGTTCGTGTAAATAGACACACTGGCATGCTTTACGGCCGGAGGAACTTGGCGAATTTCGGGGGTTTTTAAATTTTAAATTTATACTTGTTTTCGATTCGCGGCTTGTTCCGCTACTACAGTTTCACGGCGGAGATGTGCTAATAGCCTTACCGGCCCGATAACACATCATGTCGTGAGGCGCTCGGGTGTGGGTAGTTTATTTTTGAAGTGTGCTCTTCGCTTCTATGTTATCTTAATTTAAGTATCGTCGAAGAACTGAAGACACTAGGTCGAGCGAGAAGTGTCCCTACTTGAAATTTTTCACAAGGGTAACTATTTCTCTACGTCTCACACTTCGGTAACTGGGAAACTGTTAAGTTGAGTTGAGCATCTTGACAAATTTGCATAGTGCTATTCTACTAGTCAAGCCCTTTCATTTGATACCCATATTATGGGAGTTGTGAAAAAATATGTAATCCGTCATTTCGTAGCGGCGGTCATCTTGGACACACACACACACGCACGCACGCACGCATGCACGCACGCACGCACGCTCGCACACACACACACACACACACACACACGTCAAACTTATAACACCCCGTCGTTTTTGCGTCTACCGGGAACTAAATCTGACATTTCCAACCAGCAATCTACAGCGTGCAAACCACAGCGACAACTTGAGGTATTATTTAAGTACCCAACGTTAGTTCACTTCTAGCGTCAGCTGATTGCATTACATTGCGAACTTTTAAGAGGCCGTATTCCGAGCCGAGCTAACGAGTTTCGGCCCGAGTTTTAAATGTGTGCGTGTACCTCACAATGGCACCGTAAGCTGCACTCACACAAAGACATGGTATACTTAAAAGCGGTCGGACTAACCTATATTGATACTTTGCGTTCCAAATTCAACGCGCTAATAAAATAAAATTTTAGATCTTAGTATATTTTATATTTGCTTTTTTTTAATGTTCGATTTAGGTAAGTATATAATTATTATCAAGATGTTGTGTAATCGTTTATACTTACACATAACATCTGTAAGAATTAAATACAGCTATATCACTACCCATATTATAATGCGAAAGTGTGTTTGTTTATTAGTTTATTGGTTTGCTGGTTTCTCCTTCAATCACGCTGCAACGAAACAAAAGACTATACGATCAATGCTTATTATATTGGTCAATAGATTAATCTGGTTATTTCAGGTATACAGGTTGTTTTGATAAAGAAGTTCTCTCAGGTGTGCAATTATCTACTATGCAGTTGCTAATCTTAGGTCATAAATAAAATTTGCACGTGCTCAATTCTTGCAGTAACACTTGTTGTATTCGTATTTGCTTCTTGTAACCGAATTTTTATTTATTGTCAAGAATGGCCCGAGTACCCATAATATTTTATTACCAAAGACTTGATGAGTAGGTGCTAAACTAATATTTGTTCGTGTTCAAACCGTGATGTTTTTATTATATTCTTTTTTCTTGTACTAGTTGACTCGCCCAGGATTTACACATTTTCGTTTAGCCAATTTTGATGCAATTTAGTACACATATGGCTTACATCCCGAAGGTGGACAAAGGCTATTTTTTATCCTGGAAAATAATTTATTTTTCATAGAACACTATTTTATGTGTTTATTATTAAAGACATTACTATCTAAAATGTAGGTATGTAAGGGCCTGTTTCATCACCTTCTGATAAGTGTCGAATAGACTAAACGTAAGTTTTGTCACTTTCTTACTTTATGTCAAGTGACTAAGACAAAACTTGTGAATAAGCTATCTGACACTTATCCGAAGGTGGTGAAACAGGCCCTAACTGTTTTCACTTAATTAAATTTAGTTGTGAGATAACTTATCTCCCTCTATTTAGTCCGATTAAAATAGACATTCAAGATTTAAAAAAATATTCAATATTATATAATATACTAGCTTTTGCCCGCGGCTTCGCCCGCGTGAATTTCAATTTTTCACAAATCCTGAGGGAATCGTGGATTCCCGGTTCCCGTTCTCCGCTCCCTTTTCCAACCTTTATACCTACTTTCAAGAAACTTTGCTATAGTAATCTACCTATAGCTATAGATATAGTTTTCGGGTTTTTGAAAGAGAAATGTGTTCAATATGGTACTTATGATGAGATTTTGCATCTCTGATAGAATCGGGCGCCGCGCCGCCGCGCGCCGCGCAACGAGTGATAGGACGTGTCACTAATTGCTCGACGTTTTTAAATTATAGTTATAAAAAATATCGAGTGAATACTTTCTAAAAAGATTCGTCAGTGATATCAAACTTATTTTGCTGTTTCCATGAAGTGATTTGTTGACTAAAACTGCAAAGAAGGACTAGATAACTGGATTTTTATGTGTTTCTACAAATAATACCGAGTAACTACCTACCTACCCACTTCCTAAAAAGTTTCGACAGTAATGATAGACTTATTTTACTGTTCTTACGAAGTGTTTTGTTATCTAAAACTGTAAATAAGTACCACATAACAGGTTGTATGTGTCTGTGAACTAAGTGATATCGTAAGCTGCACGAGGCTACCTAATCATTTTATGCAGTACCTACGAAGACGTTCCGGTTGCACTGTACGATTGTAACAACTGAATGTGTTTTTCACCCCTAAGCACTAGATCAGCTTGGACTAGTGGTGTATCTACTCGGAATACTCGATGAACAGAGTTCAAATCTTGCAAAAAGTTGTGGATCTTTTTCTTTTTTTTTTTATTTTGTATTATTAGATATTTTTTTTTTTATGTATAATTTTTTTTGCTTTTCTTTTTGTATGCCGTGAATAAAAGACTCAGAAATGCCGAATAATCAAAAAAGAAAACTTCAGTCGTGTAGTGCATGCCAAGAAGAAATTTTGTCTGCAACTGACCAAATAAAGTGCTCCGGATGCAAAACAGTTTATCACAAGTTATGCGTTTCGTTGCCAAGTAATACGGATGTGGCTGTCCGCTTGCAGCTATGGATCTGCCCTAAATGTCAGAGCTCGCGGCGCCGAGGAGGTGATAATTCTAATACTCCCGTAAGAAGTGTGGCTTCACCTAGTACTGCGACCTCGACGATCTCCCTTTTTACACAAGAAGATAGCGTCCAGTGCTCTAAAAACTTAAGTAATTCTCCAGGCATAGAGAAAACTGCTGAGGATGACATTTTTAAACGCATAGGGGATAAAATAGACACAAAAGTAATTTCACAATTTGACGTAATGAAAAAGGAACTTATCCTGGATTTAAGAGAAGATATAAAATTACTTGTACAAGTAGAAATAGAGAAGCAACTGGAGAAGTTGAAGACAGAATTTAATGATACTACAGATTATCTGGCTGCAAACCATGACGACTTGAAAAAATTAGTGGCAAGCAAGGAGAAGGAAATAGAAAGTCTATCCACTAAATATGCTAAGTTAGAATCCGATATCCGTTTAATGAGTAAGAAATTTGAGGAAATCGACAGGCAAGGCAGAAGCAGAAATTTAGAAATTCAAATGGTGCCAGAAAAGAAAAATGAGAATGTATTACAGCTCTTCAAGAATATTTGCTGCACTGTTGGATGTACAATAGCGGACACTGACATAAACGCCTGCAGAAGAGTCGCTAAATTTGATGCAAAGTCTCGCCGACCCCGAAACATAATTGTCACTCTAACTTCAACAACTCATCGGGATAGCATACTATCGGCTGTTTATCGTTACAATAAATCACACAAGGACAATGTTTTGAATTGTAGCAACATTGGTATAAGTGACGATAAATCAACAATATATGTTGTTGAGCATCTCTCCACAGAATGTAAGGCACTGTTTGCTGCCGCCAGAAAAGCAAAAAAGGAGAAATCCTATCAGTTTACTTGGATTAAGTATGGCAGAGTCTATATGAGAAAAAACGAGGAATCTAAGGCTATTCTTATAAGGTCATTAGATAGTTTAAGTAAACTTGTGTAGTTTTGTGTTAGTCATTTAGCTTTTCTTATTTGGTAACTTATTAAATATATATTTACAATATGTTTCTATATTATCAGAATGTTAATGGTCTAAGGACCAAAACAAAGGAATTATTTTTGAATGTAAGCAATAATGATTATGATGTTATATGTTTAACGGAGACAAATATAGATAGTGGTGTTTTCTCAGAGGAATTGATAGATGATAGGTACATTGTATTCCGACGGGATAGGCATACTAGTAGTAATAGGAAAACAAGCGGGGGTGGAGTCTTAATTGCAATCAAAAAAGGATTAGGTTATGTGAGGCAGCACGCATGGGAGACTCAATTTGAAGACTTGTGGTTAACTATATTACCTAATCCTCTAGTTAGCACATACCAAATACATCTGTGTATTTGTTACCTTCCACCTTACCTTAACTCTAATACATTATCTAATTTTTATGATAACTGCTACAAAATAATGACGGAGCAAAGCAATGCTAATGTTCCATTTCTCATAATTGGTGATGTTAACACTCCCAATATTACGTGGACCAAAAATAATCTTAACTCCACTGTCATTCCAAGTGATCCTCGTGACTCTAAAGCTTCGCTGCTATTTGATACAATGGCTCTGTGTAGTCTAAAGCAAAACAATTATATATTCAACAGGAATGATAGGATCCTCGACTTAGTGCTCTCACGACAACTGAAATGCTCAGTTTTGAATACACAGGCTTTAATTTGTCCCGATGCTCATCATCCTCCATTTGAGGTAGATATAAATGGTGATATAAGCATTTGTGAGCTGAAACATAATAACGGTGTAAAGCGTCTTAATTTTCGAAAATGTAATTATAATGAAATTAAAAATGAATTACGTAATACACATTGGGAATCGAGGTTAACTAACAAAAATGTAGACGAAATGGTTAGTGCTTTCTATAATATTGTGAATGGCATAATCCTACGCCATACACCATTTTCTAAAGATCCTTCTTCTGCATATCCTATTTGGTACAGTTATCCGTTGATTCGCTGTATTGAAGAAAAGCTTAAGTATCATACGAGGTATAAAAAATTCAAAAACCCGCGTGACTATGATACTTTTGACATGTTAAGAGCTCGCAGTAAGAGATTGATTGCTAAATGCTACACAGTTTTTACGGATAATGCCGAGGACTCCTTGGTGGATAACCCCAAAATGTTCTGGAAGTACCTTAATTCCAAAAAGAATCTTAACTATGTTCCGGATACTATGACCTATAACGGCAAATCTGCAACAGAAGGGGATAAAATATGTGACTTATTTGCTGCTTTTTTCAATTCTGTGTACACTCATAGTAATGTATCCAATATTGACCTAGAATCAAGTATATTATCCAACAACAATAATTCTGTGCTATCTGACTTGACAATTAAACAAAAGCAGGTTAACAATAAGCTACGTCAATTGGATAGTAACAAAAGTACCGGCCCAGACGGGTTACCTCCATTCTTTATTAAATCATGTGCCAATAAATTGTCTTTGCCACTAACGATCATATTTAATGAATCGCTTAAAAGGGGCATCTTTCCAGCAGCTTGGAAAACAGCTTATGTGATTCCGGTATTTAAATCGGGGGAAAAAAATAAATGTGAAAACTATCGCCCCATAAGCCTGCTTTCATGTCTAGCAAAAGTATTTGAATGTTTTGTTTACGATGCCTTATATAATCATGTCAAATCAGACATTTGCATTGAACAACATGGGTTTTGTAAGAACAGGTCTACAGTTAGCAATCTTTTAATATTTAAAAATTATGTTTGCAATTCTTTTGCAAAAATTAAACAAGTTGACACTATTTACACTGATTTTTCTAAGGCTTTCGATCGCGTGAATCATGAACTATTGTGTCTAAAACTTGCTGGTTATGGAATCCACGGTAATTTGCTTAGGTGGGTGAAGTCTTATCTCACGAGACGCCATCAAATTGTTGCTTTAAGAGCGTTGACGCACGGACCCGCTTCGCAAGTTTAGGCATTTACCTGGGATTCTTTGTTTACGTGAATGAACGGGCTGCTCCGAGTGCAGTGTAGTGTAACAAACCGTTTTGATCTTTTTACCATTTTCAAACGGGCTATTATTTTTTTCAATATTCTTAGGCACCTATACCTAAGTTTTTAGTTCGTAGATTTTTAATTTTATAAAGCAGGCATAATTAATGTATAATGCTTGAAAAAGACCTTATAGAGTAGACCAGTA
The DNA here is from genome assembly GCA_920104075.1 of Melanargia galathea. Classification (NCBI taxonomy): domain Eukaryota; kingdom Metazoa; phylum Arthropoda; class Insecta; order Lepidoptera; family Nymphalidae; genus Melanargia; species Melanargia galathea. The sequence continues at coordinate 3,968,248 of OV049876.1, forward strand.
CATAAAAATTATAATTGGAGAATATAGTACAGCTTCTGATATTGATTTTTTTATATGCCTACTCGTGTAAGGGTAAGATAGTGAAGAAAAATGCAGATTCATTCAGAATCAAAATTAAAAAAAAATTAATAAAAGTATTTTTTTTTGTTTTCGCACCCAATTTAACGTAAAAACAAAACAGAGAGCAATAAAAGAGAATAAGCACCTGCAACGCTAAAGCAGTTTTTATCACACTGACAATAGCCATCAAGGGTCGATTGCAATAAAAAGAAAATTCCTGTTCGAAAATATAAATAAAATTATCAAATAAAGTTGCTCAAACGATGACCACGTGCAAATGATAGTTAGTATCTAATCTCTTGCAGGTGTGCTAGTGTAATCCATTTACCACAATAACAATAGAAAATTATTGCACGGGTAAAAAATTATCAGCCATTTTATAAAACAATACAAAAAATAACTTTGTGCTATTGCGATAAATTGTGCCCAACAACCTAGGTATTGTGCCCAACATAGGTGTATGTATGTAAGTTTTTTTTTCATCAAAAAGTCTAAAATGTCCATGCCTGTGATACTAAATTTCGGCCAAATCGGTAAAAAGAATAGGCCGTGAAAAGCTATCAGATGGAGAGACACACTTTCATATTTATAATATTAGTATGGATTATTTAAATAAAAAAATTATACTAGCTTTTGCCCGCGGCTTCGCCCGCGTGAATTTGGGTTTTTCACAAATCCCGAGGGAATCATGGATTTCCTGTTCCCGTTCTCGCTCCCTTTTCAAACATTTATACCTACTTTCAAGAAAGTTTGCCTATATCAGCCCGCCATGTTGATTTTGATGTAATTTCCCGATTTTAAATTTTAATAGTTACCGGACGATAGTTTTTGTATACGATAGCTATTTTCTAGTTCATTTTCCACATAATATTATGTACTTAAGTATATGTTGGCCGCGAGTTCGTCAGCGTGGATTTAGGTTTTTAAAAATCCTGTGGGAACTATGTCAATTTTCGAGACGCAAGTTACCTCTGTACCTACCAAATTTTGTATAAATCGGTTAAACGGACGGACCTTTAAGAATTCCGTGAGAACTCTTTAATTTTCCGAGATAAAAAGTATCCTATATCCGTCCCCAGGATGTAAGCTAACTTAACTAACTAACATAAAAATCGGCAGACAGACAGACACACTGTCGCATTTATAATATTATATAGTATGGATTACTGATTTACAACTATAATCCTCAATTATAACTATAATATAATATATTACAATTATTAAAATACGTAAAAAGTTTTAAACTATCTGTAAGAAAAAATAGCGAGCATTAAAAATATCTAGTATTGAATAGTGACAGTCGCACTACAATTTTACGTATATTCCATGTAATCCAATAAGAATTGCCGAGACAAAAAGCGTTACGTCCGTTCGCGGAGAGGCCTCGGCTCATACTAGTTTGCTAGTTCAATTTCCTACTGCCTCTTTCTTCGTTTTGGTGTATGTTTCTAAGTTATATTTTGGAAACAAATAGTAATTAATGTTGGATTTTTTTTAACTTATATTATTGCTAATATGTTTTACTTTTATATGTACTTAATTTTACTTATAAATGGCGAAAATTAATCTACTAAAATGACGGTTTTATATGTCTATAATTTACTGAAATTAAAATTCCTTTGCTTGGATTTTTATGATGTAAAAAACGCCAAATTAAAAAATGTTTTCTTCCATGTCTTTAGTTCAGGGCATTTCCTTTCATAAATATATCTTTGTGTGTGAATTGAACAAGTAACTTTTGACGTAGTGAACGTCAAAGATTCCACGATTCCCAAAATTCAAAAATAGGCTTTTGGTATTTTGGCAATAAGACAAAAACTATCAATAAAATGCAAAATGTTGTCTTCCAATTCCCTAGAACACAAAATTGTCTACAATGTAGTATAAATAAGTTTTCAAGTAAATGCATAGATGAACAACATATGAAGGGTCAAAATAGCTTAAAAATGAGCTAAAACGGCGCAGAACGCATCAACGCTCTTAAAGGGGTATCTTTCGACCGCTGCTCCTGTTCCATCGGGGGTACCCCAAGGATCGCACCTAGGGCCTCTCCTCTTCATCATTTTTATAAATGATATTAAGAAGTATATACATAATGAATGTCTTTTATATGCAGACGACCTAAAAATTTTCAGTGAGATCACAAATATCGAACAATGTGTCAAACTGCAGCTTGACCTAAATCGGGTGATGGAATGGTGTCAAAGGAACCTCATGACACTGAATGCTAATAAATGCCAAGTTATAACCTTCTCTTCAAAAAAACAGAATATTTTGTACGAGTATAGGATTAATCAAAGTACACTTGAACGGAAAAATGTGGTTAGAGATCTAGGCGTACTTATCGATAGTAAATTGACATTTCGTGATCACTATGACCACATAATTAAAAAAGCTAATCAAATGCTGGGGTTTGTATTGAGAAATACTAGAGATTTCAAAAAACCGAAAAGTTTGTTGGCTGTATATAACTGTTTTGTGAGGAGTGTGGTTGAATATGCTTCTGTCATCTGGTCACCTCATTATTCGGTACATTCAGATCGTATTGAGCGAGTTCAACGACGCTGTCTCAGAACTTTGGCTTGGCGTAATGGTCGGTATCGCTCTTTGACTAGTTATGCACTTAGATTAGAACACTATAAGGTCGAAAGCTTAAGAATTCGAAGAGACATTTCATTATTGATATATTTACACAAAATTTTGCACTCATATATTGATTCTCCCGTGCTGCTATCTTTGATTAATATTAATATTAGGTACCCTACGAAGATTAGTCGTATCCCTAAGAAATGTAGAACCTTTCATCTTAATATATATAAAAATAATACTTCCTTTTATAATCCAGTGGTTAGAATGTGCCGGTTATATAACGAAATGGTTCTTTCTGATGATGTTGACATATTTAACGGCAAATCGGCTGTATTCATTAAATCAGTCCGAAGCAGCAACACTTTGTCAAATACACAATAAGTAGTTGTTTTTTTAATTATTTTGCTCACTGTGTTTTTGTCTCCAAAATTTATTAATTTTTTGCTTATAGTAATTACTCTTAATGTAGAATTCAATTTAATTTATAATTAGTTATTTTTAGTTTTAGTCTTAGTTTCATTTAAAAAAGACACGTCCAACCAATTATCGCTTAATAACGCACATTTTATTGGAGAGTGGCTAGTTTTAAGCATTGTTGCATGTATTACTTCTGTTTATTTATTTTTGTCATAATCTGTTGTGTGTGTTTAATAAATAAATAAATAAATAAATAAATCGGACTGACACAAACTTTATCGTTAAAGTAAAATGAACCTTAACTGCCTTGTTTTAAAGCTCAAGTTCATCAACAGCCAACACTCTAAACAATTAAAATCAGTGGTACTGAATTTTAGGTCCATTTTATTCTGACGTTATTGTGTCACAGAGGAGAAACGGAACAGAGTCAAAGCTTCTAAGAAGCGAGCAAAATTTATACCTATTCTGGTAGGGTTGGCACAGGAGGATACAATTTAATAAACAATAGTTATTTGTTCAACAAAATGGCAAATTTTGTTTTTGTTGTGATTGACTTTGCTATCGCATGATACATACAACTTTTCACTTCAATAGCGAGAAAATACAAGATGTAAAAGAAATATTTATTTAAACATTAAGGTATTTTAAACAGGGAGCTCTAAATATCGATTTTGAATGAAATTGGTCAATTAACAAAGAATTTCAAAATGGCGTCGACTTTTTTAAGTTTTGGTAACAGTTTCCTGTTTTGTGATCCCAGGGAGCTCTAAATATCGATTTTGAATTAAATCGGTCAATTAACAAAGAATTTCAAAATGGCGTCGACTTTTTTAAGTTTTGGTAATAGTTTCCTGTTTTGTGATCCCAGGGAGCTCTAAATATCGATTTTGAATGAAATCGGTAAATTAACAAAGAATTTCAAAATGGCGTTGACTTTTTTAAGTTTTGGTAACAGTTTCCTGTTTTGTGATCCTAGGGATCCTCAGATATTGATTTTGAACGAAATCGGTCAATTAACAAGGAATTTCAAAATGGCGCCGACTTTTTTAAATTTTGGTAACAGTTTCCTGTTTTGTGATCCCAGGGAGCTCTAAATATCGATTTTGAATGAAATCGGTCAATTAACAAAGAATTTCAAAATGGCGTCGACTTTTTTAAGTTTTGGTAACAGTTTCCTGTTTTGTGATCCCAGGGAGCTCTAAATATCGATTTTGAATGAAATTGGTCAATTAACAAAGAATTTCAAAATGGCGTCGACTTTTTAAGTTTTGGTAACAGTTTCCTGTTTTGTGATCCTAGGGATCCTCAGATATTGATTTTGAACGAAATCGGTCTATTAACAAAGAATTTCAAAATGGCGCCGACTTTTTTAAATTTTGGTTACAGTTTCCTGTTTTGTGATCCCAGGGAGCTCTAAATATCGATTTTGAATGAAATCGGTCAATTAACAAAGAATTTCAAAATGGCGTCGACTTTTTTAAGTTTTGGTAACAGTTTCCTGTTTTGTGATCCCAGGGAGCTCTAAATATCGATTTTGAATGAAATCGGTCAATTAACAAAGAATTTCAAAATGGCGTTGACTTTTTTAAGTTTTGGTAACAGTTTCCTGTTTTGTGATCCCAGGGAGCTCTAAATATCGATTTTGAATGAAATCGGTCAATTAACAAAGAATTTCAAAATGGCGTCAACTTTTTTAAGTTTTGGTAACAGTTTGTTCTAAAAAAACTGTTCCTATTCACCCATAAGTCGTTCCTATTCACCTCATTCTCATCCCTATTAACCCCTCTTTCGTCCCAAAAGAACTTCGAGTATGAGATTTTAACATTATGTCATACAAAAAATATTTTATTTCAATATATACATATATCAACACATACTTATACCAAAACATAGCTAATGCTATGTTTTGGTATAAGTATAAGTAAGTATATAGCTCAGCATTGATCAGATCGGACCACTAATGAAATAAAACCTATGCACAAATCATCAAACTGAGTCGGTTGCGCTATAACTTTTACGTAACTTTTACGACAAGTCATTACACAGCTTTGCATGTGTGCGTGAGCTGCGTCGGGCAACAACACGTCCTCCCTCGAAGAGCGCTAAGCTCGGTATGGCATTCGTACTGTCTGCTGTGCCATTTTATTTGTAAATTTTAGGATACATTGACAATTTTTTGTGGCCATATAAATAGTTTCTGGATTTTTTTTTTTACAATTATAGCTAAATGAATCCTAAACTTTCGTGCTATATATTTTTTTTATTAGTGAAATTGCGATAAATCAAAGAAATTGGGGTTAATCTAATGCTTAAATTTTCATAAATCGTACGTGCGGTTATTATTTTTTATTTACTAATTTTGTATAAAACATAGAAAAACTAATTCCAACATTCCAATTTTGAGGGTGTGTTCATAATATTAGTATTTTTTTTCAGTCGCTTTCTACAATTTTTAGTACTTATATGTGTGACGAAAGTTTCACTCAAAAGCGTAAAATCAGTAAACGTCTTCCGCAAGAATTAAGATTTGAATAATATTTTTTAATAAAATTAATATTTTATTCCCAACATTCCATTAAAAAAGGATTGATCTTTAATATTTGATAATTTTTTTTAAAGTAATCATTATATCTAAAGCACTATGGTGTTCAAAAGTTCGTAAAAAATTACGAATCCGGGTACCGGCCTCTTAAAAATACAGGATTTTTTTTCGCGTTTTCTTGTAGTAAGAATTAAGATACTACAAACGTAGGTAATCATCACTAATACTATTACCTGTCTCTGTTTCCGAGAGCGGCCCCCATATACCCGTTACATAGCCAGTCCAGCGTACGTACCTACTTGTATTAGGTAATGGAGTTCACTGGGATTCTTGCTACACTATCTTTCATGCTAGATTAATCTCCTAGAAGACATTAAGTTCCTCGTAGATTTAATATAGCGCCAGTGATTACTTGAAGCTAAATAATGTGCCCCAAGATTGCTGCTCGGCACCGCCCTCTAGCGCACGCCATTTCCGTCTGTTTAGTGCAGTGCAGTTTGCGTTAGAAATATAATTATTTTCCTGCAATGAGTATTCAATTCATCATCGCACCCTTTAAAATATTTGTATCGGGTTTTTTTTTTAACATCCGACGTAAACAGAGTACAACTGCCTCGGTGGTCTAGTGGTTAGGATATTCGATGGCAGATCACGAGGTCCCGGGTTCGATTCCCGTGTCGGGCAAAATAGTTGTTAGGTATTGGGGTTTTCTGTCAAGAAGTTCTCAGTGCCAGCCCGGAGTCGGTAGTTGGCGGTGATTCACCCCCGTGCCTCGGAGAGCACGTTAAGCAGTCGGTCCGGGTTATTATCACTATCATGCGACAATAGTCGTTAAAGCCCGCCAACCCGCATTGGAGCAGCGTGGCGGGTCTAAGCTCTAAATCCCTCACTCTTATGAGAGAGGAGGCCTGTACCCAGCAGCGGGACGTTAAAAGACTGTGGTGGTGGTAAACAGGGATATTTTAAGTTTAATTTGTGTAATTCTGTGTCTGTCTGTATTCTCGTAGCTCCCAAATGGATGAACCGATATTGATTAAATTTTTTTTTCGTTTGAAAGGTAACCTGATCGAGAGTAATCTGTTTGAAGACTATATGACCTTTTCTAGTTGATGATGTAATGAGATTAACTTCCACAGATCGAATCGATTCATTTGGCATCCTATACTCAGCTGTTACTTCCATCGACTTTCGACTTTTCTTTTTATTTAAAGGGTACCTTTACCCTTCAGATTCTCCCGAGGAGATATTTACGTATAGCGTCTACGTACCCCAAAACACTTTGTCAGACGGTATTGCTTTCATGGGGCGTTGTTCTCTATTATACCAGCCTTAATATCGTAAAACAAGTGTCATCGATGATAATAAGATGGCGGGTGTCAATTTTCGTCGGCAAAATAATGCTAATAAGTTCTTTTTACGATCGATTGGGAGTTTTTTGGTGTAGAGCTAACTTTTAAAGGAGTAGGTATAGATCGACCAGAATCTCGTGAAAAATAGGGAAATTAAATTATGTAGTAAGCAACACTAGGTTAACTCGGCTGCCCTAGTGATAAACAAAGTAATTACATTCAGAACACCTTACCTGGGATCGTTTCACGAAACGAAAAATCAAGCAACTGCATTTTAAATACAAAAACAAAGTAATCAACATCCAATTACTTTGTTTTTGTGTTGTGCTTATTGTTTACTTGGTTTTTGCATTTATATTCCGGGTTAGTGAGTGCAGTTACTTTGTTTGGGCAATTTAAATTTCAGTAAACGGTTCAAGTTATTTGAAATATTAAACTCTGGTAAAAAAACTACTCGACATAAAACTTTTGTTAATGCAAAAAGTCAATTTCACAAAAAATGTCAGTTACTTTGTATAAATTTGTTAGGAAACTAATTTTATTAATTGACATAACAAAAGATCGATATGCCTATGAATCTCGGTTCCCTCAGGTGTAAGTATTTTATAATTTGTGCTCCCGCATTTCCCTATTACCTCCCCTGGTAACCATTTATTGCCCGGTCTGTAGTTCCGATACCAAACCTTGCTTCCGACTTCGACCGACCTCTCTATCCCCCCCGCGGCGAACTGCTGCCGCGCCTGAGCAGATCGAACCGAATCGTCTCGGTCCGGTTTTAATTTGTCCAGGCGCGTACGCAACGACCTGCCTTGTAATAGTTTGGCCGGGCTCTCTCCTGTCGTACTATGCTCGGTGTTCCGATATAGCAATAGAAAACGACATAGAGCCGTGTCCACTTCGACCCCTTGTATGAGAGCTTTCTTTATGACCCGTTTACATATTTTAACTGCATTTTCCGCAGCGCCGTTAGAGGATGGATGATACGGTGCGGAAAATATTTGTTCGATACCGTTCTTACTCAAAAAATTTCCAAACTCTGTACTTTGGAACGATGCAAAATTATCACTAACTATTTGCTTCGGAAGGCCAAATCTAGCAAAAATTTCTCTCAATTCATTAATTACAGTCTTCGCTGTGATCGACCTCATTTTTATGACCTCTATCCATTTCGAACATGAGTCGACCACCACCATGTACGTAACCCCAGCGATGGGACCCAAGCAATCTATATGGAGTCTCGTCCACGGGCGGCCCGGCCACGGCCACATGTGCGGCGCGTGCGCCGGCGGCGCGTCCGCCACCGCGGCGCATACCTCGCACGCGCGGCACATCGCCTCCAACGCTTCATCGATTCCCGGAAACCATACATAGCTCCTCGCTAGTGCCTTCGTTTTCACTATACCCATGTGGGTGTCGTGAAGCTCTTTCAATACTCTGTCGCGACACTCGACCGGCACCACGACTCGATGGCCCCACATGAGACAACCTAATTCGCTATACAATTCCTTCCGACGGTTAAAATATGGCCGTAATTCCCTTATATCTACCTCGGCTGGCCAACCGTCCCGAACGTAACTCAGCACTCGTCCCATAATGGGATCTCGACAAGTAAATTTTTTTAATTTCTCGTAATCGAGTAATAAAGCTTCCGAAGCAAAATGTAAATATGTCTGCTCGGGACATTCGATCGTTTGAGACTCACGATTTTCCCTATGCGCTGCAATCATTCTAGACAAACAATCGGCCGTATTCTTATCCGTACTGACATATTCAATTGAAAAGTCATACGCTGACAAAATTAAAGCCCACCTCTGAAGCCTGCTAGCCGTCATATTCGGAATGCCCGATTCAGCTCCAAAAATACTCACTAGAGGCTTGTGATCCGTACGCAGTGTAAAACGACGCCCGTATAAGTATTGATGAAACTTCTTAACGGCAAAAATAATCGCAAGAGCTTCCTTTTGAATCTGACTATAATTCCTTTCTGCAGCCGTAAGCGATCTGGACACGAACGCGACCGGGCGCTCGCAGCCGCCGGCGGCGCGCTGTGCCAGCACCGCGCCCAACCCGTGCGCGCTCGCATCGCACGTTACTATAGCCGGCTGATTGACGTCATAATGCGCTAAAACCGCAGAGCCCGACACCAACTTTTTAATTTTAATGAATGAACTCTTTTCCTTTTCTCCCCAATACCAAGCGTGACCTTTCTTTAATAAATTATGAAACGGTGATAGATGACTACTTAAATTTCTAATAAATCGACCATAAAAGTTTACCATGCCTAAAAATGATCTCAATTCCGTAATATTTTTTGGCTCAGCCAAATTCAAAATAGGTTCGATTTTATCTGGATCGACTCGAATACCGTTATCCTCTATAATGTACCCCAAATACTTTACTCGTTTCTCGAAAAATACACATTTCTCTTTTTTAATTTTAAAACCTGAATCCTTAAGCCTGGTCAGCACCCTATTCAATGTCTCCTTATGTTCATCGACCGATGAGTTTGCGATTAAGATGTCATCCAAAAAAGTTACAACATTCGGAATATCCTTAAAGAGATTTATCATTATTCTCTGAAAAATGCCTGGGCTCGAAGCTAAACCGAATACGAGTCTATTGTATCGAAACAAACCTATATGAGTATTTATAACCGTATATTCTTTCGAATTACTATCCAACTCGATTTGGTTATAAGCTTGAGATAGATCGATCTTACTAAAATACTTACACCCGTTTAAATTAGCCAACAAATCCTCTATTTTCGGAACCGGATATTTATCGACAGACAAAAAACGATTCAAAGTAGTCTTATAATCGGCGCATATCCGTATGGAACCGTCCGGTTTGTTCACGATAACCAGCGGGGTGGCCCAGTCCGACGTGTCGACGGGCTCGATGACGCCCGCGCGCAGCATGGCGTTCAGCTCGGCGTCCACGCGCTCCCGCAGCGCGTAGGCGAGCGGCCGCGCGCGGCAGAACACGGGCACGGCACCCTCCCGCACGCGCAGTGTCGCGCGCCCGCCCGTGAAGCACCCCAGCCCGCCGTCCACTAATTCACCAAACCTGGAAAATATTTCCTCCGCGTAACTACTCTTAACGGAGCCCTGCAATTGTAAGTTATTCATTTTGCACTTAGGTATTTCGATATTTAATTCGGCTAACCATTGCCGCCCCAACAATGACGTCGTTCCATTATCGATAACGTACAAATCTAACATTTTCATGCGATCTTTATACTTCACTCTCATCGAAATATACCCTAGAGGTTTTATTTTTGTTCCATCATAAAATGACAAAGTTAACCGACACGATTTTAATGGTAGGTATTTATACAATTTGTCATATGTCTGCTTGCTTATACATGACAATGCAGAACCAGTGTCGACTTCCATACTCAAAGGCTTATCGTCTAACGATAACACTAAGCTAACCGGTTTATAGTCCCTCAGAGACATCTGATAAACAGGTTCGTCGTCCTCGATGTCATTCGATGCAACCGGCTCCATCCGAGCCGAGTCTTCATCTTGGAGATGGTTTGTGCCCGCCGCGTAACCGGCCGGGCCTCGCGACGACCTCCTGCTCGCGCCGCGCCCTCCGCGCGCTGCTGCGTCTCCCCAACGCGCTCCGGTGCTGCGCCCGCCGCGCCGCGACTGGTTATAACCGCTTGCCGCAATTTGCCCGGCCGTCTGTGTCCCAGGATCCTCTGGACACCGACGCCGTAGATGCCCAATCCGTCGGCATCGGCTGCACTCAAAAAATTTATAAGGGCAACCGTCTTTACCGTGCCGCCGATCCCCGCACCGTACACACTCACTGACTTGAAAACGATGTACCGCTTTCGCCGACGCTTCGCCGTCACCCTTTTCTCCTATCGTTCCCGGTTCCGATGTTATCCCGCTACCCGCCACTCCGGTCTCCACGGCATGGGCGTTGCGCTCCGCTGCTTCAAATGTCGTTGCCAACTTGACCGCACGAGCGAAATCCAGCGTTTCCTCGGCAAAGAGTCTTTGACGAATGACGTCGCTCTGTAACCCGCATACAAACTGGTCTCTCATGTTTTCGTTTAGGTTGTTACCGAAATCACAAAACCGCGATAATTGTTTAAGTTCAGCTACATATTGTGATACCGAGGTGGATTCCCGCTGTCGACTTTGTCTAAATCGAAAACGTTCGGCTAATATCGATGGCTTAGGTTGCAAATGATCACCGACTATTTTCACCAACTCCGTGAAAATTTTGTTTTGTGGCTTAATCGGGCTGCAGAGGTTCACCATCAATTCATATGCCCTGTCCCCGACGACTGATATTAACGTCGGCACTTTCAATTCTTCTTTGACGGCGTGAACCACAAAATACATTTCCAAACGCTCACAGTATGAGTTCCAATTCCCGTTCACCATATCAAATTCCGATATCTTACCGGGAGAAGCCATCATATTTTTTTACAAAATCCCTATCTCGTCGCCACTATAAATTTGTTAGGAAACTAATTTTATTAATTGACATAACAAAAGAACAGAAGACTCCACTGACAAGTAACAACTAAAATCAATATAAAACCTACATACATTACACTTTGTTTATCGCTAGGGCAGCCGTAGTGTTGCTAACCTCATTTCCCTATTTTCCATGAGATTCTGGTCAATCTATACTTGTATCATCCATACTTTATAATATTATAAATGCGAGAGCAACTCAGTCTGTCTGTTAATTTTTTTTTTTGTTTTTTAACGTTTTCTATGTTTTTGATGCGTCGAATAAAAATTTACGTGAATTTTTACCTAAGTATAATATGTTTCCTTTCTAGGCCGGTTTTATTTCTTCTACTGTAGGTATTTGTTATGAAACCCGTAGGAGGTTTTTATCGCTCTTAACATGAGTATTATAACTTGGAAAATTGTCGTGATTTCCAACTCTTTCTCTAAAAGCTGTAATTATCCTACGCCCATCTATCAATAGAGCAAATCCGCACAGAGCATCCGAACCTGTGGTAGATTCATTTGTCGATTCGTAAGCGCTTGTGAAAGTTTATCTGAATAAAATTGAAGATTACTTATATAAATGACTAGCTTTTCCCCGCGGCTTCGCCCGCGTGAATTTCGGTTTTTCACAAATCCTGAGGGAATCGTGGATTTCTGGTTCCCGTTCCCGCTCCCTTTTCCAACCTTTATACTTACTTTCAAGGTAGTTTGCTATAGTGATCTACCTATAGCTGTAGATTTAGGTTTTTTCAAAATCCCGTGGGAACTGTGGATTTTTCCAGGATAAAAAGTAGCTTATGTTTTAAGTCAGGGCATTATCTATCTTCATTCAAAATTTCAGCCAAATCTGTTCAGAAGTTGCGACGTTATAGAGTAACAAACATCCAAACATCCAAACATCTCAGCCGCTGCAATCGCTTCAAGTTTCCGACTTAGGCAGCTAGAGGGCGCTGAGATCGTTTTTTTAAATTTCGAATGATGGCTGCGAGGGTGATGCGATCATTACTTAGTTTCCAGTTTTAGCCGCCAAAGGACGCTGTGATCACTTCAAGTTAGGCTGCCAGAGGGCGTTGCGATCATTTTTAGTTTCCAGTTTTGACCGCTAGATGGCGCTGCAATCTTTTTTTAGTTTCCAGTTTTGGCTGCTAGAGGGCGCTGCTATTGGTTCAAGTTTCCGGCTAAGGCCGCCAGAGGGCGCTGTGATCGCTTCGAGTTAGGCCACCAGCGGGCGCTGCGATTGTTTTTAGTTTCCAGTTTTGGCCGCAAGAGGGCGCTGCAATTGTTTTTTTAGTTTCCAGTTTTGGCTGCTAGAGGGTGCTGCTATTGCTTCAAGTTTCCGGCTTAGGCCGCCAGAGGGCGCTGTGATCGCTTCAAGTTAGGCCGCCAGAGGGCGCTGTGATCGTTTTAATTTCCAGTTTTAGCCGCTAGATGACGCTGCAATTGGGTTTTTAGTTTCCAGTTTTGGCCGCAAGAGTGCGCTGCAATCGTTTTTTAGTTTCCAGTTTTGAGTGCTAGAGGGCGCTTCTATTGCTTCAAGTTTCCGGCTTAGGCCGCCAGAGGGCGCTGTGATCGCTTCAAGTTAGGCCGCCAGAGGGCGCTGCGATCGTTTTAATTTCCAGTTTTGGCCGCAAGAGGGCGCTGTGATCGTTTTTGGTTTCCAGTTTTAGCCGCAAGAGGGCGCTGCAATTGTTTTTTAGTTTCCAGTTTTGACTGCCAGAGGGCGCTGCAATTGTTTTTTTAGTTTCCAGTTTTAGCTGCCAGAGCACGCTGCGATCGTTTTTAGTTTCTAGTTTTGGCCGCCAGAGGGCGTTGCGATCGTTTTTAGTTTCCAGTTTTGGCTGCTAGAGGGCACTGCTATTGCTTCAAGTTTCCGGCTTAGGCCGCCAGAGGCCGCTGCGGTCGTTTTTAGTTCCCATTAAACCTTTCATCCCCTATTTTACCACCCTTAAAAGAAGATTTTTCAAAATAAAATATACAGAGTTTTATTATTTAAAACTCATAATCTAAGTGGCGATTTTCAGGTCTGTAACTTTAAAAACATAGGACTTTCATAAAAACTTTCATCCCCTATTTTACCACCCTTAAGGGGAGATTTTCCAGAATAACTTATACAGGTTTTTATCATTTAAAAATTTTAATCTAAATGCCTATTTTCATATCTGTAACTTCAAAAACATAACCTTCCTACCCCCATTTCACCCCCTTAGGGGAGGATTTTCGTGAAATATTTTCTAGGCTGATATCAAAGCCCTAGAATTAACCTACCTTCCAAATTTCAAGTTGATAATAGCAAAATTATAATTAAAACTTCCCATTAAAACTTTCATCCCCTATTTTACCACCCTTAAGGGAAGATTTTTCAAAATAAAATATACAGAGTTTTATTATTTAAAACTAATAATCTAAATGCCGATTTTCAGGTCTGTAACTTTAAAAACATAGGACTTTCATACAAACTTTCTACCCCAATTTTACCCCCTTAGGGGAGGATTTTAGGGATATTAAATAGCCTATAACCTGCCCCAAAAGTTGGACTACCAAATGCAAGAAGAATTTTTCAAATCCGATAGGTACTTCCAGAGATTAGCGCGTTCAAACAAACAAACAAACAAACAAACAAACTCTTCCGCTTTATTATATTAGTATAGAAGTATAGATAAAAAGGCGTGGATTTGACTCGTTCCAGCAATGCGCGAGACGGCAATTCAATCATGTACTTAACATAAAATTGTTATATTGATATTGTAAATTTGGAAAAGAGCAACCGCCGAGTTTCTTGCTGGTTCTTTTCGGTTGGAATGGCATTCCGAACCAGTGGTAGATTCGTTTGACTATTCAAAAGTACTTGTAAAAGTTTATTTGAATAAAAAACTTTTCTATTCTATTCTATTCTATTCAAAAGCATTAAAAAGAAAAACGATACAGCTATACAATAGAAAAAAATACGCTTGACGGTACTTTATTCTTCATCACTATCGTTAGTAACGTGCTGTATAAAAGAACTGCAGTGTATTTCAATTGACATGTTTGTGTAATCACGTTACGCTAAGTAAACAACTTTTCAAGGCGCATTTAATTAAATAAACACGAATGCTTTAAATATCATCATTTAAGCTCAAGGCACATTGTGGTTGAAAGTTGGAGCGACGCGAAGTGTAATATTCGTTGAAACCGAATCAAAGTCTCAACTTATATCTCAGGTAAGTTATAAACTTGCAAAAATACTTAACAATAATATTAAAAATAATAATTATAAACTTACACAGCAAAATTTTCTTACATGGCGTCGTGATGACGACTTATCCAAAGCTATGGTGGTTGCGGACGCCGGACGATTTGTCGCCATCGATCTCATCGACGAAACAATACGACTGTCGTTAAATCGATAGATGATAGACGCCAACTGCAACTTATCACAACACGATCTTGTGCAACTTGTGTCCAGTGAATGCCAGTAAGTGGCTTCGTTTTCTAAAAGTCTCTTAAGTGATTAAAACTTGTTTCACACAAATTTGTGCTAGAATAAATATTATGTACCTACTTGAAGTTAAGTTCAATTTATTTTGAAACGTAGATATTATTAGATTTTACGCTTTGCGTTGTTTCGACTCTCCGTCAATGTGCCTTGAGCCTAGGTAGGTATGTAGGAACACTAATGATGTAACAGACATTAAGCAGTCTCGTAATCTGTGGAACATAAATTAAATGTGTAAATACACAATTCACTTTTTTAGATTCGATTAATAAACTAATTTTTTTCTAGAATTTTTTGTAAACAGATTTTTTCTAAATGTTTATATGAAATCCTATGCAAAATCACACACATAATAATATACTATGGACCGAATTATGCCATGACGGAGTCTAGCCTACGCCGGAGATTTTATAATAGAGCACTCTATTCCCTCACTCTAATAGTCCAATGGGGCGGCAATAGAATACGACCGGAGAGAGATTAGGCGAAGGAACCACGAAAGACTTTACAATTTACATGCTCTACTAGGCATGTGGATGTACCTACTACCGTCAAGTTTCTAAACTCCGAGCTGCTAAGAATCACCCACACTTCTTTAATTCCGACCCCGGATTTGAACCTGGGATTGCTCAGAAGTTGAATAACCTAGCCATTAGACCAACGAGGTAAACTTTTTACGTTGTATTTCTTTGACGCGACTAGATAAATGCAATCGGCATCAAACGCCCATACCCTAATTGGTTCTCAATTGTGATTTGCGAGTCTATGACCCGTAGACTCATCTTTAGAAAGGCTGCCAATGAAATTTCTCGACCATTCAATCGAATATAATAATTATTGTAATCTTTTATGAAATTTGAATAAGGTGACGGGCGAAAATCTTATTCTAACTCCATTTTAATCTGGGGACATTCTCAAAAGTCATTCAAGAACGAGTTATAATGGAAAGGGGTTCTTATGACAGTTGTTAAAGGGGTTCATAATATTGTAATCTCAGTGAGAATTAAATACCTTTGTTTATGGGTTTCTAGTTTTTCTAGTCCGCATGGAGTTAGATTTTAACCCCCGACGCAAAAACGACGGGGTGTTATAAGTTTGACGTGTCTGTGTATCTGTCTGTTCCCCTGTAGCGCTTAAATGGGTGAACCGATTTGAATGCGGTTTTTTTGTTTGAAAGGTGAATTAGTCGAGAGTGTTGTTAGCTATGTTTGACGAAAATCGATCCAAGATGGCCGCCGCTACAAAATGGCGGATTACATATTTTTTCACAACTCCCTTAATATGGGTATCAAATGAAAGGGCTTAACTAATAGAATAGCACTATGCAAATCCAAGATGGCTGCCGATACAAAATTCGAATGTCCGGGGTTTTTTTTTTAATTTTTAATTTATACTTGTTAGTAAACCCGCCGCAACTTTTTGTTTTCTGCTGAAATCTATACAACGTTAGTTTTACTTTACGCAAAACCTGAAAGTAGTTTGTTCAGAATCAGTAACAAAATCGAATCCAACCATTTTTATATAGTGTTATATTTTTGTTCAAAAATATTTTGAAATCTTACAAGCTTAGACACAATGATTTACCGCGCATCAGCTGACTGTCGGCACACAGCGGCGGTCATTCAACTCGCGTCGATCGCTAGGCGCTGCGGCGACGGCTTGCGGTGACCATTTTTTTCGAGGACAACGACGCAACATAACAAGCTTATAACTTCTTTACTTTTCATTATATTTTTTTGAAATTTTGTATAAATATTTTTAATGTAAAAATATTTGACATGTGTTTCGGTTTTTGCGCAAAGTAAAACTAACGTTGTAGAGCATTCTGACTCTATACTCAGTACAGTCAGAGTAAGCTGTAGAAATCTCCAAGCCCTTAGCTCCAAGTCTTCAACTATACCCATGGGAAAAGTCAATTGAAATACAAACTAACAAACTAACACACTTTCGGATTTATAATATTAGTAGGGCTTATACAATTTATGATGACAAACTTACATTGTTATAGTTACATATCGTAAATTTTGTTTTGAAAAGAGCTACTGACTGAGTTTCTCGCCGTCTGTTTTGAGCAAAATCCGCTTAACTTGTCATAAAAGCCTTAAAAAGCCCTACATGAAATAAATAATCATTTAAATTTCAACTTTCCTTTGAACCCAGAATCGGCCATTTTGGAGTAGGTATTGTTAAACCGTGATCTCTTAACATAATTTAGTCAACGCTTTACTGTGACCTCTTATACAATTTAGTCAACGCTGTTTGGGTTCCCAAAATATAAACGTCCACTACAACGTCTATGAGAGGTCGTCAGGAAATTATGTCAGCGGACTGTTAAACGACCGCCCTTTGTGACATCTAAACGAGAACACAAAGACTTGTGACACGTACCTACTTCTTTGTACGCCATTGTTCAGAGATTGAATAACACAGGAACATGGCTAAACTAAATACCTAATTGGTTCATCAGTTAAATGGGTGTAGATGTATTCGCCTTTATAGTTTGTCTTCATAGCTTCGGGGTCTGGACAATTGGACTGCAGCTGCGTTTGAACTGCAAGCCGAAGGCAAAATTGCAGTTTGGATGTAGGTAGGTACTTAGTTCTGTTGTCCTCCTAAAGCAAGGCGGAGACACAGGATACAGGTACATATATTAGGTTATTAGGTATACAGGATATTATCATCATCATCATCATCATCATCATCATCATGATCAACCCATTACCGGCTCACTACAGAATAGAATAGAATAGAATAGAATAGAATAGAATAGAATAGAATAGAATAGAATAGAATAGAATAGAATAGAATAGAATAGAATAGAATAGAATAGAATAGAATAGAATAGAATAGAATAGAATAGAATAGAATAGAATAGAATAGAATAGAAAAGTTTTTTATTTAAATAAACTTTTACAAGTGCTTTTGAATCGTCGATTCATTCATTCACTACAGAGCACGGCCGTGCTCTGTAGTGAATGAATGAATGAATGAATGGCCAAAACCCTTCTCACTCTGAGAGGAGACCCGGGTCTCCTCTCAGAGTGAGAAGGGTTTTGGCCATAGTCTACCACGCTGGCCAAGCGGATTGGCAGACTTCATACACCTTTGAGAACGTTATGGAGAACTCTCAGGCATGCAGGTTTCCTCACGATGTTTTCCTTCACCGTTAAAGCAAGTGATATTTAAATACTTAAAACGCACATAACTCCGAAAAGTTAGAGGTGCGTGCCCGGGATCGAACCGACGACCTCTGATTAGAAGTCGGTCGTCCTAACCACTAGGCTATCACAGCTAGCAGGATATTATAGTGCACATGTATGTGTTAGGGCCCAATTTACGTTTTTCTTTCAAGAATATGAATTTCGATTGTTTTCTTTCCTTCAATATGTGTTTGAAATTATTCCGATTTTCATAAAATTCTGAGATCTGCATGCGAAAAGTGCATAAAGTTTGCGGATTGTACTGCTCAGTCTGCACCCTTATTTAAAAGTTTAAATTAATGTTTAAATAAACATTAAAACATCCATACAGCTTCGGAAGCTATACCTTTATTCCCAAAAGGAATTCTTCAGATAGGTAATGTATACTAACCAGATCCGCTATTTGAAAACTGTAAATTAGTTGTATAAAACAAACTACTCAACTTATGTACAAAACTAAAATATTCAAAGCGTCCGTTCAGTTGTCTCCCGTTTGTACTGAATCCTTTTATTGTAACAAAGTTTACACTGCGCATTTCGAAAACTTTGTTGGTTTTCTTGTGTTCCGAAAACATTTGTGTTTAGAAAAGATTTTCGGGCGTAGGATTTTTCATGGAGATACGTTTGTTCTGTATTCTGAGATTTGCATGAGCGAATTTAACATGAATGCTTTACGGTGCGCGGTCGCGCAAATATTAGGCAATGTCCCCATTAGGCGAACACTGAACAGTGAGCGGCTGACTGTTCGCTAACTATGATCAGGGGTATGCAATATGCGCATATTGCATACCTCTTCCACGTTAGCCCGCTTCCATCTTAGACTGCATCATCACTTACCATCAGGTGAGATTACAGTCAAGGGCTAACTTGTAGTTGAATAAAAAAAAAAAAAAAAGACCGGCGCGTTGAATCGGTCGCAACTCATAGCTCTTGAAGATTTTTTAACCCCCGACGAAAAAATGACGGGGTGTTATAAGTTTCACGTGTCTGTGTGTGTGTGTGTGTGTGTGTGTGTGTGTGTGTGTGTGTGTGTGTGTGTGTGTGTGTGTGTGTGTGTGTGTGTGTGTGTGTGTGTGTGTGTGTGTGTGTGTGTGTCTGTCTGTCTGTTCCCCTGTGGCGCTCAAACGCGTGGACCGATTTGAATGCGGTTTTTTTGTTTGAAAGGTGAATTAGTCGAGAGTGTTGTTAGCTATGTTTGATGAAAATCGGTTCAAGATGGCCGCCGCTACAAAATGGCGGATTACATATTTTATCACAACACCCTCAATATGGGTATCAAATGAAAGGGCTTGACTAGCAGAATAGCACTATTGCAAATTCAAGATGGCCGCCGCCACAAAATGGCGAATGTCGGGGGTTTTTTAAATTTTCAATTTATACTTGTTATATACGATATAATTTGATTGTCTCTCAATTCGCGGCTTACTTGCGTAATTTCCATCTCTTTTTAGGTACACGACAGTGAATAAATCTATCTTTCTCTAAAAATCAGGATCGTTGATAGCCCCTTAAAGTTTGATATTTTAATAAGACCATTTTCACACGAGGAAATGCCAAAGAAAAACATTTTCAACGCAACCAATCGCTTTGGCACACATATTTCAAATATCGCAACTCGCGGAAAAGTAGTTTTCGGTGACGCAAAATTCAATGTAGGTACCTACCACAAAAGAAACCTTTGGTGACATCGGTTTTGGAAATTTATTTTCCCGCGTGAAAAGTTGACATGAGAAAATCGGTTTTGAATTGATGCATTTTTTGCACGTTAGTTGAAAATTTACTTCTTTGTACTCCCAGCCAACGCGAAAGCGCATCAAAGCGTAAAAAATATTAATTTAAGACATTAGTCAACTTCAAACTTCAAGGTTTGAAGTGTCGGCGCAGTGTTGCCTGTCTGTCGGTATTCTACAAGATTCTTGATTGCCTCGGTGGTTTAGCGGTTGTTATATACTGATCACGAGGTCCATGGTTCGATTCACGAGTGGAGTCTAAAATTTTTGAGGTATTGGTTTTTTCTGTTGAGAAATTCTCAGTGCCAGCTCGGAGTTGGAAGTTGGCAATAAGTATATTAGAGACACCCGCGTGCCTCGAAGAGCTCGTAAGTAAAGCAACGCGTCTGATCTCTCTCCGGTCGTGTCGCATTGGCGTTCCATCGGACTATGAGAGTGAAGGAATAGAGAATGCCACTTGTGTATGCGCACACTTGTGCACTGTAATATCTACTGCGTAGTTGGTCGGTTGAGATTAGCCGCCGTGGCCGTTTAATGGGGAAACTTTCTACAAGAAATATTTCGGAGAGTGTGCCCAAAAACTTTTTTTGTTAGTGTCTCCATCATTGTCTACTACGGATGTGGATCCAAACCTCTATATTTCTTTGAACTATATACCATGTACATTGCCGCTTTAGCTTCCCAACTCGTTGAACTATCTCTATTACTCTCGCAAAAGCCCGACATGTTTACTCATTATTTTAGTTGGCTGGGAATACGGACGACGGAAAGGAAATTCTGCAAAGTAGCTCTGTAGAAACTAAAAGGATGAGCGATGTATGTATTTGTTGAATACTAATTACGTTCTAACTGTATCTATATATAACTGTTTATTGCCCTCGGGTTTGTCCGTATATTTAGGTCAATGTGGATTTCGAGTTCTATCATAGTTATCTAACCGATTTGAATCAGTTGCAAACATATTTTTTTGTACTAGTACGCACACAGTAAAATTTTGACAGATAATATTAATTATAGCGCTTTCATACATCTAAGATCATCCATTTGTATTCGTTTCGCTTTAAAATTAAGCATATCCATCTTCAGGAATGTAAGCGTCCAGATGAATTCTGAAAAGATCCTCGTCATACAGACAGACAAATAGAGATAGAAGGAAGGACAGACACTTCCACCTTTATATAATTAGGTAAGTAATAAGTATGGATAAGTAGGGGTTGTATTGTGTAGAAGAATAATATATATAATGTTTTCTTGGTGACAAAAGGTACATATATCCACCACTTACTTGAATTACCTAATACATACTACTAATTCATCATCATCATCATGATCAACCCATTACTGGCTCACTACAGAGCACGGGTCTCCTCTCAGAGTGAGAAGGGTTTTGGCCATAGTCTACCACGCTGGCCAAGCGGATTGGCAGACTTCACACACCTTTGAGAACGTTATGGAGAACTCTCAGGCATGCAGGTTTCCTCACGATGTTTTCCTTCACCGTTAAAGCAAGTGATATTTAAATACTTAAAACGCACATAACTCCGAAAAGTTAGAGGTGCGTGCCCGGGATCGAACCCACGACCTCCGATTAGAAGTCGGTCGTCCTAACCACTAGGCTATCACAGCTTTTTTACTACTAATTAATTGGGTATAATTCATTAAGAGGTACCTAGCGGCGATTACTCAAGACTCCTTTGTTTATCTAAAGAAAAGATTTATGAGATCCTTAACTTATACGAGAGTCTGAGGAATTTATCCCCTAAGAATTATTTGTTGTTAGTAATTACCCGATCCCTGAGCCCTTCAATTCCAGAAACGTCCCTTTTAAGTAATTAATGAATAATTAATGAATTTACTTGCAAAAGCAAAGGGTAGGTAAATTGTTTGTTTTCAGATTTTCTATCAAATCTCTTGTCGTAGTTTTTACCTTCTGTAACCTTTGTGTATACCCATATTACTAATTCCCTGGAATTCTGACGTTTCGTAATGTTACCAGAGATAAAACAATTCCCACAAAAAAGATAAAAAATTCAAAACTTATGCAAATACAAATAAACTGCCGCATGTAGATATGACAAATGCCTGACAGACACTTCATGGTGATAATGTCATTCGACATCCATTTTTGACTAAATTTTTTCAATGTGCTTCTTTTGTTTTCTGTTGCTGTCAGTGTGCACTTTCTAGTTTCCACTCTTGGTATTTTTTATTTTAAGGCAAAACGAGTAATATTATTACGCGGCATATGGCTTTTTATGATGACAGGGAATTAAAGTAGTTTGGGGTAAAATCGTACTTTGTAGATGTTAACCCTGTTCTCCATACAAATAACTCATCTGTAAATGACAATGACAGCTGTCAGAATTCCGGGGAATTCGTAATACGGGTATAGTAGAGTCTTGATTTATCATAAAAGTTATATCATTTCGTTATTATCACAACTATCAACCCGTTGCCGACCCACCACAGGGCATGATGGGTTTTAACTCCAAAAAAGAAGGGTTCACATGCCTTTGAGAGCATTATTTAGAACTCTTAGGCATGCAGGTTTTCCTGCGAAGTTTTTCTACACAGTTAAAGAGAGTGATATTTAATTGCTTGAAAAACGCTTGAGATACTTACGTGCCGGTGTTCAAACTCGGTCTGTATCACCGCGCCCGCGTGAATTTCGGTTTCGAACAAATCCCGAGGGAATCGTGGATTTCCGCTTCCAGTTCCCGCTCCCTTTTCCAACCTTTATATTTACTATCAAGGAAGTTCTATCTACCTATAGCTGTAGATATAGATTTCGGATTTTTCAAAATCTCGTGGGAACTGTGCATTTTTCCAGGATAAAAAGTAGCCTATGTGTTGCCAATGCATGCAACACAGCAAACTATTGCAATAATGTGTTATGTGAGCGTGATTTACCTAACAACAGTCAGCGCCCTATATGGCGTTTTTGGAAATTTATATCTATTTTAGTCCCACAGGAATACTTTTCCGGGATAAAAAAGCCTATGTGTTAAGTCAGGGCATAATCTATCTCCATTCAAAATTTCAACCAAATCAGTTCAGTAGTTGCGGCGGAGAAGAGGAACAAACATACAAAAACACACTCAAACTTTCGCCTTTATAATAGTATATTGTGATTGTGATATTGTGATTATTGTGACTGTGATTGTGATTGTGATTAGATGAATTCAGACGCCATTTAAACTTTAACGTGGCGTGACGTTACGTAATTTGTGGGGATTGACTGAATTTCTTTGGCCTTCCTTATTTGTATGTTTGAGGGACCTCGCGCACTACGGGATTTTAAGAAATGTTAATACACGCGGATGAAGTCGCGGGCAAAACACGTCTAATGTAGGTACTCTAGTCACTTGCAGTCGCAGTGGCATTAACTGAAAACCTTTCCCTTCCAGAGCAATATAATAATAATTATTGCGTAATGCACAGGGAATTGATATAAACTTAGGTGCCCGGTATCCTTGGTGTTGACAGGTCGTAATGAAATATTTGAAATTGCGAAATGTCTGTCTGCACGTTATTTATTTATTTTAAATTAAAAACTCTATAAAGAAAAAGTGCTTTACACTACTTACCTTACATTGATTTTCTATTACTGGCGTACTAAAATAGTTTCCCAAACGTGGATGAGAAATTATTTTCCACGAACACTTTTGACGGATCATCTTATCTAGTTACATAATTACTACAATCGAAGACCGATTATGAGCTAATCACTTAATCAGTCTTTATTATTCGCTGAAGAGATCTTGATGGGTACTTACTGCTTACTAATAAGATAACTAGGGTAAGGCACAAAGATAAGTTTTTTTTTTGTTTGAAAGGTGAATTAGTCGAGAGTGTTGTTAGCTATGTTTGATGAAAATCGATCTAAGATGGTCGCCGCTACAAGATGGCGGATTACATATTTTTTCACAACTACCTTAATATGGGTATCAAATGAAAGGGCTTTACTAGTAGAATATCACTATGCAAATCCAAGACGGCCGCCGCCACAAAATGGCGAATTTCGGGGGTTTTTTAAATTTTTAATTTATACTTGTATTGCGACACCAGTGGTACCTAATAGAAAAATAATACTAGTATTATTTTGGTCCCTTTAGTGGCGTTCGTTTTTAGGGTTCCATACCCAAATGGTAAAACGGGACCCTATTACTAAGACTCCGCTGTTCGTCTGTCTGTCTGTCTGTCTGTCCGTCTGTCACCAGGCTGTATCTCATGAACCGTGTTATTTAGACAGTTGAAATTTTCACATAAATGATGTATTTCTATTGCCGCTATAACAACAAATACTAAAAAATAGAATAAAATAAATATTTAAGGGGGCCCCATACTACAAACGTGACTTTTTGCCGTTTTTATTCTCCTTGTCGTGGCGTGAGCTTCTCGTGTAAGTACAGTGGCTAATAATGCACTTTATATGTGAGTCATAATACAATAAGGTTTACAAACCACTGATACACAAAGACTAAATTTTTTATATCAAACACGCCCGCAAATAATAATTGTTATAACAATTTAAACAATAATTATTTAATAACTTGGTTGTCAAATACGCCGTCAACCAAGATTTCCATCAGACACGTAAAACAAGTAAGTTGTTTGACAAACGCATCAAACAAAGCCGCATTCTATCAAATAATTCTACAAGCCCGTAAGTTTGACAAACAAAAACATGGATGCTTAAGTAGAACTTACATTCCAAAAACAAAATGCATCATATATCTATGCATAGTCTTTCGCCAATCGGATTTCGAGTGAAACACCAATTTCGATTCCAAATTTCAATTTCGTGGTAACCAAGTTTCATTTTAACAATTGAGGCCGTTAGCGCAAAAATGGCCTAAACCTGAGACAGTTAGTATTAGTTAGTGGCGGGTTAGGAAATCGTTGCTCAAATAAAAGACGAAAATAATTAAGTAAATACAAAAATGGATTTTATTACGCCATTTATTACATAACAGGATAACTATAGTTAGGCCATTTTATCATATCTATATTCATAGGCAAAGAATTATCATCTTTGTAATCAGTTTAGGTCTTAGTAAGAACTTAAAAAATGTGGGTTAGGCCGCTTATGCGCTAACGGCCTCAATTGTTCTGCATTCCGTGATTCGAAATTCAAGCACCTTTGAATCACACCGTTGTTTAATTAACGGTCTTGTATATAATTATACATTTACAGGTACCTACTACCTAGTATGCTAACTAGTACCACATGGTACATGGTACCTAGGACATTTTAGCTGTTTATACTCACTGCTTATATAGAGTTTATACTGTTTAGACATGAAGAAAACCCACTGCATTTTTATTCCCAAGAAAATCCCTTCCACTAAGTGATTAATGGAAAAGAGTCACGACTCTCAGCTGTGAACAATACGACGATGCAGAGAGAAACATATAGCTTATTGGAAGCTAGTGGGAATTTAGACCTATTTACTCTATACATAGCGTATATAGTCGCATTGTTCGTGGGAGAGTTGCTCTTTGTCCTGTGAACCAGAATGGCTGGCCCGTCGTTGGCGCGGTTTTCAGTGGCCCTGCCTTCCGCTCAGGGGTTGCGGGTTCGATTCCCGCCTCGAATCTGGGTGTATTAAGTATGTATTATGTATTTACATCCATTTATGTAAAATATATAATATATGTGAATATGTAAGTATATCAATCGGCTGTTAGCTATTTATGCTACACAGGCATTAAGTTCTCTACCATAAGAATAGACGTCATATTAGGCCCGGCGCACACCGAGCGCAGAGCATTTTCTGAAAAAAACTGAATAATTAACTTTACGAATAATAATTAATTATTGTTGCAAGAAGAAATGCGCGCGAACGCGTGCGCCCTCCTGCACCTACCGTACCATGCGACCGTATGTTAATAGTCGTAAAGTTAAGCGCCTGTTCAGACACGGCGGGAACCGCGCGATTATAGAATCGCATGGGAATCGCGCAGGTCTTATTTATATGAGTTATAAAGTAATCGTTCAGACATAACCGCGCGATTACCGCGCGATAATCGCGCGGTTCCCGCCGTGTCTGAACAAGCACTAATTATTCAGTGTTCTCAGAAAATGCTCTGCGCTGCGCTGCGCTGCGCTCGGTGTGCGCCGGGCCTTATAAGCCATTTCGGAGATTACCTTTGTTAATACCTCTTAGAATATTGCTCTACTTGCGGGTCCCCTAGAAGTCCGCGATGATTTTGAGACAGCTGTACCTACTGTCATGCCACTGGCTCGATGTAAGAGAGCTTCAATATGCGACAGGAAATATATTACACCCAAGTAGGTATATTGCAGTATATTGCACCCAAGATAAGCGGTCATTTGTTAGGAGTTGTATTATAATGAATTTCCGGGACCCGACACTTCTGTTGAAATATTATGTGAAAACGTGCCAATTACATTTTATACGAAAATGTTTGTCAGCTATCATTCGAAATATGTAAATCTTGGCATTGCAGCGGCCAGCAAATGAGGCATTGATGGACGGATGTGGAAATGTGAGCCGAGGCACACATACGTGATATACTTAGATAAGTTCATCAATGCCTAGTTGTGGCCAAGGTTTATATAAAGTGTACTCTTCTCAAATAATGTGTGAAAATTAAAACTAAGTAATTAGTACCTAGACATAACTTTTTATTTAAATATACAGTTGTTGAATGTATAGTTTTTGAAATTTAAAGTGGCTAATTCTGTTGTACACAATCTCTAAACTACTAAATTGACAAGTTTAAAAATAGTGCTATCCTTTTCTGCAGGGAGCATTGTGAAAGAGATAGGAATATATTTAGCCCTGTCATTTTAGTTTAGATTTAGAGATTGTGTACAACAGAATTAGCCACAATGTAGACTCATTTTAGCATTGAATAGATGACCCACAGGCCATAGCGTTGTCGGCTTAACTTTCGTGGCGAGTTCGTGGGATTTCGATTTTCTTTCATTTTTCCACTGAACAAAAATTTCATAGGTTTTCAAATATTTCTCTTTCGATTTTGGCGGTAAGAAGTTTTCTATTACGGCTCTTGCCGCCTTTTGAATTTCAGGTGGCGTTAAAGTAAGTTCATCACACTCACTGTCTTCACTTGAACTCATTTTTAACCCTCGACGAAAAAACGACGGGGTGTTATAAGTTTGACGTGTCTGTGTCTGTGTGTGTGTGTGTGTGTGTGTGTGTGTGTGTGTGTGTGTGCGTGTGCGTGTGCGTGTGCGTGTGCGTGTGCGTGTGCGTGTGCGTGTGCGTGTGCGTGTGCGTGTGCGTGTGCGTGTGCGTGTGCGTGTGCGTGTGCGTGTGCGTGTGCGTGTGCGTGTGCGTGTGCGTGTGTTTGAATGTGGTTTTTCTTGTTTGAAAGGTGAATTAGTCGAGAGTGTTGTTAGCTATGTTTGATGAAAATCGGTCCAAAATGGTCGCCGCTACAAAATGGCGGATTACATATTTTATCACAACACCTTCAATATGGGTATCAAATGAAAGGGCTTGACTAGTAGAATAGCGAATCTCGGGGGTTTTTAAATTTTTAATTTATACTTGTGTCCAGATTCAATTACTTTTCAAAATCAATGACGAACAACGAACAACAATAATTTTCCCGCGTTTAACTAATTTTTTTTCAATAAACAGCTTTCTATTTGCAAGCCAGTAAGTATGAAATTTAAATAAAACCTTTAATAACTTACCTCCTTGGTGGCAAAATATGAAATAGAAATAGAAAAAAAAAATATGAACAATGGTAAAGAGAACCATATTCAAACCATGGCTCCTACACAATAAATTGATAATAATATGTGAATGAAACATAATTAAATTATGAATTTTCTTTATCATAAGGTTGCCTGGTAGAGATCCGCCTTTTATATTGTAGGTACTTCTTTCTCTTTGTTTTTCTTGTTTGTCTGTATTCTTCACTTTTGTATTGTGGTGTAAATTGAGTTTATTATTGTATTTTTAACTTGGTAATAAAAAGGCTTCCTTTAATAAATTACTTTATCATCCATGTCTTTATTTTATGTATTAAATATAATTTCAATAAATAGAGTTTAAAGTTATTTTTATTCATATCTACAAATTACATTATCGACTCTTTAAAAATATTTGCATAGTGAGATATTTTATTTTAATCATCGCAAGTATAAAATAAAATAATCTGTAGTTAATAATTTTAATTTTTTCACCTTAGAGACTTGAAATTTTGAAACGTAGTAAGTATTCACAGGTCTAACGTGTAAAGACATCGTTTACCTAATTGCAATAATCGCTATATAAATTTTCCCAATTATGTATATTTAGCCGAAATACAAAATCATTGATTTAACTATGTACCTATTATAAACAAAAAAACACTTACAAGCAACAGACTTTGGAGAACTCGCTCACTCAACGAATCCAAATCGAAAATCACGAAAAGTACCAAACACACAACAAACTTCAAAGTTTACATAAAAGTTTTCCGCGCACAAAGCATTTCAAAATATGTATTCCAGAATTTATTTCAGCCACATCACTTAACTTTACTCGAGAAAAAGTTAAATGTCACAGGTTAAAAGTTAATTAAATGTTGTATGATGCGGTTTAAACGTTCGAAATACAAACTCGCGAAGGGAAATGCATGAAAGCGGCCCGCCCGCCCTACGCCGACGGTAGTTGTCTTTCGACTGGGCTTGAACCAAACGGTAGCTGAGTTGCTCACTGGGCTTGCTTGCTTTTGGCGTAACTTACTAGAACAGACAAATTGGAATTCAACATTGGATAACATGAAATATATCACGAATACGTTTTGGTGATATATTTTATGTTATCCAGTGTATATTACTTACACTGTTATAAGTAACATCATTAATAATATACAGAAGAACGCGCGATGTTCTTTGTTTTATAATACACTAGCGGACACGGCAGACGTCGTCCTGCCCGCTATTAGCGCCACCTACCGGGTTCAATTTTTCTACTTATAAACCTTCCTCTTGAATCACTCTATCTATTAAAAAAAATCGCATCAAAATCCGTTGCGTAGTTTTAAAGATTTAAGCATACATAGGGACATAGGGATATAGGGACAGAGAAAGCGACTTTGTTTTATACTATGTAGTGATAATACATACTTATTTAGAGATAGTTTGGGGAACTTAAAGGGATACCAGAAAACTTTCTTCGGCGTCTTTTTCCTTTGATTTTCTTGAATACAATAGTCCATAAAATAGACGGCGGTTGACTACCCTGGGCTTAAATGTTCGTTAAATTATAAGAATAAAAATCTGGAGTGTAACTTTGTGCCATTATTGTTACGCTCATTTTCATTTTAATAATTATTCTTAAAAGCCTTGCACGTAAAAAGCTTTGTGGCGGGACGTGCATAAATTGAAAACTGTAATTTATGTAATTATTACCATCCATGAACCCATTGAAATAAATATACACACAAAATTTCATCCAAATTAGTCCAGCTGATTAGGAAGAGTTATAACAGGTGACAAACACACGTATAGAAGAATTATATAGGTACGAGTGAGAGAGTTTACCGTATCGACGACGGGATGTATATTAAATGTTTGACTATTACCAAACCCATGAACATTTTGTATGGGGAAATGTTTTTTCTTTTATTTTATTTTTTCGTCAATTTTCCACTGTTTTTAACTTGCACTTAAATGAACCAATTAATTGTGTCAATGTGTCAATTTTTATACGGATAAGCGTGACTCAAGTAAAGTACATCATTAATGAACGCCGTGCATTAATGAACTACTTAAATCACACATCTTCCTTTTAAGTAAGCACTTCCAACATACAGTCATCTTTCATTTCATTCTCAGTATAGCCAATGCCTTCCCACATCCTAATAATTCCCTATTCTTATTTAAATTCTGTGAATGACACTCGGAAAGCAGCCAATCGCATTAAATTATCGTTTCCAGTGAATTCGTAGTAAAAATTTAGTACAATAAATTTTGAACCTTCATTGTTTAATAACTAAGTTCATATTAGTACTTCTATAAAATGGTGTAAGGTAAGTCTGAATTTGTTAAACTTATAACGATAAGTAAGTAATCCTATGAAGTAGGTAATATTAAATTCAGGCATTTCATTATGAATAAATTTTTACAGTGACATCAAATTACAGTCTATTAATATAGAGTTATATTAATAGAGTATAATATAGAGTAGGTACCTACTGTAACAATTAATGTAGAGTCTGTAAAAATATTCCATTTCCACAGTTCCACAAAAGCATGTTGACGCTATTTACAAAAAAAAACCTATAAGTCTAAAAATGTATGTTTTTAACCCCTGACGCAAAAACGACGGGATGTTATAAGTTTGTCGTGTCTGTGTCTGTATGTGTGTGTGTCTGTCTGTTCCCTCGTAGCGCTCAAACGGGTGAACCGATTTGAATGCGGTTTTATTTTGTTTGAAAGGTGAATTTTTCGGGAGTGTTCTTAGCTATGTTTGATGAAAATCGATCGGATGGCCGCCACTACAAAATGGCGGATTACATAATATTTTTTCACAGCTCCCTCAATATGGGTATCAAATGAAAGGTCTTGACTAGTAGAATAGCACTATGCAAATTCAAGATGGCAGCCACCACAAAATGGCGAATGTCGGGGGTTTTAAATTTTTAATTTATAGGTACTTGTTTTGGATAAGTATCCTGAAATACATCTAAGAGTTTAAGAGTTATAAATACGCGAACACATAGACAAACTTGAATTGCGATTTTGTTTTATGCTATTTTGAGAAAATAAAATTGGTTCTTTGCTAAGTCGGTTTACGGACGATAATTTTACGTGATAACGTCATAAGAAAACAAAGAGATATAGATGCGTCACAAGCCGAACGCTTAGGCCAATCGTGCCTTCTCTATCGCTTGTTCCGCGCTCTTGCTTACACGTGGTACGTGACAATGAGTCATGCTTTTTCGAGCGTGTGGCCGGCGTTCATCGATTCATAAAACGTTATCACGTCAAAAGATTCACACAGAAATCCTGGTATTTCATTCATTTATACATTCTGAAATAGTAGGTAGGTATATGGTGTTACATTTCTTTGTTGCAACTTTTTCTTTTCAAGTTGTGGAGCTACCACCCTGGGATCTTTCAAACTTGAGTAAGTATACGCCTTTGTAGCAGTTGCAAGTTTCTACAACTGCTTTGCAACTTAAATTGTCCCTTGAGACACGGACAGACGGACAGCGAAACTATATAATACTAGTGGACCCGGCATACGTTGTCCTGCCCAGTGACATACCGACATTAGCGCCACCTATCGAGACCCGGTAGGTTACCTGTACCTACCCGGTAATTATGTTTTCAAAACATCTAGGAACCCCTTGAAATATACACACATTTCATCCAAAGCGGTGCAGCCGTTTAGGGAGAGTTAGGTGACAAACACACGTACAGAAGAATTATATAGGAACCCACGGGTGAGAGAGTTTACCGTATCGACGGAATGAACCATAGATAAAATGAATTGAACAATGTTTGACTGCTACGAAACCTAAGTATGAACATTTTGTAAAAAATGTTTTTCTTATATTTTATTTTTTCGACAATTTTCCAATGTTTTTAATAGTTATTCTGCTATTCGGGACAGAGACATAACAAATTAAAAAACTTGAAAATGGGTCCAGCCGTTCTCGAGTTATAAGTTATATAATATATTAAGTCAATTAAGATATTGTTTCGCTATAAACATAATACCATTATGGTTATTTCATGAAAAAATAAAAGGACAAACTTTCACAGATGATTAAACAATTATTTCTTAGATAAATAAAGGTCGAAGCGTAATGTCGTGTAAAATGCTAAGTTTCTTAGAAGATTACGAAATGCTCTAATAAATGGCTGAATGAATAATTATAACTGTAATTAGTATGAAATTTCAGAGCCTTTGTAGGTACCCAATAACCTGGAGCTATTTGATAATTGAGTGAAACTTGATTTGCTCCAAAAGATACTTTTATTTTTATTCGTCTTTTAAAATGTTTCTTTCTTCAAGCAGGACAGGCATCCCTGTGTCTCTCCTATCTTGTTATTAACCCCCGACGCAAAAACGACGGGGTGTTATAAGTTTGACGTGTCTGTGTGTGCGTGTGTATGTGTGTATATGTGTGTGTCTGTCTGTTCCCCTGTAGCGCTCGAACGGGTGGACCGATTTGAATGCGGTTTGTTTTTTGAAAGGTGAATTAGTCGAGAGTGTTGTTAACTATGTTTGATGAAAATCGGTCCAAGATAGCCGCCGCTACAAAATGGCGGATTACATATTTTTTCACAACTCCCTTAATATGGGTATCAAATGAAAGGGCTTGACTAGTAGAATAGCACTATGCAAATCCAAGATGGCCGCCACCACAAAATGGCGAATGTCGGAGGTTTTTTAAATTTTTAATTTATACTTACTTGTCTGCCATTCAAGGCTACCCGGGTTGCCGAGGGCTCTCTCTCATTCTTGAAATGAGGCTTAGTGTGTTATATTGGTATAAAAAATAGTACCCATGATGTTACAATGATGATATCATAATAATATGCATAATGTTCATATGGTACGTATTATAAAAATATTTTAAGAAATCCACCACAAAACAAATATCTCTTGGGTCATCCAAGTGACAAATTCTCAATAGTGCTAATGAACTGATAGTAATAAACAAATACCTGTAGTTAAGGAAAACACCAGATACTTACGCAGAAGATATATATAGTACACATAGTGTTTTTATAATTTTATTTATAATATGTTACATTCAGAATTCATAGCCAGGCAAAAAGGCTTCTAAATTCCAAAAAACAG
Source organism: Melanargia galathea (assembly GCA_920104075.1). Lineage (NCBI taxonomy): Eukaryota > Metazoa > Arthropoda > Insecta > Lepidoptera > Nymphalidae > Melanargia > Melanargia galathea. Next base: position 4,000,897 of record OV049876.1, read on the forward strand.
TCAAAAGAACTTTCAAAAATTCTAAGTGAAATTCCGAATTGAAATCATTTTTTATTCAACAATAATAATATGTACTCGTACCACTACTCGTAACATCTAGTAGACCTAATAGATCTTTTGAATAAAATCATATATCCCTGTGGTATTCTTTTGTTTTATTATTTCAGAATAAAATATTCAAAAGTTTCAACTTTCCTGTTGAACCTCGAAAATCTATTTGCCTAGTCATCATTCCTAGTCACGCAACTCAAGCATATTGTATTTCACTGTGCCGAATCACTCCAATAGACGTGCAAGCGAATAGATGTACGCACCTATATAAAATCGAATCACTGCAGATTTGTATTATTGTATGTTATTCCATGCTTTAAAAAAAACTCGAAAACTTTACTAAAATTCGAATATCAAAACACAATGTTGACCTTCGAGTGAAATGGACCTAAACTGTGTGCTTAGTCTAAATCGGAGCACTCGAAAACGAACCCGAAAACTATTGATCGATTTCAGAGTAAAATAGACCTAAAATGGCTTGTATTAAGGTTTGAGTTCGCCAATACATTCAGCATTCGAACAATGCTGAATGTATTGGCGAACTCAAACCTTAATACAAGCCATTTTAGGTAGGTATATAGGCCATCTTTGACCGATTTTCATCAAACATAGCTAAGAACACTCCCAACTAATTCACCTTTCAAAAAAAACCGCATTCAAATCGGTTCAGCCGTTTGAACGCTACGATGGAACAGACAGACACACACACACACACACACACAGACAGACACCTCAAACTTATAACACCCCGTCGTTTTTGCGTCGGGGGTTAAAACATATCAGTAATCGTCTAACAACATAATAATGACTCTGTTAATTGGGGAAGGAGAAATTAATTGGATTCAGATTAAACTTTTAATGAACATAACTAATTTTATAATTGAACTTGTTTGTAAACACTTCTGTTCAAAAACCCTTTAGCTTCAACATCAATTTATGCGAATTAATATTTTTACTATTCACGAGCGGATACCCGCGACTTCGTTCGCGTGTATATCAGTTTTTAAAAATCCCGTGGGAACTTTTTGTTTTTCTTAAGCTCTTTTGAGCTCATACCTTGCTAAAAACTGTTAAAACTGAAAGTCCCATCAAAATCGATACAGCCTTTCAGAGATTACCCGGTAATCTTTAAAGTATTTCCTTTCTAACAAAAAAAGAATGAATGAAATCGGACCACGCGTTAATGAATTACAGCTAAGTACATATTTTGACTTTCATCCCCTCTCCCAAGGGAACCGTGCTGAATTTCGGGATACAAAGTATCCTATATGTTACTCCGTAGTATGAACTTAAATCATGCCAAGTTTCATTTAAATCCATTCAGTAGTTTTTGAGTGATGCGCGCACAAACATACAGACAAACAGATAAACAGACAAAAATTTCAAAAATAGCTTTTTTACGTTCTATTACTTATCCCTAACATCCCCCAGTTATTATTTTGCAAAAATCTTCAATGTACAGATACGGCAAGTCTACGATTTTATTATATGTATAGAAGAAGATAATATCACGAGAGCAATTACTTCTCGTGTATCTCTATTTAAACATTTTCAGATAGGTAGGTACGTACTTACTTGCTACGACTTTTTTTTGCTGTTTGTTATTGTCAAAATACGAAATAAAAAATTATTAGTACCTATAGTATTATTATTTTCAAGTAAGAATACCAATATCCTACAAAACCGATCGTCAATTATTTCCGTCAGAAATAAAAAATTGAAATGTGATTTATTGTAATCATAAGTGCAATTGAAAATAATAATAACTTATTATTTTTTTTATAACTGTTCTCTGGTGGATTGACACTTGACTTATTTGATAACAGGGATCCTGACGTGTACGGCGAGCCTTACAAGAACATCCTAATGCGTAAATAAATTCTACGTCGATAATAAATAAGTACTTATACCCCAACAGGCACATTCCTACTATGTACTTACTCGTGTATCAACTGGATCAATCTTGTCTCCAACTTTCTCAATATTGTCAGAGGAAAATAGATAATTTGAAAACTTTCCTGGGATGCGAATTGACTTACAAAACAAAGACAGTCTAGTATCTCTATTTAGACAACCTCTATGGCTCCGCGATTCTATAGCAAAACCATTATATACTTGGCTCTCCCATGGTCTGCGGGACGCGGGACGGGAGGAAATTCTCATTGATAAATTAATAATCAATGGATGTGCTCGTACTATAATGTATGACAAGCATTTTTGGCGCGGCTTTGCGCCACTGTGAGTGTGTGTGTGTGTATTGCTACTGTAAGGACATGACACTAAATTAGGGAAAAAGAAATTTTATAATTATAATAATTTTAATTATCATAATTATTCTATTATTTGTGTAATCGCAATTTAGTCTTTCATCTTGATCTCTTTAAGTTTGCTCAATACTTTTCTATAGTTAGTACTATACATTTAAAGTTAAGTAGGTACGTTTCAGGATATGGAAAAAAGATTTTCCATAACCAAGAAAGAAGAAGATACGTTATTAAATATAATTTATACCCCATTTTTTAAATTTTATACATATTATACTCATAATAAAATAATTTATTTAATACATCTACTAAATACAAGTAAAGTTCGTGAACTAAAACCCGACTACGCTTAATAATTTAATAATAATTTAGTGGGCAAAAGCGCGGGGCAAGCAGCTAGTGGTGCCATCTGTTATTCCTTCCGAAACTAATTTTACAAGTATAAATTAAAAATTAAAAAAACCCCCGACATTCGCCATTTTGTGGCGGCGGCCATCTTGGATTTGTATAATGCTATTCTACTAGTCAAGCCTGACTTCTCCATTTATTTCGTAAATAAAATGTAGCCTATGTCACCCTGATCATAACAACGAATCAATAGACACCTCATTCATCAAAATGGGTCCAGCAGTTTAGGTGCTACATTAGTATACACAGAATCTCATACAAAAATCGGCCACAAGCATACATACATACATATATAAATTATATATGTATACGTAAATACATAGACTGCTAAAATCATAACCCTTCCTTTTGGCTTTGCCGTAGTCGGGTAAAAAAAAAACCAGACGTTTAGATTAGTACGGCATGGAGATGTTAGGAGATGGAATAAAACAAAGATAATAAAACAATTAGAATTGATAGGTTTATTATTCACATCTCGAATAAGAGTGATCTAACAAGACGTGTTCTTGTATATCTTAAAATTTCAATGCATTGCTGTCAGATGATGTGTCACTATCGCTATCAATAACAGCTATATTATAATTCACTAATTCATCGTCGTCATTCTGCAATCTCTCAACGTGAACTTACAATGTGATTTCACGTAGCCTCCGTTACAGCTTGAAAAGCATCTTGCACCAGATTTAATATTTTTGTTTCGAAACGCCAACGAAATAATTTAAAATGTTGTCTTGAAATTATTGGTCCACATTATAGTTTTTTTTTATAATAATTGAGAGGCCGTTTTAACCAATATCTGACGATGCGTGATGGCTTCAATGGGTATGGAAATTTTTCACATGAAGCTGACAACACTTACTTGACACAGTCGTCAGCCTCATATTTATTATTATGATATTTATTTTAGAGATATTTGTTGTTTTCCCTCACATTCTTGAGCACAAAACGAACGTACTACCATAACAATTTTTCTAGCACTACTTTTTATCACAATAAAGATGATTACTGCTATGTATTTCACAAAATTTTCGTAACGATGTAAACAATGAACTTTGAAGTTTCAAAGTGACTTTTCAATATGACAGATTTCGACTGCCCTAGTGATAAACAAAGTAACTGACATTTTTTGTGAAATTGACTTTTTTGCATTAACAAAAGTTTTATGTCGAGTAGTTTTTTACCACAGTGTCCACAGTTTAATATTTCAAATAACTTGAACCGTTTACTGAAATTTGAATTGCCCAAACAATTAACTGCACACACTAACCCGGAATAATGCAAAAACCAAGTAATTAACAAGCACAACACAAAAACAAAGTAATTTGATGTTGATCACTTTGTTTTTGTATTTAAAATGCAGTTGCTTGATTTTTCGTTTCGTGGAACGATCCCAAGTAAAACTTGTCTATGTTTGAGATCACCTTTACTTTCTTTATGTTTAATGTTAACAAATTAAACACTCTGTCATCTGTCAGTTTTGCTGCACGCTTGTGTCAAAAGTTTTCAAACGGTTGACGAAAACATAGATCAAACATAGAAACTGGAATTTAGGGTATTACTTTATGTACTTATAAATAATCGTTTTAATTGTTACCGGCTACTTACTATTTTAAAATATTTCTACTGAAGATAGGTGCAGAATTTTAGATACCTACGTACATAATTAACTAATAGGGACATTACTTTACAGAAATATAACTAAAAATAGACACAGTACTGTAAATTATAACTTTACAAGATCAACATAGTTGATTGATGACCACGACTCCGTCCGCGTGTATTTAGGTTTTTGAAATTCTAGTTTAAGCTCTGTAATTTACCAGGATAAAAAAGTAGCTTATGACATTCTCAAAAATACAACTTATCTGTTGTATAAGTTGGATATACTTTGTCCGTCTGACTGTCACAGCCTTATAACTTCTGATTTAATTAAAAGAATTACTTCAAATTCACCGATAACATGTAGAATAACATGTAGAATAACGGCCTAATGCCGGTGGTGGGTCCATATTGGCTCACATAAAATTCCAAATCCTATTCGTTGTCTTACTACCGTTCTGTGGTCATAATAAATAATAATCGTTCTTCATAATTTTGTTTTTCATAATTTTTTATTCATACATTTTTTATCCCTACCAACGGATCTCATAACCGTTAGTGATCATATTTAGAAATATTTTCGGACATCCGATGATAGGAGTTGAAATATGTAAGACAATGCGCTCCCGCCGGTGATTACATAAAAAATAATAAAAATAGTTATTTGAGTTATTTGGGAGGGGCGTGGGTGCCCATTAAAGCAAATGGGGGGGAGGGGGCAATATTTTTTTATTCACAATATCACAATCACAATATCACACACACACACGCACACGCACACACACATTTGAACATTAATTTTTGGGGTAACTATTTGTATCTGAATAACAAAGTAAACTCTTTGTAATAAATTGAAAAATATTTTTGGAAGAAATTGACTTGACTTAACATCTTTTTAAAGATAAATAAGTAGGTATTTTGTAGAAAGGTTGCCTTTAAATAAGAGTTTTCAATGTTTATGCTTGTCCTGTAAAATTATTCTGAATGTAGTTACTTTGTTTATCACTAGGGCAGCCGATTTATCAATGAATAATGGACGTAGTTCAGCAAAAGGGATTCAACCCACACAACTTGTCATACAAATATATACCTAAATATTGCTGAATTAAAATTAACTTTGCTATGATGAGTCGTGTGAGTTGAATCCTTTTTGCTGAACTACGTCAATTTATCAATGAACTTATGAATGAACACATCTTCCCCTCGTACTCCACCAACCCCCGCAGAAGGGCCAACTATATCGCGGTCGGATTATATATTATGGCGAAAACACACGTAGATAGTCATTTATATATATTCTGAACTAAATTATTTTGGTAACGCTGACATCTCGCGGATAGTTAGTCTTGGACTTAACTAAAATCGAGTGCATTGTGTAGGTATTACTGATAAATGAAGTCAAAGAAAATCGAATTTCGAATTTTATTCCTAGGTACCTAATTTGTTGATTAAATATCGCCTGCATCAGAAATTGCATATAAAGAGCGAGATTTTTGTTGAATAGTACGGTTTAAAATTCCATCATTGTTGATAAAAAAGAGCGTTTAACGAAGACCCAATAATTTTTATAAAAAATGCCATAAAAGTATCAGAAACAACAAAATTTATAGCGAACAATATCACAAGGTTTTTATTTATTTACATAATATATTAACAGCACGCCTCCATACGGGAGTATTATTGTGGAAAATATATAAATGGCATTTATTCTTATTCTGAATAATGTTGCATACTGTAAATTGAGAAGCGTTTTATTAGCTTTTCCTCGACTTAATTTAAATATTCACCAGGATTCAGGCCTTTTGGTCTAATATTTAATAACATAAACTTTTAACACCGATGATACAAGATTATAATTGACTACTCTACTAGACTAAATTAATAGATTGATTACTTTACTAGACTATTCTACTAGACTACTTTACTAGACTACTCTATTAGACCAGTGTTACCAACTGATAGCTTTGCCCAGAAGCTAGATTTTTTTCAATTTTTTTTGCATTGCATTGTTGTTTTTACCCCAATAATAAATGGGGGATGTTGGGGATAAGTAATCTTTACTGTACATATTATAATAAAATCGTAGACCTGCTGTATCTGTACATTAAAGATTTTTGCAAAATAATAACTGGGGGATGTTAGGGATAAGTAATAACAACACAAAAAATGAAAATTTTGTCTGTTTGTCTGTATGTTTATGCGCAAAAACTGCTGAATGAATTGAAATTAAACTTGGCATGATTTAAGTTCATACTACGGAATAACACATAGGATACTTTTTATCCTCAAATTCTGCACAATTGCCTTGAGAGAGGGGATGAAAGTCAAAATGTGTGTACTACAGCTATAATTCATTAACGCGTGGTCCGATTTCATTCATTCTTTTTTTGTTAGAAAGCAGATACTTTAAAGATTACCGGCTGATCTCTGAAAGGCTGGGTTGATTTTGATGGGATTTTCACTGGTGGATGTCTACATTTTAATGTACCTAAAAATCCGCCAGTGAACTTTTAACAGTTTTAAGCAAGGTATGAGCTCAAAGGAGCTTAGGAAAAACAAAGAGTTCCCGCGGGATTTTTAAAAACCTAAATCCACGGGCTAAAACTTAAAGTCGCGGGCATCCCCTAGTCAAAAAAAATCCTTTGCGTCGCGCAGTCGGTAAAATGATGACATAAAAACGCATAAATAAATAAACACATAACCTCTTACGCTGTACCAGCTGTACGCATTAGTAGGTACTTACCGTCTCCTTTCTGTCGTTACTCGTTGGTAAAAACAGCAATGAAGTTTCCTAAATAAAACATCTATCTTCATCCATCTAATAAAATCGTGACATTTCCCATTTATAGGTAATGTCGACTTACTAATATACCTTGCGTCTTCTGGCAACGTAAAATGAAAGGTGCTTTTAGAGAGTTTATTACATTTCTAAGTAACTGAGTTTCATTGGATTTACATAGCGACCACATTTAAAATATTTTTTTCCACAAAGCGATGTTATTAACATCTTCCTCCACTTTTATTAATATACAGGCTATTATTGGAGCTTTAAGCTGTAAGACCGTAAAAAAATTGTTTAAAAATTGTTAAGCTTTTTACACGACTGCGCGACGCAAAGGAGTGGTAATGTGTTTATCAGTCTATGTATGCATGTATGTATGTTTGATCCTTGGCACTCTAGAAACCAAACGCGTGGGCCGATTTTAATAAGTGTAGCGTCGTTAGATTCGCAATGCCAGCGCGAGTGTCAACAAGAACATAAAATTTGAAAAATTCGAAATGGTGGATTTTGAACGCCATAATGTGGGGTTCGAATTTTGTTTTTTTTTCTTCAATTCCTATCGTATCAAATTAATGGGTTTAGAAAAGGTGATTACGAAAATATATTTATTTTGACTAAAAATAGTGTGATCATACGTGAAAGGTAAAAAAATTTATTACGCAATCGAGTTTTTTCTTTTCTTAACTTCTTCTAATATTATACTTACTTGTAATAACTGAAATTTCTGAAGCGCATTCATGATCAATCATCAAAATGATGAAATTAATTATTTTTCAAGTGTGTGTGAATCGTAACAAATTCTGTCGAAGTGACACATAATTTTCCAGTCAGTGTAAATATTTTGTACATGTCAGCAACAGGAGGACCTAAAACGTTGGTAGAAAATCATTTATTTTTAGATTTTTAAACAGACCAATTAAGAATACCAAATGTTAAGTGCTGTATGTACCTTTAAAAGTAAATCAGCAACCCAGCAGTAATTCTTATTGGTAAGTTTAGAGTGCCAATAAAAATCTAATAAAGGGATAAAATTAGAATAGGTTAGCTTAATATTAAGTGAAAAATATTAAAAACCAAGCGCAATAAGGTTTGAGTTCGTCCATAAGTACATCTACTTACGTTGGCGAAATAAAAATCGGTAGTAATAAATGTACGACTTTAAAACTAAAAGCTTTAAAGTCCATTTTATTCTATATGCTTAGTCTCACTTTGCAAAGCTCGAAACTTTACTAAATACTACTGATCGAATCACAGTGACTTCAGAGTAAAGTGGACCTAAAATGGCTTTTATTAAGGTTTGAGTTCGCCAATACATTCAGGATTCGAAAACAGCCAGCGCCGCGCCCCAAGCAGAAATGTTGTAAAATAAATATTCGAACTATTGAATTACGACTTTAAAATAAGAATTTTTGGGTTCATTTTGCTCTGAAGTTATTGTGTGTCGATACTCGAATTTCGATCATCGTTGCCACTATGTACAAAGTCGGCATAAACGGCCTCTGACATTATACGTTTTCGATATTCGAAATCTATCAACGATGTCTAAACGTGCAAACTCATACTAAGGGTAGGATTTCCTCACATAATATTATCTACATAGGTAGATAGTGCTTCAGTAGGTTGCTAAAATAAACACGCAATTAGTAAGGAAGAAAGTGTAAGGTTTCGCTAAAAGACCGTAATTTCCGGTTCTGGCCCTGTTTGTGTGACCCAATTCTAATACAATTTTTGTCCCTATTAAGGGCGAAGAAGCGAGAATTTCGCAAAAATATCTGGAACTATACTCAGGCGCTATTTATTTTATTTGAATATAGGCCTTTGGGAGTCTTAGCTTTATTTATACCGGTGCTACTTGAACGAGTTTCCCAAATTGGAATCCATTTTATGTTTATGCTAGTAGGTACTCATACCTATGAATACCTACTAGCATAAACATAAAATTTGTTTCGAGTTTCGACCTATTACACGAATGGCCGTTTATTACGAAGCAAGATAATGAATGATGAATGAATGAACGAAGGAAGAATAGTAAACAAGGTTTAGGGGGACCGCTATCGAAAACTTAGCGCTATTATTATACTATCTAAACACAATCCAATACCAATACCATTTGTCCTATACTATTAGTATTAGTGGTTTAGTATTCAATATTTTTCAACTAGCAATGTACAGCGTGCATGTCGGATATGAATGATGATGTCATTTACAAAAGCACGCACGAGCGTGCGTGAGTAATATCGTACGTTCTATGACTCACGGATGGTGGGGGCGGACCGATCGCCGGCATTATATAATGGGTTGATCATGATGATGATGATGATGATAATGTTGTCATTACCAGTATTGGTGTGGTTAATTATTGTGATATATTTGGTTTGCCCTATTATGTTGTCGTTACCAACATTGGTGTGGTTAATTATTGTGATATTTAGTTTGCCCTATATAACGTTTGGTAACGACAACATAATATAGGGCAAACCAAATATCACAATAATTAACCACACCAATATTGGTAATGACAACAATACAGGGCAAACCAAATATCGCAATAATTAACCAATATTTGTAACGACAACAAAATAGTAACTTCACAACTAAGAGATGTTGACGAAGCAAGCGCCTCGACCAAAGTGTGTGCGATGACGCAGCGCACTGCCTTATATAATGCCGGCGATCGGTTCGGTCCGCCCCCACCATCCCTGAGTCATAGAGCGTACGATATTACTCACGCACGCTCGCGCGTGCTTTTGTAAATGACATCATCATTCATATCCGACATGCACAACTTGGACTCAATACCCCGCGAGCGGCGGGCTAGCCAGAGACAAGTTAAGGTATTTAGGCGTCATCTGATTGCATTACATTGCGGACTTTTAAAAATTACAGGAAATATTTTAATTTATTTTTCGCGTTTTTGGTATCTTGTCTGTAACTTTAATCATCACTACCATTATCTGTCTTCGTTTTTGGTAGCGGTCTCCTTACACCCGTTATGCCCCAACCAGACTCCACGAGGCTACACGAGGCAACGCGAGTGTGGAGTCAGGACGGTGCGCTCGTGTCCCCTCGTCTTCCTTCGCCTCGCCTCGCTGTCGCTCCACTTTATATGGAGCGACAGCGAGGCGAGGCGAGGTTTTCCGGGCGCGAGTATAAACATCGGCACGTATATCGAACGCTGAAGGAAAGTGGAGGGGTTAGCTAGGACGCCCCGCGCACGTCCAGTGTACAGTCGCGTTCTTAATTGTATTGTTATTGTGGTAAGTGGTTAATTTTTATTGTTATATTTTGTTAAGATTGAGTTTGTTAATTTGTTTTTTATTAAGTTTGTTTGTGACTTTGAACAGTGAATATGCCTAGAATAAATACTATTTTGAGAAGGCAGGCACAACTTATGTCATCATCATCATCATGATCAACCCATTACCGGCTCACTACAGAGCACGGGTCTCCTCTCAGAGTGAGAAGGGTTTTGGCCATAGTCTACCACGCTGGCCAAGCGGATTGGCAGACTTCACACACCTTTGAGAACGTTATGGAGAACTCTCAGGCATGCAGGTTTCCTCACGATGTTTTCCTTCGCCGTTAAAGCAAGTGATATTTAAATACTTAAAACGCACATCACTCCGAAAAGTTAGAGGTGCGTGCCCGGGATCGAACCCACGACCTCCGATTAGAAGTCGGTCGTCCTAACCACTAGGCTATCACAGCTATATACAACTTATGTACCTACTATTAAATAATTAAAGCAATGATTGTATTACGTGCGCGACAGTACCCATGCGCAACTAACCCCTCCACTTTCCTTCAGCGTTCGATGTACGTGCCGATGAGGATCGAGAGTCTGCATGGCTAGCACTCCTGCAACCTCCACTCGCCAAGACTCGTGCCGAGAGCCCTCTAGGAGGCGCCTCGCGAGAGTCTGGATCGGGCATTACGTATAGATACATTCACCATTTAAACTTTATCGCTTCGGGCGTATGTACTCCAAAACAGTTTAAAATTAATTTGTGTATTGCTTTAATTTGAACCGAGAAACTTAAATATTTGAACATTGTAGCTGGGCATTCGTCACAGTCTTACGATCCAACAGTTGGGAAACGCCTTTGATGTCGGGCAATGCCGCCGCCCATGTAGATATTTAAATTATTCTAAATGTTGAATGGAAGCAGGCGTTACTTTGCGGAATTCCATGATATACAATGAATATAAAATTATTTTGCTATAATCCGCTGTAACTCGATATAAAGAACATATGGCTGCCTTTAGAAACAACCAGCCTCAAAGATCTCATTTCGCAAAACATCTTTTGGATAGTGGACATAGGATAGACGAGGGTCATACATTTGAAATTTTACACACATGCTGTAAAAGTTTAAGACTGTGCGTGTTGGAACAATTGGAAATAGTTGGGCACAGCGGTAGAAGTGTCGAATTGCTGAATGAGCAAATAAATGTGTCATCTTCACCGTTGCTCAACATATTTAGGGGGCGTGGCCAGAGAGAAAGAGAAAGGAGGGTAGATGACTAAGCGGGGATAGTATATATAAGACCGCTCATTCGACACGAACTCACTTTGCAATCGTCCGTTGTGAAGTCGACATCTCCTGAAGATGCTCCGGTGTCGGAGCGAAACGATCGTCGAGTTTGTTTTGTGGTGAATTTGTGTGGTGTTGTGCCTACAAGATTGTGTGGTGTTGTGCCTACAAGATTGTGTGGTGTTGTGCCTACAAATTTGTCACTGTTAGCGGATTATAGCAAAATAATTTTATATTCATTGTAAATTATTCTACGCATATGATGTATAGTCTGTTCGTTTTCTTACGGTCGCCTTTTGTGTCTAGCCGCCTCCGCCGCGCGGTGTTTTGCCAAAGACACCGCCGTGACTTCAAAGCATACCGCGCGGAGTGTACAGGCAGAAGGGGTTTTGGCGTTTTATACCTACTCATATTTTTTCATTACAATTCTCTTTCCTTTTTATATTTTTTATATTCGTATTTTATTACAATATAACCATAAACATAAAATATAATATTCTCATGAACACGGGTCTTCTCTCAAAATGAGAAGTATTTTAACCATAGTCTACCACGCTGGCCAAGTGCTGATTGGCAGACTATTCGGAGATTCTGTTAGAATAGAAAAAAAATTACAAACAGAAAAAAGTCATAAAAATAAAAGCAGAATACTAAGAGCACCTGCGCCTGTACCGACACTAAGTTACCGAACGAACTATACAAGGGTTGTCACAAAATTGGTACAGGTGGGACATTATAAACGTGCGAACAGTCATGAAGCTGACAGATCATAGTGTTGTGACGGCTCTCCCTCGGTCTTTATAACCTGTTATCGACTATCGATAAATCCTCTATTATTGTTACACATCAGAATCAGGTTTTAGTTCTACTGAATGGTTTGAAATGAAACTTGGGATGATTTTAGTTCATACTACGGAGTAACATATAGGATACTTTTAATCCCGAAATTTAGCACGGTTCCCTTAGGAGAGGGAATGACAATTAAAATGTGTACTTAGTTATAATTCATTAACGAGTATTCCGATTTCATTCGCGACTTTTAAAAGCTTAGAAGAAACAAAGAGTTCCAGCGGGATTTTAAAAACCACGCGGACGGAGTCGCGGGCGTCCTCTAGTATGAAATAAAAACGATGAAACTCTCGCTTCGAAAACGAAGCACAGCTAGGTATGACAAAATAAAATTTGGAAAATAATATTATTTTTGTAGTGTAAAAGCTTTACTAGCCAAGAACATTAAGAGTACAGTAAAGTTGACCGCACAATATGTTTTGTTCCGGGAATTTGGTGCACTGCCAACTTTCATCTTGGCTACATCAACCGATTTTGAACTTCGGGAATCGTTAAGACTATTTTTATTGAGAGTTTTAAGTATTGAATAGAGTTGTATTTGGTTTGAGGTGTTTTGTAATTTAGTCAGGCCTCTTTGACTTGTCTGTGCAATAATTGAGCTGTAAGTAGGTACATATATAGACGCTACACCCGCTTTCGTTGGAAATTCAGTTGCCCTACTGCGTCAGATGAGATAAAAGATTATGCGATAGAAAGAGAGGTGCTTTGTAGGTGAGTATAAAGTTTAGGCACTAAACTGCACTTTATTGCGGGAAGCTTTTTATTAAATGTCTGTGTGAAGAGAGCCTTCTTTACCTGTCCTATTAAGTACTGTAATTTTAGGTAGTCCTTAATACTTGAGAGACGTTTGGACTATAGTTGGGACATTACAAACGTGCGAACTGAGTCATAAATCATTTTACCGGACTTCTCGCTCGCACTTACAGGCCTTATGGAACTAGAACTGCTTTTCTGGTGTTGTGTAACAGTAAATAAATTACGTAATTAAAAAAACTAAAAACCCGACTGCGTAAAACAAACTAGTTCTGGTAACTGAAAAGCAAAAAACAAGCTTTGTACTTTATAAACTAGAATTTGATAAGATCATAAACATAATTAATGTTAGAAAATGTATGGCATGCGGGGGCGAACTAATAGTCCTGAGTAGTTGGCTAAGTAATGCCCCCGCCTGCCATACATTTTCTAACATTAATTATGTTTATGATCTTATCAAATTCTAGTTTATTAAGTACAAAGCTTGTTTTTTGCTTTTCAGTTACCAGAACTAGTTTGTTTTACGCAGTCGGGTTTTTAGTTTTTTTAATTACGTAATTTATTTCTTGGTTTTTAGTGCAAAACTATGAAAAAATTTTAGATGCATATTTTTACAAGAGACAGGCCTGTGTCACTCCGCGTGTAGGTATTAAAAAACATACCTACAGGCGGCGGCCATTACGCAAGGGCCAATCTAGTAGGCTGCCGCAAGCGAAGAAAGACACGCGCGCGCGCTATTTGTTCGACCACGTTCAACTTTCTCGATAGTTGCAAGATGGACACAAAACGAAAGAGGCACTAGGTACTAGGCAGTTCTGCCGACTTTTGCCACCGAAACGATGTAATGTAAGAAATGTAGAAATATAATATTATAATAAGTAATAATTACAATTAGTAATTAATAATAATTAATCACTACATAGTATAAAACAAAGTCGCTTTCTCTGTCCCTATATCCCTATGTATGCTTAAATCTTTAAAACTACGCAACGGATTTTGATGCGGTTTTTTTTAATAGATAGAGTGATTCAAGAGGAAGGTTTGTAAGTAGAAAAATTGGACCCGGTAGGTGGCGCTAATAGCGTGCAGGACGACGTCTGCCGGGTCCGCTAGTAGCTAATAAACCTTTTACTAGTAACCCGAACTACGAAAGATATCGACAGAACGATTAATCAATCAATTTCTCAATACAGCGCGAGCCCATAAGAATTGATGTTCATGTATTAAAGTATAGCGCGTTTAAGACCACTATTTTTTTTTTTTTTTTAGACCCCGACGTAGTCGAAGTCAGCCGTTTTCCCCCGACATGGTAGTCGGAGACCTTGTGTATCGTGCTACTTTTAAATTTTCTAAAATTCTTTTATATTATTTTGTTTTCCTAATGTTAAGTTATTTTTTTTTGTAAAAATTTTGTCTATTATTTATTATTATTAAGTTATGTGTTGTGTGTGTTATGTTGTGATATTGGTGTATGTATAGTGTTACTAGTATGTATGTTACCTATATTTTTTTCTTATATTATTATAATATAACGTAAATATAAGTCTTTATTTACATACTAAGTTGTTTTTTGTTATATGGTTGTGTTTCTGACGGTTTTAATATATGTGGTATGATTAATTTTGAGGTGAGTACGGTAGTTATGTAAATAAAATTAGTTTTAATAAATTTAACTAAAAAATTACGGTTGAAATTGGTTAAAATATATTATTTATTTTTGAATAAATAAATTTTGAATGAATTTACTAATAATTTATGTGTATATAGGTGTACGTGTTGTATAATATATGTTTGAATGATAAGATTATAATATAAGTGTCTGAAGTGGCGATTTTATGATAGTACCAATGCCTAATAGTACATTATTAGATATTGGTTGTCTAGTGTGTGATTGGGAGTTTAATTTTTGTTTTAATTTTACATGTACTAAGAATTTTTAAATTTTACAATTAAATTCGCTACTTTTTAGAGTTTAATCCCTGCATATCTACATAAAATACATCGTCCTGTTTCATACCAACGGGTTTCGTGTATTGTAATGTGGTAGGATATGACAGGTTTAGCAGTAAATATTTTTGAGCTGTTTGTGCAGTCCACGTATTTTCCGGTCTCCGGCTTTGAACGTCCTCCCTCCCCTTTGAAGTCCTGGGCGCCCTCAAGAGTAAGCAACCTTCGTCCTTGCCAGAGCGTCCCACTTTTTCCTTATTGGACAACATTCGTCGAAACTATTATGGTTTGTCTGATTTAGTTTGGCGCTCTGGCAATTACGGCAAACCGGCTGGTCACCGGCCAGCCACGCTGGACATTCACTGCGCAGGTGGTGGCCCGGGCAATGGCTACAGGCGTCCGTGGTTTCCTTACAAAGTTTCCGGCCATGTCCGTACCCCAGACACCTGGAGCACATCACTAAAGGTGATTGATCCTTGACCACCACCCGCTGCAGATCTACATGCGCCTTCCCCGCGCTTGTAAGACTCTGCCATACCGGCGGCGACACCTGTAGGACTACATGGCTCTCCAGCGGGTTCCTAGCCTTTCTGCGGTACCTCACGCTAGCCCTGTAGTCGCCTTCAGGTATCGCCCCCAGTAAGTTAGTGTTCTGGTTCTTGAGGGCGCCCAGGATATCGTCGTCGCTATTTATTTGAAGGACATTGTGCAGTATTATAAGGGGGTCCCTATTTTCCTTCTCCTCTAAAAGCAGTGTTGGGCTGCCAGACTTGAGCCTATCTGTCACTTTTGCTAGTTCTTCTCGCGTCTGGCAACCCAAAACTACTTTTCCATCCCTGGCTTTTCGCAATCTGTCCACTCTTATTCCCGATACTTTTGCGTTCACGGCTGTTCTTATTTTGTCTATGACATCCTCACTTGTGTCAAGAACGTCGTTAGATGACACAAGTAAAGAGTGGACAGGTTGCGGAGTAGTTTGCTGCGCTGCTGGTCTAGGAGTTGCAGCCATGGCAGCATACGAGATGCCGTCGAGCA
This sequence comes from Melanargia galathea, assembly GCA_920104075.1. Classification (NCBI taxonomy): domain Eukaryota; kingdom Metazoa; phylum Arthropoda; class Insecta; order Lepidoptera; family Nymphalidae; genus Melanargia; species Melanargia galathea. The sequence goes on from OV049876.1 coordinate 4,017,120, forward strand.
CTTTACTTTCTAAGTTTTCATTTAACTTAGATACTTGCTCTTTGACAGCACTCATATCCTGCCTAGCTGCAACCACCAATTCCCTTTGATTTTTCAGCTCATTTAGCACCTCCTCCGCAAGTTCGGCAGAAGCAGTCGGGTCGCCAGCGTTGGACTGCACCACATCGCTGAGCCTTATGGCCAGTGTGAACAATCCATTGAGGCAGTCCAACACTGTCTCTTTTATAATGGTTTTAATATTTCCCGACTGCTCTAAGTGAAGTTTAGCTACCTGGAATAGCTGGTTTGCTACCGCTGGCAGATCTTCGAGCGGGGCTTCAGTTGCCGAAGTTGCGAAGGAGGATGCTTCCTTACTAGGTTTCGCAGGTGGACGCCTACGAACCTCTGCGTCATTGAGCTTCGCGCCTGCGCTGCTGACGCTCGCCGTCTTTGGGATTTCAGCTTTGGACTTTAAGGACATTGTAGGTTTGCGATAAAGGGACACAACCTTAACTTATAATACTACTAATATAATCAAACTGATTGGGAAGTGTAAAAAGCTTCCCAATCGTCAATAATTGAATACTAAACTAGATTAAAATAGTTGGGAGGTGTAAATTGCCTCCCAACGTCAAAATGAATTGCAATAATAATACCTAACCTACTTAAAAATAATTGGGAGGTGTAAATTGCCTCCCAACGTCAAAATTTTGATAATAATAGTAGGTAGGAACACCGGTTACCGGACACGCACCTGTTATCGTCCACCGAGCGGATCACTCTTAAGAAACGCTTAAAAATAGAAACATTATAAGACTTACATAAAAACAATGCATCTCTATGCCAACTTGAATGTCTTATCAAGACACAGAGAAAGAAAAAATTCTATTTCACTTAAGTTTCTTTGAAAACAAAGCGATCGAATTTTGAGTATGCAATTAAGGAATGAAAATGAGCCGTGTGGAGCAAAAAAATTAGTGGCATGCTTCAACTATCACGGGAAGTTATTAATCATTTTACTATAAGATTTAGATTGATTCTTCTTTGTAGCACTTACTTATGTTTCATAAAATACTGTGAACGTGTTTTTTTACTTTTGATTACATTAGAATACAAATAAAAGGGGTGGACGACAACTAGTTCACCATTTTCTTAAGAAAACCTGTTATCGTCCGGGCGGTCAACCACAGGTTCAGCGTCTTAATTTTAGGTAGTCTTGCTATCAATCGAGGTGTGCACAAAATTGGAATTAAGTTTATTAATTCGAATCCTATACACATACACTAGTTAGTGACTAGTCTTCGTCCACTTTTTTCTCATTGTATATAAAACTATGGGTCTTCAAAATCACGCGTGGACGATATCTAAATTTGCACTGAATAAATATTCTAAGTTTCGACCGCCAAGCTATTATTTGAAAATAAATAGATTTAGTAAAAATATAAATAATTAAACTTGTTTGACAAAAGAATTACCTTATATTTTATGTGTTTCTCCTTGGAACTTTGATATATTTATAAGTTAAGATAGTATTGTTGATCATTATAATTTGTGGACGAAATTTAAAATAGAGAATCTGAAGTGCACCGGTTATCCGTCCACCTATATTTTAAACTGTATGAAAAACATATATTTTTTAATATTATGTTATTATTTAGGCGAATTTTGATTATTACTCATATCTATAATTTATTTTTTATTCATCTACAAGTTAGTCCTTGACTGCGATCTCATCTGATGTTAAGTGATGATGCAGTCTAAGATGGATGCGGGATAACCTGAAAGAGGTACAGCAAAATCCGTACCCTTAAACGCTAAATGACTTGGAAGTAAGGCATACTAGACTAGAGACAATTTTGAAATTATTAAATTGAATTTACCAAATTGGTCTGCCGAGAATCAAGTAGAGGACCTTCCACTAATAAGACTTACCCCTGCGCCATGCCAGGGAGGCTGCCAAATTATATGTACCTACTTTTATATAATGTAAGTGCGATGTGGTAAAAGACGATGCAAGATAGATAGGCGCAAAGTTGGTAAAGATATTATGTCATATTGTATACTCTATAAACCGCGTTAACAAGGCAATAGTTTTTTATCTGTTTTATTTTAAAACAAGCAGTTGACTGCTATTGCGTATGCGTAGAAAGACCACATCACTTTGTATAAAGTTCTTTATCACCCTGTGAAAGTTCTGTCAAAATAGGTTCAGCTGTTTTGAAAAGTAAGTAAATATTACGAATAGACAAAAAACAGAAAACATTTTTTTTATAAACGGTTATGTGGCTTTTTAATAATGTATAAGTAAACATAAGTTCACTAATAAAAACCCATATATTTCGTAAAGACGGACAGGAAGTTAATTTTAATTGGTATAGATATTAAATATATATTAAAGTGGTGTTAATATTACATATTCTATTACTTACTCATTACATGCATACTTTTTCATAGTAAATTTCTCATAGAAATCAGTGGACGGATAACAGGTACAAGGGTGGACGATAACTAGATTTAGTGGACGATAACCAGTGAAATCGGCATTTTGAGCTTTTTATTAGGATTAAAAAAAAACTAGTTATCTGACTAAAAAAATACTAACATGCAATGAAAATAGACTATACTAGAAGTATATTTTAACAAGTTTTTGTTTAATTTTTTTTATAGAACATATATTTTCACCCTCTCAAACTCAGTAACTCCACTAAATGGACGATAACCGGTAAGAAAACCCTACCTAACCTAACTCAGTCTGATTGGGAAGTGTAAAGAGCCTTTCAATCGTCAATAATTAAATATTAAAACTAAGTTAAAATTATTGGGAGTGTAAAAAGCTCCCAACGTCGATTAAATACTAAATTTAAAATATTAACCTAAATTAACAATTTTTGGGAGGTGACCACTATTAGCGCCATCTGTTGAACACTGGAAACTTTAATAAGGTCCTTCATAATATTATTGTATTATTTTAGTGTTAGGCGATTTAAGGTTAAATTATTAGTGCTACAATAATTGATGGGAAGGGGGGAGGTGTAGGGGGGATTATGTGGAATGTAGTAGAGTGGAGTGGGAAGGGATCTTAAATAAATTACCACCAATTTACTCACAGAGTAGTTGTTATTTATTTTGTTTTCTATGATTTGTCACTCCAAACTGATTACAAACATATAGATTGTATATATTTTCGTATTTGCCTTTTAAAGCCCTTTATTTTGATACCCCACTCGAGGGTCTTGAGGAAAAAAAATTTTTTCAGCTCGCACATTAAAGTGCATAAAATCCGCCATTTTGAATTTTTATTAATTTTATGTACCCAGTAACATTTGCGCTGTTAAGACAAATCTAATGACGTATCATTTATCAAAATAAGTTGAGTCGTTGAGTAGTTACGAACTGACATAGGAAACGGTCATTTTCTGTGATTTATCACTCCAACTTATTTTCAAATATATAATTGTATACATTTTTGTATTTGCCTTTTAAATCCCTTCATTTTGATACCCCACTTGAGGGTCTTGAAGAAAAAATTTTTTTTCAGCTCGCACATTAAAGCGCATAAAGTCCGCCATTCAAATTTTTTTTTTAAATTTAGGTACCCTATAACACTCGCGTCATGAAGACAAATCTAATGACGTATCATTTATCAAAATCCGTTGAGCCGTTGATTAGTTACACGCGGACGTAGGAATGGACATACATACACACAGGTGAAACACATAACCCAGTCGGGTAAAAACACATAACCCACTCGGGTAAAAAGGAATTGTCGATAGTCGATAACAGGTTATAAAGAGTGAGGGAAATCCCTCACAAATCTTTGATTGTAATTTTTATGGCTCAGTTCGCACGTTTGTAATGTCCCAATTATAGTTACAACAGCACTGGTTAAGCAACGATGACTCAAGTCAGTAAAAAGATTGTATTGGGACTTTGGGGATCTTTTATTTTTCTCCGTGCCTTGAAGAGCAAGTGCCTCACTAAAATCGTATAGTCTGTTCGTTTTCTTACGGTCACCTTTTGTGTCTAGCCGCCTCCGCCGCGCGGTGTTTTGCGAAAGACACCGCCGCGACTTCAAAGCATGCCGCGAGGGGTGTACAGGCACAAGGGGTTTTGGCGTTTTATACCTACTCATATTTTTTCATTAAAATTCTCTTTCCTTTTTATATTTTTTTATATTCGTATTTTATTACAATATAACCATAAAATATAATATTCTCATGAACACGGGTCTTCTCTCAAAATGAGAAGGATTTTAACCATAGTCTACCACGCTGGCCAAGTGCGGATTGGCAGACTATTCGGAGATTCTGTTAGAATAGAAAAAAAATACAAACAGAAAAAAAGTAATAAAAATAAAAGCAAAATACTAAGAGCACCTGCGCCTGTACCGACACTAAGTTACCGAACGAACTATATATAATTATTTTATCTATCTATCTTTTTGTAGTCGAGATGTACGGAGGAGATCGCCTGGATGTGGGATACAGGTCGATTCCAATTAGTTAATTGTTTATTTTCACATGAAAATCACGACATGAAATGAGACCAAGGCCTTTCCATTTCGTCCCGTGTAAATAATATAAGAAATACAAATTAGAAAAGCTCGCTGGCGCAGCTGTTTCACCCAATTTGCATAATGAGGGTAAAAATTGAGCTCTATAATTGTATGGGCATGTTTTTGTTCGTATTTAGATATTATTAATTAAAATAAATGTAAAATTTAGTCCGATCCCACCAAAGCGAGGAGTTACTTAAATGCTGGCAATATAAACAAAGTTCTACAGCCCTGGATGGGCCTTGGCTTCAAGGCCCATCCAGGGCTTCCAGCAAACTTCTCCAGCGGAGGCGGTCAGAAGAAGCTTCCTTCCAGCTCCGAACCCCCAAAACCAGACCAGGGCGCGTTTGGAACCCTCGTAGCTTTAGTTTTAAGTTTCCGTAAGTAATTATCACCATTGCCTGTTCCTAAATTGACGTTCAAAAAGTGTACAGTGTACCTATAAATAACTAACTTTGAATAAATGAATTTTGAATTTGAATTTGAAATTTGAAACCCTCATATCCCTTTCCACTCCGTCAATCCACCGGCCTCTCGGTCTTCCTCGGCCTCTACGACCGTCCGGTTTACTGTCCAGCAACTTTTTCTGGGCTCTTGTACCGTCCATACGTTGCACAATGCACATGTCCCGCCCATCGCATTCGTGATAGTTTAATGGTTTTGACAACGTTCGGCTCTTCAAAAAGTTCGTATAGCTCGTGATTGTACCGAATGCGCCAGAAACCATTATCTTGAACAGCGCCGAAAATTTGTCTCAACACCTTATGTTCGGACACTATGAGACTGTTTTCATCTTTTTTACTTTGCTGGCAATATTCATTGTCCCTAATTATTACTTGGACAACTTTTTTGGATTCCCTTGGAGCCTTACCCTTTTTGATAATTTTTCAACAAGCGCTCGAGCCATCGGGCCCCAGGGTCTCCACCACGAAGGGCGTAAAATGAAGCTCATCAAAGTTTTCTAATTGTTTCGCTGCTGAGGAATCGTTGAAGTTTTAAATTTAATTGTACTTAACTAAGTAATTTTTAATACAGATTTTAGTTTGAATTTAGAGTTATTTTAGACAAGCGGCTGTCAGCGACTTCGCGTGAATATTGATTTTTAAAAATTCCTTGGGAACTCTTTGTTTTTCCTTAGTAGTCCTCATGCCAGTGAGAGTCTCGTTAAAATCGATCCAGCCTTTCGGAAGTCAGCCGGAACAAATAGAAAAACAGACAAACACAACACACGTCTGCTTAAGATGATAATAATCCATACGTTCAAAGGTTCCTGTACAATCCGGGTTCCAAGTTATATGGAATACTGAGCGTTGTGATTTCTGATCTACAAAACTGATGACTTTGAAATATTTACAAGATAATCTTTAAAGTATCTCCTTTCGAACAGAAAAATAATGAATGAAATCGGACTACGCGTTAATGAATTACAAAGAGTCGACATGAAACTCAGAAGTCGATCATGAAATACAACCCACGGCACGTAAGTCGAGCGGTGACCTTTAATGCGCAGAAGTCGAAAATGAGGTATCTCGGGGTGTGAGGGGGTCGCGGGGATCGTTCGTAAGCACTGATTAACTCTCGCGGATCCCTCGTAAGCGCTGTTTAGCTCTCTAATCGTATTGTGTCCCGCTCACTCGTACGACGCTGCGCGCACTTGAAGGTCACCGCTCGACTTACGTGCCGCGGGTTATAGCATCTTGATTACACTGTGTCACTCAATATACAGTAGGTATCTTATTAACAAGTTCCGGGGTCAAGAACACGATTCCAAGTGGCAACCGTAGGGTGAACTTGGTAAATTGCCGAGCGGGAACGTGGGACATTAGCAAATGACACCCTTTGAAATGCAGGACATGTCCGTCCGAAGTTTAATATCGTGCCTCGGAGCCTTGCAGCAATTAAGACGGCGATAAAGTTGCGTTAGATGAAAGTTCCTCATAAATCCCACCTCCTTTGCAATTGACCGTAACTAAGCATCATTACTTGATACCCGTTCATAAAGACAATGGATACGCTGCTCAAATATTTTCGTTTATGAGATATCCCTTGATTTTCTGTTTGCTCTAGAACATTTCCGGTCTTCGTAATATTGTAAATAGTTGTGAGAGAACACAAAAGTTTATTTCACGGAGCGACTATCATATTTCATTTCATTTCATTTATTTTTAATCGTTTGACTGTTACAATAATGGATCTTAAAATTAGGTATACCTAGTAGAAACAGTCTACCTCTGACAGGCATACGATATAGATGTAGAGAGATTTATACGACATTTTGAAATTTTACAGAGGTCACATAATTTTAAAGTTATTACAATAATTATTAAATGGTAATGTTATATATGTCAAGTAATTCTAAAATTTATAAAGTATATTGTGTCCCCAAATCAAGTTTAAGTTTAGGATAAAATCATTGCGAACAGAATTTATTTATCAAAAATGTGTGTGAATCTTACTCATCATATTATGTTATGTGAGAGCCTAACGTGATCTCCGGATCCCACAGGGAACTAGCTTGGATCAAACTAAAGTGAATTTCAAGCGAGATGCTTATGCAAAGAGCAAATTATAAATACTCAGTTTGACAGAAGACCAAAGGAGCCTATACTTTGATCATTCAGCGGGCGATGGAGAGAGCTCAGAGTTCCTCTACCTGATCAAATCAGAAATGAAAAGAAAGAAGACAAAGAACCAGAGTCAGAATAATAGACATAGCTAAGTATGAATGAGCGGGACACACTTCGAAAGGTATAGACGTTGAGGTTCCAAGGTGACGGAATGGCGACAACGCCACCCACCACACCACTACAGACTTTTAATGTCCCACTGCTAGGCACAGGCCTCCTCTCTCATAGGAGAGAGGGATTTGGAGTTTAGACCCGCCACGCTGCTCCAATGCGGCGGGCTTTAACGGATATTGTCACATTATAGTGATAATAACCGGGAGCGACTGCTTAACATGCTCTCTGAGGCACAAGGCTGAAACACCGCTAGCTTCCAACTCCGGGCTGGCACTGAGAATTTCCTGACAGAAAACCCAATACATATAAACAATTATTTGCCCGACCCGGGAATCGCACCCGGAACCTCGTGATCTACGTTCGAATATATTAACCAATAGACCAACGAGGCAGAGCGATAGCAGCCGCGCCCATTGGATACAAGCGGCGGAAGACCGCAGCGAATGAAAGTCCCTACAAGTGATCTATGTTCATCTATAGGTTAACGACGACAGCTGCAGTGGTGAAGAACTTTGGCCACCTTTCGAATAATAACAAAAGGTACGTTCGCCACTCGTCTCTCGTCGCCCTCATAATATTATTTAAGTTACCTAATAAATTATGAAAAGTGTCATTTCCACTCACTATAAATCCACATTAGGCCGCTATCCCAATTCCCACTGGCGTTTTGCGAGCGTTGGCGTTTCTCCAACGTCTGCGCAGCGACAACGTCGCGTTGACGCGACGTCAACGTTGAGAGTGTCCAATAGTAGGGGAGCCCAAGAGGGGATTTTTGGTTTTACTCAAGCGCGTCAGATTAAGATAAGAGAGGCGAGATTTTGAAGGAAATGATACAAAAATAACAAAAAATATATAAGCAGCCGATTTTCACAAGCCGAAGTTATAAAAAAAATCAGCCAAGTGCAAGTCGGGCCTCGCTCTTTCAGGGTTCCGTACATAATTATGAACAATATAATATTTTGGGTCTAAGAAATATTTAATTTCCGAGCTAGACATCGCAACAAACCGTGAAAGAAAAACCCAAAAAAATGTTCGTTTATTTTGGTCACAGCTTATAAACTATTTAATAAATCGTTGTTTTCAGTATTTGTTGTTTAAATAGAGCATATAGTACATAATATACTGAAATATCATATTCCCAACTAGTTTAGTTTTTGAGATAGCCCCCGTCACAAAAATGGTCTAAAACTGACAACTTTGATGGCCTCCCATTCCCTTATTTTTTGAGATAAAATTAAAAAAATATATATTTGTACTCTACTTAATGAGCTCTAAACAATGATACCCCACAAGCTAGGGTAAAGAAAATTTTTTTTTTCCGGCTCCTTTTTCATGTATGGGAGCCCCCCTGAAAAATAATTTAATTCAATTTCTAATTCAATATTTGATTTTGGGTTAACGTTTTACACTAAATACCAAAATTTCAGGTTTGTAACTCATTTCGTCTGCGAGCTAGAGATCTGTGACCGGCGGACAGACGGACAGACAGACAGCCGAGTGACATTAATAGGGCTCCGTTTTTTACCCTTCGGGTACGGAACCCTAAAAATCGTCTATTGAAGATGAGAGCGTGCAGCTAGAAGCTTTCCCCACCACTGAAATGGAAAACCTTAAAATATAACCTTTTATTCTTCCTATCAAGTAATCTATAAAATCTACTAAGTCCCGACGACGCTCGAGTAAATCCACATTTAGCATCCTCGGCTCCCCTACTATAATGGCAACTGTTCACGCTTCGACTTCGCAACGTTAACGTAGCGACAACGCTGCACAGACGTTGGAGAAACGCCAACGCTCGCAAAAAGCCAGTGGGATAGGGGCCTTAGACTTTCTCGGTAGGTCTTTACAGCGTTTCAGCCATAAAACAAACTTGCCTGATAGAAGCATAATTTAAAGGAATGGTCATGGTTATTGGTGTGTTTCTAATTAAACACGATACGTGGTAATATTATTATCAACCTTTATTAGCTACCTGTATGTACCATAAAACTCTACATCATCGTTATTTGTTACTATCGGCAAAATAATTAATTATCGTTGAAAATAAGAGAAGACATTTATTGTTTTAATCATAAAGGAAAAAGGGGTGGATAACATTAAAAAATATATTTATAAAGCTGGCTGTCCACTATGAGTGCGAATCCCTGCCTTGTATAGGTATCTATGCCATCTGTGCTCTTGTAACTTCGCATCATCTGCGAACACTATTGATCCACAATCTGGTGCAAAAAAATGGTGCAATCACTCATCACAGTGCTCGACATTGTTGAAAAATGATTACTATCGTAACACGATTAAGTACGTCAAAGTAAAAGAGATCTATTAAACCGACTGTAAAATCGTGCTACAAAATATACGACTTTAAAACCTTTAGATCCATGTTATTTTGATGTTAAAGTGTTTCGAAACACTATAAATTTCCATGTGCTATAATATACTTACTGTCCGAGTACAGAACAACAAGCCATAGCAACAAGAAAGCAGCAATAATCTCAATCACTTCCCATTGGCTGACTCTCTATACTTTTGGCTTACTACTACTACATTGTTGGCAGTAGTAACATAAATTCAGCCAACAACAGCCATTTTCGTAATCGAAATGTAATTTTTTCACAATTTTATGATTGCTAACGCAACATTCCACTGTTCGTAAGACAGCGCTACAGGTTCGCAAACAAGTGTTGTCTGTGTTGGCAAACTCAGTGGACGCTCAGCTTTGGGAATAAGTCGACTGTCAAGAAAAGTTTGCACCGTAAAAAATTGTTCGATGTATATTTTTTTCTGACCCCTTTATTCAATAAAATATATCGGGAATCTTTTTACTCTGTTTACTGGACTGTAGTAAAATGAATAGAGTCATTCGGGGCAACTGTGCGCACTTTTGACTTTCGAGACATAGGTACTATGTTTTAAGTATTAAAGCTAATGAAATACAAATATTTTTTTTAGATAGAGCATTTATCTGACTATAAATGAAAATAGAAAACGAAATAAATCATAAGTATTTCTTTTTGCAAAAAACAATTAAAGAGAGAAACTTGCCCCGTATTGCGGGTAACCGTGCGCACCCCTACGGGGTAAGTAAACGCATATGGGGTAAGTAAACACATTCCTAAGTGAAGCATACAAACAATTATAAAACCTAGTTTTTTTTCTCTCCATTTTCTTGTAATGAACTACAAATTCTTCCTCTTGTTCATTATTGAATGTTGGCTTAAAGAAATTGAATTGAATTTGCAATTCAATTGCTTTAAGCCAAATCAAAAGCAGCATTGAATCTGTAACTCCCCCCCTGTTTAAGTCTTTTGAGCAGAGAGGATTAACTTATACCAATGGCATTTTCAGCTCTTCTCTTATTTTTTCCATTTTGGATAAGCTCTTTAGCCTTAGCAATTTGTTGTTTTGTGATTGATGCTAGTTCGAGTTTTTTTTACTAACATAATTAATTGTTCGCGGCATGATGACACTAACATAAAAAATAATGATATACACACGAGGTGTAACAGGTACTTAACCAGCAAATCAACTAAGTCACCACTCATTTTTTACTAAAATATTGCTCATGGCGGTAAGTGTACCACATGCGCACACTTACCCGCGCATACATTCCCTAGGGAGCCAAAATTAAGATTAATGTTGATACTGGTTTATGCAACAAACATAACCTCAATATTATTTCTCACATAACTATAAGAATATGTTCATAATCAAAGAAAACATAACTTACTATTGAATCCGAAACTTAAACGTGACAGGATTTGTCAAAATGCCAAAAAATACCGATGAAACTAGTAAATTTAATTAATTGCGAATAAAAAGTTAACAAAACGACACACGGCATAATGTCATGTCAAAACTAAGTCACCACTCCGGTGTCCTTATTTCATCCAAATAGACCCCCCCTCCCACACTAGTTTCGGAGATATACGCGGTTCGCTCACTTACCCACTGCACTCATTTACCCCGAACGACTCTAGTGGTTACATTTTGTGTACGATATTATTTCTAAGACGAAAAATAAATACTTAGTTCTAGCTTGGAGTTTCAGCTTGTCTAGTTTCGTTAGAAAATAACTGAAATTGTTTGGATTCTTTTTTGGGGCAGCCGACTTTTCTCTATTCTTAAGGCTTTTTAGGCAAATTATTTATTATTGTATCAGATATAGTCTGATTTTTAATTCCGTGGAATTCTGACGTTTCTTAATGTTACCAGAGATAAAATAGATTCCACAAAAAAAAACTTACTTACATAAATAAAAATTTATTGCCTCATGTAGATATGAAAAATGCCTGACAGATACTTCAGGTAGGTAGGTACTTTAGTTTGGGATAAAATCGAACTTCTGCAATTGGTAACTTTGGAAGTAGAATATGAAACATACTTAATCTTAGTAACCCTGTTCTTCATACAAATAACTCATTCTATTTTTAAATGACAATTTTCAGAATTCCACTTGCTAGTGTCATCATCATCAGTAGGTATTATCAACCCGTTACTAAAGGGCACGCGTCTCCTCTCAGTGAGGGCTTAGGCTGGTAGTCCACCACGCTGGCCAAGTGCGGATTGGTAGACTTCACATGCCTTTGAGAACATTATCAGGCGTGCAGGTTTTCCCACGATGTTTTTCTACACCGTACAAGTATAAATTTAAAATTTAATAAACCCCTGATATTTGCCATTTTGTGGCGGCGGCCATCTTGGATTTACATAGTGCTATTCTTCTAGTCAAGCCCTTTCATTTGATACCCATATTAAGGGAGTTGTGAAAAATATGTAATTTGTAATTTTGTAGCGACGGCCATATTGGATCTATTTTTATCAAACATAGCTAACAACACTCTCGACTAATTCACCTTTCAAACAAAAAAAAACCGCATTCAAATCGGTTCACCCGTTTGAGCGCTACAGGGGAACAGACAGACAGACACACACACACAGAGACAGGTTAAACTTATAACACCCCGTCGTTTTTGCGCCGGGGATTAAAAAGCAAGTGATATTTAGCTGTTTAAAAGGCACATAACTCCGAAAAGTTGAGGTGCGTGCCGAAGATTGAACTTGGTCCCCCCCGAAAGGAAGTCTTAACCACTAGGTACTCATAACCATCACCACTGTAGTAGTATAGAGAAACATAATATTTGTCGCGCAGAGATCAATCGAAAGCGAGATTCAAGGATTCGCGCGCGGAGTGTATAGAGCATGCTAATTATACAACAGTTGCATAAATTACTATTAGGCACCGCCCCTGGAATTATTAATGAATTTTGAATTACACATTTGACGAATACCTACCTAACTACAACCACAATAAAAGATAATTTTCCAACCACAGTCGTCGTATGGCGGCGAATAGTGATGTGTCACGAAAAAGACCCATAATTCACGAACACAAAAAAAACCTTTACTGAAAATCTTTTTTTCGGTCAAACTTTCGTTTGGCCCTGTTACCAACAGTGATTGCTTTTCTTTATTCACACCTTTTTATAATAAAAAAGTTGGGTAGACCTAAAATTAAATTATATAAGTTACCTACCCTATTATAAATTATAATTTAATTTTATGTAGGTAGTCAACCTTTTAACCCTTTTATCTACAGATGAGATTTCAATTATTTCTGAGATATGCGTTTGTAAATAAATATGTAAAATAAATAAATATAGGTAAATATGTATAGTATACAACTATACATCCTACTAATATTAAATGTGGAAGTGTGAATGTTTGGATGTTTGGATGTTTGTTACACTATAACGTCGCAACTATTGAACCGATTTGGCTGAAATTTTGAGGGAAGATAGATTATGACTTCCTGACTTAAAACATAGACATATTTTTATCCTGGAAAAATCCACAGTTCCCGCGGGATTTTGAAAAACCCGAAATCTATATCTACAGCTATAGGTAGATTACTATAGCAAACTTCGTTGATAGTAGGTATAAAAATTGGAAAAGGGAGCGGGAACGGGAACCGGAAATCCACGATTCCCTCGGGATTTATTTAAAACCGAAATTCACGCGGGCGAAGCCGCTATAGTAATATATTAATATAGGTAATCGTAGACTTGCCGTGTCTGTACATTGTTTTTGCAAAAAATGACTGGGAGATGTTAGAGATAAATAATAGAATGTAAAAAAGGAATTTTTAAAATTTTTGTCTCTTTGCATGTTTATCTGTTTGTCAGTATATTTGTGCGCGCATCACGCAAATACTACTGAATGGATTGAAATGAAACTTGGCATGGTTTAAGTTCATACTACGGAGTAACATATAGGATACTTTTTATCCCGAAATTCAGCACGGTTCTCTTGGAAGAGGGGATGAAAGTCAAAATGTTTTTGTCAGAAAGGAGATACTTTGAAACATTGATTAGTAACAGTCTACATACCTACCTATTCACGAGCACAAAACATTGTTATTAAAATATGAATAAAACTTCTTTAATATACTACTTTCTGAACTGAATGATCGTTAAGCTTTGATTGAAGTGTCGAAATGAACTATAAGGGTTTGCTATCCATCTTGTGGATTTATCGGAGGCTTTGGTAGCGATAACCATCGCCGTTTCTAAGCAATAATAGTCTAGAACATAAATATTAAACACTACTTACTTACAAAGAGATTCCGATAACTTTATCAGCAAAAATATTGCGTCTTTTTGATCCAACCACGCAAGAGCTTACCGAATAGGGTCTGGAAGTTAAATATCTGTGTGTGTTTTTGATGAAATTAGTATCACGAGATAAAAAACTTAACTAGTAGGTACATAGCAGAACGGCTCACGAAAGCTTTGATTCCTTTCATTTTTAACCCCCGACGAAAAACGACGGGGTGTTATAAGTTTGACGTGTCTGTGTGTGTGTGTGTGTCTGTCTGTCCCCTGTGGCGCTCAAACGGGTGGACCGATTTGAATGCGGTTTTTTGTTTGAAAGGTGAATTAGTCGAGAGTGTTGTTAGCTATGTTTCATGAAAATCGTTAGCTATGGTTCAAGATGGCCGCCGCCACAAAATAGCGAATGTCGGGGGTTTTTAAATTTTTAATTTATACTTGTATTCTATTCAATTAAGTAGCATTATTCAGTACGAGTAAATTAAAGTTTAAATCATACGAATAGGTTAATTACTTTCAGAGTTTTAGTTCTTACTGATTTCGATTCGATGCTCCAGACCAAAGCTCATTACGTAATGAAGTTAACCGGGTGGGTCATAATCATCATGATCAACCCATTACCGGCTAACTAAACAGAGCACGGGTCTCCTCTCAGAGTGAGAAGGGTTTTGGCCATAGTCTACCACGCTGGCCAAGCGGATTGGCAGACTTCACACACCGCGTGAGAACGTTATGGAGAACTCTCAGTGACATAGCAGGGTCATAATAATATGTGACAACCACAAACAAAGTCTGCTCTACTTTAGGATATATTTACCTACTTCAACTCTGTAGCTTTCATAGTTTACGAGTTTTACCTACCTCATCCGACACCCAAGCCGAGATTAAATACCACCACCACCACCACTACAGCCTTTTAACGTCCCACTGCTGGGCACAGGAATCCTCTCTCATAGGAGAGGCGGGCTCTGCTCCAATTCGGGTTGGCGGGCTAGGAATTCGTGTCTAATTCACAGGAAATTCGTGTCAAAAGTTCCAAACAAAGTTCTAGTACCTACCTACTAGTCGAGCTCCAATTTCATTTTGTTTGAGAAAATTTCGTAGCAAGTTATTTTTACTGTCGAGTTTTCTTTTATTATTTATATAACCACAATTTTATATTGTCAAAGGCGAGACGAAAAATCAGCGTTGAACCATGAAATTGATTCAGTGATTATGGTTATTCGACTGCCTTTGTGGGTAGTCAACTCGGTCTTCGCTTATTGTCGCTGGCAACGACATTTCGAATTTGATGTTTTGTACTGAATAATACCTAAGTATACGTACAAAATTTTTATCCAATTTTATCGGGCGTTTAGCTATCGGGGGTTATTCTTACAAACATTTTTATTTATGATTAGAATTGTAGGCATAATAATACCAATCAATAATTAATGTCATAGCATTCGACTCTAACCTACCTATTGTATATTTTTTCTTAGTTTATAGGAAAGGTTTAGACCTTAGAATAAATAGGTAAAGAAAGGCAGTCGTCGACGCGGCTATAAGCCGTTTTTAGCAAGCCTAAAAGACTCGGTACGTCTATCGTCGCGTCAGTGCTCAAGGTTCTCATGCGCTTGTGTGCGTGTCGGCAAATGTAATTACAGGGCACACATGGGTTGGTTTATAGCTTACGTTTCGAGCGGAAATTTGTTAGAAACTTCCATTCTAAGCGTAATAGTTCGATGGTTTAGACTTATTAAAGTGAATTAGATTACGTATAATTATATCTACTTATTATTAGATTAAATATAATATACTTATTAAATCTACCTATCTATACATATTATGTATAATAAAATCGTAGAATTACTGTATTAAAGATTTTTGCAAAATAATAAATGGGGGATGTTGGGGATAAGTAATAGAACGTAAAAAAGCTATTTTTGAAATGTTTGTGATTTTTGAAACAGACAAACAGATGTCTGTTTGTTTGTATGTTTGTGCGCGCATCACGCAAAAGCTACTGAATGGATTGAAATGAAACTTGCCATGATTTAAGATCCATACTACGGAGTAACATATAGGATACTTTTTATCCCGAAATTCAGTACGATTCCTTTGGGAGAGGAGATGAAAGTCAAAATGTGTACTTAGCTGTAATTCATTGACCCGTGGTCCGATTTCATTCATTCTTTTTTGAAAGAATAATCTCTGAAGGTAATCTCTGAAAGGCTGGATCGATTTTGATGGGACTTTCACTGGTGGATGTTTACATTTTTATCTACCTAAGCATCCACCAGTGAACTTTAAAAAGTTTTACCAAGGTATGAGCTCAAAGGAAAAACAAAATGATTCCCACGGGATTTTTAAAAACCAATTAACATCCACGCGAACGAAGTCGCGGGTATCCGCTTGTATTATAATATACTTAAAATGAATTAAATTACGTAAAAATGAAGTATGAATTCATGTAAAGCACAAATTCCTCATGATTATTTACGAGTATTTAAAGGCTTCTGACACATGAGTATACATACATCTATCTACCTACATAATATGTGCTTCTGATCTGAACCCACATAAATCTAAATATTTTCATATACTTTGCCGGCGGCTGCATCAGTAAAAATTACATCGGACAGTTATTGCTAAAGGAAATGGGGTTTGGATTGGTTTTTATTGCTGAAAATATACGTATAGGTACCTCATACCTGCCTACGATTTTTATGATTTATTGGTTTATTCGTTAGTCCAAAAATAATGTAACTTTGGAATATTGAGGGTTAGAAAAACTGAGGTTAGCTATACATTGCCTTAACGGGAAATAGAGAGGTGGGCCTTTTCTCTTTGTCCTATTCTTTGTACATAATTTCTAGGCAATAAAGTTTTTTTTTTAAGTTTGCTAATTTTTAGCGGAATTGTATAAGTACAAACCCTGTAAAAAAGCACTCTGTATATTATGGAGATGATATTTTTTAATAAATGTATTATTTTATAATATTAATATTACTTAATTTAAAATAAATCGACAATCAACTGTACAAAATCTATACCTACATAATTATGTATAATAAAATCGTAGACTTGCCGTATCTGTACATTAAAGATTTTTGAAAAATAATAACCGGGGGATATTAGGGATAAGTAATAGAATGTAAAAAAGCCATTTTTGACATTTTTGTCTGTTTGTTCGTTTGTCTGTTTATCTGTTTGTCTGTTTGTCTGTATCTTTGTGCGCGCATCACGCAAAAACTACTGAATGGATTGAAGTGAAACTTGGCACGATTTAAGTTCATACTATGGAGTAACATATAGGATACTTTTTATCCCGAAATTCAGCACGGTTCCCTTGGGAGAGAGAATGAAAGTCAACATGTGTACTTAGCTGTAATTCATTAACGCGTGGTCCGATTTCATTCATTCTTTTTTGTTAGAAAGGGAATACTTTAAAAATTACCAGCTTATCTCTGAAAAGCTGGATCGATTTTGATGGGAATTTCTCTGGCGGATGTTTACATTTTGATCTACCTAAACATCCGGCTGTGAAATAACAGTTTTTAGCAAGGTATGAGCTCAAAGGAGCTTAGGAAAAACAAAATGATTCCCACAGGATTTTTCAAATCAATATCCACGCGAACGAAGTCGCAGGTGTCCGCTTGTAAATAAATAAGACATTAATATCAAAAGCAATAGCAGCCAAGTATGAAAAGAATAATTTTTCCAAATTTAATTCTAGGGGCGGAGGACGGATTTTCGTTTGAAATTATTGGAATGTTACCAAAAGAATATTTGCCTTTATGAGTATGAACATGAATAGCATTTTTTATTATAAGTTAGGAATACCTATTATTATAATACGTGATCGTTTTAGGGAATATACCAAACGCACAAGCGAGCATTTCGATATGCAGAAACTTAAATGACAAAGAGTGCATAAAACGCAGCTGCTGCCAGATAGATTTGGACAAAACAAAATACCTAACAATTTTTGGCCCGACCCGGGAATCGAACCAAGGACTTCGTCATCCAGTGATGCTATCTCGGAAGCTACCGAACCGATTTTGATGAAACTTGCACTGTTCCCTAAGTTTCAGTAAATGAAAGCTATTAATCGATGACTTTCTAAGGTCGTTGCTATTAATGGTCTATACAATACTAAAATAGTTTCACAAATGGTCTATACAATACTAAAATAGTTAGACAAACAAACATCATCTATACTGCATACCTACACCTATGAAAGTATACTTATTTATTTGGAAGCCCTTTTAGATTGTTATCATACTTGTCGGCTCGTTGATATTGTAGTGTGAGTGGTCGAGCATTGCGCCATTACGTCATTATAGGAGAGAGGGCGCAAGCAACGACACATTCCGATCTGGGCTCTCGACGAGAGCGCTGCTTCGTTCGTGCGGTGTACTGTGTTATATAGGTTGTGTTGTACAAAGTAGGTGGTATCGTGCGATGTGTGTCGTGTAGATTAGATTGGTCGGAAGAGGTTCGGTAAAGGGGAGGTGGTGTACCGACTAGGTAGGCGTAGGGTTAGTCAGTTAGTGTGTCAGTTAATGAGAAGGCTTCTCAATTAGGCCCGTACCCATGTGACGCCCACAGCAAAGTAATTCGATCTACCTGATAATGAATAATGATAATACTAGAATAGCCTTCTGATGTCGTCACCTGGTCCATCACTGGTCATCGCTGGCGACATCAGAAGTGGGATCTGAAGGGCAAATTGATGAGCCGGAGCCTTTAACTGCATTTGCGTTTGTCGGTCTCCTTCGCGGCACAAAATCCTTGTAGAACCGGTGTTGTGTGCGCGACGCGGGTCGTTTTCATTTTGTTAAGATTTCGGTGCCGCGATTCTTCTCGTTAACGAAAGTATTGCGAATAGGCTATCGGGTGTGCGTTATAATAAAATTGAATTACCGGTATTGAGAATTCAAGTGTTAAGTACCTTGCAAAGGGTCTAGCCGGATAAGTATAGCGAATTGGCCCCCAAATGACAACCTATATCGAAACTTATGTTTCAATATTGGCTTGGTGTACGAACGCGATTGACACCAGTTTTAGCGCCGTGCTCCGCTTTGACCTTGAGTTATTAAAAAAAAATGAGCGCAACTATGACTATCATTCAAAGTGACATATCTCGGAAACTATTAAAGCTAAAAACTTAAAACCAACGTGAGGTTTTAGGTAACCTTTAAGAGCATATTTCGAATTTTTTCTAGATTTTTCGAATAGTTAAAAGTATATTTTTTTTAATAAAAAAAAATATAATTATTATTATTCCTGTGTTTCTTATGACGGACATTCACTAAAAAAATATATATTATAGTACTTAATATGTACTAATACTCGTAAAAAATTCGTTTGAAAACAAATGGTGTAACACTTCGAAAAAAAATAAAATTCGACCCGAAATAAATGTATCAAAGAATACGAGCTAAACAAAGACATACGAATATAAACATTAAACACTTTATAAATTATAATCATAAAAATCAACCACCACTACAGCCTTTTTAACGTCCCACTGCTGGGCAAAAGCCTCCTCTCTCATAAGATAGAGGGATTTTTATAGCTTAGACCCGCCACGCTGCTCCAATGTGGGTTGGCGGGCTTTAACGATTATTGTCACAACTGATAGTAATAACAACCCGGACCGACTGCATAACGTGCTCTCCGAGGCATGGGGGTGAAACCGCCTGCTTCCAACTCCAGGCTGGCACTAAGAATTTCTTGACAGAAAACCCAATACCAAACAATTATTTGCCCGACCCGGGAATCGAACCCGGGACCACGCGATCTGCGGTCGGCTATGCTAACCACTAGATCAACGAGGCAGTTCATCATCAAGATGATAAAAAACTGATTAGTTTAATTTAATTAGTATTAAAAATTGTGTGCTTTATCTTTGTTTTTATGATTTTTATGATGATGAACTGCCTCGTTGGTCTAGTGGTTAGCATATTCGACCGCAGATCGCGTGGTTTGATTCCCGGGTCGGGCAAATAATTGTTCGGTATTGGGTTTTTCTGTCAAGAAATTCTCAGTGCCAGCCTGGAGTTGGAAGCAGGCGGTTTCACCCCCATGCCTCGGAGAGCACGTTATGCAGTCGGTCCGGGTTGTTATTACTATCAGTTGTGACAATAATCGTTAAAGCCCGCCAACCCACATTGGAGCAGCGTGGCGGGTCTAAGCTATAAAAATCCCTCTATCTTATGAGAGAGGAGGCTTTTGCCCAGCAGTGGGACGTTAAAAAGGCTGTAGTGGTGGTTGATTTTTATGATTATAATTTATAAAGTGTTTAATGTTTATATTCGTATGTCTTTGTTTAACTCGTATTTTTTGATACATTTATTTCGGGTCGAATTTTATTTTTTTTCGAAGTGTTACACCATTTGTTTTCAAACGAATTTTTTACGAGTATTAGTACATATTAAGTACTATAATATATATTTTTTTAGTGAATGTCCGTCATAAGAAACACAGGAATAATAATAATTATATTTTTTTTTATTAAAAAAAATATACTTTTAACTATTCGAAAAATCTAGAAAAAATATGAAATATGCTCTTAAAGGTTACCTAAAACCTCACGTTGGTTTTAAGTTTTTAGCTTTAATAGTTTCCGAGATATGTCACTTTGAATGATAGTCATAGTTGCGCTCATTTTTTTTTAATAACTCAAGGTCAAAGCGGAGCACGGCACTAAAACTGGTGTCAATCGCGTTCGTACACCAAGCCAATATTGAAACATAAGTTTCGATATAGGTTGTCATTTGGGGGCCAATTCGCTATACTTATCCGGCTAGACCCTTTTATGTGAAATTTTTAATTGATGGACACACCCACTTTACAAATTTTTGTTTGACGTTATATTAGATGAGTTTTTGCGTTAAGTCGTGATATTTTAAAGGCAGGTTGTGCAATGACTGCGGATACTTTTTCTATTTCAAAGTGTAAAATAGTTTTCGGATATTGATACGGATATACCAGATGAGGATAAACCGCGACTATTGTCATTGCTTAACGAAAACTCGGATTTCTCGATTAACGGATTACCGCGTTTAAAGGTCACAACCGGAAAACTTAAGATTAGTTTAGTTGAATCCTCGTAAACGGTTTAGCGTCATATGCACCGCCTTTGATTTACGGCAGGTGGTTCGTGATAAAATTAGCGAGATGTTATATGCGGGTAACCGACCCAAATGGAAATGTGAACTCAATTGTTCACCTTTTTCTAGGAATTTTTAGTTAATAAAAGCGTGACGGTACTGAGCGATTGTGTGTGGGTTTCCGAGAATTGATCGGCCACACTGTTACCGATTGTATCGGATCAAATTGCGCGTTTATGTGGTGTTAACTATAACTAGTGTTTAGATTAGAAACCGAGATAGTTTTAGGGGCCTGGCGGGCTGCCTAAGTTTTTGAGGGCTTTTTGAAGTAGGGCTGGCGATCTCGGGTATACCGATTGCTGAGGATAATTAATAGTCGCTCGAGGACGATCGAATGTCAGGGTTGGCCGTGAAGGCTGGCGAGCTGTATGTCGATAACAACGGACAGCGCTAAGCTGATAACAAAAACCAACTAACAAAAAAAAAAACCAAAAAAAAAAAATCGTGATTAATTGAAAGTAAAGTTCTACAAATACTCGCAGAATAATTAAATACCCGCTATTGAGATGAGTGATTAGTTTGACAAATGGTTTTGGTTGCTAACCAAATTCTGTTGTCCAGGTACCTTCATCGATGTTCAAAAGTAAGCAAGTTCGAAACGTGGTTGTGATAAAGCCGTAAAGAGGTTGTAGTTCTTAAAATGGTTCATCAAGATGATGATATGATAAATGATAAATGGTTTACACGATTTGAACTAAAGAAATAGGATTGCGTTTACGGGAAGTAGTTCTTGATCAATTATGTTAGAAAGTTAGACGCCGCCGAGTTTCTTACTGGTTCTTCTCGCTAGGTTGCGGCATTCCGAACCAGTGGTAGATTCGTTTTAGTGTGAACATGTAATTGTAAACGTAGGTAACTTTAACCGTGATATTTGATTGAGGGTTTGCGATAGCAATTGCACCCTAATCAGATGAGTGTTGCCATTTTCGGGACTTGGCAGGGAAAATGACGTGTGCGTGTGTGATGTAGTTAATTAAATGGACTGGCCTATATGGGTCGACGTTCTTGAGCAGATTATGGGTTGACTGTGATTATTATTTTGACTATGACGATGACTTTGACCATGTGTTACAAGTGAAGGGCGCTGACTAGTTGTGTGTGTTTCATGTTGTCTATCCTGGTAAGGAAGTGTCGTCCGGGCCAGACTCAAGGGAGTTGGTTGAAAGGACACACTCCTTCCAGATGTGTATTGCGATTGACAGCTGAAGTGATGACTGACAATTGACAGATTGAAGTACTGACTGGTTGGGTGTTATATTAGGTTCCTGAGTCTATCCTGGTAAGGAAGTGTCGTCCGGGCCAGACTCAAGGGAGTTGGTTGAAAGGACACACTCCTTCCAGATGTGTATTGCGATTGACAGCTGAAGTGATGACTGGCAATTGACAGATTAAAGTACTGACTGGTTGGGTCTGCTATACGTCATCACATGAGATGGTGGTTGGTTGACGCGATTGACAGCTGATGTGATGATTGACAATTGATACATGACAGACGGAGGTGACCTAGAAGCAGTGAAGTGTCAGGGATGGGCGAGCGTATTTAGAGGTGTACTTCACCTGTGTGTTGTTCTCTGTAGACATCCTTGGACGCTGGCAGTCGCACGGGGACGTGCGAATGTCAGTATGGCCGTGTCGGCTCGTTGATATTGTAGTGTGAGTGGTCGAGCATTGCGCCATTACGTCATTATAGGAGAGAGGGCGCAAGCAACGACACATTCCGATCTGGGCTCTCGACGAGAGCGCTGCTTCGTTCGTGCGGTGTACTGTGTTATATAGGTTGTGTTGTACAAAGTAGGTGGTATCGTGCGATGTGTGTCGTGTAGATTAGATTGGTCGGAAGAGGTTCGGTAAAGGGGAGGTGGTGTACCGACTAGGTAGGCGTAGGGTTAGTCAGTTAGTGTGTCAGTTAATGAGAAGGCTTCTCAATTAGGCCCGTACCCATGTGACGCCCACAGCAAAGTAATTCGATCTACCTGATAATGAATAATGATAATACTAGAATAGCCTTCTGATGTCGTCACCTGGTCCATCACTGGTCATCGCTGGCGACATACTTATAATATTATGTGAATATTTTGCAGTTCCAATGATATTACATACAATACTGTCAAATCGATAATCTCCTTTTTTGAAGTCGGTTAAAAAAGGCTATTCAGTAATAGCAGGAATACGTCTGCAAACCAAGTTAAATTTTGACTGCAGTCGGATTGTTCGAAATGTTCAATGCAAAGCTGAATTGTTGTGTGTGTGGGTCGCGGGTGGCCTCAGAACGTCTGTGGGCGTTTTAATGGTCTCCTGGCTATGCACAATTTATATCACTCCATCCGATCTCACACAGCTGTGATAGCCTAGTGGTTAGGACGACCGACTTCTAATCGGAGGTCGTGGGTTCGATCCCGGGGCACGCACCTCTAACTTTTCGGAATTATGTGCGTTTTAAGTATTTAAATATCACTTGCTTTAACGGTGAAGGAAAACATCGTGAGGAAACCTGCATGCCTGAGAGTTCTCCATTACGTTCTCAAAAGGTATGTGAAGTCTGCCAATCCGCTTGGCCAGCGTGGTAGACTATGGCCAAAACCCTTCTCACTCTGAGAGGAGACCCGTGCTCTGTAGTGAGCCGGTAATGGGTTGATCATGATGATCCGATCTCACATTTACTGCCAGATTAAGCCAGGGCAGGGCTTGTAGCAAATTCTATCAAGGGGCCCTTGGTTTGCTTGGCATCAAGTTAATGGCATTAAATAAAACAAAACTGCAAACAAACTTTTCTGGATTTAATTTGGGCCAATTTAGAAAGCTCGATGACAATATCAGGGCATTTCCCCTTTAGTTTTGCAATGTTGCTAACTTACGTGCGGTGCATTACTTACTTTTAGAATGTTTTGACATTTTAAGTTATATATATAACACTTTCGTGGTTAAGTATTGTCCCTACATTGATTTGAAAAATATTGTCACTCTTCTATTCAAATTGATAATTTTTTTACTGTCAGAAAGCGTTGGTGCGCGGTGCCCTCTTCCATTTTCTTCTCTTACTACCTACTTACTACGTGGCTAACCATATGCTCACATTGAGTGACACCGTTTTGGAAAAAATCTTTTAACAAATTTTGCAATCAAAGATAAAGAGACTGTTCCTATTGCACTACAGGTTACTAGTTAGGGCTAGTTGCAGATAGTTAAAGTATACTTTAAGGTACCTATAACACCACAGTCGACTGCTATTTATGGCGCGCGTACCTCAGTCTGCCTTTAAAGTGGGTATTCATCATCATCATCATCATCATGATCAACCCATTACCGGCTCACTACAGAGCACGGGTCTCCCCTCAGAGTGAGAAGGGTTTTGGCCATAGTCTACCACGCTAGCCAAGCGGATTGGCAGACTTCACACACCTTTGAGAACGTCATGGAGAACTCTCAGGCATGCAGGTTTCCTCACGATGTTTTTCTTCACCGTTAAAGCAAGTGATATTTAAATACTTAAAACGCACATAACTCCGAAAAGTTAGAGGTGCGTGCCCCGGGATCGAACCCACGACCTCCGATTAGAAGTCGGTTGTCCTAACCACTAGGCTATCACAGCTTTTTAAGTGGGTATTAGATCACCAAAAAAATGACACTTTGGGTCAGCAGAAGTCAGGATCCTTTATTAACGGACGCATGACTTTTGTACTAAACCCAATTTCTTTGTTCTTTGAACAAGAATTTGAATTATTGTAAATTTACCTTAAATGCCTGAAGTGCAAAGATAATGTTAATGGTAAAGCGTATTGCTTGTGTGTGTGGGTGGCCACTGCATGTGTGGGCGTATGAATACTTTGCTGACTATGCAAATTTTTTTTTTTTTTTTTATATTCACACATACACTCACGGTCGTCTGTTCCTAAAGTAGGCAACTTAATGCCTGTGTTATAGGTAACAACCGACTGATATACATATTTACATATATACAATATAGATATATATAATTTTTTATTAAATATATAGTATAGTATATATATAATACATACTTATATACTTACATACATACACCCAGACTCAGGGCGGGAATCGAACCCGCAACCCCGTGGCGGAAAGCAGGGTCACTGCCAACCGCGCCAACGGGTCAGTCGTTGTGTTGCTCCATCCGATTTAACTCTGTACGGAACATTAACAACGCGCGACAGTAAAGCTGGTCTCACAGCTGTACCCGTACGGGTCACAGCTGTACTGTGAACCGTACTCCCTGCCTTCCTCCCGTACTCCCTCTCTCCTATGAGAGGAGGCCTGTGCCCAGCAGTGGGATGTCAAAAAGGTTGTAGTGGTAGAAGTGGTTGATGTATAAAGTTAACAAGAAAAATTTCGTAAACTAAAACCCGACTACGCTTAATAATCTATACTAATATATAAAGCGGAACAGTTTGTTTGTTTGAACGCGCTAATCTCAGGAACTATTGGACTGATTTCAAAAATTCTTTCACCGTTGGATATGTGCGTAATCCTTGAGTGCTATAGGCTATATAATATGTACCACGGGCGAAGCCGGGGCGGACCGCTAGTTTAATATAAATGTGAAAACGCGGGACAAGCAGCTAGTGGCATACATAGACTGCTAAAATCATAACCCTTCCTTTTGGCTTGCCGTAGTCGCGTAAAAAGGGTATGTATACATATTGCGATTGCGAGTAGGTAGGTACCTAACTCTCCTTCAGACAATGGATTACAAAAAGTGTAATTATACTCCAACAAACATGACATGCCTAGAGCATCAAAAGTATTTCATTGCAGCCAATTACTTACTTTGATTTAGAGCACATCGTAAAACAGCTCCCGAAGAGCATAATAAGAATAAAACAGCACATCTGGCGGTAGCGCTATCGAGCGCTATTTCTGATCAAAGTGCAAAAATTCAGAATAGACGTCTTGTCCGTAAACAATTTGCGAGTGTAAAAGCTGGGAGTAAACACTTAACAATTCGTTATGGAAACGTCAAGGGCCATCTGCTAGTAATGGCATAGTTATAAAAGATTGCAAAGTGTATGTATGTACTTGGAGCCATAAGTGAACTGCTATAAATCTACGGTATGTACGTTTACGCCTCTCCTGTACGTAGGGAACATCTTTGTTAGCTCTTTATTTATTTCTTCGTTGGAGATAGATTTCGTAATAGGCGTAAACTCAAAATTAGATCTATATCTAGGTAGAACGCTATGGTTCAAGGGCGTCGCCAGCCGATGTCCAAGGGGGGGCAAGTTGATGATATTATAGTATGCAGGGAAAAGTACAAAGTATTGTTGGTACAGTCCAGAGCTTTTGAAGCTGCGAGCTCTTAATTTATTTTCGAATTAGAATTTTTCACTGACCTCGTTTCCATTTGAGCCAGGTTTAATTTAGTACCTACCTACTTAATGCAAAATATAGCATATTATCTATATTTTTTCAAATCTCTAATCTCTCTCAAATCTCTCTGCCCCTACCTGGCGACACCCTTGCTATGGTTCTAAGGAGTGTTTATGCATTGGTCCGGTACTGCATATGTTCATGACTGAACATTTAACCAGAGAAGATCAGTAGAAGAACCAGAGTCACAGATATAGACTCGATAAGAAGGGAAGAAAGAGATAAAGAAGAGAAAAAGAACAGACAGACGTTGGGGTCCCAAGATGCATTTTGACCTCGCATCGGAAAACGCAGTGGTGGCAGACCCCACACTAGGTGGACCGACCCCACACTAGGTGGACCGACGGCATCAGACGAGTCACAGGGAGCCGCCAAGACTGCCGCATGTGGAAATGCATTTCTATGTCGTTGCTGTTCCACGTACGCGTACGAAGCGATTTAAATCTTCTTTCCTCATTGCGTTTGGACTTGGCGGTTTGGTTTTGGAATACCCTTCCGAGATCTGTGTTTTCCGACACAATTTTAAGAAAACAGTAAATAGGCATCTTCTAGGCAAACGCGTATCATCTTAGGCTACATCATAACTTTCTATTAGGTGTGATTGTGGTCAAGCGTGTGCCTATCATATCTATCTATTTAAATAAAAATCAATGCCACTTTTCGTTGTAATTTTATAACTCAAGAACGGGCTCACCTATCCAAACCAAATGTTTAGGCTTTGTTCGGACTATTTAGTTATCGGTTTATGTGAAGTTTGCACAAAATCGGTCGAGCGGTTCTTCATTTATAACATTTTTATTTTTATCAATGGGTTCCTGGATGGTTCAAAAACAATTACCGGATAGGTACAGGTAACCCACTGTGTCTCGGTAGGTGGCGTTTATATCGTTGTCACCGGGCAGGATGGCGTCTGCCAGGTCCGCGAGTAATCCATAAAAAAGTCCCTAGAAGAGACTTATGCCCAGCAGTGGATGTCCATCGGTTGATGACGATAAAGGATATCCAATTAGACGGTATAGATGTCATTGTCAAGTAAACGTGTCATCGATGAAAAGGTATTTTTCTGAAATTATCTGTACACAAGACGCCCCTATTAGGTGTCGGGTGATTGGATGTGTGCACAAATTGTATGCCCATTAACAGGATTAACTATTTGGCAGTTTCGTATCAGTATTAGATACATGTAGGTACATACATAGGTGTTCTAATCCTCTATAGAGGCGACATACTTATTCCGAGAAAGTGTTAGTGACCCGTCACTCTATAAATCATATAACTGCTTTTGGAAACAAAGACAGGTAACAGTAGTGATTTAATTACTGTCAAGATATCACAAAAAAAACGCAAAAAATTCAAATAAGTAATTGTCCTGTATTTTTAAAACGTTCGCAATGTAACGCAATCAGCTGACGCTAGAGCTCAAGGAACGTTCGTTAAATACCTAAAGTTTTGCATGCTATACATCGCCGCGCCGCGTTGGAAAAATATTAAATAAGAAACCACTAATAGATATACTACAAGTGTAAGACAAAATATGGTTAATGGTATTGGATTGTGTTTAAGTAGTTGGATATACATATGTATATGTTACAGCCAAAGTAATTAATTGGCTTTTATTCATAATGACTGGCAATTATAAATAATATCTAAATTGTCCAGATATTATTCATAATATCATATCAAACCAGACATTATTCATAATAGCAGGTGAACGTTGGTCAAAATGATAAATACGGCCCGACTTGCTTCCTCTCTCGCATCTCATTCCTTTGTGGTGCGGCGTGATCACCACGATCTCGTAATCTAAACTACTCTATCCTAACTTAACCTAACCTAGCCTAAAATTCTTGATGTAGACCGTGCCAAAGCTGATGATAGAAACATTATAGGCATACCTAGCTGTTTTAATTTCTCCGGAGACACCTCAGGAGATAAGTGCCTCACGAAAATAAGTATTATTAATGAACTAGTGAATGCCTGCCACTTCGCCCGCGTGGACGCAGGAACTCTTTGTTTTTCCTAAGCTCCTTTGAGCTCATACTGTTAAAAGTGGAACTACAGTAATGAGTATTCATTTTTAATTTAATAGCTCTTTCCCATCCTAAAGTTTTCTCAATGGAAGTCCCATCAAAATCGGTCCAGCGTTTTGGAGACAGACAAACACAAATTTAAATGCATCCCAGATGATAATCCAGACGTTTAAAGGTTCCTGTGCAATCCGGGTTCCAAGTTATATGGAATACTGAGGATTTTGATGGCTGTAATTTCTAAACTACAAAACCGATGACCTTGAAATATTTACGGAATAATTTTTAAAGTATCTCCTTTCTAATAAAAAAAGAATGAATGAAATCGAACTACCCGTTAATAAATTACAGCCAAGTACACATTTTAATCCATCCCCTCTCTCAAGGGAACCGTGCCGAATTTCGGGATGAAAAGTGTCCTATAAGTTACTCAGTAGTATTAACTATAATCATGCCAAGTTTCATTTCACAGACCACGTAGCTTTATCTGCCCTGCCCCTGTGTTTTTATAAAGACGTAGGTGCGAAGGGAGAGCAGCCCCCGCCCGCCGTAGAAAATCTTAGGCACCCGTGCGAGCCGTAGCGGATGAGACAGGTCAAAGCTGTGGAGGTGAGCATGTGTGCCTGGGCTTTGCTACGCAGGGGCCCGGCGATGTGAATGCACTTCCCGCAGCGCCGAAGCCGTTGCAGAAGTAACTAAGTATGTGTTTGGGTGGTATATACTGTTTATTTGACGTTATATTTTGCAATATCTGGTGAACAGTTAAACATAAGTCCTTGTTTTGTTACTTTATCCAAGTCTTCCAAGATATTATATAAAATAGCTGAATATTATTCATAATAGCTAGATAATTTTAATAATTCTGTGTCAATTATTACTCTATCCAAATTGAGTTGATATTATTTATAATGGCTGGATAGTATTCATAATATCCTTATTTATTACTTTGGCTGTAACATATATAATAATAGAGCTAAGTTTTCGATAGCGGTTCCCTTATACCCTGTATTAGGTATATTAGGTATAAAACTACTTATACCATGATTGAATGAAGAGTTAACGGGTCGTCCGAACAATGAGCTAGGTACTGTCATAAATCATACCGAAGACCGTATGAAAACCTAAAGGCCAATGTCTGGAGGACTTGCAAGGAAAGTTCCAGTCATCGAAGAAATAATTGGCGAAATTGACATTGAAAAATGGACATCAAAGACTGTGAAAAGAGTAGAGGTAGGTACAGGTCGACCACTTTTTTAAGTTAGGTACCTACCTTCAAAGATATAAGTAGATGTAATTTTTTTTACAGGCGCGGAAATATCTTCATTGGTTATAAACGCGTCATGGTGGCGTCCACTGTTATGATTGAGATAGCATGAGTATCTTGGTGTTTTTCAAATCTTTCAAAAAATTTTTGACCTCACTGGCGCAGGGCTGAGTCCTGCGGTCTTATAAGTTGGAGGTCGCGCGGCTTGATTCCTGTAGCTGGGGCAATTCGGGAATTTATCACAATATCACAATCACACTAATATTATAAAGGCAAAAGTTTGTGTGTGTATGTTTGTTAACTCTGCGACTACTCAACCGATTTGGCTGAAATTTTGAATGAAGATAGATTATGCCCTTATTTAACACAATATATAGGCATATTTTTATTTTATCCTGAAAAAATCCACAGTTCCCACGGGATTGAAGACTGAACCTAAAATTCATACTTTTCCCATTCTGCTTGCCCCCCTCCCCCAGGCCCATCAGCTGGCGATGCTCTTGCATGTTACTAAGTACGTACTCTGCGAAAGTACGAACTTCTCGAAGTTGAGGTCTAATTCTCGGAATTAAATTAATTTATCGAAGTTACTCAAGTAAAAGTACCTACCTACTTACCTATCATTAGATAGATAAGTGGATCAAACAAACTAAAAGCTTTCTTCAGGTGACCACATAATGTAATTAAACTTGAAGGCAGTTGACTTTAGGAGACCCAGGAGTCCTCAACAAACATTATAAATAAATCGTCTACCCATTTCAGTAAGTAGCTAAGTACCTACCTACATAATGCAGTATCTACTTACTAATTATTATTATTATTAAATTCCCGAGATGAAATTAAAAGTTAATTTAGAACCGTAGTTTCCGTTTTTCCATTTATCAAACGTGAGGTAGGTATAAGATTTCATGGATAGTCAAGTAGTTTATTGTTTTTTTTTTTGGAGTTTATTATGTAAGTCTAGAGCATTCGATTGAATAGGTGGGTGGGGGCAATGTGCGGGCAACACATTTCCAAAAACCCATAGACGTTGAAGAGTGACCAAGGGGTGGTCCATTAATCACGTGAGATTTTTAGCAACTTTTTCAACCCCCACCCCCACACCTCTGGTGATAGGTATGTGGTGAGGTTTTAGACTAACCCCACCTCCCTACCCAAAAAATCACGTGTATTGTTTTGGTACAAAGTACCTATTTTAAAAATTTCAGAAAATTATCTCTAAGTACAGTTAGTATAATCTAATCTAATTCGTTTGTGATTTATTTATACTTAGGTATTGTGCAATGTAGCAAACAACCCTTTGTGCCATTCAGTGTACCTACTACTCTAGAGCCTAAGAAGTGATAAGTGATTTTTTTAGCTTCTCGCCCTTATATTCCTTTGCAATAAACATGCCTTCGTTTATGGCCCACATTTTTTGCCAATATAAGTCCAAAGGATAAACATTTCAGAACCTTTACGTGACCCACTCGCATAGTTTTTGCGACCGGCACGAACTACGAAGCTCTTCGGTTTTCAATAATGGCGGTGGTGGGCGGTTTTGTATCCGAATAAGAGCAAACATAAAGGTCACACTCATCACTACATAGTATAAAACAAAGTCGCTTTCTCTGTCCCTATATGATGCGGTTTTTTT
Source organism: Melanargia galathea (assembly GCA_920104075.1). Taxonomy (NCBI): domain Eukaryota; kingdom Metazoa; phylum Arthropoda; class Insecta; order Lepidoptera; family Nymphalidae; genus Melanargia; species Melanargia galathea. The sequence goes on from OV049876.1 coordinate 4,048,475, forward strand.
TAATAGATAGAGTGATTCAAGAGGAAGGTTTATAAGTAGAAAAATTGGACCCGGTAGGTGGCGCTAATAGCGGGCAGGACGACGTCTGCCGGGTCCGTAAGTAATACAATCTGTGTTTCCTTAGCTGTCTTAAAAGGTGATCAAGTCCCTTCTCGCAGAAACGCGTAAACGACGCGCTGTGCACGTCGCATAGGACATTCTTACCGCTTCCACCACCCACAATCGCTACTGCTTTTTAACGTCCCAATGCTAGGTAGGCACAGGCCTCCTCTCTCATAGGAGAGAGGGATTTAGAGCTTAGACCCGCCATACTGCTCCACTGCATGTTGGCGGGCTTTAACCACTATTGTCACATGATAATGATAATAACTGGAACAGACTGTTTAACTTGCTCTCCGAGGCACACCTCCAACTACCAACTCCGGGCTGGCACTGAGAATTTCTTGACAGAAAAACCCGGGACCTCGTGATCTATGTATAGTCAATTAATACGCTAACCACTAGACCAACAAGGCAGCTGACGAGGTGTCTTACCGCTTACAAGCCATGATTTAAGTGAACATTCAAACATAAGAACGTCTAAAGCGCCGGGGCTCGGGGAGAGCGTGATTTACGCGTTACTGCGAGAAAGGACTTGATCACTTTTGACAGCTAAGGACAATTGCCATTTTATGTCGGCGTCGTTTATGGTACGATAACAAGTATAAATTAAAAATTTAAAAACCCCCGATATTCACCATCATTTTGTGGCGGCGGCCATCTTGGATTTGCAATAGTGCTATTCTACTAGTCAAGGCCTTTCATTTAATACCTATTTTAAGGGAGTTGTGAAAAAATATGTAATCCGCCATTTTATTGCGGCGGCCATCTTGGATCGATTTTCATCAAACAGCTAACAACACTCTCGACTAATTCACCTTTCAAACAAAAAAAACCGCATTCAAATCGGTCCACTCGTTTGAGCGCTACAGGGGAACAAACAGACACACACACACACACACACACAGACACGTCAAACTTATAACACCCCGTCGTTTTTGCGTCGGGGGTTAAAAATCAGATTGCATACCACTAGATGTACCTACTTACATCCTGTACCTACCTACAATATAATATGGCAATACATAACAAAAAAACTGGTTGTCTGGTTTACGGACGATAATTTTACGTGATAATGTTTAAGAAAATTTTGCCTTTTTATCGCTTGTTCCGCGCTCTCGCTTGCACGCTCGGCTAGGCGGAACGTGACAATGGGACTTGCTTTTTAGTGCGTGCGGCCGGCGTTCGTAGACGTTATCACGTCAAAAAAGTGTGTGTGTCACACGGCAGAAGTGAAACTTCAGAAAAATATTTAAACTTTGTCTTTGACTTTGCAGGCTAAAATGGTGTCGCTTTTTCGTCTCATCGAATTTTCAAACGCAAAATCCTAAATAAGTTTCACTTCAAAAACATACCTACAATGGGGATACAGGTACAAGTCACGGCAAATAAGTCTAGCGTTGACCTTCAATGCGCAGAAGTCGAAAATGAGGTATCTCGGGGTGTGAGGGGGTCGCGGGGAGGGCGTGGGGATCGTTCGTAAGCACTGATTAGCTCTCGCGGATCCCTCGTAAGCGCTGATTGTCTCCAATCGTATTGTGTCCCGCTCACTCGTACGACGCTGCGCGCACTTGAGGGTCACCGCTCGACTTACGTGCCGCGGGTTGTAAATAATAAAAAGCGGGTAAAAGTTAAGCATAAAAAGACATTGCTTCTTTATTGTTTTTTTTTTATACGATTAATGCTTTCAGTGATACTGAAAATAGCATCAAAAGCAATTAATTATTTGTTTTCACTGTATAAATAGTTGATTCGGTTGTGCAAAATATCTAAACTAAAAATGATAGAATTACTTACGTTTGGGCCTGCAAATATTTAGTTTAGAGACTGTACAACCGAATAAGCACATATTTTATCTTTCTATATAAAATTCATATAAATACTTAAGTAGGTACTTTACTTAGAATATAATAGAAAAGTTTTTTATTCAAATAAACTTTTACAAGGACTTTTGAATCACCAGTGTACCAATTTTGAATAGAGTTTATTTGATTTGATTTAGTACATTAGTACCTCATTACATTGATCTCTAAAATATCTCTAAAATAAATTGACTCAGTCTGAAAGCAGTGGTATCCATCTTAAAATTTTCCTTGTGGATATTGCTACTCTTGAACCATTCAATTTAGATTATTTTAGAGTGTACAACCAAATTAACACAATTATACTGTGTAATATTACTTAATTAATTAATTTTTTTTTTCCATAATATAATGTTACCATTACAATTTACTATAGTTAAAAAATATTAAATTATTGAAATTGACAAAATTAATGCTTTTAATCTTAAGACACAAATTGTTAAACAAATTATTGCACATTTACTTAATTTAAATAAATTTTACAGTTACAACTTCACAACAACCAAGTTACGTTTATTATTGCAGTTAGGTATTCAACCAGATTGGCCTTTAAAAAAACCTACTTTAATAAAACTGTCACTGCAAAAATTTAAAAAAGGTGTTAAACATTAAAATTTAAAATATTTGTTTAATTTTAAACTTTAATATAATTTGACTGATTTCTAATACAAAAACTGTTTATTAAAGTTATTTAATTTTTTATAGCAGTAAGACTGAAAGTGTTTAAACAGTGTTGGACTGTATTTGTAAGCCGAATTAAAAATGCCCTAAAAATCCTTCAAGGCGTGTAGTCATAAAGCGAAAATTTTTCTAAGTAAGCTAAGAAAAATAGAGTAGGTATAATGTGGCCGATTCTGTTGTACACAATCTCTAAATCTAAACTAAAATGACAGGTCTAAATATATTCCTGTCTCTTTCACAATCCTCCCTGTTGAAAGGGATAGCACTATTTTTAAACTTGTCAATTTAGTTTAGGTTTAGAGATTGTGTACAACAGAATTGGCCACAATGTCTTATTGTTATCCTAGCTTTCTAATACATATGAACCTTACATTTAGTTTCTAGACCATAGAAATATGTATCATCACGGTCTAGACAGAATTGCATTTCAACTGCAAGCCAACTGCAATACTGCAGTTTTAATACAGTTTACATATCTGTGTTGCAACTTTACTTGCTGACCGACTGAACAGTCCATTATACTAGAAGTACACGTGGGCTGCGTCGTCGGTCGATAGTGCTGTCAACTGCAATCGAATTCTAACTGCAGTTTTACAATCGGCTTGCAGGCTGTCTAGACATTTATTTTCAGCACCAAACAATGCGATGATTGCAATCTCTCAATGGTCACAGATTTGAATTGGTGCTTTAATTTTACACCAATACAAATATATTTTAAGATAATGCTAATTGCACACAGACAAATATTATGCTGATAATTATATTTTTTTATTGTTCTAGACATAAAATTAAGCCAGTTGCCATTTTATATCTTCATTGTCTATGCTTTATCAATCACAAACAAAATAGTAAAATATAAAATTATACTTATTTAAAAGTAGTAATGACCCTGCAAACATCTCAATTTCAGAGTGAATTTTTAAGAATAAAATATGACCTATATAACAAAACACAAAGCAAAACAAACAATAAGAAGGCATACTTTTGACGACCTCCCTGGCGCAGTGGTGAGCGCTGTGGTCTTATAAGTGGGAGGTCCCGGGTTCGATTCCCGGCAGGGGTAATTTGGGATTTTATAATTTCTAAATTGTCTCTGGTCTGGTCTGGTGGGAGGCTTAAGCCGTGGCTGGTTACCACCCTACCAGCAAAGCCATGCCGCTAAGCGATTTAGCGTTCCGGTACGATGCCGTGTAGAAACCGATCAAGCGGTATACATACCCTCTTCCAAGTTAGCCCGCTTCCATCTTAGACTGCATCATCACTTACCATCAGGTGAGATTGCAGTCAAGGGCTAACTTGTAGTTGAATAAAAAAAACTTTAGTGAATAAATTAATTCAAATGGGTTCAATTACTTTAGACACTGGGGCTAATTCTGTTGTACACAATCTCTAAACCTAAACTAAAATGACAGGCCTAAATATATTCTTATCTCTTTCACAATGATAAGGAAAAGGAAAAGGATAACACTATTTTAAACCTGTCAATTTAGTTTAGTTTAGAGATTGTGTACAACAGAATTAGCCACAATATCCATTATTTTTGCATAAATTAACGTAAAACCAGACATTATGTTGCACTCTCTACCTTGAATATGTCCTGCTCATAAATGTTGATTGAAAAATCACGATCTCACAGACATCTTGCAGATGTTGACTAGAGTACTATTAAAACTACATATATTTTGCCTGTAACTGTCTGCTTGGAATTTGTCTTTTAAACTGCATTCTACAGAATACAAGCTATCTGTGGGTAAAATTTTATTAAGATCACTTCAGCAGTTGAAGACATACTTTCATATTCATAATCCAACCCTAGTTCCTATACTTATATTTATATAGATAAACTAGCGGACCCGGCAGACGTCGTCCTGCCCGCTATTAGCGCCACCTACCGGGTCCTATTTTTCTACTTATAAACCTTCCTCTTGAATCACTCTATCTATTAAAAAAAACCGCATCAAAATCCGTTGCGTAGTTTTAAAGATTTAAGCATACATAGGGACATAGGGATATAGGGACAGAGAAAGCGACTTTGTTTTATACTAAGTAGTGATGTTTGTCTGTTCGTCATTTGATTAAGTTGAAACTTGTCACCGAAATGGCTTGCATCCTGCAAATGGTCAGTGGATACTTTTCATGACAGAAAAAAGTTCCCCTATTATATATTATATATAGTTGGGACATTACAAATGTGCGAACTGAGTCATAAAGCAGATCATAGTGTTGTGAGAGCTTTCCCTCGCTCTTTATAACCTATTATCAACTATCGACAAATCCTTCAATCTATTATTGTTACACAGTACACACAACACCACAAAGTCGGGTTCCAGTTCCATAAGGCCCTATAAGTGTGAGCGAGAAGTTCAATACAAATGATTTATGACTTGGATTGCATGTTTGTAATGTCTCAACTTCAGTAACAAAGTTGCCTGTGTTTATATAGTTTGGATTCCATTTGAAAATTCTACATTATTCAATCATCAAGAACAGCCATTGCCATCTCTTTAGATATATTATCAGACATAGTATTCTGATTTTCCACCTCCCTCTCATCGCCCGACCACCAACTCTCATCATCGTCATTAATGAAACACAAGAATAGATCGTCTTCATAGGTCGGAAAGTAATACTCGGGCTGGTCCCATTTTTCCTTGGTTAAAATCCAGTGTTTCATTTCTTTTAAATGCTTCTCTAAATTCTTTGAGTCGTCAAACTTTGTTTCGCACGCTAAACATTGTTTTAAGTGTATCTGTCTTCGAATGTAATTCACTATTTTAATTTTATAGTAGAAGTTGAATCCGGACGTAGCTTTTGAGAAGGAAAACTCGTGTTTCTGTTCCATGTGGTCTAGCATATATTCGAATTCTGTTTCTGTGTGTTCGCACAGTAAACATGTGATTACTGGACCATTTTCTTCGGTCCATTCAGACCACTCTGGGTCACTGTCTATATTAGAATCGGGTTCGAATTCCTCTTCTCTAACTTTGATATTATACATCTTAGAGCTACTCGACATATTGAACGGTTTCAGTTTATTAACTGGGTGTTTATCACCTATGTAGTTAACTAGAAAAAATTTATCGTACTCTTTGTTCACAGGATTTATTCTTTTATGACCTTTTTTGCGCATGTGCTCCTTTAAAATAGTCCGATCTTTAAATACACCCTCACAGAATATGCACTGCAGTTTATCTAACTTTGAGCTTATTAAATCTATGAGTTCATCGATAAAGATTAAATTGTCTGGCTTAGCGATATGAAAGTTATGTTTCTCGTACAAATGGCTCATGTAGCTGGCTCGAGTTCCACTCGAAACAAACCTACAAAACAGGCACTCTTTTGAGTAGTTCTTGTCTTCTCTTTCAAACGCGTGCCTTTCTAATAATGTTTCCAATTTGGTTTGACGTAAATTCAGTCTCAGTTCCTTATCCTCTGGTAAAACATCACTCAGCAAAAAGTATTCTTCGTTCTTAGACTTTGTTCCGTCTGGTTTGTTGTCAAGCAGCATTGTGGTACAGAAGAATGGAAGATTTTGATCTGAAAATTAAATAAAAAGAACTTGATACTTAAATGAATTTCTGGCAAACTTGCGTACATTTATACATATTTATATAATATTTGATCCAAGGTTGTAATCCTCATGGCTGAGTATTGTTACCTCTTTCTGTTAATCATATTGTGGTAGGGGTTTTTTTGGCATAATAATGCAGTGGGCTCCCAGGTCCATCCACATATACGACTTGACAAGCAAATCCCATACCATTCTGACTCTTATGTTTAAAAATTATTATCACGTGGAAATTATAATAACCAGGACCCAAGGCTTAAGTTGCTGATGGACAGAAGACCTGAAAAGGCCCAATACTAGGTTTACAAATCATTTTTACTTCTTTACACATCAACTACTTGATTTCAATGAAAGGCACAACACTATTAGGGGAAATAAGACATAAGAAGCAGGCATTACTTTGAAATCCATAATAATACGTGACGAAAAATAAAAAATATTTTGACTTTTCATTACATTTTTAGGACAATTAGGTCAGGAAAACCAGTAGGTCTGAATTGTATGCACACATACAACAGCACAGCAAGTTGCTGTGGGGGGAAAAACATGGACCAGAAGGGCAGCAGATAGAGGAGAATGGAAGAGGTTGGAGGAGGCCTTTGCCAAAAGGCACGCAGATTAGGGGAAAAATTAGAAATAAATTGTACAATGCATAACAATGTTTAATCTGATCGAGGCTTAATAAATAAATAAATAAATACAACAGCACATTTATTTGAGTAGGTAGTTAAAAGCAAAATCTAACTTATGTAGGTACTTTACTTTTCATTTGGGCTCTTATTTATCTATTGTAACATTTTCTGCGCTTCTGAGTTTGGACACTATTTTTATAATGCACTGTGTTTAGTGACGTATGAGGCGAGCACATTACGGCTCCATAGTGCAGCAAACATGTTAATGTAGTTGTTAAAAGATAAAAAGAGCACTCAACTAACCTTTGAACCTCATCTTCCAATACTTCATATAACCTTCTAAATCCGCAATCTGATTTACATCGGCGATAACCAGGCGGTGTTCCATGAACAAATGCGTCAACATCTGCTTCTCAGCCGCCGGCAACACGAACACTTTGTCGCACAAAACACACGAGCTCTCATTCGGAGTGTCGGTCTTGAAGATCGATGGATTTTCACTCTTTTGGTGCAAGGTTAACGGCCCGAAGAACTCTTTCTCGTTTGTGGCCATATTATTTTTGTGTAACCGAAGTTTAAATAACAGATTTTCAGTCAATTTTTGGATTTTTTAAACGATTCTTCAGGATTTTAGCCAAAAAAAAATCCTCGATAATTCTTTGACACTTGACACTTGACATCAGCAGCTTGACATTGACAATGAGTTATGACCATAGAGATAATAATAATAATATAGAGTTGCCCTAATGTCCTATAAAAAATAGTGGATCGGAAAATAGCTCAAGCTTATCAAAATTTTCATAAGTGTGTAAGAGTCAACATTATATTTTTGACATAATAATAAAACAGTTTGAGGCAGACTGAAAACTAAAGATGGCCTCCCTAAAATGTATACCTACATGAGCACTCACACACGCACAACTTGAGACATCACAATGAACAGGCGCCATTTTATGTTTCGCCAATTTTTAACGGTATTATTATGGTGTCTCATAAGTAATGTCATTTCTGTTTCATATCTGAAAATTCCTACGCCTCAATTTATACATGTAGTAACTTGTTAAGACTAGTCGCTAATTCTATGAAGATTAATTGCTTTACTTTCTTGTAATCATTCTCTCTTTGTTTATAATTGACGACGAAGTACGTTTTTGTAATAAATATAGTATGGAGTGCGATTTAAAGTTTAAAGCAGCCGTGGCAGCATAGATAATATTATGTGAAATGGAAGGGGAAGACATAGACCCGAGACGGCACAGCGTTGGTTTAATCGTTTTAATAGTGGAGATTTGAAGCTTGAAGAACATTCGCGCTTAATTATAGTGCGACCATTCTATCTGTGAACTGAGGGAGGTCGCTAGTATCGCCTTAGTATTGCCATACAATCGTTTATTCGACAAAATTTACGAAAATCCCATAACAGTACGTACTATGAGGTACGAGAAGTCGCCCGCGACTAGTAATCCTAATCTGGGATTCACTACGACTCATCGCATCACATGCACTCCCGCCAAGACGCATTAATATATTATCGTTACTTTAATGTGTATATTTTACATATTACGTAAGTATACTGATGATAAATTTAGTCTGTTTTTAAATGGGTTTTAACAGCTCTCAAACCGGTTGCACTTGATAATACTGTACCAGCAGATACTCGCTTGTATTTATTCGATTTTATTATGAAACTAGCGACCCGCCCCGGCTTCGCACGGGTAGTAGAGCATATTATGCGTAGGTACTACCCGCTCAGGGATTAGGCAGCGTTTTCGATGAAAGCTCCCAGGCGGCTTGACTTTTTACGATATTTTCCACAATGAACTTACTATATCTCACCTTATACCCGAATTACTAATTCCGTGGAATTCTGACGTTTCATAATGTTACCAGAGATAAAACAATTCCCACAAAAAAGATAAAAAATTCAAAACTTATGCAAATACAAATCATCATGGTGATAATGTCATTCGACTTCCATTTTTGAATAAATTTTTTCAATGTGCTTCTTTTGTTTTCTATTGCTGTTAGTGTGCACTTTCTAGTTTCCATTCTTATGGCGGCTCCTCACTTCGCGTATTCGTGTTCGCGTATTCGTATAGCTTTATTCGGCAAAATATTTGACGAACACGCGAATAAACATTACATGACAATTAGACCATCCACACATGGAGCAAATAGCCAAATACCCGAATATTCGCTACAATGTGTTACCAACTCTCAAAAATATTTTTCCCTAAAGCTTAAGTCAAAAACACTAATAAAAAGGCCAAGATTTTTGCTTTAAATTCGAAATTAATGGTTTGAAATTATGATGATAATATTGGTCTTATAAAAAAATTGTAAACAAGAATTGTTTTAACGTAATTCCAAAATTATGATTCCTAATGAATGATTCAAATTGCTAATTTTATGAAAATTTAATTTTGAAATTACGGTTTTCATGATAGATAGTCCTAATAAAAAATACGAGACATTTTTTTTGAAAATTAAATTTTGAACAACTTTTATTTAAAATCTAAAAAGACAAAATGCTTAAAAATACCCCAAAAATATAAGGCCCCTACAAAAATCCCACCGATTTTTTTTTACTCCCTAAATTTAGGGAGGAATCCCTAAGTTGGCAACTATGATTGGCCGAATACGATCCACAGACGTATAAAGAGAAGTTCTTCTTTATACGTCTTCTAGTTCACTTCTCTTTATACGTCTGTGATACGATCGCACATAGGTAGTTACTCTATGGTAGATAGATAGGTACTCGCTAGTAGTCTGTGTTCTGTACTCCGCTAGGAGTAGGTACCTAACTATAAAATGTATATGTTCTGTGGTTCTGTGGATATGTCGGACCGTCCACAGACGTATAAAGAGAAGCAGACCTAACATAACAAAAAAATTGGCGTGCCAATTACGCCTACATACAAATTTCACACACACATTGACAGTAAACAGGGCCGAACTCATGCAAGCGAGGGTGAGGGACTGAACTCGTAACGCGGAATCAGACTTAGGCGTCGTCGCCGTATTAGAAAGCGATTACGCGGTCATCGCGCGGTTGATTTTGTATCTATAATCGCGCGAACATTGAGATTATTATTCGAGTCACTAGGCCCTTGAAAGTATAGTCAAATAACACTATTGCCAGATTAGTATAGATAGTAAAGCGTAGCGTAGTGACTGACCTGCAGGCCTATAATTATTAAGTATCTGTGATATGAAATTTATTGTAGATACTAATCATTAATCTGTGATGAAATTAATTTGAAAACTACGGTAAAGTGGCATCAAATTGTTAAACCCTTATTTTACATTCTGTAACCTTAATTTCCAACTGGGATGCAGTTCATCATCATCAGATGTTACACAATGTAAAATGATGGTTTGATAATTATTTGATGGGCACATTTTCATAGGTTCTAACGTTTTCGTTACCACTGAGATACAGAATAGGCCTGCTGATTTATGATTCGCTTCGTGCTCTATGTTATGACGTGACACTTCACTCGAATGAAATAGGTAGGTAGTTAAACTAGTGAAACGCTAGTTTGTAAACTATTTATCAAACTAACTTTTTACTAGTTTAACTACCTAACTATTTCATTCGACCTACCTTACCTATGTAAAATGAGTAAAATAAATAAAAACAAACAAAAGTTTCAATTATTTATTTTTAAACAAAACTAAGTATTTTCTTAATAATTTCATTCCGATAGATTGCTTTGCTTTGCATTATGCTTCATTCTTAAATCAAAATAAAATTTAACAATCACCTTAATCATTATTTGCAAATGATTGAAATCATGTTCATCATTGGTCTTAAACTCACTACAATTATTCGATAAATCAGCTATATACATTATCATGCTATTATAACTTATATATTTTCCTTTAATCATTTTCAAAACTTCTTCACACGATTGAATTATTTTAATCAAACCATTCGATGGGTAAATCAAATCTCTCCTGTCCTTTTTGTTGTCCACTAAATGTGCTTTAAAATGCTTAGAACATAGTACACTCGATGATTTGGGATGCCAATTTTTTTTATTCATGTTAGTCAACCAGGCATTTCTTAGTTTTCGTCCTTTGGGAACCAGAAAAATGATTTCATTTTTATAATTTGTCCGTACCTACTTTTATCTAATCAACCTTCAAAATATACCTACTAAACAAACCTTGAGCCTGAATACGGCCCTGTAAAATTGCACAAGTATAAGAAACATCGAACGAGATCAGAGTATTAAATTATTGATAAATATTGCAACAGGGATCTACTAGAACCAAAATTACTATAACTATTTACGAGTTTTGGACATATAATAAATAGGGACTGCTTCTAAAATGCCGAACGATTATTATTAATCTCACAGTAACCATGTAAACAAATTACGAGACTATGGCACATGAAAACTTACCGATAACAATTAATTTCAGGTGTTTTCCTTTATGAAGAATTGCTGCACAGAGGTGCACTACACTTAACCATTTTATTTTAGTATTCTTGGATCTTAAGACTTGATTTTAATGCAAAAATAAAATAATAAACAACTCGCAGGATAAGATCTTGTTTTTGACATCATTTGACATATTGCACCGCCATCATGCTAAGCTGTGCTTAGCAAGATGGCGGTTTGCCTCAAGACCTATTTTTTCTATGAGTGCGTAAGTGTTGCAACAACAGAAAAAAAAGAGATAGAGTATTATATTTTTGTTTGGAGAGAAACAAGCGAAGATATTATTTATTCTTTTAGATGTAGTTGTGAAGATTATGTTAGGTCTGCTTCTCTTTATACGTCTGTGGGACCGTCGGACGAGATAGCACTTGCAGCGGGATTTTTAATTCTTGTTACTATATTAAATATAGATAAATTTTATGTGATTATTTTTTTAGGGTCCCAGATACAAAAATTAATTTGGTGGTCGTCGTCGCCGTTATCAACTGATAGATATCCACTGTTAGATATAGGTCTCTTGAAGGGACTTCCACACGCCAAGGTCTTGTGCCGCTTGTATCTAGTGGCTCCCTGTGACTCTTCTGATACCGTCGGTCCACCTAGTGGGGGGTCTACCATCACTGCGTTTTCCGGTGCGAGGTCGCCATTCTAGCACCTTGGGACGTCACGGGACACAACGTCTATCGGTTCTCTGAACTATGTTAATTTGGTAGTTCTAAAAACCCTAAAATGGTCCACCACCACCACTACTACAGTCTTTCTAACGTCCCACTGCTGGGCACAGACCTCCCTCTCTCATAGAAGAGAGGGATTTAGAGCTTAGGCCCGCCACGCTGCTCCAATACGGGCTGTAACGACTATTGTCGCATTATAGTGATAATAACCGGGACCGAATGTTTTAACGTGCTCTCCGAGGCACGGGGGTGAAACACAAAAACAAATACAAGTGACGCTCGTATTAGTAAGCGGCACGCGAGCGCTATATTAGTATATTATTAGCTATGCGTTTATCCTGAAGAGTATGTTCCTTGATGTGAATAGGACGAATATGTAGTCACAGTATTTGTGTATTTGTCTATTCGGCTCCTTTGATGCGCGTTGAAAAACCGACAGCTGTGCGGATAAGCGTGTTTGTTATTCGTCATAATCTAGATTATAATTATTAATCTGTGGTTAGTATATGATCTATGTTGCCAAATAGGCAAATAACGCGAATATTCGTCAATTACCATCCACACATCGCCGTTTTCGGCAATTAATGTTATTCGTCCTATTTGCCGAATAGGCAAATAAATTTACCCAAATAGGCAAATAGCGCGAATGTTTCGTCAAGTATACCATCTACACATCGCCGTTTTCGGCAAATATGGCAAATACGCGAACACGAATAGCGAAGTGAGGAGCCGCCATTAGGAATTTCTATTTTAGGGAAAACAATTAATATTATTAAGCGACTTAGAGCTTTATATGTTGACAGGGAATTAAAGTAGTTTGGGGTAAAATCGTACTTCGTAGATGTTAACCCTGTTTTCCATATAAATAACCATAGACCAACAAGAAAGGACTTGGCATAATGTCCTATAGAAAATAGTGGATCGGAAAATAGCTTAAGCTTATCAAAATTTTATAAGTGTGTAAGAGACAACACTACATTTTTAAACATAACAATAAAACAGATCGTGGCAGAAATTTTATTGCACTGCCCTTAAGATGGCCTCCCTAAAATGTATACATGAACACTCACACACGCACAACTTGAGACATCACAATGAACACGCGCCATTTTAGGTTGCGGGATTGTGCGTGTGTGAGTGTATTTTTGGCACGTTTTTAAGGTAGATATGCCTACTCTACTTATTATTATTATCTCTATGTAAATAACTCACCTGTAAATGACAATGACAGCTGTCAGAATTAAGTCGATATTAAGTCAAAAATGACTTCGCTCTGCGGTGTATTGGAGGACCCACGTGTAAGTGGGATTCGGTGTGAATTGTTTTGTTTTTATTATATTTAATTTCGAATTTGCAATAGTTGGTGCAGTTTTTAGTGATTGTTGGTGGTGGTAAGCAAGGAGATGGAGGTGGAGGGCTCTCCCGAGCCTCCAAGCCGAGGATCTAAAAATTTAATTAATGACCCCAGTACGTCAGCTCCCTCCATCCAGACAGTATATCTTCATCCATCCCTATCGGAAGCCCCGAAGAAATATTCGTCTGACGACAAAGGCCCTTTCCTCGTTTATGTATCCCGTGAGGTGCCCGACCCGTCGGCGGGTACTACCATTCGCGCAATTCACTTTGGTCAGTTCCTACATAAACATAAGGTGGGTTCAATCTTGAATGATGGTGTCAAAAATGCAGGACGTAACAAAATCTCAGTTGAATTTTCGGACAGTAAAGCGGCCAATGAATTCTTAGACAATCCAGTCCTAGAATTATCTAAGTTTAAAGCTTACATACCAACATTTAACGTCACTCGAATGGGACTTGTAAGAGGCGTTCCCTGTGAATGGCACTTAGACGACTTTGTTGAGTCACTTGTTCTCCCTTCTAACTGCGGAGAGGTTCTTAAGGCCAGGCGCTTGAACCGAAAGCAGACGAATGAAAGTGGTGTGACCTGGGTTCCAACTCAATCAGTAGTTCTTACATTCCGCGGACAAATCCTTCCTACCAAAGTATACTCATACCACACTTCCTTATCAGTCGAGACCTACCGCTTACCCACAATCCAATGTGTCAATTGCTGTCGTTTTGGTCATGTTAAGGCTCAGTGCCGTTCCACTCCACGTTGTTACAAATGTTCACAAGCCCACTCGGGTGATACGTGCATGGTAAACATTGATTTGTCAGTCTGCATCCTTTGCTCTGGTAAGCATCAAGCTACCGATAAAAATTGCCCAGAACATACCCGACAGCAATCCATCAAAATTGTCATGTCCAATGAGAACCTATCCTATCAGGAAGCCTCCTCTCGATTCCCCCCAGTTCGCCGTTCTTACGCTGAGATGGCTAAGGAAATGTTTACCCCTCCCTCTTACTCATCCAGGCCTATCCCCAACTACACATCCTTATCACAAACCCCATCCAAATCATATAAACAAACTGTCTTCCGATCCCCGCGACCTAGAGCTCCGTTAGCAAAGGGATACGATAGACAAGGTCATAATAATATCACCTACAATGTCCCCTCCTCCATGGGCAACGGTTGTGCCCTAAACAATGATCATTGTTATACCCCCTCTCCTAATGATAACCTGATGGAAAATCTTACTAAATCCCTCTCCACTATTATTGAAATGTTTAACCAAAACCCTGTACCGTCCAACGTTGCTCAAATTTTCATGAAAATCGCGTCAGTTTTAAACAATGGCCTCGGTACAGCTCCTTCAATGGAACTGTAAAAGTATCCGCCCAAAAAAATTTGAATTAATGTCTCTTATAAATGAACATAAACCTATCATTTTTGCCATCTCTGAGTCTTGGCTTCTGCCTGGCTCCCGTTTTCGGGTTCCAGGATATGCCTGCTTGAGGGATGACAGAGATGATGGGTATGCAGGTAGTGCTATTTTAATTAAGCACTCCCTTGCATATTCTTCTATTTCTCTTCCCCCTCACAGTCAACAGTTTAATGCTGTAGCTGTGAGGTCTCTCAACATCTCCTTTATCTCAATCTATATCCCCCGCCCTCATGCCTCCCTTATTCCTGATTTAAAATTAGTCCTATCTTCTCTCTCCCCCCCAGTTGTGGTGATGGGAGACTTTAATGCCCATCATACAACTTGAGGTTCCCACTCTTGTGATGGGTTTGCTACTCTCCTTTTGGAACTCTTTGACGAAGTTAATGTTTGCATCCTTAATGATGGCTCGTCAACAAGAAGAGTATATCCTCATCAAAATCCTAAGGCTGCTATTGATTTATCCCTCTGCTCTCCCTCTTTAGCTTCTCTGATATCCTGGAATACTCTACCAAGTTCATATGGTAGTGACCATTACCCCATCCTACTCTCTATTGCCCAAAGGTCCGTTCCTGTTACAAAACCTAATCCTCTCCTTAAACATAAAGTAAATAAAGCTAACTGGTCTGCTTTTGCGGATTCTGTTGATTGTCTCTCAGATACTTTACCAGTGATGAATGATGATGAAAATACCATCTTATATTACAATAACTTCGTTAGAATCCTAAAATTTTCTGCTGACCTCCATATACCACTCAAAAAGACTGAACGAGATTTTATGCTATCCCCCCCATGGTGGGATCAAGAATGTACTCAATTGATTAATGAACGCAAAGAAGCGGAAAAGAATTACACATTGGTTATGTCCCGTGAAAATTTCTTAAATTACAAGCGCATTGATGCCAAATGCAAGAGATTATTGGCGAAAAAGAAAAAGCTGGGTTGGACAAAATTCTGTGAGTCTTTGGATCCTCGCTCACCTTCCAAACTGGTTTGGGATAGGATTAGAAGGTTCCGTCGCTCTGTTTCAACCAATGATCCCTCATCCAATGACGCAACTATTTGGCTTGAAGCTTTCGCAGATAAATTGGCCCCCCCTTCAGCTCCTACCCAAAACAGTCTGGCATCCACTTCACTCTCTCCAAGCTCTGACACAATGGACTCCCCTTTTACCTTTCCAGAATTAAAGTGTGTTCTGTCAGACTTGAAAGATACAGCCCCGGGTGAAGATGGAATTCCCTACTCATTTTTAGTTAATCTCAGTGATAAAGCAAAGCTATGTTACTTAGATATGGTTAACAGGTTTTTCGATACAGGAATCGTCCCGGAACCTTGGAAGACTCAAATTATAATTCCCATTCGAAAACCTGGCAAGGACCCCTTAAATCCGAACTCCTACCGCCCTATCGCCCTATCCTCAACTTTAGCCAAAATTATGGAGCACTTGATTAAAAATCGCTTGGAATGGATAATAGAAAGCAGAGGTTTACTTGCCAAGTCCCAATTTGGTTTTAGAAAGGGACTTGGTACCACAGACAGCCTTGGAGTGCTTACGACCGATATTCGCATTGCCCTAGCCAAAGGAGAGTACCTTGTGGGTGTTTTCTTGGATGTAGCTGCCGCGTATGATAACGTCTTACTCCCGGTACTCAGGCAGAAACTGCATCAGCTGAGTATCCCACCGAGAATGACACGAATTATCTGCAACCTTCTTTCATCCAGAACTATCCTGGTGAAAACAAACTCTTTAAGCCTTCCCCCCAGAGTAATTTGGAAAGGTCTCCCTCAGGGCTCTGTCCTAAGTCCACTTCTCTATAGCATTTACACCTTTGACCTCGAACTTTCTGTCAGCAGCTTCTGTAATATATTACAGTATGCTGATGACATCTCTCTGTACTCTAGTTCAAAATCCATGGATGAAATTTGTACTCGTTTAAACTCTGCTTTGTATTATTTAGGCCAGTGGTTATCAGATCATGGACTTTCGCTTTCAGTCGCTAAGTGCAAGGCAGTCACTTTTACTAGGAAAAGACAAATCCCCATCCCCAATATAGCATTCGAAGATCAACACATCCCACTTGTTCCCAAAACCAAATTTCTGGGCATACTCCTGGATTGTAGGTTAAACGGCGTTCCACATGTAGAATATATCTTACAAAAATGCGAAAAAAATATTAATATACTCCGAGCTCTATCAGGGGTGTGGTGGGGTGCCCACCCATACACTCAAAAACTGCTGTATAATGCATTAGTGCGGAGCCATATGGACTACGGCCTTTTTATATTGGACCCCATAAATAAAACAGCTTTAGATAAACTCAATAAAGTTCAGTACAAATGCTTGCGAATTATACTTGGAGCAATGAAGTCTTCCCCCACTAATGCACTCCAAGTGGAATGTGTTGATCCTCCAATCCTGCTCCGTGGCCATTATCTTAGTGACCGTTTTATATGTAAAATATTACAACTCTCTTCCCACCCGCTTTTAGATAAACTCATCCAGCTTTCTTCAACTTTAAGACCAAATCAGAACCCAAACTGCCTCTTAGAAAGCTATACTAAATTCATTAGACTCCCTCATCCAATACACTCCGGACCTAAACTCCCATTATTCTCCACTAGTTTTGCTAGCCTAACACACGAACCCAAAATTATCTCCCTGGGTCTTAACAAACAAACTGTAGAAGCTAACTCTAAATTTAACCAAATTATGTACAATATGTGTCTGACACAGTACTTGGCAATTTATACAGATGCATCGAAATTGTCTGCAAATGGCTGTGTTGGAGTCGCGTGTTGGATACCTAATTATAAAATAACCCTACAGTTCAAATGCCCCCCAGAATCATCGGTATTTACTGGAGAGTCAATAGCAATCCTTGAAGCCGTCCTTTTTGTTGAAGCCCATAACGTTAAACATTCCATAATACTGACTGACTCCTTAAGCTGCCTCCAAGCACTTAAGGCCAACCCTTTTCGTAGTAAAGCCCCTATTTCCATCATCTTTCAGATCAGGGAAGTCCTATATTCCTGCCAACAAAAAGGTCTCTCGGTCTCATTGGCCTGGATACCAGGTCACATGGGAATAACAGGTAATGAGTCTGCAGATGCATGTGCTAAACTTGCAGTCGAGATGGGTGCTCTAGTTCACTTCAAGAATCATGCCCAGGATCTACGGTCTCTCGCCAAAACTGACCTTAATGACTCTTGGAGTATGATGTGGTCTAGGTCTAAATCTGTTAAAGGTAAATTCTATGGTTCAATTCAGCCGGACATCCCAACTCGTCCATGGTTCTTTCGTTATCGAAATGCGGAGCGTTGGGTTTTTACTACTGTGTGCCGCCTACGAATTGGACATACGTGTACCCCCGTGCACCTTGCGAAATTAAGAATCAGAGACAATTCATTGTGCGAGTGTGGTCTTGACGAGGGGTCGGTCGCTCATATCCTTTTTTCCTGCCCTAATCTTCTCTTTAAACTTTACGATGTTCTCCCTCCTAACATTCCCCGCCCACTAAATGTTGAGTCCTTCCTTATGTTAGTTTTTAGTCGTTTTGTAAAATTTGTCTGTAAATATGTACATACTAACAAAATAAAAGTTTAAATTTATGTGCTCTGTATATATTCTCATGAAACTATGTGTTTTTGTGCTGTTGTAGATAATGTGACTGTGATGTGACTAACAAGAACAAGAACTATTGCATAGTCGAGATAGTACCTATCATATTATATCGTAATTCTTTTTTGGAAATTCCCTCTGTGGCTCTTTATTCAACGTACCATTATTACTTGACATTGGCGAAGTGCATTGTGCTGGTTTGGCACTGGAAAAAGCCATTAAATCAAAGAAGAAGAAGAAGAAGAAGTAAGTCAAAAATATGGAGAAAAACTAAATATTTCAAATCAAATAAATTACAGTGTATTTGGTAAGTGTGTAAGTTTTCACCAGATTCCGTGAAAAAAAAATTTATTTTAAAAGATAAAAATAAAAAACCAAAAACTTGGTTTTTTGAACTTTTCACATAAATTTTGAGGTTATGTGAAAAAAGTGTAAATACAAAAGTTGTAGATCTTTTTATTACCTACAACTTTGCTATTTGATTTTTTTCCATAGGACTTCTAGTTTTGCCGGAAATCGAGATAAACCGTTTTTTACCCATAAAACTCCCCCCCTTTTTTCCCGAGCTCAGATCGCCCTTAAGTTATTTTTCCTTGTATTTTTATAATATTCTCCTCCTTTTCCAATGGGTTTCATCCTACGTACTGTGATTTTTTTTTTGGTTTCAAAAATTATCGACACTGGGCTATATAATAGGGAGAACCGCGGCCACCGACGCGCTTATAGGCACGCTCCCGCCGCCGCAATTTTTAAATCTGTAATATCTTCGAAAGTATTCATTTAAATCATATGCTGTAAAGGGCCATATGGATTTATATCAAATCAACAATGTATTTAAGGTATTTAATTAGATAAGGATTAATGCTGTATTGGTTGAAATCGCTTCTAAAATTAGCCATTATTTGTCGTAAAAAGTAAATGACAAAAAAATGTTATTGTGGGATATCCATAAGAGATAGACATAATATACCATCGCGGACTTTTCTGTAGACCTTTTCAATGTGTACAATACTTAGTACATTATTTTGATAAATCTCGTAGGGTTCAGCCTGCGTTTGCAATGTAAGCAGAAAAAATGTAATTATTTACGACATCACATTAGAAACCTCAAAAATAACAGTATTTCTCCACTATTTAATGGATGTTATTATACATATAAACCTTCCTCTTGAATCACTCTATCTATTAAAAAAAACCGCATCAAAATCCGTTGCGTAGTTTTAAAGATTTAAGCGTACAAAGGGACATAGGGACATAGGGATATAGGGACGGAGAAAGCGACTTTGTTTTATACTATGTAGTGATAATCGGAGCCTGATTCTGCAAAAAATGTCTTTATTTTCAGAATTCTATTCCAGACATCACTTTTAATAGCTTTTGGCATCATTAATGCTAAGAAATAATTACGGATTCTATATTAATTTCCGAAAAGATTTTTCTTATTATAATTAATTAGGTAGGTATTTTATGTTTAACCCTAGAAGCCTTATCTATTTCGGACGTACACAAAGCCTTAATATACGTCTCAGAGGCGTACACATATAAATTACAATCTCTATGCAAAAATAGCCCTATTTTAGAAATATTGTTTAGCAGAAATTTAAATTTGGAATATAAACTAACAATTAAACAACACTGTTATAAATTATAACTATAACCACAGTTATTTATTACAACGAAAAAACAATATGCATAAATTGGGACAATAAAAATTAACTTCTTCAAAATCAACTAAAACAAATATATTTTTTTATAAAATCTTTTTTTTTTAACGCTAATTAGTTGTTCTTAGAGCAAACATTAAATCTAATCAGACTAAGACTAACTAAACTTTAGGAGCAGTCTACACACATATCAATTTTGTGCTTTTTAAAAGTTACACAAAGCCTAAACATACGTCTCGCAGTCGTGCTATACTTCGATAAATCAAAAATGGCGGGACTTACTTTAATGACACGGACACCGTCCGCTAGCTCCCGTCGGCCGCTGAGATGGCAAAAAAGCACGACGCGCTAACTTCAACAGTTACAAAGAGACAAACGATATTCGATTGCGTGTACGCCTTGCAGACGTAGATTAGGCTTCTAGGGTTAAGGAACGGACAACACTAACCTGTAGTCAAATTGTATGAAATTCTAAGATGACAGCCGTAGTTTCATTTTTTGCCATTTCACAGAAAATGTGGTCTATCTGTAGGTTGGCCGTTGGATTATTTCAATCGTAGGTAGGGGTAGGTACATAATTCGAAATGAAAGAAAACATTATTTTAAAAATTATCTATATTATTAGTTTAACCCTAGAACCGTACCCTTGGGGTACAAACGGAACAAAATTTTAAAAATCGTTCAGAACTTTTTTACTATAAGTCGGATATTTTAGCTTCTTAAGATATTCACGTGGGGCGAGGAGAGGCACAAAGTCTTCAGTCGATCGTCGATCCTGCTACTTTGTAGATGCGGTATACTGACTGTTGGGGTACATCAGTACCCCACGGTACCTTAAACGTAAGTTTTTCATTTAAATTATTTAATGGTTTTTGTGCTGTTTGTCTAAAATATTTTATTACTATCATGTTACTATTATTATACAGCAACTTTATGCCCCAATAGGTATCGTATTTATATTATTATTATAATTTTAAAAGTTTACAACGCGTTTTTTTGTTATTAGGTTCAATATGTATCTTGTATACGTATCTACTCATTCGTATTGTTATTTCATTGTCATGTGGAGCTCTTACTTTGTTTTACTTCTTTTTAGGTCTACTGCAAGTCGTAATTTAACTGAAAATGAAATTGAAAATATTCTTCTGAAGATGCAATATGAAGAAGGTGTCGTTTTTGGGGATGATGGAAAATCGATTTATGTATCAATCTTTGCCGACGTACCAACAAATAAGTATTGGGGCTATTTTCGAAAAAACACGGCCACTTGTTGCTGTAACTCCTTCAGCTTCCAAATCTGGAAGATATTTATCCTGCCCAAGGTCCAAAGACCACAAATCTTGTTCGCAATGTGCAAAGTGCAAAGTTTTTATAGCAACGAGCATCAAAACAAAATTTGTGAAAATAGCTTGAATAGGAAGTAATTCTAATCTTAATAATGTATTAATTGAACCTTAAATTAATAATAATAAGATGATCTATGTTAATTTTTTCATAAAGTTTATAATTTTTTCTGAAAATGTGTTTTTTTTCAGGGGTACACTAGTACCCCAGGGTACCGTTAATCAAATTCTAATATGGGTACGGTTCTAGGGTTAAAATTCTATATCTTTTAAATACACTCTGCATAAAAATAGTAGGAACTTACATTCTGTTCAACTAAATGCCACAAGTAACTTATCTATGAAATAAGCCTTAAGTTTACTGAGATAAGAGGATAATTGCGCAACCCAAACGATAAATGAATTATTCGTGGTGGAAGTGGAAATTATGGTCTATCCACATTGATTGGATTCAATTTTTAACTGAAAGCTAGCGCAAGCAGCCCTAGCTAGCGTTTATTATACAACAGCTACTCTAGTAATACAGCTATTTTCTAATTTATAAATACCTAATAAATTATTACAAACATCTCTATAATAATATTATTAATTTTAAAATATTTTTACGTAGGTAAGTAGGTACGTTCAGTTTCACTAACTTCTAAGTTTCGAAATTTTGTACATTAATTTTTTATGAAAGAATAAATAGATTTTTTCATGATATTATGCATGTTTATTGCTTTTATTTTGTCACTTAACGTTTTTCATCTCTTTTCGCGATAATTTTGTCAAACTTACCTACCTATTTACAAAATATTTTCCAGTATAACTGGTATATACTTATTGCATCTCTACGTAATATAAAAATACCTAATAATTATGCTACACTTAAACCTCTAAACATAATAATATTATTATTTTCACAGTAGGTACCAACAGAAAATAAAATTAATGTAACTAATACTGATTTACTATTACATTACGGTGCTGCTGTAGATTTGTGACTTAGCTACTTACCACATAATAATATTAGGTATATTTAATTTTTCTGCATAGAAATAATATGAGTAAGCACTAACGGGTTTACACCCAAAACGCATATATTTGGCCCTTTTTAGGGTTCCGTACCTCAAAAGGTAAAAAGGAACCCTTATAAGATCACTTTCTCGTCCGTCTGTCTGTCTGTCTGTGTGTCACCACCGATTTTCTCAGGAACGGGTGGACCTAGCAAGTTGAAATTTATACCAGATACTAAGATCTATAGTCCCTATTAGGTGTATAAAAATTAAGGTCCTGAGTCCATAAAATAAAAAGATATGGGCAAATTTAGATTTTCACGAAAACTTGTAAGTACCAAAATTTACCTTAATTTTCAACTTTTTTTTATTTTTCGGAATTTTTCCTTTACTTGATTTGTAAACTTTTGACCAAAATTGACAAATCTAGGTCAACCGGAAGTACCCTATAGGTTTTGGGTCCAAAACCAATTAAGATAGACCTCTTAGTTGTATGAGCGCTCATACAATTTAGAGGCCTAGCTTAATTAGCACCTTACCTTCTAATGAAAAACAGATTTTACTTATACTTCTGGAATACGGAACCCTCGGTGCGCGAGTCTGACTCGCACTTGACCGGTTTTTTTTAATTAAAGTTTAGAAACTTTTCTGTAACGTAGTCAATCGTCAATAATCGTTTTTAGGGTTCCGTACCCGAAGGGTAAAAAATCAGCCAAGTGCGAGTCGGGCCTCGCTCTTTCAGGGTTCCGTACATAATTATGAACAATATAATATTTTGGGTCTAAGAAATATTTAATTTCCGATCTAGACATCGCAACAAACCGTGAAAGAAAAACCCAAAAAAATGTTCGTTTATTTTGGTCACAGCTTATAAACTATTTAATAAATCGTTGTTTTCAGTATTTGTTGTTTAAATAGAGCATATAGTACATAATATACTGAAATATGATATTCCCAACTAGTTTAGTTTTTGAGATAGCCCACGTCACAAAAATGGTCTAAAACTGACAACTTTGATGGCCCTTATTTTCCCTTATTTTTTGAGATAAAAATTAAAAAAATATATATTTGTACTCTACCTAATGAGCTCTAAACAATGATACCCCACAAGCTAGGGTAAAGAAAAAAATTTTTTTTCCGGCTCCTTTTTCATGTATGGGAGCCCCCCTGAAAAATAATTTAATTCAATTTCTAATTCAATATTTGATTTTGGGTTAACGTTTTACACTAAATACCAAAATTTCAGGTTTGTAACTCATTTCGTCTGCGAGCTAGAGACCTGTGACCGGCGGACAGACGGACAGACAGACAGCCGAGTGACATTAATAGGGCTCCGTTTTTAGGGTTCCGTACCCGAAGGGTAAAAAACGGTAAAAAACATGAAAAAGGAGCCGGAAAAAAAATTTTTTTCTTTACCCTAGCTTGTGGGGTATCATTGTTTAGAGCTCATTAAGTAGAGTACAAATATATATTTTTTTAATTTTTATCTCAAAAAATAAGGGAATGGGAGGCCATCAAAGTTGTCAGTTTTAGACCATTTTTGTGACGGGGGCTATCTCAAAAACTAAACTAGTTGGGAATATCATATTTCAGTATATTATGTACTATATGCTCTATTTAAACAACAAATACTGAAAACAACGATTTATTAAATAGTTTATAAGCTGTGACCAAAATAAACGAACATTTTTTTGGGTTTTTCTTTCACGGTTTGTTGCGATGTCTAGCTCGGAAATTAAATATTTCTTAGACCCAAAATATTATATTGTTCATAATTATGTACGGAACCCTGAAAGAGCGAGGCCCGACTCGCACTTGGCTGATTTTATTAATCTATTGAACACGGGCTGGTATTTATTACTTATATTAAAATATATGAAAACTTTCCAAATTCAAACTCTACATAACATTTTTTGTCTACCCCCCTTAAGGTAAATTAGTCGGTAGTGTTCTTTGCTATGTTTGATGAAAATCGATTCAGTCGTTTCAAAGTTATCAACTCTTTTGTTAGTCGGAACTATTAAAATTTTGAATTTACAGTTACATTCTGTGGTATTGGTAGCCAAATATTACAGCAGTTGATGAAACGATTACTCTTCTTTACATGACGCATTGGTTTCTACGTATATGGCCTTGTATGGCACTGAGGCTCCTCTTGAGGCAGCTGTCACTTGTACCGCGTACTTCCTTCCTGGTTTTAGACCGGTGATTTTCTGAATTATCACGCTCGTTCTGAAATTGAAACACTGTCATTTATTTCAGTTTAGAAATATAGGAACACAGTATAGGAATAGAAAACTCTGCTTTCACTGTATGTTTATACTAAAGAAGATTAGGTAATCTTCTTCTACGATCATTCTACGATTAAGTAATTATAATTATTTATTTATTAACGACTGCGACAAAACGCAATGAAAAATACGGCAATGAGGACATGGTGCCTGCCGCCATTTGCGACTCATTTCTTAGGCACAGTTTAAACCTATAGAAATTTTTAAAATTACTTTTATCAAAGACATGAAAATAGAGGAATGGCTTTAGTGTCTTGAGTGTCGACTGTCGACCACCTCATAGAGGCACCGAAAAAAGTCACGGATGTCTCCAACTTGATGATTATGGCGCCGAAGTTCCAACGTGGGTATTTTAAAACGCGATTTTGGCTCTGTAACTAAGTATATACTGCTATAACTTGTACAAGGACTGCATTTGCCAAAGGTACGTAAGTAATAACAAGTAGGTATAAAGTTCGTAAACTAAAACCCGACTACGCAAGCGAAACCCGAAATCGCGGGGCAAGCAGCTAGTGACGGCATCTGTTATGTCTATCCGAAACTAATAATTAATAATATATAAAGCCGCGCGGAGGTCACTTCTCTATTTTTTTCCTAAGTAAAATGCAGCCTATGTCGCTCGGACCATAACAACGAATCAATAGACACCTCATTCATCAAAATTGGTCCAGTAGTTTAGGCGCTACGGTGGTACACACAGAATCTCATACAAAAATCGGCCACATACATCATAGACTGGTAAAATCATAACCCTTCCTTTTGGCTTTGCCGTAGTCGGGTAAAAAACGAAAACCAATACATAGATACCAATCCGGTTGGGCGGTGGAAGAAACGGCTGAAATAACCAAAGAAGAAGAAGAAGAAGTATGAAACAATACTCACGGAGGTCGTTGTAAATGACTCGCACATGGCGTTTTAGTTAAGGATCTCTTTGATAAGGCACATATGAAATTGTCATTATTCACTATTTCTCGAGTAAGAACACAATATCTGGAACAAAGAGAAATACAATTAAAAACGATATTCAGAAAAGCGCCTTGAAGAGAGTATTGAATATCAAATATTATAATAATAAATCAAAAAGATAAGTCAAAAACTATTTCATAATTTATGATAGGTAGGTAGTAGGTACTGCTTTTATATTTTGTTCATTGGGTTTCATTTATTTGTAAAAAAATATTTTGTTGGCGACGTTAAATTTTTTTTAGTTTCTTCCAACGCCACGCCAGTGTTAATGTGACAAGGTTCTAGCGCAATAGCAATCGGGGGCTTACTTACCTAATAACATCAGTAGCATTATGGGTGGCTGGTAAAAAAGCGATGTCAACGGAATTGCAAGATCTCCTCGGCCTCAACTCTCGCACCGTCCCTCCGTCCTCAGGCAGTTCCGGAGTGCTGACACCCCATCGTGTTGTTGACGCTGAGAGCTGAATGGAATAGAAAATACTTAATAGAAAAGTTTTTATTCAAATAAACTTTTACAAGTACTTTACATAGGTACTATACTTCTTCCACGCACTCTCCATCTTTTTCTGGATCTTCTTAAACAATTTCAAAACAAAGCTAAAGCTAGCAATATACCTACCTCAACAGTAACTGCTAGATCCCTGTACCATTTATTAGGTAGCACTCTTATCACATATCTGATTTTTGACTCCTCGGAGCTCGAGTCAAATTGAACTGACCCCTCATCACTGGTTTCTTGTATGGAGGAACTTGATATTGGTCCCGGTATGAAGAACTTCATATGTGGTTCTGAAAATAAAAATGATATTTGTTTGATGAAAAGTCAAAATTATTTTGCAAAACAGTCACCTACTAGTTCACTATGAGTTTGTTTTGGTGGTGGATTTGGGTGGTATTACGTATACTGTACGTAACACCACCCAGTACGTACGGTGGTGCTTGGGGTTTACTTGGTTGCTTGTTTTTCCTGCATATTTAACAGCAGGAGGGCTGACAGGGCATAGCACATGCTGCTTGTTGTACCATACAAAGACTGTTTTGCGGATTATCCTACTAATATTATAAATGTGAAAGTGTGGATGTTTGGATGTTTAGATGTTTGGATGTTTGTTACTCTATAACGTCGCAACTACTCAACCGATTTGGCTGAAATTTTTAATGGAGATAGATTATGCCCTGACTTAAAACATAGGCTACTTTTTATCCTTTGATTTTAAAAACCCCGAAATCTTATATTTACAGCTATAGGTAGATTACTATAGCAAACTTCCTTGATAGTAGGTATAAACCGTATAGGTTCAGGTATAGGAACCGGAAATCCACGATTCCCTCGGGATTTTTTAAAAACCGAAATCCACGCGGGCGAAGCCGCGGGCAGATGCTAGTAGCAAAATAATTTTGACTTTTCATCAAACAAATATATTTTTTTCCGCAAAGTAACGCCCGCTTCTATTTAGTATATTTGTTGTTAGTACAGAAGCAAAGACATATGTATACCTACTTGTGAAGAACTTTCAATAATGCTACTGGCCACAACGTGTATCTAAAATGAACATGTAGCAATATTGAGATGTTTGTGTAGATTATTTTATGTATTTATTGTTGACATCGTAAATTGTTAAAACTGATAATGTTAATTGTTGAGTACATAAAATTCATTGGTATTCGTCTTACAACAGTCAAAAAGACCAACTTACCAATATTTTTAGCTAAATACAATCGTTTGCCTTTTACAGAAACGTCCACGTCTACGGAACCACCGCAAGTTGATACTGCAAGCCAGAGTCCTCCTCCACTACCAACTGTCGTCTGAAAGAAAATAGGAATCTCTGTATCTCTATTACCAGTTATTAAGAACAATATTTCATGATCAACCCATTACCGGCTCACTACAGAGCACGGGTCTCCTCTCAGAGTGAGAAGGGTTTTGGCCATAGTCTACCACACTGGCCAAGCGGATTGGCAGACTTCACACACCATTGAGAACGTTATGGAGAACTCTCAGGCATGCAGGTTTCCTCACGATGTTTTCCTTCACCGTTAAAGCGAGTGATATTTAAATACTTAAAACGCACATAACTCCTAAAAGTTAGAGGTGTGTGCCCCGGGATCGAACCCACGACCTCCGATTAGAAGTCGGTTGTCCTAACCACTAGGCTATCACAGCTTCGAGAACAATATTTATAGGAAACTATTTAATAACTCATCATATTTAGATGCCCTCAATTGATAAGGTTAAATTCTTATTTTTTACTAAAATGGGTATCAACTATAGCAAAATGACCATCAGATCATTCACCAAATGATAAATATTGAACATAAAACAACGTAGCAAAGAAGGTGAAAAACATTACGAATAGAAATATATGCAGTCTAAAAATGAGGGTATTTAAAGTTTATTAGTATAAAGGAAATTTGTACGGAATTTTTTGTACGGAAAAATAGATTCTTTTGTTATTTTACAACTGTGATCTTAATATCTACTTTACCTTCAAGTAATACACGCTTTTCCCCTTTATATCTGCTTTGAGTGGAACGTTTTCCCTGAGCTTCCTAGCCGTGAAGGTTCTTGGACGCACACTGCCCGTTGCTAGTAAGGAACCAACTCTTCGATCTCTTGCTACTCCGAATACACTAACGAAATATGTCTGTAAAGATTTTGTTTCTAGTACAGTTAAATTAATAGCTAACACGAGTTCTAACTCATTTGTTTTGTTTTCATGAGAAATAGAAGCATGATGATACTAGTCCAGTAACTTTAGTAATCTGACCTTGCGTTAAATCGGGTAGTTCTGATTTTTTGCAGACTTGTTTATGATGTTGGCCCAATGATTAATCCAAGTTTGTGACCTCGAGCGACGAACGCAACTTTGTCAAAAATTGAAAAAACCGCGAAAATTTGGGATTTTTTTCAGATTTTGTCGATTATAACCCAAAAGGACTAGTTCTTGACACTACCTTTTCAGGGCGTTTTTAAAGTAGAATAAAATTGCTACAATTTAAGACCAGAACCAGCTCTGTAGGTACATTACTTACTGAGATGCTTGCGACTTCACTTGCGTGAATTCTTAATCTCATACAAACTTCCATCTCCCATTGTACCAACTTAGGGGTAGTTTTTCCAAAATTCTTTCAACACGTAATTCTTAATATTTAACCGAAAATCTAAATCCCAATTTTCATAGATATAAGTTGATAAATGACGAAAACGTGACGGGGTCTCATTTAAACTTTCACCCCCTACTTAACCCACTTGCGGATAGAAATTTCAATAGTCCTGAAATTCATATTTTTTATTTTTTATAGAAAGCCCAAATACCAATTTTCATGGATGTAACTTGAAAAATGACAGACTTTCATACAAACTTTCATCCCCTATTTAACCCTCTTAGTGGTGGAATTTCCAATAATTCTGTCCTAGTGTACGCCTATATCATAAAAGGAAGCTACTGTGAAAATTTCAAGTTCGTAGCTTTCAGTTGTTTAGGTTGTGCGTTGATGATCAGTCAGTCAGGACAAGCTTCTTGAAGCTAGAAACTTGAAATTTTCACAGTAGCTTCCTTTTATGATATAGGCGTACACTAGGACAGGATTATTGGAAATTCCACCACTAAGAGGGTTAAATAGGGGATGAAAGTTTGTATGAAAGTCTGTCATTTTTCAAGTTACATCCATGAAAATTGGTATTTGGGCTTTCTATAAAAAATAAAAAATATGAATTTCAGGACTATTGAAATTTCTATCCGCAAGTGGGTTAAGTAGGGGGTGAAAGTTTAAATGAGACCCCGTCACGTTTTCGTCATTTATCAACTTATATCTATGAAAATTGGGATTTAGATTTTCGGTTAAATATTAAGAATTACATACGTGTTGAAAGAATTTTGGAAAAACTACCCCTAAGTTGGTACAATGGGAGATGGAAGTTTGTATGAGATTAAGAATTCACGCAAGTGAAGTCGCAAGCATCTCAGTAAGTAATGTACCTACAGAGCTGGTTCTGGTCTTAAATTGTAGCAATTTTATTCTACTTTAAAAACGCCCTGAAAAGGTAGTGTCAAGAACTAGTCCTTTTGCGTTATAATCGCCAAAATCTGAAAAAAATCCCAAATTTTCGCGGTTTTTTCGATTTTTGACAAAGTTGCGTTCGTCGCTCGAGGTCACAAACTTGGATTAATCATTGGGCCTACATCATAAACAAGTCTGCAAAAAATCAGAACTAGTTACCCGATTTAACGCAAGGTACCCCATACTAGCAAATCCTAAAGTTACTGGACTATACATAGAAGTCCAAAAATCGAAACTCCTAAATTACCTTACAAAATGGTAGGACGACTAAATTTGACCTCATTTGTTTTTTTATGGGAATATTTCAATAAAGCGATCCTGTGATTAAAAAAATTTTTGTACATTCAATTTAGATAGTTAAAATAACAACTTATTTACTAACCATGCTTGGATCCAAATTTTCTATGAAATGATGCGTCCTGTCTCCAACGCATGCTACAACTGGATCCTCATTTGACACTCTTGTACTGCGTCCTGTTTTAAAAAAAAAGTTATTTTCATCACATTTTGAAGATTATGAATTAAAAACCTTTTTTCCATTTTCTGGTATCACCACTTGAATCATATTGATCAACAGCGTTATTTAATATGCCTTGGATTTTTGCAATGAAAACTTTCGGTTTAAAGCTTCATCTACTTTTTGTTTAGACTTTTCGTTAGTAAAATAATTATTGTCTCAGATGACTTACCAAACTTCTTTCTCCTGTACACACTCTTGAAATTTCCTTCGTATATATTAAAACTATCCGTATCGATATCTATTTTATTACTATCAGCTGTTAATCCGGTGTTGTTGTCAGTTTGATTATGTTTCGTACGAACTCTCTCTCTGGATCGATCTTCAGCTGAGTTGAATCGAATTGGTTTATTATCGAATCGATTCGATCTAACATCGAATTGGGCTGCACAGAGTGAGGTATAGTTTCGTCTGTGTGATGCGACAACGCAGTATGTGGATTCTTGAGGGTCTATTGGGCTGAAAAAATAACAAGTATAAATTAAAAATTAAAAAAAAACCCCGACATTCGCCATTTTGTGGCGGCGGCCAACCTGGATTTGCATAGTGCTATTTTACTAGTGAAGCCCTTGCATTTGATACCCATATTAAGGGAGTTGTGAAAAAATATGTAATCCGCCATTTTGTAGCGGATCGTGGATCGTGAAACTTATAACACCCCGTCGTTTTTGGGTCGGGGGTTAAAAAAATGGTCGTCTGTAAAGTTGCTTTACGGACGATAATTTTACGTGATAACGTCATTCATGCCTTTTGAAAGTTAAGTATCTATACTAATAAATAAAATTGAAGTGTCTGTCTGTAATATCGAAATAACTACCTCATATTAAGCTCATATGGTTATTTGAACGCTACCATAACCGAATCACACGTTTTTAAAATTTTTGTCTGTCTGTCTGTCTGTCTGTCTGTCTGTCTGTCTGTCTGTCTGTCTGTCTGTCTGTCTGTTTGAACGGGCTAATCTTCGGAACGGCTGAACCGATTTTGACGGGACCTTCACATACAAGTAGAGAATTAACCAGGGAGTAACATAGGCTACTTTTTTAACCGACTTTCAAAAAAGGAGGAGTTGTGTTTTTCTACCTATGTACACCGATATCTCCGAGATTTCTGAACCGATTTGCGTAATTTTTTTTTTAATCGATAGAGAAACATTGCGACCCTGTTCTATAAAAAATTTGGATTCCAACTTCTCAATCCTGATGCTGTAGGGGACCTGATCCCCAAAACTAATGGGTTTTAGAAACTTTCGGTTATTTAAATTGATATTGGGGGTACCAATTAAAGACTTTATCGTTGAATGAACTCGAGTAGGTACATATCCAACTCCTCAACCCTGATGCTGTAAGGAATTGTTTTCCGAAATCGTGGGGATCCCACGGGATTTTTCCGTTTTGGGGACGGGTTTCTACAGATAAGCTACTTTTTGTTCTGGAAAATCAAGTTCCCACGGGATTTTTAAAAACCTAAATCCACACGGGCGAAGCCGTGGGCATCATCTAGTTAATAATATAAAGTAGCTTGTCCTGACTGACTGACAATCAACGCACAGCCAAAACCACTGAAGCTAGAAACCTGAAATTTTCACAGTAGCTTCCTTTTGTGACGTAGGCGCACACTAAGAAAGGATTATTGCGAATTCCACCCCTAAAGGGGTTAAATAGGGGATAAAAGTTTGTATGAAAGTCCGTTATTTTTCAAGTTATATCCATGAAAATTGGTATTTAGGTTTCCGGTTAAAAATGAAGAGTTATGAGCTTAAGGAATTTTGGAAAATCTACCCCCAGGTGGGTTAAATGGGAGATGAAAGTTTGTATGAAAGTCCGTCATTTTTAAAGTTATATCGATGAAAATCGGTGTTTGTATTGTCGGTTAAAAATAAAGAATTACGTGTTTCAGGAATTTTGGAAATTCCACCCCCAAGTGAAATTTATAAGAATCCAAGCGGACGAAGTCGCTGGCATCAGCTAGTAATGTAAATATAAATGGCAATAACAACTTATAGAAAAACCGGCCACGTGCGAGTCGGGCCTCGCTCTTTTAGGGGTCAGTACATAATTATGAACAATATAATATTTTGCTTGTAAAAAATATTTTATTTCCGAGCTAGACATCGCAACGAACCGAGAAAGAAAAAGCCAAAAAGCCAAATAATGTTCGTATGTTTGTCACAGCTTACAAACTACTTTATGAATTTTTATTTAGTACATGGTAGGTACTTACATAATATATCGAAATTTCATACTCGTAGTTTAGTTTTTGAGATAGCCCCGTCACAAAACTGATCTACAACTGACAACTTTGACGGGCCCAATTTCTTGAAAAAATACTTGTTTAAGTTTGATTCGTGTCTAAATTAGTCTAAACAAATTATTGATTGTTTGGTTAGTTAGTCATTGAAACTTGTGAAAAACGAATACTTTCACGTCGAATTTAATAAAATTGTTAACGTATTTTATATTGATTAACCTCATAATTTATTAAACGATAAAAAGCTGTTATAACCTGGATTTAATTGCACTTATTTACTCCAAGAAATACTTCTGTAAGATACCTTTTTCTTAAGAGTCATTTCAAACTAGTCTAATAATTACTTACTCATTAATTAGTCATTGAAAAGCTTTTTATGTGTTTATAAAAAGTTTAAGTGTCGACTTCTGCACGCTCAGATCTAGGTGAAGTGTTTTGAAAATCCTATTCAACTTCTTTTAAAGGCAAAGTGACTTTGGCATTTACAGAGTCTACTTAATTTCTTGGAGAAAAAAAAAGTTGTCTAAGTATAGATTTCTATTTCTTTAATACAATATAAATATAATTTCCGCAATTTTTGTTATTGTATTTAAAAAAAATTTTTAGATTATACAGCAGTTTCTTGATCTCGTTGGAGCAAGACATTTACCATCTAACCTGAGAAATTATACGACTAATATCAAGCAATTAATAAAATAGACATACTTACTACTAGACTACTTGTCACAATGGATGTCATATAAATTTTATACGGGTTAATTTTAGTACTGAAAATAAACCATATTTCAATAATAAACAAAAGTGTCGCGTACTAATTTAAATGCTCGGTCAAGCTTACTTGGATCTCGGATTTTTATGCGATCGTTGAAATTGAGACTTTATATTGGTACAATTACGTTTTGAAATCCCCCATCACTTTTAATGTGTAAATTCAAGTTGCTCTGTGACGATACATTTTTAACTTTAACCTGTATATGATTAAGATTTATTTTTCTTTGAAGGTGTGGGTAGTCGGAAACAAAAAGTTGAAGGAATGAAGCTTGCCTTTGCTGACTCTTTATTCTATTTATCGAGTACTATCCCAGTAGCGTTCTCTGCAAATAGTAAAGACATCTTATATTGGCAATTTGATACAACATGTAGAAACTTGTTATTCGTTTAATTAACGTTATTGCAGTTAACAGCGGTGTCGGTGTTACTGAGAATTTAAATCTTGCTCTTTTTGCTCCGATTGAATTCTTCACGGAGCTTTTGTGGATATAAAATTAATATAATTCACTTTGAGATTACATACGCCTTATTTGTGTTTATGATCGGGGAAAAGATAATCTATAATTAATTCTATACTTTATCTTGATGAGTTTAATTTTAATCCGGCTTGAAATAAGGTAAAGGTACCCAATTCGGAGGTATTTTCATCAAAACTCGAAAGAACGTCAAAAAATAAGCATTTACTATACCTTTCTGAAGAACTGGCTATTTTTATCAGAAGCGTTATTTATTTAACTCTTGAAATATCCTAAAAGGACAACAATTAAAACTTGATTTAAATGTAAAATTAAATAAAATATGAAAAAAGTCCGAATCCCCCAATTCGGAGGTAAAAATCCTAATTCGGAGGCAAATGGCCCCTAATTCGGAGGTACAAAATACAAAGGGAAACGAGTAGAATTAATTCTACATGGTGTTCAGAAATGAACTGTATTTATTAATATATTTCAAAATCAATTCGATACGTATGTAATTGTTTATATGTTTGTGTGTAAAATATTAATATTATATATTAATTTATATATATCTGCTCGTGCTGATTCACTGACTGATTCATCACCTCTCCTGTAAAATTTTGTATGATTTTTTTTTTCACTAATAGTTTCGTATAGAAGACAAAAATTCATTTGGAACAAAAATATGGAGAGAGCTGATGATTGAGGATTTCGGAGACGGTTGAAGAGCACGCCTAAGCTATTGAAGATAGGTGGAGGGTGCTCGAGCAAATGTCATTCGAAACGTCATCCAATTGGCAGTGAGCTGAAAAAAAATTCAAAATGGTGAAAAAAAGATGGCCGCCATACAAATTTCTTCGGTCTCCATCTCGGAGGGTATAAAAAATGGAAGAGTGGTTTCTTAGCAAAAGATGATCAGAATCAGAAGGTCTTCTCGATGAATTGAAAAAAAATCAAAATGGCGGAATTTATTTTTCCATAGAAAATGTATGGCGAATATTGAAGAGACTACAAGTTGTAAACTATGCAAGGCTTTGACGCGGTTCTTTGGAGAACTCTCAAAGAAAAATATGGGAAGACATAATGATTGAGGGTTTCGAAGATGTTTGATGAGCCCGGGCAGGGTATTGTAGATAGATGTGGGCTGCTCAAACAAAAAATACTCAGAACCTCATCCAATTAGCACTGGTTGAAAAAAAAAACTCCAAAATGGCGGATTCCAGATGGCGGCCATACAAATTTCATCGGTGTCTATCGCACTAAGTATTAAAGATAGAAAAGTGTTGTTTGGAAAATGATGATCAAGACCTAAAAGGTCTACCTAATTGATGAACGGAAAAAAATCAAGATGGCGGAATTCATTTTTTCCTACACAAAATATTTTTTTCATTTTGACATTTTCACATTATGACATTTTGACATTTTAACATTTGACATTTGACATTTTGAAGTTTGACATTTTAACATTTTGACATTTTGACATTTGACTTTGATATTGACTAAAAGAAGTTCCACTCCAATAAAAAATCCAGCTCTCCCTGAGGATGAGTTGATGAGAGGATGAATTGGATTAGGTTCTGAATATTTTTTGTTTGAGCAGTCCCCATCTATCTACAATACCCTGCCTGGGCTCCTCAGTTATCTTCCAAACCCTTAGTCATCATATTGTATCCCCATATTTTTTTTGAGAGTTCTCCAAAGAATCACATCAAAGTTTCTTCAATATTCGGCATACATTTTCTATTGAAAAACAAATTCCGCCATTTTGAATTTTTTTCTATTCATCGAGTAGACTTTCCGATCCTGATCATCTTTTGCGAAGAAATCACTCTTCCATCTTCTATACCCTCCGAGATGGACACCGACGAAATTTGTATGGCGGCCATCTTTTTTTCGCCATTTTGAATTTTTTTTTTATCTCACTGCCAATTGGACGACGTTTTGAGTTACATTTGCTTGAGCACCCCCTACCTATCTTCAATACTTTAGGCGTGCTCCTCACCCGTCTCCGAAATCCTCAATCATCAGCTCTTTCCATATTTTTCTTCTGAATGAATTTTTGTCTTCCATACGAAACCATTTGTGAAAAAAAAATTATACAAAATTTAACAGGAGAGGTGATCAATGAGTGAGTGAGTGAGTGAGTGAGTCAGTCATCCAATCAGCACGAGCAGCTATATATATATATTAAAATATATATTTCTATCCATACCACATAATTAGGGGCTCATAGAACCTAATTCGGAGGTAATACCTCGGAATTGGGTTTTGTAACAAAAAACACGTTTCCTAATTCTGAGTGTTAAAAAAGAAAAGATTTTTCCATAATAAACAAATAATTTAAAGCTTAATTAGATTACCTTCGTAAATATGTACAGTACTCTCTCAAAATTGCATCAAAATATGCATAAATTTAATTTTCTTTTTAATTAATTTTCTTTAGCTTCTCCATACAATCTATCAATAAATTACCTAAATAGGTAAACTTTGATACGGTATAACTAGTGATTTAGAGGCCAAAGTGTACCTCATAATTAGGGCTCTTTAACCTAATAGCCTATTTAAATAATCAAAACTGAAACAAGACGTATTTAACATAAAACGACCCTAAAAATTGAAAAACTTATTAAGTCTATGAAATCGCAATTCTGCGGTATACCTCCGCGTTAGGAACCGGCTAAAATATTTGGCACCTAATGCGGAGGTATTTTCAAAACGTATTTTCACCTTAATTTCTTTACAAATATTCACAAAAGTTGATTGTTTTCGATTGCAAATATAGTCCTTCAAATATTCATATCTAAATAAAAACAAATAAAGCTCAAAATTAACGGATAAACACTATTTAAAAAAACGTAGGTATTTCGTGCACAAGGTCCAAAATGTATGAAACATGCGTTCGGGCCGGCTGCTAGTGTAAAACTTGCCGGTTATTTTAAAACATATACATATAAAACCAATTATTTCGTCATTTATCTATGGAATGATAAACTATCAATTGATTAAGATATGTTGCAGTAAAAAAGAGCTTGGTGATCGGTTGAAAACGCTGTTTTTCTATATACCTCCGAATTGGGTGCCAATTTTAGAATACCTCCGAATTGGGTGACTTTACCTTAATATGAACACTGGTTTTGTAGATTCCTATTATTTATTGAAGTGCAAAGTTAGAGAAAAATAGAAAGGGCATAGAGAAATAACTAAAAAACGATGTATTTGAAAATCAAGGTAGAATCAACTATCACGATAAAAATACTTCAAAAAATTTGACAGAAAACTAATTCTCTCCCTGAATAAATAGGTATTGCAATGCGTGAGTAATAAAAAATTATATAGTTTACTAGCGACCCGCCCCGGCTTCGCACGGGTAGTAGAGCATATTATGCGTAGGTACTACCCGCTCAGGGATTAGGCAGCGTTTTCCATGAAAGCTCCCAGGCGGCTTGACTTTTTACGATATTTTCCACAATGAACTTACTATATCTCACCATATACCCGAATTACTAATTCCGTGGAATTCTGACGTTTCATAATGTTAGATAACCAGAGATAAAACAATTCCCATAAAAAAGATAAAAAATTCATAACTTATGCAAATACAAATCAACTGCTGCATGTAGATATGACAAATGCCTGACAGGCACTTCATGGTTTTAATGTCATTCGACTTCCATTTTTGAATAAATTTTTTCAATGTGCTTCTTTTGTTTTCTATTGCTGTTAGTCTTGTATTTTTATAATATTCTCCTCCTTTTCCAATGGGTTTCATCCTACGTACTGTGATTTTTTTTTTGGTTTCAAAAATTATCGACACTGGGCTATATAGGGAGAACCGCGGCCACCGACGCGCTTATAGGCACGCTCCCGCCGCCGCAATTTTTAAATCTGTAATATCTTCGAAAGTATTCATTTAAATCATATGCTGTAAAGGGCCATATGGATTTATATTAAATCAACAATGTATTTAAGGTATTTAATTAGATAAGGATTAATGCTGTATTGGTTGAAATCGCTTCGAAAATTAGCCATTATTTGTCGTAAAAAGTAAATGACAAAAAAATGTTATTGTGGGATATCCATAAGAGATAGACATATACCATCGCGGACTTTTCTGTAGACCTTTTCAATGTGTACAATACTTAGTACATTATTTTGATAAATCTCGTAGGGTTCAGCCTGCGTTTGCAATGTAAGCGGAAAAAAATGTAATTATTAACGACATCACATTAGAAACCTCAAAAATAACAGTATTTCTCCACTATTTAATGGATATTATTATACATATAAACCTTCCTCTTGAACCACTCTATATATTAAAAAAAACCGCATCAAAATCCGTTGCGTAGTTTTAAAGATTTAAGCATACAAAGGGACATAGGGACATAGGGACATAGGGATATAGGGACGGAGAAATCGACTTTGTTTTATACTATGTAGTGATAACATGTTATGAAATGTAACAATTTCATCGTTCCAAAAACCAACACGAACCATTTAGAATTGGTACCTTAAATAATATAGGTATTGATTACCCTCGATCCCACGTTATAACAAAGGTACGGGGCCTTAAGCATGCAAGTAAAATTAAAGCAAAACAATTCACTTAATCCACACATAAACACTTTAAGCCATTTCATAAAAGTGTCAGTATAAACGGGAATGCTGAAGCGGAGGCAGTATTGGTCCGAGATCGCGTACCTACAATTAACAGTTCCACACCGCACAAAGTTGCGGCGCGAGAGGTTTTTATTACAGGAGGGTGGTTAATTGAAAAAGGAGAAGCAATTACGCGTGCCTGGCTAGTAATGGTACAGGTTCGATAGTTAATACGAAAGGTTCAGTAACTTAATGAAATAACATAATGTTAAGGTTTTGGAATAAACCTCACTCGCGATTTAAATGAAATAAGAAGAATGGATATATTGTTGTAACTTGATTCAGGATCATGAATTAATGGTATTTTTTAAGTTAAGTAAAACTCAGGGCTTTGAAAATAATTCAAGTGCATCAGAACATAAAACCGATAAATCACATATTTTGTGATTTCGTTTTTTATTTTTGATCCCGAACCATAGTTAGTTCTTGTAGAATGCTATTGCATTAATCGGCACGGAAACTTAATTAAACCCACTTCAAAAATTAAAATGTTTTTTTTTAGAAATTAAACATTTGCAATATTTTGCAATGAAAAACAAAATTATTTTGCTATAATCCGCTAACAGTAACGCGTTTAACACCACACAAATTCACCACAAAACAAACGTTTCGAAAGATATTCCGGTCATCGTCATGTTTCGGACATCGAAACATCTTCAGGAGATGTCGACTTCTGAAGATGTCTGACTCCTGAAGATGCTGTGTCTGAGCGAAACGATCGTCGAGTTTATTTTGTTTTTAACCTCCGACGCAAAAACGACGGGTGTTATAAGTTTGACGTGTCTATCTGTGTGTGTGTGTGTGTGTGTGTATGTGTGTGTGTGTGTGTGTGTGTGTGTCTGTTCTACCGTAGCGCTCAAACGGGTGAACCGATTTGATGATTTTGATGAAAATCAGTCCAAGATGGCATCGATTACGGTTTACATTTTTTTTACAACTCGTAAAATAGCACTATGTAAATTCAAGATGGCCGCCACCACAAAATGGCAAATGTCGGAGGTTATTTTAATTTTTAATTTATACTTGTGTTTTTCATTGTAAATAATGGAATTCTGCAAAATGACGCTTGCTTATATTCAACATTTACAGCGTTGAATATATTTCAATACATGTTGAATTTTACACATAAAGAATTTCATTGATATGAGGCTTGGTATATTAAAAGGCCTACCTATGTCCAATAGTGGACATCCATCGATTGAGATAACGACAAAAGCAATAACAACGTTCTGCATCTAATAAATATTGAGATGGATGTCATGATATTGTATAGCGATATTTATCGGCTGTCTGACCTACGCCGTACATAGCCCGTTCTAATAACCTCTGTATGCCCCTGATTGAATAAATATCCATGCAATATTATACGGTTCCCATCACTATGCGTGATAAGTTAATAGTCAATTGACATGTGACAACCGCGCCATTTGTGGACCTGCCCTTAAATATTTATTCTGTTTATGTTATCCTAGCTCACGTTTGCCTTTCCTCACCGTAAAAGTCTTTGGTATCATCAGCTGTTTTTGCCTCGCGTAGGTTGTAATAATGTTGGAATAATGTAGTTCTGTTGAGACACACTAAAGTATTTGACCTTGAATAGAAATGTATTTTTTTAGATACATGTACACCTACAAGTCATCATCATCATGATCAACCCATTACCGGCTCACTACAGAGCACGGGTCTCCTCTCAGAGTGAGAAGGGTTTTGGCCATAGTCTACCACACTGGCCAAGCGGATTGGCAGACTTCGCACACCTTTGAGAACGTTATATGTATATCCATGAAAATTGTTATTTAGATATTCTGTTAAAAATTAAAAATTACGTGTTAAAGGAATTTCGGAAAAACT
The DNA here is from genome assembly GCA_920104075.1 of Melanargia galathea. NCBI lineage: Eukaryota > Metazoa > Arthropoda > Insecta > Lepidoptera > Nymphalidae > Melanargia > Melanargia galathea. The sequence goes on from OV049876.1 coordinate 4,088,662, forward strand.
ACTCCCAAGTTGGTACAATGGGAGACGGAAGTTTGTATGAGATTAAGAATTCACGCGAGTGAAGTCGCGAGCATCTCAGTAAGTAATGTTGTACCTACCTACAGAGCTGGTTCTGGTCTTAAATTGTAGCAATTTTATTCTACTTTAAAAACGACCTGAAAAGGTAGTGTCAATTTGGGTTATAATCGCCAAAATCTGAAAAGAATTCGAAATTTTCGCGATTTTTGACAAAGTTGCGTTCGTCGTAGCTAATTAGAAATTATTATAATTATAAAGTTGACATTAATTCAAATCGAATATTATAAAGTAGGTAGGTAATTTTACTCAAAGATGCCGCTTTTAATTTACACGATGCCTTTTAATTAAAAGAAAATAATCTCGAGTTCATTCAATTAATTTAGTAATTTTCATTTAATTAACGAAACGCTAATAAGATGATACTAAGATACGTATTAGGTATAACATTTTGTGCCTAATATAGGTGTTACACGTTTAATGAAAATGGGTCTTAAACTTGGTTTGAACACTTTGGTACTGATAGTTCATGGTTACGAAAAGTGCGCTTAGCAAGAAAATAACTATAATATCTCCTAAACTGCAATGATGTCATTGTCACGTCATTTAAACCAGAAATTTTTTAATCTACATTAAATGCCTAAGATAAGTCTATAGGTACCTAATATGATTAATACTGGAGAAAATAGCTTCGCAAATAAGCTTATAGTATATCTACTTAATAATTTAAAGATAAAAGCGGTTTATGATGGGACACCGATTACATAAAAAAGGAAGGCCTCCTTTTTTTGAAATCGGATAAAAATTACTATTAACCCTAGACTCACCGTAATGTTAGAAACCCATGGACCTAACGGGAGCACGAAACGTCCAAATATAAAAAGCCGTACGGAATAACACCGTTAAACCATAACTCTCCCAGACCATAAATCCGAGCTGTCCGTCTGTTCGTCACAAGAACGAGTATTGATCAATTTATGATACTCCATGTATGGTTAGATATGAGACTATAAAGCGCAATAGGTACCCACGGATGTGTTGCGAGATCTTTTTCTAAATTGTTATTGGCGAGAAATGCAGGTTAACTGTATGTGGGAGTATACTTTTGACGACCTCCCTGGCGCAGTGGTGAGCGCAGTGGTCTTATAAGTGGGATCCCGGGTTCGATTCCCGGCAGGGACAATTTGGGATTTTATAATTTCTACTTAAATTGTCTCTGGTCTGTTCTGGTGGGAGGTAAAGCCGTGGCTGGTTACCACCCTACCGGTAAAGTCGTGCCGCCAAGCGATTTAGCGTTCCGGTACGATGCCGTGTAGAAACCAATCAGGGGTATACACAAGTTAGCCCGCTTCCATCGTAGACTGCATCATTACTTACCATCAGATGAGATTGCAGTCAAGGGATAACTTGTAGTTGAATTAAAAAAAAAACTGAAAATGGCTAACATTTTACTCACAACACCCATTAAGTTGAATTGATTGTAAAGGCGATTAGATCGGTGGAACTTAGCAAAACTTAACTACACCTAGGTCTCGAGTCAAAATCTAGGTTCCGTATAATTTAGAACCAAGATCTGAGATGCCGTATCTAGGTAATAGTTAAATTGGTTGGATATATCTAGTGACCAGAGTGTTGAGTACACTAGTTTTTAGTGTTTACTAGAGTTCTAGTGTTTGTCGTAGTGTGATGATGTTGGTAACATAATAAAGCTCTTCGCAATCGGCGACTGTAGACTGTAGTCGCTGATCATCGACGTCGCAATCGGCAGCAATCGTGGCGATCGGCGTCTTGTCGGTTTTCGGGCACGCATCAAAGGAATTCGCGCTGCTAGCTGCTCAATAAACGATCACTGACGATTGTGTGGATGCTTGCACGATGATCATGACGATTGCCGGCGATTTTATCGGCGATGGAGAAGAGCAGTTGTTTCACCCCCGTGCCTCGGAGAGCACGTTAAGCAGTCTGTTCCGGTTATTATTACTATCATGTGACAATATTCGTTAACGCCCGCCAACCCGCATTGGAGCAACGTGGCAGGTCTAAGCTCTAAATCCCTATATTCTATGAGAGAGGAGGCCTGTGCCCAGCAGTGGCACAGGCCTCCTCTCTCATAGAATCTTCTCTTCTCCAACATCTTCGATCTTGTTCCCCCTTCACCTTTCTACCACCGTAGGTACCGCAAGACATCGGATGGGTTTTCATCCCTATGTTGTCGATGTTCCAGCTACACGAACGAAGAGATTCAAGTCTTCGTTCCTTATACGCATGGCTAGCGTTTGGAATACCCTTCCGAAATCTGTGTTTCCTGACACCTATACTGCCGTCATAAGGAAAAAGGGCACAACTAACATTTTTTCCGAAATTGAGTTATATAACCTGGGTATCTTTAACAAGAGAGTGAATAGGCATCTCCTAGGCAAACACGTACCATCACAGGCCACATCATCATTTTCCATCAGGTGTGATAGTGGCCAAGCGTATGTCTATACTGAATTAAAAAAAAGTGGGACGTGGTGGCGGTGGTGAAGAGCATGTATGGCTTACCTGGGATCCCAGTTAGCAGACAGCCTCCGCTTGGATCGCATCCGCAGTCTCATGCGCACCAGCCTGGTGGCCTCTCCGCGCACGCTCACCGCCGCCGCGCCGCCTTTCGACGAGGACAACTGGAAACGATAGAAAATTAACTTCTTCGATATTTATGAAATAGGAAACAAACTACTTTCAGTCCAGCAGTTTCTTCAGCGTCTTCTGTTTCTTTTAGTGATTAATAACAGGCTGAATCTTCGTGAGTAGGTTTGGTTAGACGAAACGCCTAAGTTTTTCCTCTGTGTAAAAATTCTCGATCGATATTTTGGATGCAGCTTAGTAAATATTTGTATAATGAAACGGCCACTTAGTCCTACAAATTAGCGCGTTCAAACAAACAAACTCTTCCGCTTTATTATATTAGTACCTATAGATTTATGTTGCCAGCAGGATTTATAACAAGACGAAGTTTTTATAACCCGTTCGACGAGCCATTTTCACTTTATAATTGAAAGAAAATAATCTTACCTGTAAAACGTATCGGTCTTGTTTAGATATTGAAAATGTTATCGTGTGCATCTCCCCACCACCGTGCTCTTGGACCAGTTGTAGTTTTGCTGTAGTGCAGAAGAAACTTATGATTTCACCTTTGCTACTAAAAAAATCTCGTGTGAGGCTACGACCGTGGCTGGTTACCACCCTATACTGGCAGAGACGTGCTACCAAGCGATTTAGCGTTCCGGTACGATGCCGCGTAGAAACCGATCAGGAGTATGGGTTTCATAAAAACTAGCTAGCCCGCTTCCATCTTAGACTGCATCGTCACATAGGTACTATCAGCTGGTGAGTCGCAGTCAAGGGCTAACTTGTAGATGAATATAAAAACCCTACTAATAATATAAACGCGAAAGCGTGTTGGTTTGTCGGTTTGTCCTTCAATCACGCGTCAACAGAGCAAACGTAAACGGACAAACGTGATTTTTTGCATGGGGACTTTTTATTAGGTAGGTACGCGGCATAGCATGCTATTTTTCACGCATTTATCCTTCAATCAAGCTTCAATCATGCTGTAACAGATCAACGGATCGACTTTAGTTTTCGCATAAATATTTTATTAATAAATTCCAATTCTGTACATATATTTAATACAATAAATACTTAAAAATAAAAATTACAAATTACAAATCAAATAAAACATCCAAATCACTGTAACGAGGCAAGGTGCCCAGAACGCTGGCTGCGTTACCTCGTTGAATGGCCAGACTAATATGCTGACCGAGGTAACTGCCAGCCCTCCGGTCACCCGTGGACTCCACGAGACGGGATGATAGATCCTTAAAAAAGGACCTAGCATCCTCGCCCCACGAACCCATGGTAAATATTAAATATTAAAGACCTAAAGAGTGCCATGCTGATGAAGCTGTGATAACTTAGTGGTTAGGACGACCGACTTCTAATCTTATTTTGCTTATTTTGGATGACATGGGGATGGTAGGGATCCCCCATGTCATCCAAAATAAGCAAAACGAAGACCCCCCACCCGCCATAGTTCTTATGTAATACTTTAACGGCCCCTATGTATCAATAAATTATTTTCTATCGATCTAGATAATCGAATCAATAAAAAGAAAAACTCCAAGCCAAAGAAAACCAAAGAGCGATTTGGAAGAAAGGTTTATCTAGCGTGCTAAATGCTTCCAACTTAACCTGCGGGTATGTGTGTGTGTGTGTGCGTGTGTGTGTCTGTCTGTTCCACAACTTACAGAGGCACAGGCAGGTTGGCTGGATCCCTAGACATTGCAAGTCGTCAATTGTTGCCTCGATGTTAAGTACAAAAATGCGATGATAAGTAAGTATTTGATTTCATAAAACCTCTGTTGATAACAATCACTTCTATCATTCTTCCCTAAATTGTCCTGAAAGTTTAACAATACTCACAGTCATTAGAATCCGGTGGTCCGCGATAGAACGCCCAGTGCATGTGCCTCGAGCACGGGCTCACTGTGATGTGCACTGTCATCTGTGAGATCAGCGTCGAGTTCAGTTCCAGGCTGAAACAAAATGTTATAAGCAAATTTTTTCTACAATTTTTATACTATTTAGGTCTGACTAGTGACTATAATATGACTTAAGTCTTATAATAGTGTGTGTTGCCAGTAATGCGATAGGTACGAGACGTCCACTACTGGTCATAGGACTACTACTAAATATTATTATAGGACTCGTGTAGGGACTTTTACACGCGGCCTTCTTGTGTTCCTTGTATCCAGCGGCTCCTTGCGACTCTTCTGGTCGCTTGTAAACGAAAGCTCACAGCGAGTGAGAGAGCGAGAAGCTCAACCAGCGGGCAATGGAGAGAGCTATGCTCGAGAGAAATGAGACGATCCGTAGAGGCACCAGAATCACAAACTACAGGTTGTAGGGTTGCGAAGCTGAAGTGGCAATATGCGGGGTACATAGTACGAAGAACCAAGAGACTTTAAGGTCCCAAGGTGCTGGAATGGCGACGTCGCATCGGTAGGAAATTTTCCAGAAAAAAATACTAAAATGAATGAAGCATGACAGGAATTTAAAAAATCTCACTTTCGAGTCTCCCCTTCCTCCAGCCTATATAAAGTCTGATTGTCCATCGGCAGCCACTCCACTGAGACCTTCGAGATGGGCCTGGTGACCAGCACACTGGGCGCTGCCAGCCCAGCGCCAGCGGCGTTTAGGAAGATCAGCGTCGCCAGCCTGGTGGTTAGGACGTCTAGGTTTCTGGAAACAAAACCATAAATTGTAATAAACCATATCTAAGATTATACCTTAAGGGTGCGAAAAGGCTGAAATGTATCTTGCGGGTGATCACAAAATCATTGAATCCACAAAAACTCAGAACTCTTGAACTATTTCTCTCTTTGCGTCGTATTCCTTATTACAGTGGGTCGGGATCCCTTGTCATTAATCACATAATCACGAGGGCTTTTTGGAATAATAATACAGTGGATTTTCATATCCTTCCACATGTAAAAAATTCGCTAACTGCAACCAACTCTTGACACAATATCCAAGTAGAACTAACCTAACCTAGTTACGGCCTCCAGAACCACCCCTTACAGCCGTCCAATCACACACCAACCTAGCCTGACAACATCGACCTTCTAACCAAGTAATCAGGCCCCACAAAAGGGCAAACCAACATAATAACTAATCACAGCAAAACTAAATAGACACCAAATCACTCACACTACAGTCAACAGCACCACACACATAACACGCTAACTAAGAGTACGGAATTTCGACTCTAGAGTCACACATACAAAATCTAGTGATATAAAAGGTACGTGGATTTGTCTTATGCCCTAGCTGACTAAAGACGACTGCCACAGTAATTATAATCCCCAGAATAATCTATACTTACAAAAATATAAAATCTACTTTTATATTTTATTGACTGATTGATATTACTTACCAATGTAGGCTTAAACCACTGAGTCTAGAAACTGAAATTTTGCATAGGTTTTATCTATTATGTAGACTAAGGGTTTTCAGATATTCCACCCGAGTGTAGCCGATGCGTGTTAGCTTATAAACTAGGTAAATACCTATATAAATAATTCAGAACATAATCTTCAGAACAACGAGCTGTAGAGTTTTACGCAATGAGTAAGCATCAAACGTGCTTAAAAAGCTTATTATTGTACCAATTTAGTTCAGAGGAATTTGTAAATTATAGAGCACGTCCCCTTGAAGCTGGTATTGGAATAAGGCTATCAGGAATCTATCAGAGCGGGTCATTGGAGTCTATAAAATTATTGGTAGTACAATTTCAATTCCGTGGTGGTTATTTTGTTTGATACAACCGTAGATAGCCTCGTTGGTCTAGTGGTTAGCATATTCGACTGCAGATCACGAGGTCCTAGGTTCGATTCCCGGGTCGGGCAAATAATTGTTAGGTTTTCTGTCAAAAAATTCTCTGTGCCAGCCCGGAGTTGTTAGTTGGCCGTCTTTCACGCCCGTGCCTAGGAGAGCAGGTTAAGCAGTCCGTCCCGGATATTATCACTATCATGTGACAACAGTCGTTAAAGCCCGCCAACCCACATTGGCGTGGCGGATCTAAGTTCTAAATCCCTCTCTCCTATGAGAGATGAGGCCTGTGCCCAGCTGTGGGACGTTAAAAGACTTTGGTGGTGGAATGCATTGGTTATTAATTTTAGTCGTAAATCGATTCTTTTTGAACTTCCCCAACAAAGTTTCTTCCAGTTTTCGGCAGTTGGCGGTGTTTCACCCCCGTGCCTTTCGGTCCCGGTTATTATCACTCTCATGCGACAATAGTCGTTAAAGCCCGCCAACACGCATTGGAGCAGCGTGACGGATCTTAGCTCTAAAATCCCTTTTTCCTATGAGAGAGGAGGCCTGTGCCCAGCAGTGGAGCGTCAAAGGGCTGTAGTGGAAACCGCAGATAGCATACGGCAGTAATGATAATATAAAAAAAACATTAACGTTGTAAAATTCTATATGTTATTCCTCTATTATATTTTTTAGTTTAATTTATCATCCTTACTGTTACGGATAAGATTTTTTAGGATCTCATAATAAAAGTATAGATACGCATACTTTTATAGGGGGATATTTAATAGGGGGAGCCCAAGAGGGGAATATTTGGATTTACTCGAGCGCGTCAGATTAACATAAGGGAGGCATCTTGCATCCTGCTGAGTACCCTCTACCATGTATAAGCCCTATAAATAGAGCCACGTGAGAAAAAAACGATGGTCAGAAATAGGTACTCAGAAACGTCAGATTATAAGGATTATAAATTACGAGCTAAAAAAAGTACATTTAGAAAATCAGACTATTTGAACGTAACGTACGAGAGTGGGAGCATTACAAAGCTGCAAAAAATAACGTTATCTTAACATTCCCGAATCTCGAGAGCGGTTGAATTTTTTTCTATTTTGAAAGAAATTACGCAAAAATAACAATAAAAAATAATCAGCCGATTTCCACTCAAGCCGAAGTAATAAAAATCGTCTATGAAGATGAGAGCGTGCAGCTAGACGCTTTCCTCACCACTGAAAGGGGAAACATTATAAAATAAAATAAAAAAGCCTTTTATTCCCATATCTCTTAAACTAGGTACATTTTGCTTATTGTTAGTTGAGTAAGTAACAGTAACATCTAAAATCTAGGTTAGTTTGTTAGTATAAGTATTTAAATAATTAGTTCTTGACTTCTGAAAATAGTTTCTGTTTAAGTTTTCATTTGCTATGAGATAAGGGCCCCTTCTCGGGTAAAGGCCCAGGCCCGGGAAACATTATATAACCTTTTATTCTTCCTATCAACTAATCTAAAAAATGTAATAGGTCCCGACGACTACATTTAAGTAGCATCATCGATTCCCCCTATCATAAATAGTTACCTAAACTGGTTTGTTCTTGTTTACAAAACTGCCATGTCACGCATAATCTTTCGGACCGTTTAGATTTAGATGAATCAGCGATTTTAAAGGGTTTCAAAATTATAAATTAACTAGCTGACTTCGCAGGGGTGATATAAGCGTAACAAATCCGTGGCGTGTGAAAGTTTTTACAAAAGGCCTATGTCCAGCAGTGGACGTCTGTTGACGACGATGATGATTCCAATACGACATCACAGTCACGCTGACTTAGCTGGATGGGATAGAGGAAGTTTAATTATAAAAAATAAAAAAAAACCTACTGAAGATGCCAAAATAAGATAAAATCTCATTGCAATTAGAATTATAGCTGACATTAATTACATATCTAATCGAAAAGCTGTAGATAGAAGTTCGATTTATATATGCAGGGTAAAGCGTATCAATAAAATCAATCGACATATTATAAAGTTTGCAGTCTTTATTCAAAAAGTTGTGATAGCCTAGTGGTTAGGACGACCGACTTCTAATCGGAGGTCGTGGGTTCGATCCCGAGGCACGCACCTCTAACTTTTCGGAGTTATGTGCGTTTTAAGTATTTAAATATCACTTGCTTTAACGGTGAAGGAAAACATCGTGAGGAAACCTGCATGCCTGAGAGTTCTCCATAACGTTCTCAAAGGTGTGTGAAGTCTGCCAATCCGCTTGGCCAGCGTGGTAGACTATGGCCAAAACCTTTCTCACTCTGAGAGGAGACCCGTGCTCTGTAGTGAGCCGGTAATGGGTTGATCATGATGATGATGATGATGATTCAACAATATTATTTTACCAATTGGTAAATAGACATGGTCGCTAACAATGGGCCTCATAAGAAGGCTCAGGGTCACTCAGCGGGCGATGGAGAAAACTATGCTCGGAGTATCCCTGCGGGATCAAATCAGAAATGGGGAGATCCGCAGGAGAACCAGAGTCACCGATATAGCTCATCGAGTCGCGAAGCTGAAGTGCCAATGGGCGGGGCACATTGCTCAAAGAACCGATGGACGTTGGGATCCCAAGGTGCTCGAATGGCGACCTCGCACCAGTAAACGAAGCGTAGGTAAACCCCCATTCGATGGACAGACGATCTCAAGCGAGTCGCTGGTAGCCGCTGGAATCAGGCGGTACAAGATCGTGTGCTGTCGCGATCCTTGCAAGAGACCTATGTCCAGTAGTGGACGTCCATTGGTTGAAACGAACGAACGAACGAATTGGTAAACACTTTATAGGTATTACCAATTAGTAAACACTTTATAGGTATTTTACTTAATGTAGTAAAGTTTAATGATTGATGGTCATAACTTTAATCCAGACAAGCGGACACCCGCGACTTCGTTCGCGTGGATATTGGTTTTTAAAAATCCCGTGAGAATCATTTTGTTTTTCCTAAGCTCCTTTGAGCTCATACCTTGCTAAAAGCTGTTAAAAGTTCACTGGCGGATGTTTAGGTAGATCAAAATGTAAACATCCGCCAGTGAAAGTCCCATCAAAATCGATCCAGCCTTTGAGAGATTAGCTAGTAATCTTTAAAGTATTTCCTTTCTAACAAAAAAAGAATGAATTAAATCGGACCATCCGTTAACGAATTACAGCTAAGTACACATTTTGAATTTCATCCCCTCTCCCAAGGGAACCGTGCTGAATTTCGGGATAAAAAGTATCCTATATGTTACTCCATAGTATGAACTTAAATCATGCTGAGTTCCATTTCAATCCATTCAGTAGTTTTTACGTGATGCGCGCACAAACATACAGACAAACAGACAAACCGATAAACAGACAAACAGACAAACGGACAAACAGACAAAAAGACAAACAGACAAAAATTTCAAAAATAGCTTTTTTACATTCTATTACTTATCCCTAACATCCCCCAGTTATTATTTTGCAAAAATCTTCAATGTACAGATAGTAGATACGGCAATTTTACGATTTTATTATATGTATAGATTTATTATATGTATAGATAGGTAGGTCTGGATTAAATTTATGTCCTTCAATCTACCGACTTTGGATTAGATCGCTCAAGTATTAATTCCGGCCGTATGGCAATAAATTCTATCTGTTTATCCCATGTTTATCCATTGCACCTCAAGCCCACACTTACACCGATGTTTTACAACGGGTATTACCTGCGCACCCTTTTTTTGTTTCTCATGAAATTCCTGGAACTAAGTAGCGCACCGGAGTTCAATAAGCTCGTATGGCAAAATGACCATAAATTTGTACTCCGTACCACAAGCGATCATTGTTTCGTACGTCGGCAAAGGAATATTCAGCGATACATCAAAAAAACGCTCACGCCAAAAACATCTGTATTTGCGTCGGGGCAAATTCCAAAATGGCGGCGCGAACTTTGACAGATGGAACATTAGCCCGCGATCCCTGACCATACTCTATAAATCTCGGTGTAGTTGGGTGGTAGTAAATTTCACAATGATTTAGTGTTTCCATTAGCGGTGTTTTTTGCAAACAATACATGCGTTTGCGCACGTTCTTAGAGCCTGAAATATACACTGCGTGAATCGGCAGTGGCTGAACGAGCGCGTGAGCGTCTGCGACATACAATACAAGGCGATCGTCGATAGACTTCCACTGCTGGACATAGTTCTCTTGTGAGGAGTTCCACACGGCCTGGTCTTACGCTACTTGTATCTAGCGTAATACAAAATATCTACTACACAGAAGCAACTATTCAGTAATACGAGGAACTCTGTGGTTAATACTTAAGGAACTATAAGGTAATTCAAGGAACTATAAGGTAATTCAAGGAACTATAAGGTAATACAAGGAACTATAAGGTAACAAGAAACTCTATGAAGAACATCAGGCATCATGCTGCAGAAAGCGACAATGATGACAGGAGCGCGGCTCCAAAATAGTTTATCACACTAACATTATAAAGGCGAAAGTTTGTCTGTGTGTGTGTGTGTGTTGTGTGCGTGTGTATGTGTGTGTGTGTGTGTGTGTGTGTGTGTGTGTGTATGTGTGTGTGTGTGTATGTATGTATGTTTGTTACTCTTTAACGCTGCAACTACTGAACCGACTTGGCTGAAATTTTTAATGGATAGATAGATTATGCCCTGACTTATCACATACTTTTTATCCTGAAAAATCCACAGTTCCCACGGGATTTTGAAAAAAATCGAAATCTATAGCTACAGCTATAGGTAGATTACTATAGCAAACTTCCTTGAAAGTGGGTATAAAGGTTTGAAAAGGGAGTGGGAACGGGACCCGAAAATCCACGATTCCCTCGGGATTTGTGAAAAACCGAAATTCACGCGGGCGAAGCCGCGGTCAGAAGCTAGTGTGTAATGATTTTTAGAAGCCGCATTTAATACCGCCACGCGCTCTGTTTGTTTCAGCCTTCAGCGATAGATCCATTGCGAAAAAAGAAGGTCCATCGGAATCTGGTAAGGCAAGCGCACTCGGAGGCTGCGCCGTGTCATCGCGAGTGTGTATTTGGTCTTTAGTTGCATCTGATACATGTTTAAACATAGCATTGTTCCACATTTCAACGTGTTTTACTTTTACTAACAAGTAAAACGCGTTGAAATGTAGAACAATGCTATACTATGTTTAAACATTGTATCGGCAGTAAATTATACACCAAAATACCTTAAATTTTACGGGAAAATACGATTTTTAACTCATAGTTTTAGTTTTGAACCCCCGACGCAAAAACGACCGGGTGTTATAAGTTTGACGTGACTGTGTCTGTGTGTGTGTGCGTGTGTGTGCTTGTGTGTGTGTGTGTGTGTGTGTGTGTGTGTGTGTGTGTGTGTGTGTGTGTGTGTGTGTGTGTATGTGTGTGTGTGTGTGTGTGAATGAGTGTGAGTGTGTGTGAGTGTGAATGTGAGTGTGAGTGTGAATGTTTCTGTGTGTGTCTGTGTCTGTCTCTGTGTGTGTGTGTGTGTGTGTGTGTGTGCGTGTGTGTGTTTGTGTGAGTGTGTGTGTGTGTGTGTGTGTGTGTGTGCGTGTATGTGTGTGTGTATGTGCCTGTCTATTCCCACGTACCGCTCAAACGGGTGTCAACTCAAAAACGGGCTCATATTAGTCGGGAGTATTCTTAGCTATGTTTGATGAAAATCGGTCCAAGATGGCCGCCGCCACAAAATGGCGGATTACAATTATCACCATTACCTCACTTTTATGTATCTACTTGTAAAATTAACGTTCAAAAAGTGCACATTGTACCAATTTTGAATAAAGTTTATTTAACTTTGACTTTGAAAAATAAACGAGAAAGTTCTCAAGTCGATGTGTATTCCTAATAATTATTATTATACAAACAAACATAATTTTACGCTTTAATTCATTAATTTGCTTGTTTGTTTGTTCGGTGTCGACTCAAAACATTAATTTAGGAGCTCAATTATTAGTAAAGCCCTAAAGGTTTATATTACTTTTCGCTTTTCAGTTTCTTTTTCGTCTTTTTTTTTAATGACTACATACTTACTATATTTTCATATGAGGCAGCTGAGCCGGTTTGGGTTCACACTTTTGATGATAAAATCTATGATAATTTCTTCTTTACACTTCGGATGTATTATATACCTGGTTATTATAATAAACATAAAACAGCCGATCGCCTCTTAATATAGATTTTAGAATATGATCTCCCAGCGTGAGTACGCAATAACTTATTGAATTATTAATGCCTCACTTATAATTTGATGTTGTACATTGATCACGATACAGCGGTAAATGGTGTGATACAGGAGCAGGTGTTATGACGAATCGGTAATGAACGGCCACTATATGTTTTCGTTAGTGTTACTATAAAAAGAGGTTAATTTTTTGGGACAAGAATTAGAGCAGTTTCATGTCCAGTTGGGATCTTCGGAAAAGCTGTGAACATAACTAAAACTCCTTGCACTTATTATTTACTAGATGATTTAATGGTTAAACTGTTGGGTCGTAAAAAGCTAGCAGACAGACACACTTTCGCATTTATAATATTAGTAGCATCTCCGGCGGCGCACGCCGGTCAAAAATCGGTGGCGGCGGCGTGTTTTCGGCGTAATTTCGGCGCGTATAATTTTAATAAAACTGTCTAAATTGTACAATTATTTTTACTAAAAATCAGATGCGATTAAAAAAATAACAAAATAAAATCACAAACATAAGTCTACAATCAATAAAAAACAGCAAAATAAAAGTATTTTTAACCGACTTTAAAAAGAAGGTTCTGTATTCAACCCGTATGTATTTTATGTAGGTATATTCGAAATCACCAAGCGGCATGTATTCAATGATGTTTTTGTGATCAATAGGGTAAAAACCAGCAGCGATCACCGTATGGTACGAGGCACATTGAATCTGAACATAAAGCTTGAAAGGGCCAGACTGATGAAGTCAACGCTCTGATCTTCTCGTGCCCATATCCCGTAGTACCCCGAGAGCTTCCAACTCGAATTGCAAAACTGATTCGCTTGCCTGGCAGATTGCGATTCTGTGAACGAACTGAACAACAGGCTGGTGGAAACTGTCCATGCGGTCGAATCTAGGTTCCTTAAGACCCACCGTAGAAGTAGAACCAAAAAATTCTCAGACCATACTCTCAATCTCATGGAACAGAGACATGAAATGAGACTGCAGTCTTCAAGAGACGCCCTTGCTTATCGGCGGATTAATAGATAGATCTTTAAATCACAGACACGCGATCTGCCATATCAAAGAAACCATTGAGCGGAATAAAGGCTCAAAGGTGTCCGTCCGCGAGAGATCTGTCTATCGGTCAGAGCCAGCTGACGTGGCTGAAGACCGACAGCGGTAGTCTCATTTTGTCTAAACCTGAGATTTTGAGAGAGGTTGAGAAGTTCTACGGACAGCTGTACACGTCAACACAGAAGCCTGTTGAAGATTTGGCTAAAGATCCCAGAGCCAAATTGATCCGACACTATACCACAGATATCCCGGACGTCAGAGGTACACCCACTTTACATCTAGGGTAGCTCCCCTACATGTAAAGTGGGGATGAATATTTTTTTTCTCGTCTACCCCATAGTTTGGGGTATCATCATTTTTTGATTTCTAGATCTGTTTGTAAAATATGATGTTATAAAGTGCTAATTTTTATTAGAGTCAAGTGTCGTCCCCCCCCCCCTCTATCAGCCAAATGGCAGTACATAGGAACTTAAAATTCACAGTAGTAGTAGGTATATATAATCAATTTTAAAGGAAAACTATCATGGCTAAGTAGGGTTCACAGGTTAAAGAGTTATATCTGTTTTTCGAGGATTGTGACTACGGAATCCTATACTGCGCGTGGCCCGCCACGCACTTGGCCGGTTTTTAAATCTTACGTCAAATTTTAATACCTATGTGAAAAATTGTACATTACGGTACGTGTGACTTAAAAGTAGTCCGTTAATTCACCGGCACCCGAGCGTAGCGAAGACGATAAATGCCGTACATTAATGGGTTATGGACTACACGACTTCCCGAGTATCGTATACGTGTGTGACCCAAACCCACGCTTAGGTAACGCACCGTGTAATATACATATAGGTCATACAGTGCTATAAATGTGTATTTATATTTCTATTGAAAATGGTCTATTTTATTCAACAACCTCAAAAAAAAAGGAAGCTATTAGTTCGACATGATTTAGGGATGTAATATTACCTACTGGAACTGTAATATTTTCATATTATATTAAGTAGGGCTCCCAATCAAAATATATAGAAAACTTTATAGGTGTATGTATGTCCACGCATTTCTCGGAAGCTATTGGCTTATATTTAATTCAACTTAGGAAACAGTGCAAATATCCATCAAAATCGTTTTAGTATATTTCGAGGTATGTACTGTTAAATATGTGGTGAAGTCGGTTTAACTTTCAATCTTGATTAACACTTGTTCAGCGTTGGTCATCGTAAAAATTGGAAGGTCTTATATGATCCGAAAGAGCTGGTGACCCTAAATCTGGCACTAAATCAACACCTAGTCGTTAGCGTTACAAGCGCTGTATTTGGTGATCGCTGACAGTTACATATATATTATCTATACATCTATACATATAATATTTAAAATCGTAGACTTGCCGTATCTGTACATTAAAGATTTTTGCAAAATAATAACTGGGGTATGTTAGGGATAAGTAATAGAACGTAAAAAAGCTATTTTTGAAATTTTTGTCTGTTTGTCTGTTTATCTGTTTGTCTGTTTGTCTGTATGTTTGTGCGCGCATCACGCAAAAACTACTGAATGGATTGAAGTGAAACTTGGCACGATTTAAGTTCATACTAAGGAGTAACATATAGGATACTTTATATCCCGAAATTCAGCACGGTTCCCTTGGGAGAGGGGATGAAAGTCAAAACGTGTATTTAGCTGTAATTCAATAACGGGTGGTCCGATTTCATTCATTCTTTTTTTGTTAGAAAGGAAATACTTTAGAGATTACTGGCTAATCTCTAAGAGGCTGGACCGATTTTAATGGGACTTTCACTAGCGGATGTTTACATTTTGATCTACCTAAACATCCGCCAGTGAACTTTTAACAGTTTTTAGCATGATATGAGCTCATAGGAGCTTAGAAAAAACAAAATGATTCTCACGGGAGTTTTAAAAACCAATATCGACGCGAACGAAGTCGCGGGTTTCCACTTGTATTATAATATGTGTAGCAAAAATCCCGTGCAACATATCATAGTGACACATTACATATAGTGATGCAACGTGTTCCTAATGCGAGCGTGTGGTGGGAACGCTTTAACTGTGTCTGCGAATTTTTGATTTGACATACTTTATGTGTCACTTATTATTTATTACTTACGGCTCTTTAATTAATGAGTGGCGTAGTGACGATGAAATATGGTGATAAAAGTTTATGTTGTGTAAAGAATTTGTAGGCCATTTTTAACCCCCGACGCAAAAACGACGGGGTGTTATTAGTTTGACGTGTCTGTGTGTGTGTGTGTGTGTATGTGTGTGTGTGTGTGTCTGTCTGTTCCCCTGTGGCGCTCAAACGGGTGGACCGATTTGAATGCGGTTTTTTTTGTTTAAAAGGTGAATTAGTCGAGAGTGTTGTTAGCTATGTTTGATGAAAATCGGTCCAAGATGGCCGCCGCTACAAAATGGCGGATTACATATTTTTTCACAACTCCCTTAATATGGGTATCAAATGAAAGGGCTTGACTAGTAGAATAGCACTATGCAAATCTAAGATGGCCGCCGCCACAAAATGGTGAATGTCGGGGGTTTTTTAAATTTTTAATTTATACTTGTTCTACCAGAATTTAGGGTGACTACATCATTATCACGACCCCACTAAGTACAAGGTACGGGTGTGAAGTAGGCTCAGAGTGAGAAAGGTTCAGGCCGTAGTCCACCACGCTGGCCGAGTGCAGATTGACTTCACATGGATGCTGTAGGGGACCTGATCCCCAAAACTAATGGGATTAAGGAACTGTCGGTTATTTAAATTGATATTGGGGGTACCAATTAAAGACTTTATCGTTGAATGAACTCGAGTAGGTACATATCCAACTCCTCAACCCTGATGCTGTAGGGATCCCATGGAATTTTTCCGTTTTGGGGACGGGTTACACAATAGATAGGCTACTTTTTGTTCCTGAAAATAAGTTCCCACGGGATTTTTAAAAATCTAAATCCACACGGGCGAAGCCGTGGGCATCATCTAGTCTGTAATACAACTGGAACAACACATTAAAATAGTCAATATGACGTGAGTCCTTTGACTGGAATGTCATAATTTTATAGTTTGATGAAAATACTCGAGTCTTTAAATCTTTTAGTCCTTTTAGCCCGCCAGTAGAAAAACGCCAAATATAGGCTTAATCCTATACGGTAAGATTGTCTTGTGGTGGCTCTACGAGTATTTGTTACTGTAGTAAAATTAGGTGTACATAGTAAAACCGGCCAAGTGCGTGTCGGTCTCACGACCATCGGGTTCCGTCCCAACGCACATTCTTCTAGTATCTAATATTAGGACAGATGCTATGGTAATATCGAGGTGACAATAAAAAACGCTAGGTAGCGCCTGACCATTAACAATTCGGCACCCTCTGAGTAAAACATCCTTTTTTTTTTCATTAAGTACAAGGATTCATAGAGGTGAAGCATTTATTGTTTAACGTTAAAAAAGACAAATATTTTCGAAGTTGTTTACCTATATGGTTTTAATTTTTTAAATTTTATTATCTGCCGTAAATCGTAATATAGGCAACACGTTTCTGCAAAAATTACAACTGGCTACGTATTATGAATGAAGCAATGGATTCCTGTGACAGATGAAAGGTCTGTGTCGATGTGTGACGACGTGTGACGATGTCTGTCCATAGACAGCGGATGCTTAATAATAGGGTCCCGTTTGGCAGCCTTTGCGTACCTACGGAACCCTAAAAAAGAGATTTATTAGCAATCATTCTTCTGGCAACAAATAAGACCTTTTGCGGATGACAGCTCGTTTGAATTCGTTTTTCTTTACGAGAGAAACCGTGTAATAATGTACGTTTATGAGCAAAACCTTTTCCGTTCAGTTAGGTTTTACTTTATTAGCTGCCTACATAAAGTCTGTTCGTTGGGAAGGTATAAATCTTTATTTTACAGCCTTTTTAACTAGGAAAAGACTATCATAATATTTGCTTTCGCAAACAAGTGTGCGTATGTGACTTGAAAGTGATTTATAGTCATTAGTCAATTATTATTACGAGTCTATATTTCAGTTGCTAAATGTTCAATAAATAACAGTTTTTGTGTATCGAATTTAATGCTAACGATTGAAAAATCTGCCCATGTTTAAAAAAACTCAAAATATTTCAAGATTTTCTATAATTTTTAGGGTACCCGAAGGGTAAAAAACGGAGCCCTATTAATGTCACTCGGCTGTCTGTCTGTCTGTCTGTCTGTCTGTCTGTCCGCCGGTCACAGGTCTCTAGCTCGCAGACGAAATGAGTTACAAACCTGAAATTTTGGTATTTAGTGTAAAACGTTAACCCAAAATCAAATATTGAATTAGAAATTGAATTAAATTATTTTTCAGGGGGGCTCCCATACATGAAAAAGGAGCCGGAAAAAAAAATTTTTTCTTTACCCTAGCTTGTGGGGTATCATTGTTTAGAGCTCATTAAGTAGAGTACAAATATATATTTTTTTAATTTTTATCTCAAAAAATGGGAGGCCATCAAAGTTGTCAGTTTTAGACCATTTTTGTGACGGGGGCTATCTCAAAAACTAAACTAGTTGGGAATATGATATTTCAGTATATTATGTACTATATGCTCTATTTAAACAACAAATACTGAAAACAACGATTTATTAAATAGTTTATAAGCTGTGACCAAAATAAACGAACATTTTTTTGGGTTTTTCTTTCACGGTTTGTTGCGATGTCTAGCTCGGAAATTAAATATTTCTTAGACCCAAAATATTATATTGTTCATAATTATGTACGGAACCCTGAAAGAGCGAGGCCCGACTCGCACTTGGCTGATTTTTTTATGTACCTACTATTAGATGTAGTACTGTAGGTAACAGACAGGATTTTATGGAAAAAAAAATTCAAACATAATAAGTACCTACTTAAAAACTTATCTGAGGATACTTAGTCCATCTTTAGTGTCCTCCTCCTAAACTCAAATAAAGAACATTCTTTATACTCTTGTACAAAAACCCGAAAAAAATGACACCTATAAATCGCACCATTAACAGAATTTGGTTGCAGAAAATTCGAAGCCAAATGAGTAAACTGTAACAAATATATCAATAACTGTCGGGATGGGAGGAAAAATCACTATAAATAAGCCGTCTGCCCGTCCGTCTGCCACCCTTTTGTATTTCTGTCTGTGTTTTGACGTATTTTAGTCAAAGACGTTTAAAGGGTAGAGTGGCTAATCATCAGCTAACGTTCATGTTCGTTATGTCCAACAACTTAACAAGAAATAGCGCTCTCAAAATAGTGACAACGTTTTCTATGAGTAATCAAAATCAATATCGGACGTTACATATTTTTTTTGGTCTAAGTACATCTTGATGGTCGTTATATTGACGGTCTCTGATTTTTGTTTGCTATTAGCCGCTGCTTTTTTTGCTTAGCTGAGTTCATAAATATACAAATAGTTATCAATACTAAAATAATATATAAGCAAGCGGGAGAAAAACAATTTTACCATATTATTATCGTGATTTTTCTAGATAATTAAAATTAGATAAAGAGGGTAGTTTTGCATAAAGGCAAATACGTTTGCCGACTCAATACAAGGAATCGCAGCTCGACGAAGCAGTCAGTCTCTCTTGAGCATGCTTCAGGTGCGGTCGTGTCTGTGTTAAATGCTCAATGAATTGTGGAAAGAGGGTGTGGTGCTGTTGGCTGTAGGGTGAGTGATTTTCTGTCTATTCTAGTTTTGGTGTGATTGGTCATTGTGTTGGTTTGCCCAATTGTGGGGCCTGATTACTTTTTTAGAAGGTCGATGTCATCAGTCTAGGTTGCTGTGCGATTGGACGGCTGTAAGGGGCGGTTCTGGAGGCCGTAAACTAGGTTAAGTTAGTTCCACGCAGATATCATGTCAAGATTTGGTTGCAGTTAGCAAATTATTCACATTATTAAGAAAAGTCATCGTATTTTAGTAATAGTTTAGTATTAGATAACTAGGGCCTGTTTCACACAAACACCACAACTTTTGTCTCTGTCACTGACATAAAATAAGAAAGTGACAAAACTTACGCTTAAGCTATCCGACACTTATCAGAAGGTGGTGAAACAGGCACTTAATCTTGTTTAGAAACTTTTTGCTATGTCCGATCTGTCACTAATAATAATGTTTGAATGTCTTTGCATTTTACTTAACGCTAGCGCTTTTCGAGACGTCTGTGTATAAATAACTTCAAGGATTAACGCGGTTTGCAGAAAAGCGTAGCGGCGCGGCGCTGTGGCAGATTTAGATACATTTCGCTTTTGTAAGGAAATGGTTTATTAATTCTGTGAATATGATTTTTTTGGCATCATAATAACTCCACTGAGTTCAAAAACAAAAATAAACAGAAAGTCTCATTTCAAAATTTCGCGAGACAGTTTAGCATGAAGAAATTCATAATATTATAACTATTGCTTTGATTTTGATAACCGTTGTCCAATGTGAATCCATTTTTAGTAAAAAAAATTAATTCTGAGAAATTCGAAAATGTTCCTGAATTTTGCGGACTGGTGGCCGAAAAATCTGAAATTTCGGGAAAAGCTGAATTACTTTTGTATGAGTTGCAGATACGTGACATCGTCTTTCGGATCAGCTAGTGTTCAATAAAATGGCGTACATACATACATTACTTATTAGTTTATTAAGCAGGTACATACAAGAAAGCTTTGTCTTACGATGTTTTGTATTAATTAATCAAAGGATTAATGTACGATGATTAAGACTGAGCAATCTTTACATAAACAGGACGTTTCTTGAACATCCTTTATACAAACAAGATTGATTATAAGGGCTGTCACAAATATCTAAAATTTACTAATTTAATAAAAATAAAAATTAATAAAACTGAAGTGTTTGTCTGAGATTTCGAAATAGTTGCCTCTTAGTTATACGACTGTTAACCTGTATGTTGTTGATAGTTGTATTTTGTTGATTGTTGATACTAAATCTGTGTCTTGTTGATAGGAAAACTGCCTGAAATCAGTTTCATCTTTGCATCATGTTCTATGTAAAAATACAAATAAACTATTTGCTCCGTAATTTATTTTAATAACCGACAGTTGTTTCCATCATTCCGCTTTTACACCAAACAATACGCTTTATTTATATAATAAAAACTTTATCACGCCAAGTTTTTTTTAAAGACATAAAATTACCGAGGTCACCAAACCAAAAAGAAGTTGCCTCGATTGATTCCCCGAAGCAAGGGAACCCTAATCTCTAATGTATTGAAAATCGTTAAGACAGCTTCCGAGAACGAGATTGGATATCTTTTTGAGATTTTGGCTCATGTAATGTGACAACATGTTTTTTATACCCGTCTACGAGAGGGTTATGTCGATGTCTACGTACCGTACCGTGGTACGAGTGTGTATATATAGATGGCATGGTTACAAGCTATAGGTCCTATAGGTCCTATAGGTCCTATAGACCTATGGGTCTGAGAAAGAATGGTCAAAGACAGACAGTGTGTAATGAGACAACTCAGAAAACAAAAAATCCACAAGGTCGCTGAGCTATGTGATCCACAGAGAAATAGCCCGGGAGGTAGCGCTACATGTCTGTGTGTGTATCTGTCTGGTTCCACCGTAGCCCTCAAACGGTTGAACCGATTAAAATGCGGTTTTTTTAGTTTGAAAGGTGAGTTAGTCGGGAGTGTTCTTATAGCTATGTTTGATGAAAATCGGTCCAAGTTGGTCGACGTCAATGTGGGCATCATATGAAAGGGCTTGACTAGTAGAATAGCATTATGCAAATCCATGATGGCCGCCACCACAAAATGGTGAAATGTCGGGGGATTTTAAATTATACTTAATTTAATAAATAAATAAAAATTTATACTTGTTAACAACGAGTAGGTATCTATAAAATTGCATTTAGAGAATTGGAGTTTGCAGCGCATTACGATTGCAACGAAGACTGCAAGAAAATAATGTTCACTCAACTCACAGCCCTGAGTAAATCAGAGTCCTATAGGATGTTAGTTGTTACAATTTCTGAAATCCTTTAATCACCGATCTCTGTTTGTTTTCCGCGAACACATTGCAACAACGGACTTATTTATTTGCAGCTTCGGGCTTCGTTTGTGATTTTGTCGTTGCGCATTCAAGTTTTTGAAGCTGTGCTTCTCAATGGACGTTTGGAGTTGGAATCTCGTGATAGATGCCCACTGCTGGACATATCCCTTACAAAAATCGAGACAGAATACGATCTTTTGACGCTTGTATCCGGCGGCTGCCAGCAACTCGATTGATATCATTTTTATAATTTTTTATTTTATAGGAATAGCGGGCAACTGAGCAAGCGGGTCACCTGATGTTTAGTGATTACCGCCGCCCATGAACATTAGCAGAACCTGAGGAACCACTACTGCGTTGCCGGCTTTTGAGGAAGGGGACTGGCTCTTCAGCTCGCTGCCGGAACACATCGGATGTTTTGCGGCAAATTACGGCTGAAGTGTGGTCGCTAGCCAGGCGGATTCGGGGTAGAATCTTACCACAAAGCGGTGATACCATCTAGATTACGTTGTGTGGTATCAGGCACAACGACCCGTAGAGGGGACTAAAAGCGTCAGGGCCTCGTTAGCATATTGCCAGGGTGCACCGCGCAGGTGAGGTTGACTTTGGCCACATAGGTAAAAGAGCTACTTACACCCCATAAGTGTCCATCTTCCTTACATCCCATCATCCTTCCACAATGGTGGTGGTGGAAGGTCTTGGCACACATTTTGGCAGTGCGGGGTCGCCATTCGTGCATCTTGGGACCCAGTGGCGGATTAGATGTCACCACATCGGCAATATGTGATTGTTTGGTTAAATTGATTCAAGTTCTTTATTCCTTAGAACCCGTGGGTGTTCCGTCTTCTGGCGCCCCTATGTAATCTCGCGTCCCTAAGCATGTGCCTAGTTTGCTTATAGGATGATCCGCCACTGTTGGGACCCCATAATTATTACTTACTTAAATCTATTAAAGTCAACAATAATTTTATTATAATAATGCCGACTTCCAAATCGCAATTGCGGCGATGTTTACGTTTGATTCTGAACGAATATTCGTTTTCGAACTGAAACGTGCCTCACACTGAACACATAATGTTGTTACAACTTGAGCCTATCGCAGACAGCCGATTTTAGCCAAGCCGACAAATTAAATGAAATAAAGAAAGCCGACAAATGAATAGAAATTCGATCAAAACATGGGTAGCAAAAACACGGATAGGGTTATAATGAGAGGAAGTTCCGTAAACATATTTCACACTATTCATTAGAGCACAGACACAAAGATTATAAGATCTGGAATAATGGAATTACGCATGCTTAAGTTCTCTTCAGCATTTTTTCTGCGCACATAATGTAATATGCTTAGTGCTTAATTAGCTGCGCGTGCTTAGTCCTACTAATATTATAAATGTGAAAGTGTGGATGTTTGGATGTTTAGATGTTTGTATGTTTGTATGTTTGGATGTTTGGATGTTTGGATGTTTGTTACTCAATCACGCCGCAACTACTGAACCGATTTGGCTGAAATTTTGAATGGAGATAGCTTATGCCCTGACTTAAAACATAGGCTACTTTTTATCCCGGAAAAGTATTCCTGTGGGACTAAAATAGATATAATCTTCCAAAAACGCCATAGAGGGCGCTGACTGTTCTTAGGTAAATCACGTTCACATAACACATTATTGCAATAGTTTGCTGTGTTGCATGCATTGGCAACACATAGGCTACTTTTTATCCTGGAAAAAATGCACAGTTCCCATGGGATTTTGAAAAACCCGAAGTCTATATCTACAACTATAGGTAGATTATTATAGCGAACTTCCTTGATAGAAAGTATAAAGGTTGGAAAAGGGATCGGGAACGGGAACCGGGAATCAACGATTCCCTCGGGATTTGTTCAAAACCGAAATTTACGCGAGCGAAGCTGCGGGCAGAAGCTATCACACATAATCACAATACCAATCCTACTAATCCTACTATCCTACTAATCCTCCTACTATCCTACTAATATCATAAATGTGAAAGTGTGGATGTTTGGATGTTTAGATGTTTGGATGTTTGGATGTTTGTTACTCAATCACGCCGCAATTACTAAACCGATTTGGCTGAAATTTTGAAAGGAGATAGATTATACCCTGACTTAAAACATAGGCTACTTTTTATCCCGGAAAAATCTACAGTTCCCACGGGATTTTGAAAAAAACCGAAATCTCTAGCTACAACTATAGGTAGATTACTATAGCAAACTTCCTTGAAAGTAGGTGTAAAGGTTAGAAAAGGGAGCGGGAATGGGAACCGGAAATCCACGACTCCCTCGGGATTTGTGAAAAACCAAAATTCTCGCGGGCGAAGCCGCGGGTATTCTCTAGTAATTAATATGTTACACCTTTGAAGTGTTCCTTTGACTAGTCCCTGGACCGACGATGGATTTTAACGAAATAAAAGGCCCTACAAATTAAATTAAGTATGAGAACTCTCCCCCAACTCAGTCAGATTTATAGAAGTAGAAAAGGTTAGAAGTGAAAACACCGGCTTTAACTCACGTGTATTTTGTCGGAGTGTGCCCGACTAGTTTCGAGCCCATCCTGAGTTCGGCATCCTGAGTTCGGCATGCCTCCAATACGACGACGGTGTCAGCGACGAAGACCAGCATGAACCGTCGGAAGCTGTGACGGAGCCAGCTTCCCCCCAACCTCAGCCCCCCTCGCAGCGCGCCCTCCGCGCGGCAGCGCGAGCAGCTCGCAGTTTGATTTGCGCCGCGCCGCGCGAACATGCTCATGACTAAGGGCCCCGGATGGGCTCGAAACTAGTCGGGCACACTCCGACAAAATACACGTGAGTTAAAGCCGGTGTTTTCAATCAAATAAAAATGAACATCACTCACGATAGTTTAAATGTTAAAATAGGTTAGAAGTGAACAATTAGACATATACGACAGTCATACGACATACAAACGACAGCCAATCCCCGACACTCCATGAACGAAATCTAATTACTGACTACTACTACTGGAACAGCGTCCATCTATTCGCATTTTCTCTATGTGGATAATTAATTAAACTAAGTTAAACACGGCATAGTCGTACTGCTAGTCGCACTAGGTATTATGTTTTTGGTGATGATAAATTAGCAGTACGATGTGAATGTCGCTTCTTTGCGTAGTAAAAGTTAGTATTGTAACGATAGTGTGCCTTGAATCAGCGTAAACCCGAACACAGTTTTTCAATATCGTTGTATGAAAAAGAGCCGTTGATGGACAGTCAGTCCGAGACCGCCGGCCGCGACATAGCCGGCTTGAAAACTATGAATACCGCAGGTGAAAGTTTGTTCCATAATTTGCATGTGAGGTACACATGTAATATAATCATCAGAGGCTCCAGTGTGACTTTCAAGTTGAGGACCTTTGAGGATGATGTGCGTAAATCTATCATTAGCATGGAGATTTCAAATCACCCAAAATTTTCCACACTATAGTCTGATTTTTATGTTAATTCGGTGGAATTCTGACAGTTGCCATTTAAAAATAGAATGAGTTATTTGTATGAAAAGCAGGGTTACCACCTGAAGTTCGATTTTACCCCAAACTAAAGTACCCGAAGTATCTGTCAGGCATTTTTGTTCTTAGTTAAGAACATCAACATTAATTTTTAGTTAAGAATTTCCACTTAGAATTTTTTAACCTTATCATAGTTCAAATGTATTTTTTTCTTACTATTCTATATTATATCTATTCGAAGTTCGAAAGGGATGTAAAAAGGGTCGGAAAAAATAACGAGTTCAATCTCAAAAGACTTTGGAGGTTACCTTCGCTATTGTTTGTTGGTCCATCCTCTGTGAAATAAAACATTTTTTTTTTGTTTGGAGGAATTTATCATTTCTACCAACGTTCAAATTCAAAGACCAGGAAATGTGTATTCGTGTGGAAGACTTGTATTTTATTTTTGTTATTCCCTTTTTAGGGTTCCGTACCCAAAGGGTATAAAACGGGACCATATTACCAAAACTCCGCTGTCCATCTGTCTGTCTGTCTGACTGTCCGTCCGTCTGTCACCAGGGTGTATCTCATGAACTGTGATAGTAAGACAGTTGAAATTTTCACAGATGATGTATTTCTGTTTCCACTATAACAAGAAATACTAAAACATAGAATAAAATAAATATTTATGGGAGCCATACAACAAACGGGATTCTTGCTCGTTTTTGATCGATATTGATAATTGCAACAGGTACCTACACGCTTGAAATATTCACAGAATATTTAGTAATATATTCACTTTAATAATAAATAATTAAATTAAAATAAAAAAATACATATTTAAGGGGGGCTGCCATACAGCAAACGTGATTTTTTCACCGTTTTTATAGATAATAAAAGGTACGGAACCCTTCGTGCGCGAGTCCGACTCGCACTTGGCCGGATTTATTTATTTTTACTAGCTTCTTCCCGCGCATTCGTCCACATGGATTAATTATATTTTCAATTCAAAGATCCCGTTGAATCTTTTTTTAATCTTCCTCGTTTTAGGAAGTAAATATGCGAAGTTTCTAGTTTCTACGTTATAAATACAATAGGAAAACAAATTCTTCATCTTTAGATGGCGGTCATATAATTTGATTTAGTCATATTTCTCTCGAAGCTTATCCATCATTGTGAATTATATTTTCGAAAGAATTAAATCTTAAAAACATAATTATTTATTAATCATAATTTAATAGTTTTTTTTTTTGTAACAATACAGTATATAAAATATTGATAAAGAAATAAAATAGGTAAGTATTAGAGTAGATAAATGCATGGAAGCGAACGAAAAAGAAGTACCTGAACGTTCCGTGAACCGATAAAATTATAATGCCAATTCGCTTCATTCTAAATTCAAAACACTTTTTTTATTAAATGAGCAAAAATGCTTTTACCTCACTGGTTTTAGGCTAAAATGTTGAGCTAGTGAGGGGAAATAGTTAATTGTTCAACAAGATAGTAAAATTTATTTTTTGTTGCGAGTGCCTAGTTTCATCGATGTAGAAGGATAGGCCCTTCGAGCAAAAAAAACGCCACTCACAAACATACTCGAATTTGAAAAAGTCGAGTATCTTGGTTTACAGTCGGCCGCCGTCGCTTCGACGTATCGCACGTGTTTCTTGCTCGGAAAAAATGCCGTCCTGTGTGGTTAAATCTTGCAAAAAACGTTCCGAAATACATCAAAAAAGAGACGAAATTACATTTCACGTGTAAGTATATCGTTTCCTCATTTTATTCAGCGCATAAGCTGTGTATTTTTAAAATTTTTTAAAATTAAAAATGTTCTTCAAAAATTACGTAGAATTTCAGTTTTAGAAAGAATGGAGTCGATAATGTATATTTTTTGAAGTAAAACTTTTTTACCCCCGACGCAATAACAACGGAGGGTTATAAGTTTGACGTGTCTGTGTGTGTGTGTGTGCGTGTGTCTGTCTGTCTGTTCCACCGTAGCGCTCAAGCGGGTGAACCGATTTGAATGCGGATTTTTTTCTTTGAAAGGTGAATTAGTCGGAAGTGTTCTTAGCTATGTTCAATGAAAATCAGTCCAAGATGGCCGCTGCCACAAAATGGCGGATTACATATTTTTCACAACTCCCTCAATATGGGTATCAAATGAAAGGGGTTGACTAGTAGAATAGCACTATGTAAATCCAAGATGGCCGCCACCACAAAATGGCCAATGTCAGGGGTTTCTTAATTTTTAATTTATACTTGTTATCCGCATATAAAAGACTATTATTTTTTTTTTTAAATAATAAGTATTAAGTATACCAACGTCGAAATCTTCAAAAGAAGTAGGTACTGGAGCTCACTAACTGTAATTGAATAAAAATAAAAATTTTACAATAAATGTACTAACGCCAGTCCATTCATACTTTGTTCTGGTTAAAGGGGAGTGTGTTACGAAACATAAAATTTTAATTTATTTGCTTATCCTTGAACGTGATTGGTCCGACCTCACAGGTTATCGGCGTCAAAGCGTGTCGCGAAGGAACTATTCGGGCGCATTTTCGTAGACGCAATTATATGAGAAAGGCTTATCCTTTTACATCGATGCCTAGTTTGAATCGAAGGAGCGAGCGAAGGATTCCAATTTAGAATCCTGAGTGTAGTGAGGGATTCAAAGGCACAAGAAACAAAAATTGTGATACATACAAAAAGTTAGTGATACATATAACTTTTCACCTCAATAGCGAAAAAATACAAGATGTAAGAAAAATATTTATTGAAACGTAAAGGATTTTTCACATTCAGATTACGTACCTATACTTACTTATTAATATGCTTAACTTAAAAATCAGCGAAGTGCCAGTCGAGACTCAAATTTTGTATCAAATAACTTTTACCCCGCCATTTTTTTTTATTACTCTTTTGTCTGCGTTCGGAATTACGTAATTCAAGAAAAAAAAAAATAACTAATTATTTTAATTTCCCTTAAATCGTTTACGTCATGGAACGTATTTTTTTGTTTTACAGAATTATAAATTCTAAAACACATTTTAAGAAAAACTCAATAGTATAAATAATATAATAGAAAATTTTGATGGAATAAAATGTTGGGGCTACTATTATACATTACACTATTTGATACAAAATTCCCGAACTTTTCTTGAGACAGTGAATTGAAGAGATGACAATTCAAATCGTTCTAAATTGAAAACACTTTTTCTCACTGAGTGAGCAAAAACGACATTTGCTCACTGGTTTTGGTCAGCAAACGTGCCTTTTTTGAGCTAGTGAGGTGAAAAGGTTATTTTTATCGAATCGCATCGGTTTCTATTACCTCTTAGTTCACTGCATGAATGAATAGTGTATGAATGAATATACTTATCTAGTTCCTGTCGAAAAAATTTAGCTCGGTTGCGTCAAAGGACAAATAGGATTGCCGAAATTCG
The DNA here is from genome assembly GCA_920104075.1 of Melanargia galathea. NCBI lineage: Eukaryota > Metazoa > Arthropoda > Insecta > Lepidoptera > Nymphalidae > Melanargia > Melanargia galathea. Next base: position 4,117,197 of record OV049876.1, read on the forward strand.
TTTCTTTTTTGTGGTGTTTAAATGTTGAAGCCTTGGACAATGGAAATTTTTCAAGGCGACAACGAAAAAGGTTTTACATTTAGATATTAGGTACCTACTTACTAGCTTTTGCCCGCAGCTTCGCTCGCGTGAATTTCGGTTTTTCACAAATCCCGAGGGAATCGTGGATTTCCGGTTCCCGTTCCCGCTCCCTTTCCCAACCTTTATACCTACTAAGGAAGTTTGCTATAATCTACCTATAACTGCAGCTGTAGATTGCTATAGCAAATTTCGGATTCTAAATCCCCGGGAACTGTGGATTTTTAAGGATAAAATTTAGGTAGTATGCCTATGCCTAGCCTATGTGTTAAGTCAGGGCAGCGGCCGTAGTCCACCACGTTGGCCACATTGGCCGTGGTACGGCCTAAACCTTTCTCATTCTGAGCGGAGACCCGTGCCCTGTAGTGGGCCGGGCCTCTATAGATCTCAGGCTTAGGCTGTGTGTTGCTAAACAGTTAATTAACCCTTGCGTTACCGTATCTGTGTTGCGTGCGAGTATTATATTCCCTCACATTAACGATGTAGTAATTATGTCGCAGCGGGGCTTCGCGATTCTGTTACAAAGGGTTAAGTTGCTATGTGTACCGAATCGATATATTTTTTTTTTCTACTTAATTCACGGAAAAGTGTGGACGTGGTTTTACACTTTCGATACACTTGTGTGAAAATGAACAGAAAAGTACACCTGTGTACAAAATTCTGTTACAAAGGGTTAAGTTGCTATGGGTAGGTACCGAATCGATATTTTTCTACTTAATTCACGGATAAGTGTGGACGTGGCTTTACACTTTCAATACACTTGTGTGAAAATGAACAGAAAAGTACACCTGTGTACAAAATTCTGTTACAGAGGGTTAAGTTGCTATGGGTAGGTACCGAATCGATTTTTTTCTACTTAATTCGCGGAAAAGTGCGGACGTGGCTTTACACTTTCGATACACTTGTGTGAAAATGAACAGAAAAGTAGATACTTAAGTACACCTCGCTGCTTATAAACTAAAGGTCTACATCTCAAAATTTTCCAAATTCACTTTTATTTCAAAAATAGGGCCAAAATCGCCCATATTTTCATTTCGCTAAGACACTCGTCAAAATCGGCCTTTAAATCACAATAATCTACGCATACGCCCTTTTGGCATTTTCACACATTGGTAGCTAAGTTCAGAGCAAAACGGCCATCTTTTTAGTTGCATCTCGACAGTCGGCGCAAACGCATATCACTTTTTAGCTAAAGGGCCACATCGCGGAATTGTGTGTGTATTTTTTTATTTGAATTGTGGTATTTTTTTCGACATTTTGCACAATTATTCAAAAACTATCTTTTATTAAAATAAATAAAAATCTGTTTTAGAATGTACAAGTAAATTCCTTTCATATGATATCCCATTCGGTATAAATATCTTACTTTAAAATTTCAAACACCCGATTTTGCCCTTTTTTTAATTAAACTAAGAAGAATTTTAATTTTTTTTTTATTTTAATGATGTTGGGCTACTATTATATACAACTATGCCAAATTTCATGTCGATAGCTTTAATAGTTACTGAAATAATCAACTGTAACTGACGGACATACGGACGGAGAAAGTCTCACCATAAGGGTTACATTTTAACCATTTTGGTATGGAACCCTTAAAATGGCTGAAACTATGATTGTTAAGTTACCAATAATTAGTGATGATAATTATTGTGCCTGATAAGGTTTTAGAAGTATTTATTTTTGTTTATTTTTTATTTTATATGATGCCAAAACACTATTATTGTGGTAAAAAGCTATTAAGGTAAAGTCTCCTTATTCCGTGGTATTCTAAAATTGGCACCCAATTCCGAGGTATATAGAAAAACAGCGTTTTCAACCGATCACCAAGCTATTTTTTACTGCAACATATCTTAATCAATTGATAGTTCATCATTCCATAGATAAATGACGAAATTGTTGGTTTTATATGTATATGTTTTAAAATAACCGGCAAGTTTTACACTAGCAGCCGGCCCGAACGCATGTTTCATACATTTTGGACCTCGTGCACGAAATACCTACATTTTTTTAAATAGTGTTTATCCGTTAATTTTGAGCTTCATTTGTTTTTATTTAGATTTGAATATTTGAAGGACTATATTTTCAATCGAAAACAATCAACTTTTGTGAATATTTGTAAAGAAATTAAGGTGAAAATAGGTTTTGAAAATACCTCGGCGTTAGGTGCCAAATATTTTAGCCGGTTCCTAACGCCGTGGTATACCGCGGAATTGCGATTTCATAGACTTCATAACTTTTTCAATTTTTAGAGTCGTTTTATGTTAAATACTTCTTGTTTCGGTTTTGAATATTTTAATAGGCAATAAGGTTACAGAGTCCTAATTACGAGGTACACTTTGGCATCTCAATCACTAACTATACCGTGTCAAAGTTTACCTATTTAGGTAATTTATTGATAGATTGTATGGGAAAGCTAAAGAAAATTAATTTAAAAGAAAATTAAATTTATACATATTTCGATGCAATTTTGAGAGAGTATTGTACATATTTACGAAGATAATCTAATTAAGCTTTAAATTATTCGTTTATTATGGAAAAATCTTTTCTTTTTTAACACTCGGAATTAGGAAACGTGTTTTGTGTTACAAAACTCAATTCCGTGGTATTACCTCGGAATAAGGTTCTATGAGCCCCTAATTATGTGGTATGGATAGAAATACTACCTCGGAATAAGGTTCTATGAGCCTCTAATTACGTGGTATGTATAGAAATAAAATACAGGATGCTCACAATATTTCAGTATGGTTTCAGTTACACCAAGTATCATTCGCGTTCAGTCACGCAAACATTCATATTCTAAAACGTTATATTCTATCCATTTAGTAGATCTTTAGGTCTTGATCATATTTTGCCCAGAAAATACTCTTCCATCTTTTATACTTAGTGAGACATCGACGAAATTAGTATAGCCGCCATTTTGAATCTACCATTTTGCGGTTTTTTTCAGTTCAGTGCTAACTGGATGAGGTTTCGAGTAATTTTTGCTTGAGCACCTCCCACCTATCTACAATACCCTGCCCGGGCTCCTCAACCATCTTCCGAACCCTCAATCATCATATCTTCCCATATTTTTCTTTGAGATTTCTCCAAAAAACCACATCAAAGCCTTGCATAGTTTACAACTTGTAGTCTCTTCAATATTCGCCATACATTTTCTATAGAAAAATAAATTCCGCCATTTTGATTTTTTTTCTATTTATCCAATAAACCATCGGATCTTGATCATCTTTTGCCAAGAAACCACTCTTCTATCTTTTATACCTTCCGAGATGGAGACCGACGAAATTTGTATGGCGGCCATCTTATTTTCGCCATTTTGAATTTTTTTTCAGCTCACTGCCAATTGGATGAGTGACATTTGCTCGAGCACCCCCCACCTATCTTCAATACCTTAAGCGTGCCCATCGCTCGTCTCTGAAATCCTCAATCATCATCTCTCTCCATATTTTTGTTCTGAATGAATTTTTATCCTCTATACGAAACCATTTGTGAAAAAAATAATTTTCATACAAAATTTTACAGGAGAGGTGATCAGTCAGTCAGTCAGTGAGTGAATGAATCAGCACGAGCAGCTATATATATACATATATATTAATAATATACATATATTAATATTTTACACACAAACATAATTAAACAATTACATACGTATCGAATTGATTTTGAAATCTATTAATAAATACAGTTCATTTTTGACCACCATGTAGAATTCATTCTACTCGTTTCCCTTTGTATTTTGTACCCTCGGAATTAGGAGCCATTTGCCTCGGAATTAGGATTTTTACCTCGGAATTGGAGCATTCGGACTTTCTTCATATTTAATTTAATTTTACATTTAAATCAAGTTGTAATTGTTGTCCTTTTAGGATATTTCAAGAGTTAAATAAATAACGCTTCTGATAAAAATAGCCAGTTCTTCAGAAAGGTGTAGTAAATGCTTAATTTTTGACGTTCTTTCGAGTTTTTATGAAAATACCACGGAATAAGGGGACTTTACCTTAAGTTATATTTTTTTGTTATTTGGTGTGTGAAATTTTTTATTTTCTTTTTTTAAGATATAAGTTTGTCTCATTCCAACAAGGTTGTGATTAAATATTTTCATAAAACACTAAAATTTTTCTGACTTGCGGCCTTTTATTCATAATATTAATTTATTTTCATGAAAAATTTATAAACAAAAGGGACTTATATGCTGATAGTTTTCTTTAGGTTACAGATACGCCAAAATGGAAATAAACAAGTGATAGAGAATTAATTTACGCATCGGTTGATATAAAATGAAACAAAATCATTGTAAGTTAGAGGGCCAAAAAAGCAAAAAAACGACATGAAAATTTTCAATCGGCTCTCCTGAAAAAAGGTAAATTTTGAGATGTAGACCTTTAGTTTATAAGCAGCGACCTGTTTACAAATTTTTAGGGTTCCATATCTAAAGGGTAAAAGAGCCCTATTGAGGCTACAATAATGCGGCCTGTGACCTGTTTGTCCTTCCGTCACCACGGACTATAACAACGAATGAATTGATACCTCATTCATCAAAATCGGCCCAGAAGTTTAGGCGCTACGGTGGAACACACAGAATCTGATACAAACATACATACATAGGTAGATAGACTGCTAAAATCCTAACCCTTCAATTAGACTTTGCCGTAGTCGGGTAAAAAATGAGGCATTAAAATTTGTAAATGTTTATCGTTTGATGTCCACAACTTCGTCTACGGGGATTTAGGTTTTAGAAAAATTTTCCAATATACAAACTTCATCCCTCTTTTCACCCATTTCGAGACGGAATTTCAAAAATCCCTCTTTATTGCACTTCTAAAATACTTCATTCTATAAGTAAGCTTCACTAAAAAGTAGTACTTAGATATTTAAAGAAAGCTTAAGCAGAATTGATTAAAATACACTACCGTAAACCCGGGTAACTTGGCCCGAATTTCTTAAGTTTTTTGGTTCAATGTCGAATATTTAAAAAACTATTATTAGTTTTACTTTGTTTGTGAGCTACACTACTGTTAAATGTACTCTTCTTTTCATATAATTAAAATCTATAACAATCAAATGGAAATGTATATGATAAAAAGCTAAATTTAGAGAGCGGGCCAAAAATTGATCACTTTTTACAACTTTGCCCATTTTGGGAAAACTTATATAACTCCAGTATTTTTAACCGTAAGATCATGAAACTTAGGGTTACTTTAGAAAAATAGTTTATGTAACATAGGATCTTATTACTAAACATTTAAATGTTCATATTAGCTGCCAAAATTGAGTGGGCAAAGTTGCTATAATTTTTTTGTAACTTTTCATACTAATAAAATGATAAGCTAGGGTTGTCATTTTTTATTTTTAACCAGGTTTAAGGTAAGGTACGTAAGTTATTATAATTTCAAACCAAAAATATTAAAACAAATATGAAATGAAGCTTATAAAAATCTTTAATTTACTTATAAGAAATTTAATAAGTATATTTTAACTTAATACTAATAAAACATTCTAGTAAGGAATCATCAAAAAATTAAATCAAAAATATTCAGTCAGTTTGTTAAAATCACAAAAATTATTATTATTAAGGTAGGTAGGTATTAAGGAATAATGAGAAAAAACCTATGACCTTGAAATATTTACGAGATAATTTTCAAAGTACCGCCTTTCTAACAAAAAAAGAATGAATGAAATCGGACTACGCGTTAATGAATTACATCTAAATACACGTTTAGACTTTCATTCCCTCTTCCAAGGAAACCTTGCTGAATTTCGGAATAAAAAGTATCCTATGCCCTTCCCATTTCGGAGTGTAAACTCAAATCGTGCCAAGTTTCATTCGAATCCATTCATTAGTTTCGACGTGATGCGCGGCCAAGATACAGACAGACAAAAATAAAAATATGTATATATTTTTGGCTTCAGTATCGATTATAGTGCCCTCAAAAAAATTCAAAATATCTTCAATGTACAGAATTGGATCTGTTACAGTTTTATCATATCTATATCTATACTAATAAATAAAATTGAAGTGTCTGTCTGTAATATCGAAATAACGACCTCATATTAAGCTCATATGGTTATTTAAACGCTACCATAACCGAATCACATGTTTTTAAATTTTTTGTCTGTCTGTCTGTCTGTCTGTCTGTCTGTTTGAACGGGCTAATCTTTGGAACGGCTGAACCGATTTTGACGGGACCTTCACATACAAGTAGAGAATTAACCAGGGAGTAACATACGCTACTTTTTTAACCGACTTTAAAAAAAGGAGGAGTTGTGTTTTTCTATCTATGTACACCGATATCTCCGAGATTTCTGAACCGATTTGCGTAATTTTTTTTTTAATCGATAGAGAAACATTGCGACCCTGTTATATAAAAAAATTGGATTCCAACTCTTCAATCCTGATGCTGTAGGGAACCTAATCCCCAAAACTAATGGGTTTTAGAAACTTTCGGTTATTTAAATTGATATCGGGGGTACCAATTAAAGACTTTAACGTTGAATGAACTCGAGTAGGTACATATCCAACTCCTCAACCCTGATGCTGTAAGGAATTGTATTCCGAAATCGTGGGGATCCCACGGGATTTTTCCGTTTTGGGGACGGGTTTCTACAGATAAGCTACTTTTTGTTCTGGAAAATCAAAAGTTCCCACGGGATTTTTAAAAACCTAAATCAACACGGGCGAAGCCGTGGGTATCATCTAGTTGTAGAAATAAAAACTTTCTCATAACAACAGAGATAGTTCCAAAATGAACTGTGATAAACAAAACGTAAACGAAAGTAACTGTTAATGTCAATTTAAATTTACTGTACAGGTGACAACCCTAAGGGCTATATTTTGGTGGGCAAAGTTATAAAATGTGCGTCCGAAACAGCAATATAACATTGCCCACCAACATATTTCTGAAACTGAGATAGCTTCCGCGCTGATTATTCGATCTATATCGTTTATTTGATATCAAATAACTGTAGTTTAAAAATTACTTACCTGTTGCAATTACCAAGCGAGTTACAACAAAAGTTTTTTACACTATTTTTGGCCCGCTTTTTATACCATCAACTTTGACTGGTGCTCACTGCTAACTGAAGTGAAATTGGTAACAGTTGCTTATGCAATTTTGCCAGAAATATACTCAATTTTGTACCACAGATTAAATAATAAACGTAAGTAAAATATCTTTCCAGATTATTCAACATTTGTAAAAAGTGCTGCGTCGGGCAAAGTTAGGTTAGTTGGGCGAAGTTACCCGGTTTTACGGTACAGTGTGGAAACCCCTTTAGTCTTAATCATCATGGCGCCATGTTAACCCCTCAATTTGCACGCAATAAATAATTCCCTAAACTTGTGTTTTACTGTTACTAGTCCCACGGATAATACATTCAGTAAGGGCGTGATTTCTTTGATTTTAGTAGTACCTACACTAGAATTTTTTAGGTAAATTGAAAACAAGATTAAATTTTTTTACAAACTTTTTTAAAGCGTCTAAAAGTATTTTTCATTGTTATACTTACGTATTGACGATATATAATTATTATTATTATACCTATTCGTCAACTTCAAAACTGCGGCGGTTCCAAACGCGTCCTGATCTGAGAGAAAACTTACAAAAACTTTGGCCTATTTTCCCCAAATATTGGTTTCAAGGTAGGTAAGTATAATAAGTATCATAAAATAAAACTGTTATGACATGATTTTATATCATTTCATAACAGTTTAGCAATTCATTATACTTACCTACTTTGGGTAACGTACCTAACTGTGTAAAAAGTTAGAAGATTTCTTAAGCGAAGTGCATTGTGCTGGTTTGTCACTGGAAAAAGCCATTAAATCAAAGAAGAAGAAGAAGAAGTTTTCTTAACTATTTTATATTCACCAAAGGACACTAAATGATCTTACTTGCAAGTTTAAAAAAAAGTATATGACGATAGACGTAGGTTGCTGTGGTCAAAAGTCAATGAGTCTTCTCAATATAATATCAAAATATATTTAAGCATACCTACCTAGGACTCCAAACTGAGATAGTCTAACAAGTGTAAATTGAAAATTTAAAAAACCCCCGACATTCGCCATTTAGTGGCGGCGGCCATCTTGAATTTGCAATAGTGCTATTCTACTAGTCAAGCCCTTTCATTTGATACCCATATCAAGGGAGTTGTGAAAAAATATATCATCCGCCATTTTGTAGCGGCGGCCATCTTGGACCGATTTTCATCAAACATAGCTAAGAACACTCTCGACTAATTCACCTTTCAAACAAAAAAAACCGCATTCAAATCGGTCCACCCGTTTGAGCGCCACAGGGGAACAGACAGACAGACACACACACACACACACACACAGACACGTCAAACTTATAACACCCCGTCGTTTTTGCGTCGGGGATTAATTAAATCAAAGAAGAAGAAGAAGATTTCTTAACTATTTTATATTCACCAAAGGACACTAAATGATCTTACTTGCAAGTTTAAAAAAAAATATATGACGATAGAGGTAGGTTGCTGTGGTCAAAAGTCAATGAGTCTTCTCAATATAATATCAAAATATATTATTTAAGCATACCTACCTCTCCACTCCAAACTGAGATAGTCTAAAAATGGCGCGGCAAAATACGGTTTGATACCTATAACGTCCTTGTGGGCCAAATGTTTGCTTAGCATATAAATTATTGTAGAACAATGTATCGGGAACATGTCAGTTGGTATTGGTACAATTAATTATTATATTGAGTTGTAGATAATAACAATTATTGTAGAGTTAAAAATAAGTATAAAAAATATATTATTGCATACTTATTAGAAAATTAATAGAAACTTTCGCTTTGCCGCCAAAAATTATTATGTATAAGATAATAACTGTGCCCGGCATCCAATGCAATGCCACGTAAATTACAATTTAGGAAAGCATAGAAGACAAACATGCAAACATTCATTTTTGTTTATATTATTATATAAATATATAAACATACTTTCCGTAGCCTTTATTGAAACGTATTTTATTTAAAACTTGAACATCATAATATAATTACACTTACACAAAAATATAAACCAGATTTTCACCGCCAAATTCTTTGTAAGACGAAAAATTTACTATCATATTTTTAATACTAAAATATACTTATTATATATATTAAAAAATATATTGTGCTACTACTTAGTTAAAAAATTACAAAAAATCCTTACCTCATATTCCTGTTTCGTTGCACTGTCCTAAAACACAAACCACCTCCGCGGAACACCAAATTTGGAATAGTCCACAATAAAAAAACAATCACGCTTATAAAGACATATTTGAAATTCAATGCGATGTTGAAAAATGGGTTCAACATTTGGGTGCCCAAGAACGAAACGTGTAAAACAAAATTATTCACCTAGCAAGTGGAAACTGACACTTATTATTGGTGTAGGTATAACATGTACATAATAATGTGCACTTTATCCAGTAGATATGGGATGCTGGTGAGATTATACCACGGGAAGCATATTAGAATAGATAGGTACCTACCTAGTTGTTCGGTTTGTTTTTTTTTTTGCGTTCGGAATGTATCTAAGGGTTAAATCGCAATCGATGAACTCACGAACTTTGGTCAAACAGAACAGAGATATATTTACATGTCAATAATTATTATCTAATCTAAATCAATGACACTCTAGAAAAATATAGTGTACACTATATAAAATACATAAAATTAATTAATAGTATTACTGAACCAAAAAAAAAAGTGGAAAATATTTGAAAAAAAATCACATATATAAACTGATCCCTCCAGTTCTACGGATATAAATGGAATAAAAACTCTTTTTCACGTAAAAAATCCACTATAGAAAAGTCACCATAATATTTCTAAGACAACAAAATCTATGGAGACCAAAGTTTTATAGCAAAAAAATCGTTCGACCAACAACCGTTGGGGTGAATTTTTCAATTTTCGCCGTGCGTACGGAACGTAAGGGCGGGGTCACACGCGACGCAGGGCTGCATGCGCGATGCGTGCGCGCGACTGCACCACAGCGGCGACGCGAGTGCAGTGATGAGTGAGCAGGTGGTGGCCGGCGGCGGCACTGTGAACAGTGCACCGTGCACCCGTGCATCCGTGCATCGCTATCAAACAAACAAAAACTGCACGGGGGCGGTTTATCTTGGGCGCCGAGCCGTTAGTTTCACAGCTTTTACCGGATAGCTTAGCGTAGCTTTTATCATCTACTAGATTTTGCCCGAATTTCGATTTTTCACAAATCCCAAGGGAATCGTGGATTCCCGTTCCCGCTCCCTTATCCAACCTTTATACCTATACTTTCAAGGAAGTTTGCTATAGTAATCTACCTATAGCGGTGGCTGTAGAGTGCTGCAGCAAATTTAGGTTTTTTCAAAATCCCGCGGGAACTGGATTTTTCTGAGATAAAAAGTAGCCTATGTGTTAATCCAGGGTATAATCTATCTCCCTTAACACAGCAAACTATTGCAATAATGTGTTATGTGAGAGTGATTTACCTAAGAAACAGTCAGCGCCCTCTATGGCGTTTATATTGGAAGTATATTTATATTTTAGTCCCACAGGAATAGTTTTCCGAGATAAAAAGTAGCCTATGTTTTAAGTCAGGGCATAATCTATATCCATTCAAAATTTCAACCAAATCGGTTCAGTAGTTGCGGCGTGATTGAGTAACAAACATCCAAACATCCACACTTTCACATTTATAATATTATATATATATAATATATATATATATAGTAGGATACATAGATTGCTAAAATTATAACCCATCCTTTTGGCTTTGCCGTAGTCGGGTAAAAAAGCCTCCAATACAATCGTTCATTTTACTTATTATAGTTTCCTACATTACACCCGGAACTCTGCATATAATCCGCTCATTATATTTAAATACGACTCTATATTTACGATCCTCATAATTCACGTCAATCTCTACGCAAAGAGTTAATAAAAAAACTCTTAAAGTTTATACTTTACCTGTAACAATATGCGTATGCGGCCAGTTTTATGATCAATCTATATTTATCAACTAGATGATGCCCACGGCTTCGCCCGTGTGGATTTAGGTTTTTAAAAATCCCGTGGGAACTTATGATTTTCCAGAACAAAGAGTAAGTAGCTTATCTGTAGAAACCCGTCCCCAAAACGGAAAAATCCGTGGGATCCCCACGATTTCGAAATTCAATTCCTTACAGCATCAGGGTTGAGGAGTTGGCTATGTACCTACTCGAGTTCATTCAACGATAAAGTCTTTAATTGGTACCCCCAATATCAATTTAAATAACCGAAAGTTTCTAAAACCCATTAGTTTTGGGGATTAGGTCCCCTACAGCATCAGGATTGAGGAGTTGGAATCCAATTTTTTTATAAAACAGGGTCGCAATGTTTCTCTATCGATTAAAAAAAAAATACGCAAATCGGTTCAGAAATCTCGGAGATATCGGTGTACATAGGTAGAAAAACACAACTCCTCCTTTTTTGAAAGTCGGTTAAAAAAGTAGCCTATGTTACTCCCTGGTTAATTCTCTACTTGTATGTGAAGGTCCCGTCAAAATCGGTTCAGCCGTTCCGAAGATTAGCCCGTTCAAACAGACAGACAGACAGACAGACAGACAGACAGACAGACAGACAGACAGACAAAAATTTTAAAAACGTATGGTTCGGTTATGGTAGCGTTCAAATAACCATATGAGCTTAATATGAGGTAGTTATTTCGATATTACAGACAGACACTTCAATTTTATTTATTAGTATAGATATTATTTACTACCTTCTGCCCGCGACTTCGCCCGCGTGAATTTGTCTTTTTTTCACAAATCCCAAAGGAATCGTGGATTTCCGGTTCCCTTTCCCGTTCCCTTTTCCAACCTTTATACCTACTTTCAAGGAAGTTTGCTGTGGGAACTATGGATTTTTCCAGGATTAAAAGTGGTAGTAGAATAGCTATGTGTTATTCAAGGCATAATCTGTCTTCATTCAAAATTTCAGCCAAATCGGTTCAATAGTTGCGTTATAGAGTAACAAATATACACACACACAGACAAATTTTCGCCTTTATAATATTAGTGTGATTTTATACTTGGAAATGCCCAAAGAAAAAGTTATTATAATCAGAATATCAGAAATAATCCGATCGGAAATCTCAGTCACTCATAATTATTAGGTACATACTAACTGATGCCCACCACTTTGACCGCATGGAATTAGGTTATTTAAAAATCCCTTTATGTATAATTTTTCGGTATAAAAAGTAGTACATGTCCGTCTCTTAGGTCTATTCTATCTCTGTACCAAATTTAATCAAAATCGGTTCAGCGGTTGATGCGTGATTCCGTAACATACAGACAGAGTTACTTTCGCATTTATTTATAAAATAATATTAAAGTATGGAGTATGGATAATAACTTACAATAACTGACTCAAAAATTCGACAGTGTCAAATTTTTGTTGCCTCGATGTTGCTATGGCATCTATCTTGATTTCACTAAAAGAGTTTGTATGGTCGCGAATCCGACTCGCACTTGGCCGATTTTTCACGATTTCATTGCGGAACCCTAAATAGCTGTACCTACCTACATGCAATCGACAGGAAAACATGGCAGGACTCGTAGAAGATCAAAGCACTTGTTCATTGATAAACAAAGCTTGGTGTAAACGCGGCTAAGCCACACGAGTAGATAAGTACAGAGAGGAAGCTTCATACAAACGGCCCGCTGTAGGTACACTCACACAAACACACTCACCAACGGTTCACGGACGCCCGCTCGGTCCCCCAACCGGTACAGTAGGGCTATTCTCTAAAATACCATCTCGATATCGAAGCTCACTCAAGTGAGATAACTCGCTTCGAAAGCAAACTCACTTCACCTTGGTTTGATATTCTGTAAACATCTGCTACGCACTTGCGAAGTGAAGTGAGTTTGAGTGAGAAGACCTGTACTATCGAGTTTTACAGAGTACAAATTAGCAAACTCATCTCGAATTCACTCTCTATAATTCGAAAATGGCTTTACAGAATAGCCCTGCTGTTGGTGACAAACGTGCGCATATGTGTGAGTGTACCTACAGCGGGCCGCTTGTAGAAGCTTCCCCTCTATACTTATCTACTCGTGTGCCTAAGCTATGCGCGCATTTCCAAGTGCTACCTAATGTGTTTAATTAGTGTTTTTTTGAGGTTTTAACGACCCACGTGGCGCTGTGGTAAGCTCTGTGGTCTTTTAAGTGGGAGGGCAACAGGGTCAATATGGGAATTGATATCACTACATAATTATCGTAAAACAAAATCCCCCACCGCGTCTGTCTGTCTGTCTATTCGCGATAAACAGAGTTTTTTTGGTGTAAACACGCGCCTCAGGTGTTCGCGAGATCGCTTTCCAAGTGCTACCTAACGTGTTTAATTAGTGTACATAGTTTTTTGATGTTTTAACGACATCAGTGCAGAGCCTAGGAGGTCGATTTGGGAATTTTTAGTTACTAATTTGCTTTGTTTCGGTTTGGTGGGAAGGATTTGGTTGTAGGCTTTAACTATGCGTGTGTGTGTGTGTGTGTGTGTGTGTGTGTGTGTGTGTGTGTGTGTGTGTGTGTGCGTATGAGTGTGTGTGTATTTTTGTTACTCTATAAAGCCGCAACTACTGAACCGATTTGACGGAAATTTTGATTGGAGATAGAATATGCCCTAACTTAACACAGGCTAATTTTTATTCTAGAAAAATCCACAGTTCCCGTAGGATTTAAAAAAAAACCGAAATCTATAACAGTTACAGCTATAGGTAGGTTACTATAGCAAACTTCCTTGAAAGTAGGTATAAAGGTTGCAAAAGGGAGCGGGAACGGGAACCGGAAATCCACGATTCCCTCGGGATTTTTGAAAAACCGAAATTCACTCGAGCGAAGTCGCAGGCAAAAGCTAGTTCTTCATAAAAGCACACCTCGACTATCGGCTCGATCGGCTTCCGAGTGCTATTTAATTAGAGTAGAAATAAAATGGTCGCGCGCGGAGAATGCGGCGCGGTATAAATAAACTGTGACAATGGACACTCAGCGGTCTAAATGGTCTTACTGAATAGATTTAATATTATCTCTGTCTCTCTCCCTCTCATTCCTTATTGATGAAGATCGTGACCTCTGTCCATTAATCATAATAATATAATGGTAGAGGTTTCCTGGGATATTAATTGTTTATTAATTTTAATTCGTTTTTTCACAAATCCCGAGGGAATCGTGGATTTCCGGTTCCCGTTCCCGCTCCCTTTTCCAACCTTTATACCTACTTTCAAGGAAGTTGTCTTTAGTAATCTACTTACTTATAGCTGTAGTTATAGATTTCGGTTTTTTCAAAATCCCGTGGGAACTATGGATTTTTCCGAACCAAAGGAATTAATAAGGTTTTACCTTTATACCTACCTATTTTCAAGGAAGTTTGCTATAGTAATCTACCTACTTATAACTGCAGCTGTAGATTGCTATAGCAAATTTCGATTTTTTCGTAGTCCCCTAGAACTGTGGATTTTTCTGTATAAAATGTAGCCTATGTGTTAAGTCAGGGCATAATTTATCTCCATTCTAAATTTCAGCCAAATCGGTTCAGTAGTTGCGGCAATAAAGGGTAACAAACATACACACGATATACACAATCTTTCGCCTTTATAATATTAGTATGATAGGTACTTTGTTGCACACACAGAAAAAACAGTCGAACAAAATTTAGATTTCAGTTTCGCATACAAATACGGTTTTATCCACCACCACTACCACTACAGCCTTTTTTTTAACATCCCACTGCTGGGCACAGGACTCCTCTCTCATATAGGAGAGAGGGATTTAGAGCTTAGACCCGCCACGCTGCAGCTCCAATGCGGGTTGGCGGGCTATGGTTTTATCGCTTAGAGCGATCTCGCACAGACTTTGGTGAGAGAAAAGGGATAAAAGGACGGGATAGTCACTAAATAATTACAATTAACTATTATAAAACAAGTATAAATTAAAAAATTTAAAAGTCCCCGATATTCACCATTTTGTGGTGGCGGTCATCTTGAATTTGCATAGTGCTATTCTACTAGTCAAGCACTTTTATTTGGTACCCATTATTAAGGGATATGTGAAAAAATATGTAATCCGCCATTTTGTGGCGGCGGCCATCTTGGAACGATTTTCCTCTTAAATAGCTAAGAATACTTCCGACTAATTCACCACCAAACAAAAAAACTGCATTCAAATCGGTTCACCCGTTTGAGCGCTATACGGTGGAACAGACAGACACACACACACACACACACGCACACACACACGCACACACACACGCACACGCACACATACACGCACACGCACATGCACACGCACACGCACATGCACACGCACACGCACACGCACACGCACACACACACGCACACACAAACACACACACACACACACACACACACACGCACAGACACATCAAACTTATAACACCCCGTCGTTTTTGCGTCGGGGGTTAATAAACTACGATAAAGTTAGTATTTTCTTGTAAATATTTAATTCGTTCTATTTAAATATACTACCAAATTAAATATAAATTCGCCAATAATTTAATAATTCCTCAAAGATAATTTGATACAAATTGTACCTTATTAACCTAAATAAAATCCGACCTAACAATTTAGATTTACGTTGGAAATTGTACGAAAGAAAATACATAATATTAATTCTTTTTGTGAAAATTCCTTCGAATACCGCGCGAGCCAGTGACAGATTTTCGGATCCCGCCGGAGACTTGAAACCTAAATTCTATGAACATGACCTTGTTAGCCACCCTGATTGTATTCAATCAGATTAGGGCATGTATGGGAACGAAATTTTCCTTTTCTTATTTCACGTTCGGATGCTATATTTTTATTTTTATACTTTTTAACCCCCGACGCAAAAACGACGGGGTGTTATAAGTTTGACGTGTCAGTGTGTGTGCGTGTGTGTGTGTGTGTGTGTGTGTGTGTGCGTGCGTGCGTGCGTGCGTGCGTGTGTGCGTGCGTGCGTGCGTGTGTGCGTGTTGTTCCACGACGGGTGAAAGTGACCGATTATCTACTAACGAGGGTGTACCTAGTTTGAGGCCCGAGGCCGTAGGGCCGCAATACGCCCGAGTTAGGAATCGCACTTTCTTCCGAAGGGATAACTACATACTTAGGTAGTGCTTTATACTACACCTACGAGGAAAATAACAAAATAATCAAATATATTAAAATTTTTACCGGAAATCAATCAGAAAAATGTCGGGTTTCCATTGTCAGTGTTTTGTTGTATCTATTTCTATCTAGGTATTTCTAGATATCTTGGTTAAGAGATTTTCAATAAGTAAGTATAACAATAACTGCTTGGCCACATATTTTTAATTTCGGCGGCGCGTGGCGTTGGGCGGCATTAAATTAGCGGATCGGGCAGACGTCGTCCTGCACGGTGACATTCTGACATCAGCGCCACCTACAGTGGCGGTTAGTTATTTATTAGATGCTTTTTATGTAGTGTTTGTCGAAATAGGTTTTTTTAATGTACTAATAACTAGGCACATAATACAGATTGTTTTCTTTAACATGTGCCCACCACCACCACTACAACCTTTTAACGTCCCACTGCTGGGCACAGGCCTCCTTTCTCGTATGAGAGAGGGATTTAGAGCTTCGCCCGCCACGCTGCTCCTATACGGGTTGGCGGGCTTGTCACACGATAGTGCTAATAACCGGGACCGACTGCTTAACGTGCTTCTGAGGCACGGGGGTGAAACACCGCCAACTACCAACTCCTAGCTGGCACTGAGAATTTCTTGACAGAAAAACCCAATATATTGGATATATCTAACAATAATTTGCCTGACCCGGGAATCGAACCCGGGACCTCGTGATCTGCAGTTGAATATGATAACCACTAGACCAACGAGGCAGTTTAGCGTGTGCGGTGTGACGTAATAAATGGTTGGTCCCTAGAGAGAAGTATAGGCGAGTATCATAGAATTAATATTGGTCTCCGCTGCGCTACGACCTAGTAGGAGCAGCGCGTACCAGCGAAGTGCGGCAGCTAAAGGTACGCCATATTGGCGTACATGAGTCAGTCTCGTTGTCAAGTCATGCATGTGTGTTTATCTAAGCAACATTCTAGACTGTATAAAATATTTTTTCCCATTAATCGGGTAATTATGAGTCTGGCATAATTATTCTAACACGCACACAAGCGTCGTTGCATGTAGTCAATACACACTTCGGTATTGCGTTGCCGCATTCAGCGAGCTACTCTTCTTATACTCTAACTTCTAATTCCGTGGAATTCTGACGGCTGTCATTGTCATTTACGGATGAGTTATTTGTTTGGAGAACAGGGTAAACATCTACGAAGTACGATTTTACCCCAAACTACCTACTTTAATTCCCTGTCATCATGAAAAGCCATATGCCGCGTAATAATATTACTCGTTTCACCATAAAATAGAAAACACCAAGAGTGGAAACTAGAAAGTGCACACTAACAGCAATAGAAAACAAAAGAAGCACATTGAAAAAATTTATTCAAAAATGGATGTCGAATGACATTATCACCATGAAGTGTCTGTCAGGCATTTGTCATATTATCTACATGCGGCAGTTGATTTGTATTTGCATAAGTTTTGAATTTTTAATCTTTTTTGTGGGAATTGTTTTATCTCTGGTAACATTACGAAACGTCAGAATTCCACGGAATTAGAAATCAGAGTATAGATACCTAGCAAGGGCGTCGCCAGCCGATGGCCAAGGGGGGGGGGGGGCAAGTTGATGATATTATAGTATGGGAAAAGTACAAAGTATTGTTGGTACAGTCCAGAGCTTTTGAAGCTGGTTACGAGCTCTTAATTTATTTTCGAATTAGAATTTTCCACTGACCTCGTTTCCATTTGTGCCAGGTTTAATTTAGATGCTTAATGCAAAATATAGCATATCTATATTTTTCAAATCTCCCCCCTAACCCCTACCTGGCGACGCCCTTGATAGGTACCTAGTGCTCCGTCTGTAAAGTCTATGGCGAGTACATTTTTTATTTCCACACTGGTACCAGGTTTAATTGCGATTGTATCTGAGTTATTGCGCGATAACTTGCCCGGGAATTTGTTTCATACATTTATGTGTTGTTATCTGTAATTGATAATGGAGCGGAGTGCTCGGGTTGTGAGCGGTCTGTAATTGCTTTTACACGTTTTTAGTGACACCGCTAATTTTATATCTCACGAGGGATTTTAACCTAGGATTGGTTTATTATTTACTAGAGAATGCCCGCGGCTTCGCCCGCGTGAATTTCGGTTTTAAACAAATCCCGAGGGAATCGTGGATTTCCGGTTCCCGTTCCCGCTCCCTTTTCCAACCTTTATACCTACTATTAAGGAAGTTCGCTATAGTAATCTACCTATAGCTGTAGCTATAGATTTCGGGTTTTTCAAAATCCCGTGGGAACTGTGCATTTTTCCAGGATAAAAAGTAGGCTCATGTCAGTATTTAAGTCAGGGCATAATCTATCTCCATTCAAAATTTCAGCCAAATCGGTTCAGTAGTTGCGGCGTGATTGAGTAACAAACATTCAAACATCCAAACATCAGCTAAACACCCAAATCCAAACATCCACACTTTCACATTTATAATATTAAGTAGTAAGTAGGATATTTAGATCGAGATTAAAAAGGGCCACTTCATTTATTAACCGACTTCAAAAAAGGCGATTAGATGCATGTATGTATGTATAGTATGTGATATTTTTCAAAACTATGTTTGCGATTATTTCCAAACCAAATTCCAACAGCTAATGAACTCATTTTGATGATTTTTTCACTATTGTAATCTACATACTTTCAGGAAGGTTTTAACTGTAACACAGCTATAGTTACATTATTTTTATATACGAAGTTATACGCATAAATGTACCCATATGTGACTCATATTTTGATTGGTCGATTCAACGTTTTCTCTGAGATTATTAATTTTTCTTAAAAAATAGCTTTATTCACTAACCCCGACGCTACACACAGACAAACATTTGAATAATGACTTTGACGGACTTTGCTCATACATAAAAAAAAAGTTTAAAAAATGCTTACCTGCCAGACAGACTTTGCAAATAGGTACGTTCGCTTCATTTGAATTTGAACTTTAAACGCTTTGATGTGCGCTCGAGAAACACATACCGAATGGCAAAGTGCAAATGTGTGTTCAAACATTGAACAAATTCCAAAGACCCCTGCCACACAAGTGTTCAAACAAGTGTTCAAATGTTTGCTTGTGTGGCGCCGGTGTAACACCAATGGAAGTGTGAGGTTGAGATTTGAGAACGTAACCAAAAATATTCACGAGAAAAAGTTTAATAGCGGCTACTTACATTATTCATTTCACCAGCTCGCCCCAAAAAGAATCGAACTCGAATTTATCAAGCCGATACATTGTATTAATAAAGGCGAGGTTCGCCGACGCGGCGAGTGATCACTGTTACCTGATTACCCTTTAAATTGACTCCCATCAGTCAGGGGGCCTAATAAACGCAAGAAAACCAAAACGCACCTCCTACTTAACTCAAATTTCACTACCCGAAGTCACTTTGCCCGTTCAGGGAACCGATTAATTTATTATTTCATGCCAACCTTTTCGCGCATCCAATTTAAAATTTGACATCTTAAACAGTCTTAAATTACATGTGGAATTATTTCATTAGCGCCAAAACGCCCGGGGCCTAGCGCCGATTTAGCGACCACCGAGGATATTTACCCAAAGGTAGACAGAGAAGCCTGTACATAGCCTATAATACAAGTATAAATTAAAAATTTAAAAACCCCTGACATTCGCCATTTTATGGTGGCAGCCATCTTGGATTTACATAGTGCTATTCTACTAGTCAGGCCCTTTTATTTGATACCCATATTGAGGGAGTTGTGAAAGAATATGTAATCCGCTATTTTGTGGCGGCGGTCATCTTGGATCGATTTTCATCAAACATAGCTAAGAACACTGCCGACTAATTCACCTTTCAAACAAAAAACCGCATTCAAATTGGTTCACCCGTTTGAGCGCTACGGTGGAACAGACAGATACACACACACACACACACATACACAGAGACACGTCAAACTTATAGCACCTCGTGGTTTTTGCGTCAGGGGTCAAAAATGTGAAAAATTAAAAATCATTGTGGAACAGAGTATAAGATAGCAATAAGAGATTTTTTTCTTTTTCACGTGTACTAATTTTTGTACAGAGACAACTTGTAATTTAGTCTGCATAGCACATTATGGAAGTTAACGTGAAACAACCATTTGAGTGAAATTAGCTTCTAATATTAATTAGGTATTCCAGTTTTACGTCGCGAATCAGAACACGTAGAATAGAATAGAATAGAATAGAAAAGATTTTTATTCAAATAAACTTTTACAAGTACTTTTGAATCGTCAATTGAATCTACCACTACACGTAAGTTATACATTTTTGATTTCACTCGGCACTGGGTTATGTGAAAAAATATGCCAGTATGATTTATAAAAAAATTAAATGCACTGTTACTGCCTTTAAATTTTAAAAATCTCTCATAATTTGCAATAGTATACTTACAACAAAAAATTTTTTTTTTAATGAAACAACATTGTAGCAAGCGGAATGGCATTATTGCAGCATTTTTTTTTATGAATATGCACCAAATAGCCGCTCTATCATTTTAATTTTATCTCTTAGCCATACCCGAATATTTCGGTACAGAAAGTTGTAATCAACACGTCAGTGTGACCACGCCCTAAACTCTTCGCGTTAATAGCCAGATCCTGATATCGGCTCATTCTGGACGCGGCGCAACAGTTTCAGTTTCAGTTTCCCAACAAACAAACACGCGAAAATAGCAACTATGTCGTCGTCGTTAAGATCTATCAAAAGTTTGTCAATTGATCTATTACAAATTGTATTTCTATAAATTCGTATGTATACTGATGATGTGCCATTTGTTTGTTTATTTTAGTTTGCGTAGCACAAAGTTTGCTTAATATATGATATTATGGAGCCTGTAGCTCTATGGTTCAGTTCAGGTGGTGGACCTCGGTGGTCGTCCGTTCAAATCCAGCCTCTTGTACTTTTGTTTTAACTACTCTTAGTATAGATCGACCTGAATCTCAAGAAAAATAGGGAAATTAAATTTTGTAGTAAGCAACACTAGGTTAACTCGGCTGCCCTAGTGATAAACAAAGTAATTACATTCAGATCACCTTACCTTGGATCGTTTCACGAAACGAAAAATCAAGCAACTGCGTTTTAAATACAAAAACAATACTTTGTTTTTGTGTTGTGCTTGTTGTTTACTTGGTTTCGCATTTATATTCCGGGTTAGTGTGTGTCGTTACTTTGTTTGGGCAATTCAAATTTCAGTAAACGGTTCAAGTTATTTGAAATATTAAACTGTGGTAAAAAACTACTCGACATAAAACTTTTGTTAATGCAAAAAAGTCAATTTCACAAAAAATGTCAGTTACTTTGTTTATCGCTAGGGCAGCCGTAGTGTTGCTAACTTTGGATTTTCATTTCCGTGTTTTTCATGAGATTCTCTTCGATCTTTACTATTAATACTTTACAGGACGCAGGAATTTAGTTAAGTTTGTATGTACATTGTACAACATACAAACTTAACTAAATTTGAGAAAATATGGTTCAAAATAGAGTAAAAGATGTCAAATCATGACGTTTTCCCAAAATTAAATTTACGCAAAAGCTAACGCGCGCGCGCGAATGTCACTTATCGATTCTTTTTGTATTCTTTTCGTAAATAAAATGTAGCCTATGTCACCATAACAACGAATTAATAGACATCTCATTCATCAAAATCGGTCCAGTAGTTTAGGCGCTACGGTGGTTCACACAAAATTTCATACTTGTTTCAGTTATACTTTATGTAAAAATATATGTTTAAACCGTGAAGTATATATTATTATCAATGAATGAATTTAATGTTATGTGAATGTAACCGTAAAGCCCGGTACACATAAATATTGGCTTATCATTTTTATGAGCGATTTACATTTTTTATTATGCCAGTAAAATATACCTTTATTTATATAATAAAAACGCATTTTACTTTACTCACTTATTTTTATTGCTTACCTACGGCAGCCGCCGAACAAAATTTTTAGTGATTAATAACGAGCTGAAACTTCGTGAGTAGGTTCGATTCGACGAGACGCCCAAGTTTTTTATCTGTGAAAATTCTCGATCGAGGTAGCTAATGTAGTGCGCAGCTACTTATAAAACATGTCGATTTGGTGGGTGTCGAAATTGTCTGAATAACCGTAAGTGTTTTACTCGAATATTGAGACGGACGCTGCAGTCAAACCATCAATTTTGTAGGACAATTGTTTTTCCGAGTTTGTTATCCAATAATCTCAATATTCAAGTAAAACACTTACGGTTATTCAGACAATTTCGACAGCACGGCTTGACGGTAGGATGGTAAGTAGTTAGGCACGGTCGGCCAGAACCTCCCATAGGTCCAGACCACGCACAATACAGAAATTATAAATTCCTAAATTATCCCTGGCGGTAATCGAACCCAGGACCTCCCACTTGTAAGAACACAGCGCACATCACTGAGCCAGGAAGGTAGTCAAAATGTAAACGTTCATATAGTTTGATTCTACTTTGGAACAAATAAACAAAAAAAAAAAACAACAAGTATAAATTAAATTTAAAAAACCCCCGACATTCGCCATTTTGTGGCGGCGGCCATCTTCGATTTGCATAGTGCTATTCTACTAGTCAAGCCCTTTCATTTGATACCCATATTTAAAGGAGTTGTGAAAAAATATGTAAACAGCTATTTTGTAGCGGCGACCATCTGAATCGATTTTCATTAAACATAGCTAACAACACTCTCGACTAATTCACCTTTCAAACCGCACTCAAATTGGTTCACCCGTTTGAGCGCTACAGGGGAACAGACAGACAGACAGGTCAAACTTATAACACCCCGTAGTTTTTGCGTCGGGGGTTAAAAAACGTTTATTGTTTTATCCATTATAGCATTCCTGAGGACAATACCTACTATGATTGGAGCGTAGCTTAGTGCTTAACTAAACTAAAATGGTTGTTGCGATATCTTCATGCCGAACTGCGTTAGGCCGTTGTCGTATCGCAAGCTATAAGCAGATTATTTCCTTTTAAATTTGTATTGGTCCCATTTCAGTTTTTTTCCCATCTTAACATAATATTATAAATGCGAAAGTGAGTCTGTTTGTTTGTTTGTTACGCTTTCACGCCTAAACCGCTGAACCAATTTTGATGAAATTTGGTACAGAAATAGATTAGATCTTGGAAAAGGACATAAGCTACTTTTTATCGTGGTAATCATAGAGATCCCAAGGGATGTTTAAATAACCTAAATCCACGCGGACGATGTCGAGGGTATCAGCTTGTTAATCTATAAAACGATAAAATGTAAATCGCTTGAAACTTTATGTTGCCGTCCTTGACTTGTCCGTCAACGGTGAAAAATGAGACATTTATGATGCAATAAACTGCAATTAATTGCATCTTATTATGTAGCTCATGGTAGTCCAGTAAAGCTATTATACATCGATGATCATACGCTAAACAGGGTTTTAATTGAGTCATTACAGTCTTGGCTATCTCGGTGTTCCTAAGCGTTCGATTAAATTAAACATTTTCCAATCACGCGATGTCTAATATCGGGTTGGCTTGACTAGTTTTGTAGCCACCCAGAATTCTTAGGCCGCCTTTCCACGAGGAATTCCATTGAATGAGAAAATAGAAATTAAGCTTACTTCAGTAATTGAATTAATAATTTTAAATTATTTTTCAGAATTTATAACCAACTAGTTAGCTGTTCCCGACATGCGTTGCAATACCATGCAAAGTATGGCTTAGGAACGCATAGGTGACAAATATACAAACATTAATTTTTATAATATAGATTTTTTGGGCCAGAACCCTTTGTGGACGTACGCAAAACAATTCACCAAAGTTTCATCATAATTGAATGAATAATTTAACAGTGCATAATAGGACATACTGACATAAGTTGATTTTATTTATATAGATTTCTAAACATTAAGCTGATACTAGTGATTTAAGGCTTATTCCGGAGTTTATCGACATAGTCTAATGTAAAAATTACGGGTACATACCACGATAAAATATTTGTTTATTTGTCGATATTTCGATCCAGTTACATGGAGTCTCGTTGTGACCACGGTCCACGTAACTGGATCGAAATATCGACAAATAAACAAATATTTTATCGTGGTACGTACCCGTAATTTTTACATTAGACTATCAAGCTGATACTATGCTTGAGAATTAATTATTTATCGCTTAGCTTGAATATTACCACCGCGACCTAAGACTTGCTCTGCACGCTACTGTGGCGCTCCGAGATATTGAACGCCGATAGTAGAACCGATTCTCATTACTGAGTATAAAAGGCATTACAATAAAACAAATAACTATTTACACATAGGTACTTGTGTGGTTTTGATTTGTCTGTAAAGCATCCTATGCACCGTCCTGTGGGGCTATTAACTAAGTTAGAGAACTTAGTTACCAACCGTAAATGGTTGCCAACGAATTAGTTCGATATACATTGCTGTTCTCATGTGTGAAATGAAATCACTGTTTATATTTCACACAGTAAAGCAGCAATGTATATCGAACTAATTCGGTGGGCGGTGGCTATAATTTTCAGTTGGTAACTAAGTTAGAGAATAGGCCACCAGGTGGGCTATTCTGTAACTTAGTTACCACCTGAAAATAGTTGCCAACGAATTAGTTCGATTATACATTGCTGTTTTAATGTGTGAAATTAAATCACTGTTTATATTTCACACAGTAAAGCAGCAATGTATATCGAACTTATTCGTTGGCAACCATTATCAGTTGGTAACTAAGTTACAGAATAGCCCACCTGATTTTGTAGGGACATCTAGGCTAGCTTATTCAACTGAGGATAATAGGTTTGAGTTCGGAATACTAGCCTAAACATTTCGCGGAGGTTTTCTGGTAAGAGATTTTATCAGTAGAGTACCTAGAATTAGCGGAGTCACTCTAGTGCCTTGGAGACCGCCTAAAGCCGTTCGCCATGCGCCTGATCTTTCTCCTATCATATCCGAATTGCCGTCCGTTCGAGCTATAATAATAATAATAATAAAGCCTTTATTTAACAATCTTATTAAATACATTTTACTTATATTAGTATATATATAGTTGACACCAGTTTCACGAAGATTGTCTTGCTACTCAGCATAGGCCTCCCCTAAAGCTTGCCATAAGGTGCGGTCTCTTGTCTTCCTTGTCCATGTTGCACCGGCTATTCTAATGATGTCGTCTTCCCATCTCCGACGCTGTCTCCCTCTCTTTCTTTTGTATTGTCTTGGACACCATTCAGTTACATCCTTAGCCCACTTCTCCTGTTTGTTCCTCATCATGTGTCCTGTCCACCTCCACTTTAATTTCTTGATGCAGTATGTCACATCCGTAACCTTAGTATGCTTGCGGATTCTTTCGAGATTTATTTTATTCTTTAGTTTAATATTGAGCATACTTCTTTCCATCCCGTGTTGGCAAGTTTCTAATGCGCGTATATTCTCTTTGGTTAGACTCCATGTTTGACATCCATACGTCATAACGGGTAGAATACATGAATTGAATACTTTTCTCTTATATTTTACTGGTATCTTTGGATTTTTCACAATTTCTTTCAAGGACCAGTATCTTTTCCAAGATAGATTAATTCTGTTGCTTATTTCTTTCTTTGTCAGATCTTGTGGAGATATAATTTGTCCGAGATACATGTATTCATTAACATATTCCATCTGCGTACCGTCAATTTTGATTGGAACTTTTTCTACGTTTGTCATTAATTTCGTTTTTGAGGTGTTCATTGACAGGCCAACATTTCTACTTTCGAATGTAAGTTGTTCGAGCATTTCCTGTAGGCTTCTCGCGTCACCTGTAATAAGTATCAGATCGTCTGCGAATCTTAGGTGGTTCAGTTGTGTTCCGTTAATGGTTAGTCCATAGTTGTTCCATTCGAGGCGTCTAAATACGAATTCAAGAACTGCTGAAAATAGTTTCGGTGACAGCGGATCGCCTTGTCTAACTCCTCTTTGTATGGGAAAAGCCTCGCCTACTCTCTCTGTTCGTACTTTGGCTGTCATGTTCTGATAGATATTCCTAATGAGCCTTATATATTTTTTGTCTACTCCCTGTGTTTCAAGCGCCTCCCATATTTTTACGTGTTTAAGAGAATCAAACGCTTTATTGTAGTCAACGAAAGCTATGTAGTATTCTATACCATATTCATTACTTTTTTGGATGACCTGTTTTATGGTGTGAATATGATCAAGCGTTGAGAAGTCACTCCGAAAGCCCGCCTGTTCCCTTGGTTGATTTTCGTCTAGTATCTTTGTTACGCGGCTTAGTAAGATTTTGGAGAAAATTTTATATATGTTGGACATGAGGCTAATAGGTCTATAATTTGTTACGTCGTTTTTGTTTCCTTTTTTGTGTATAAGTATAATGGTTGACGATTTCCACTGCCGGGGAATGTATTCAGTATTCAAAATTTCATTGAATAAGTCTGTGATGATGTTTAGTGTTTTGTCCGATGTTCCTATAAGAAGTTCGTTAGATATGGCGTCTTCTCCTGGTGCTTTCCCTCTTTTCTGGGTTTTTATTGCTTTGTTGACTTCTTCTCGCATTATCGCTGGGGTGTCTTCCTCTTTTTCGGTTTCCTGGATAATTGGTTGCTTTGCTTCCAACAGCATTTCCTTATCACTGTATAGTTCTCGGTAATAATCTGTTGCGATTTTTAATATTTCTATTCTATTTGTGCTATTTTTTTTCGTTCTGTGGTGTGTAAAGTTTTCGATCCAGTCTAGGCTATTCCTTAATTCTTGCCAAGCTTTTTTGGCACCGCCTGTTTTTTCTATGTAGTAATTTATTGTTTGTACTCTTGTGTTCTGATTGTGTTTCCTTATTTCTAAGTTTATTTCTTTGCTTAACTTTGCTATTTCCTGTCTGTTTTTCTTCCTATCTTGAAACAAGATCTTTCTCTGCCTGATTAAGTTTCTAGCCTTCGGTCCTATTTTGTCCTTTGTTGATTTTTTTTTTTTTTTAACGTTGTTTTCTAATTGTTTTAGTTCTTCCTCTAAAACATCGTTATGGAAAACAACTTCCACATTATGAATACCTACTTCAAAAGAAAGAAAAGCAGAAAATGGACCTGGATATCACCAGATGGAAAGACAAGGAACGAAATCGATTATATAATTACAAATAAACCAAAGCTAATGTCAAAAGTGGATATTGTCAATCAACTGAACTTTAATACTGATCATAGAATGCTTAGAAGTCAACTATACACAACAGAACCAAAAACTTCAAGGAAAAATATTAATAAAACTGGAAACCGTATAATATTACCAATACTCGATAAGATCTTAGATTCTCTAGAAACCAACTTAGCAAAAGTACAAAACGTCAAAAAAATTCAAGAAAAAATACGTTCGAGCTATAACAGTAATTAAATATTTCTGATAGTACTATAATATATCTTAAGATTGGCTGCTTTGGCTGGAATTCGCTAAGGATAACACTATTCGTGTAACTAGGTTTTAAAAAAAAATCCGATGGGAACTCTTTTTATTTTCCGTGATAAGGAGTAGCGTATATCACTCTCCAGATCCTTAACTATACAAATATCCATAACAATACAAAAAATCCGTGTGATAGTTGGAGAACAAGCCAACAAACATACACATTTTCGCATTTATAGTCGTCGTCATCGTCATCAACCGATAGATGTCCACTGTTGGTCATAGGTCTCTTGTAGGGATTTCCACACGCCGCGGTCTTGTGCCGCTTGTGTCCAGCGGCTCCCTGCGACTCTTCTGATGTCGTCGGAAGGCATACCTGGTGTACTAGGTCAAAATACCACCAATAGGTTCTTAAAGTTTGGTATGCTCCGAAGTATAAATTACGGAAGAATCTTACACCTTTCGCAAGTCAAACGTTATTATTTCATAATTCGAGTTACGGCAACGATAAAAATAATAAACATACATCCACCGTTTTGCCTTAAATATTAAGTTAAACCGTTTAAAATAATTACGGGATAATTTTGTTAAGAGCACGTTCCACTAACCATTTTTTTACAATGCGTGTGACGACAAATTGTTTCAGAACAAGTATAAAGTTCGTAAACTAAAACCCGACTACGCTTAATAATTTAATACCATTTAGTGTGCAAAAGCGAGGGGAAGCACTTAGTGGCGCCATCTGTTATGTGATTACCGAAACTAATTAAATAATCTAGAAAGCCGCGCGAAGGTCAATTCTCGTTTTTTTTTTCGTAAATAAAATGTAGCCTATGTCACCCGGACCATTACAAAGAATCAGTAGACACCTCATTCATCAAAATCGGTCCAGTAGTTTAGGCGCTATGGTGGTACCACAGAATCTCATACAAAAATCGGCCACAAACATACATACATACATACATACATACATACATAGAGCGAAAATAGTGTAGTACATGATAGCATCGAGTAAGTGTACTTAAGTACTTATTTTTAGAGTCATCAGCAACCAACACCACCACCATCACTACAGCGTTTTAACGTCCCGCTGTTGGGCACAGGCTTCCTCTCTCATAGGAGAGAGGGATTTCGAGCTTAGACCCACCACGCTGCTCCAATTCGGGTTGGCAGACTTTTAACGATCATTGTCACATGATAGTGATAATAACCGGGGATCTTCATCAGCAGCAATTTAAATCAATTTACCATGTAATATATTTTTATAAAATATTCTATAATAATATAAACAACTTAGAGAATGTTGCCAAATACAATGTATTTTTTTAGAATAAATAAAAAAAACCCATCAATTCTTTTTTCCTAGCTTATGCCTACACGTTAAGTTTATGTTATCAGTGAAAGTGTTTATTTTTGTGTCGGCCTTTAATGTAAATAATATTTAAAAAAATGGTACAATTTAAAGTAACCGACATAATTGTACTCTTAATTACGAAGCTGAAGTGGCAATGAACGGATATTTCAAAGTATCTATAGACGTCGGAGTCCCAAAGTGCTATCTATAATGTCGACCTCGCACCGGAAAAAGCAGTGATGACGGATCCTCTACTAGGCAGGCAATGAGTCACAGGGAACAGATCACCACCACCATAAGCTAGATATACATTGCTGCTTTACTGTGTGAAATATAAACAGTGATTTCATTTTACACAGTAAAGCAGAAAAGTATATCGAACTAATTTGGTGGCTTTTATTTACTTAAAGGATGGGGCCGCAGATAGAGGATACGCATGGAGAAACCTATATATTATAAATATATAAATGGCTAGTAGTGGATGTCTAAGAAGAGATTTATAGATATACTAGCTTCTGCCCGCGGCTTCGCCCGCGTGAATTTCGGTTTTGAACAAATCCCGAGGGAATCGTGGAGTTCCGGTTCCCGTTCCCGCTCCCTTTTCCTACCTTTATACTTAAAATATCAAGCAAGGTCGCTATAGTAAATAGTAATCTACCTATAGCTGTAGATATAGATTTCGGGTTTTTCGAAATCCCGTGGGAACTGTGCATTTTTCTAGGATAAAAAGTAGCCTATGTGTTGCCAATGCATGCTACACAGCAAAGTATTGGAATAATGGGTTATGTGAGCGTGATTTACCTAAGAACAGTCAGCGCCCTCTGTGGCGTTTTGGAGGTCTATATCTATTTTAGTTAGGTTACAGGAATACTTTTCCGGGAAAAAAAGTTACTTTATGTGTTAAATCAGGGCATAAGCTATCTCCATTCAAAATTTCAGCCAAATCGGTTCAGTAGTTGCGGCGGAGAAGAGGAACAAACATACACACAAACTTAATAACTTAATAACGCCTTTATAACATTAGTGTGATTGTTATTTTCCTCGCTAGAGAGCTCCGATAGCATACGCGTCCGATCGCTGCTAAATTCAAAATGCTATATGGGGAGAACTTTACGCACCGCCCCGGCCGGCCGGCTGGAACCGCGCGCCACGCGTAAAGGCTATGTCCCGCAATTTTTAAATCTGTAATATCTTCGAAAATATTCATTTAAATCATATGCTGTAAAGGGCCATATAGATCTATAATAAATCAACAATGTACTTAAGGTATTTAATTAGATAAGGATTAATGCTGTATTGGTTAAAATCGCTTCTAAAATTAGCCATTATTTGTCGTAAAAAAGTAAATGACAAAAAAAGTTATTGTGGGATATCCATAAGAGATAGACATATACCATCGCGGAGTTTTCTATAGACCTTTTCAATGTGTACAATACTTAGTACATTATATTGATAAATCTCGTAGGGTTCAGCCTGCGTTTGCAATGTAAGCGGAAAAAATGTAATTATTTACGACATCACATTAGAAACCTCAAAAATAACAGTATTTCTCCACAATTTAATGGATGTTATTATACATATAAACCTTCCTCTTGAATCACTCTATCTACTAAAAAAAACCGCATCAAAATCCGTTGCGTAGTTTTAAAGATTTAAGCGTACAAAGGGATATAGGGACATAGGGACAGAGAAAACGACTTTGTTTTATATTATGTAGTGATTGTCGTTTTTAAAAAACAGCACCTTAATTTTAAGGCAGCGATCGAAAGCATGGCTTAAAATTGCGTTTCTTACGTCGAGAATCGATCGGTGGAATGTCATTAAGTTTTACGAGCTATTTGCGAGCGGGTGCGCTGTTTGTACTCTACACTACACTTTACTTTACTTTTGTTCACTACTTGTTAGTTGTTGCCTTACTTTTGTTCGCTACTTGTTAGTTGTTGTTTTACTTTTGTTTGCTACTTGTTAGTTGTTGCTTTACTTTTGTTTGCTACTTGTTACTTGTTGCTTTACTTTTGTTCGCTACTTGTTAGTTGTTGCTAATAAGGAAATGTTGCGATACAACGTCGCCTAACGCTCTGTAAACATCCCAACTAATATCCTACTTATTTTCTACTTAATATTATATTATACTAGCTGATGCCCGCGACTTCATCCGTGTGGATTCATATGAATCTCATACAAACTTCCATTCCATCCCCTATTTAACACCTTTAGCGGTTGAATTTTCAAAAAACCTTTCTTAGTGGATGCCTATCTACATCACAATAGCTATCTGAATGCCCAGTTCGATACGTCCAGGACTTTGAGCTGTGCGTTGATAGATCAGTCAGTCAGTCAGTCACCTTTTCCTTTTATATATTTAGATTAACCTTTAACTGTGGACACGGGGTCTCACAGACCTTTGGCTCTTGTTGATTTCTCAAAATAACATATTTCCCGCCACCCCACGCGAGTGACCGTTTCAGTAGCTTCAAGTTAAGTCACCAAACGCTCGACGAAGGAGGAAGTTGCGCTATCCGGTGCCATATACGTAAGTAACACGTATTTAAAGTTTAAACGGGGTCTGTGAGACCCCATGTCCATAGTTCTTATTGAAACAATATTTTTATATTCTTACTTTTGTTTTAGATTTTAGGTTCAAAATGGTCAAAAATAATAAACCAAATACTTCTGGTTCAAAAATACCCTGTATAAGAAACGATTGGGAAGCAGAAGACGACAAAAACATTGCATTTAGATAATCCGCCTGATGATGAAGTTCCTCCAGATGATGTCGAAGCTCAAGAAGAAGACCAAGAAAATGTAACCTTAGTCCACCAAAACTACATAGAAAGACTGCCAACAAATGTGTGAATATCTGCAATGCTCAAACCCCCATTGAATGTCCATAATTATAGGGTAATTGACTCTTTGTCAAAAATTTTTTGTTTACAGTTAAGAATGAACTTTTTTATTTTTTTTAATAAAAATTGATTAAAATTTAATAAAAAATAACATTAACATTGATTTTTCAAAGAAAAAATTATTTTATAGAACTTTAAGTGATCTCACTGCCAATTTAGCCTGAAAAGTGATATTTTTCGTTTTTATTGTAATAATTTGTATTTTGTAATAAATATTTCTGATATATTTTTAAAATCTTATTATTTATAATCCTTACATTCACTTTAACTGCTTTTTTTAATAAATTTTATTAAGGTGCGTTGGGGTAATACCGGACGGATTTTCGACTAGTTGGAAGAGTGTCGCAAAAAAATTTTTTTCTCGAAATCCATACATCTTATATTATTGTAATATATCGTAAACGGTTAATGGTTAAACGTAGTTTAGCTCTGAAAACAGTTTGTTTATGTAAACTCAACGGTTTTTGTTTTTTACGTACGCAAAGTCAACACAATTTTTTTTATGACCATGATTAAGAATTGGCCACCAAGGGGTATGACCGGACATAAATTTAAAGTCACTTCTAGTGCTTGGAGAACAAAGTCTTAATAAGGAATACATTCGGTCTTTCCTATTCTAAAACATATTTGAATATGAATTATAAATGACTAGAAACAAATATGTTCCAATCGATTCTTTCATTTTTGGTTTTATGCCATTCGAACTTACCCCTGATGCAAAAAAATTGTGATTTTGTGGTTCTCAAACTTTGGCATGCCACAAAGTAAGTAAAACGGTAAAGGTCGGATGCATTTGCCGGTGCCCAGTGGGGAAGCCTGGTGTAGTAAGTACCTACTCAATTGTTAAATTTATTGTGTGTACAAATTCGTGTACGTGTAGCAGGCGCGTGTCTTATTATAAACAGGAAGGGAGTAGGCATAAAAGAGTCGATTAGAATCGGAATAAAGGTATAGAACTTGATGAAGTAAAGCAAATGTGACTAAGTGGACCAGGATATCAGATATTTGGAAAAGGAAACTGAATTACTACTTAATACGTAAGGTCCCTGGTTTGCCTTTGGATAAAACTTTAGGCAACTATAAAAACTAAGAAATGATTAGCAATGTAAAATTCATTTTTTTTTCATTAAGGGTACCTATTAGCCTAGTTCATACTTGTAAGATAAGTAATTATAGTAACCAACTTTCAATAAACTTTTTTTTTTAAATTGTCACGTAATGTATCTTGTTATTAACGATCTATGAAAAGTACTCGTACCAGATTGAGCTATTAAGGCGCAAAATTTGTGTTTTAGCTCTACTTTGGAATCTTACTATTACTCCGATTAATTAATCTTACTGTTAATCCGTTTTGAAATCTTACTATTACTCAGTAAAAGCAATAGCGAAAGAAACCTCGTACGGCAGAAACATTTATGATTACTTAAAAGTTTGACTATCACTGCCTTATTTGAAACTTGCAAAGATCGGAAAATTTTCATCCGATCTTCACTTGCGAGGGGGTACACCGGATCTTCGCCAACATCAATGTTAGCTCTATTTGGATCAAATTAATCTCTTTGTGGCATCATAAAACTAACTATCCAGGCAAAATAATTACAAAAAAAGCTATATCTTCGCTAAAAAATACAGATAAAAATAAAAGTTGAAGACCGGATTGACGAAAAATTTACGAAAATTACCTTGTTTTGTTTAATGGCGCATAGCACACGTCCGACTTGATGGAGCGATTTGCGGGAATCACGGGCCGGGGCCCAATTAAATGGCCTAATACACAATATTGCCCGCATTTAAAAATATGCCCTAATTCGTCCGAAATTTGAGTCATACGGTCTTAACTCACCTCCGATCTTACCCTAACGCACCTTACATATTAATATAAATGACGCCAAACAATTTAGGGGTCTGTGAGACCCCATGTCCATGATAGTGTTACAAAAAATAAGTGTCCATAGTTAAAGGTTAATAATAAACTTTTATATGCCAAAGTGTGTTGGTTTGTCCTACAATCACGCCACCTATGGATCGACGTGATTTTTTGCATGGGTATAGCTCAAAACCTGAAGAGTGATGTAGTATACTTTTATCCCGGGAAAACAAACAATTTCCGCGGGTGTTCTTCATAACGCGCCGCAACACAGCTACAGTTTGACGTAATTTTTTGCATGGTCCTTTCTTAGCCTTTCTGTAGTCATGGACCCCTTTCGAAATTTCAAAGTAATTATAATTAACAAAAGTATTGAACATAATATTTTATTTGTAAGATCATTTACACCAAGTATATAATTATTTATTATTGTATGATTCTTGTGACTTTATCTGTTTAGATTTAAGTTTTTAAAATCTCGTAGGAACACTGTTTTCTGGTAGGTATAGGTATACCTGTGGTAGATTCAATTGACGATACAAAAATACTTGTAAAAGTTTATTTGAATAAAAAACTTTTCTATTCTATTCTATTCTATTCTATTAATAATTATCCTATATCCGTCTCCAATATGCAAACTGTCACTGTGCAGAATTCCGACAAAATCAGCTTAGAAATAATATTTACATTATGTTATTTTGTTTTATTTATGAGGAAAACTCACAGCTATTTACAGAAAATAGATAGGTACTTAAATAAGAAACCCATTGAAATATACACACAAAGTTTCATCCAAATCGGTCCAGCCGTTTATTAGAAGTTAGGTGACAAACACACGTGAAGAATTAGCTAGCTGATGCCCGCGATTTTTTCCGCATTTTTAAGAATCCCTCGGGAACTCTATAATTTTCCGGGATAAAAAGTAGCCTATCCAATCCTATCCTTCTCCAAGGTCTAGTCTAGGTACCTCTGTACCGAATTTCATCGAAAATAGAATATAGCAGTGGTGTAGAAGAGATCGAACTTATTCTAATTTTTAACTCCCGACGCAAATACGACGGGGTGTTAGTGGTTGTGTGTGTTAGTGTGTTAGTGTGTGTGTGTGTGTGTGTGTGTGTGTATGTGTGTGTGTCTGTCTGTCTGTCTGTCTGTCTGTTCCCCTGTAGCGCTGAAACGGATGAACCGATTTGAATGCGGTTTCTTTTGTTTGAAAGGTGAATTAGTCGAGAGTGTTGTTAGCTATGTTTGATGAAAATCAATACAAGATGGCCGCCGCTACAAAATGGCGGATCACATATTTTTTCAAAACTCCCTTAATATGGGTATCAAATGAAAGGGCTTGACTAGTACTTACAATAGCACTATGCAAATCCAAGATGGCCGCCGCCACAAAATGATGAATGTCGGGGGTTTTTTAATTTTCAATTTAGGTATACCTACTTGTTACTCAATTAAATAAAAAAAGAAAGATTTAGGATTTTTTTTTCGAAATCTTATGTGAGGAGAATTGAGTTAGATATACCTATTAGTGGGGAATTTAAAGAACGATTCAAGAAGCGGTGCACAATCAACTGAGTAATTAGCAATATTGATGAGGTACCTAATTATTATCACTGATATCTCTCTATAGGTATAGGGACGGCAACAAGTGCAAAATTATTACAATGTAAAAGGCCTTTATATGTAGGTATACGACGTAGACGTGGGTCCTGTATTGCTCTCCGCGTTATGAATTATATACGTGCGACTTTTTAGGGTTCCGTACCCAAGGGGTAAAAACAGGACCCAATTATTAAGACTTCCCTGTTCGTCTATCTCTGTCTGTCTGTCCGTCTGTCACCAGGCTGTATCTCGTGGACCGTGATAGCTAGACAGTTGAAATTATCACTGTTGCCGCTATAACAACAAATATACTAAAAATCAGAATAAAATAAGTATTTAAGGGGACTCCCATACAACCATCATGATTTTTTTTTTGCTTGTTTTTGCTCGATATTGATAATGGCAACAGGTAGATGCTTGAAATATTCACAGAATATTTATATTATATATTCACTTTAAAAATAAATAATTAAATTAAAATAAAACAAATATATAATAGCTTCGACAGACGTCGTTGTCGTCATCATCCACTGAAGTCTTAGTGACTTCCACACGGTGTTGTCTTGTGCCACTTATATCCAG
The DNA here is from genome assembly GCA_920104075.1 of Melanargia galathea. Taxonomy (NCBI): domain Eukaryota; kingdom Metazoa; phylum Arthropoda; class Insecta; order Lepidoptera; family Nymphalidae; genus Melanargia; species Melanargia galathea. Next base: position 4,153,123 of record OV049876.1, read on the forward strand.
CGGCTTCCTGTGACTTGTCTGATGTCGTTGGTCCACCTAGTGGGCGGTCTGTCAGCACTGCGCTTCCCCACGCGAGCATCTCGTGTGCGTGAGCGGCGCTATGTGTGAGTGTATACCTACCTACTGTGGGCCGCATGTATGAAGCTTCCACTCTGGTCTACTCTGTGATGTGAGGCGAGGTCGCCTTTATACCACCAGTACCTTGGGACGTCCAAAGTCTATCTAATATATATATATATATATAAAACTTCACCACCACTTCAGTCTCGTTACCCGTTGAGCTATGTCGTTGAACTCCGAGTCACTCAACGAGCGGTAGAGAGAGCTATGCTCGGAGTTTTTCTAAATCACTACATAGTATAAAACAAAGTCGATTTCTCCGTCCCTATATCCCTATGTCCCTATGTCCCTATGTCCCTATGTATGTTTAAATCTTTAAAACTACGCAACGGATTTTGATGCGGTTTTTTTTAATAGATAGAGTGATTCAAGAGGAAGGTTTATATGTATAATAACATCCATTAAATAGTGGAGAAATACTGTTATTTTTGAGGTTTCTAATGTGATGTCGTAAATAATTACATTTTTTCCGCTTACATTGCAAACGCAGGCTGAACCCTACGAGATTTATCAAAATAATGTACTAAGTATTGTACACATTGAAAAGGTCTACAGAAAAGTCCGCGATGGTATATGTCTATCTCTTATGGATATCCCACAATAACATTTTTTTGTCATTTACTTTTTACGACAAATAATGGCTAATTTTCGAAGCGATTTCAACCAATACAGCATTAATCCTTATCTAATTAAATACCTTAAATACATTGTTGATTTAATATAAATCTATATGGCCCTTTACAGCATATGATTTAAATGAATACTTTCGAAGATATTACAGATTTAAAAATTGCGGCGGCGGGAGCGTGCCTATAAGCGCGTCGGTGGACGCGGTTCTCCCTATAGCCCAATGTCGATAATTTTGAAAACCAAAAAAAAATCACAGTACGTAGGATGAAACCCATTGGAAAAGGAGGAGAATATTATAAAAACACAAGGAAATATAATTTACGGGCGATCTGAGCTCGGGAAAAAAGGGGGGGAGTTTTAAGGGTAAAAAACGGTTTATCTCAATTTCCGGCAAAACTAGAAGTCCTATGGAAAAAAAAACAAATGGCAAAGTTGTAGGTAATAAAAAGATCTACAACTTTTGTATTAACACTTTTTTCACATAACCTCAAAATTTATGTGAAAAGTTCAAAAAACCGAGTTTTTGGTTTTTTATTTATTTATTTATTTATTTAATACTTTATTGTACACCAAAAAACAAATTTGACAAGAAACATTTTAAAAGAAATAGGTACAATGGGCGGCCTTATCGCTTAGAAGCGATCTCTTCCAGGCAACCTCGTTGTGGAGAATATAAAAACTAGAGAAGTGTATAAGGGTGTACGCTAAAATTAGAGAAAATTAAAAGTATATATACGAATAATAGACATACAAATACTTACATACGAAATTACATAAAATATACATATTAGACATATATATATAAATACATATATATATATAGAGTAAACATTTGTAAAATAAAGCCCAAAACACGCCAGGAATGATGGTTAACTATTTGTAGTACCTACCTGGGTACTATCTGAGGTAAAAGGTTCAGGGAGGATAAAAATGCGTTTTGACAAGTCTTTTAAATATGGCAGGAGATTGCGCACGCTTGATATGAAACGGTAAGGAGTTCCAGAGCCGAGCGGCTACTATGGAGAAGGATTTAGAATAAAATGAAGTATTATGGGAAGAGATTTTTAACATAAGATTGTTATCAGAGCGAAGAGACAGACTGTGGGTGTTCCCTAGAAACTCAAACCGCTCTTTAAGGTAAGGAGGCGTGGTAGGATTGAATAGTACAGAGTATAAAAGAGAAAGAATGTGGGTGTTCCTGCGAAGGCGAATCGGAAGCCATTTGAGTTTTCTGCGAAATTCAGAAATATGGTCATATTTTCGGAGTCCAAATATGAACCGAATACAGAGATTCTGAATGCGCTCAAGTTTATTTAGCAACTCCTCATTTAAATTGAGATAGCAAGTGTCAGCATAATCGAGAATCGGTAGAAGGAGTGACTGTACAAGTGCAATTTTGGTTGGCATGGGTAGGAAATTGCTTAATCTGCGGAGAGATCCAATCGACGCAAATACCCTTCTACTCACCTCACTTATATGTGGGCCCCATGATAAGTATTTGTCAAAGGTAACGCCAAGATTTTTTACGGTGTCACTGTATGGCACGAGTGTCCCATCAAATATGATAGCGGGTAAAGTAGACAAATCAATACGCGTGACCAATTTTTGACTGCCTATTATTATTGCCTTGGTTTTAGATGGATTTACCTTAAGACCATACGACTTACTCCATTCCACTATTAAATCAAGATTTTCATTTAGCAAGTCTATAGTTTTAGGTAGATCCACCAGTTTAGCCTGAACATATATCTGGAGATCATCTGCGTACAGGTGGTAGCGAGAAGATAATCGGAGAGTAATAGAGCTTATGAAAATTGAAAAAAGAAGAGGAGACAACACGCCACCTTGAGGTACACCAGCATTGATCGTGCACCAGTTAGAGAACGAATCGTCAACACGTATCCGTTGCCGGCGACCATACAAGTAACAATAAAACCAGTCAATCACTTCAGAAGATATGTTAAGAGAAACTAGTATCGCTAATAAAAGATCAAAATCGACATTGTTGAATGCATTGCTAAAGTCGAGTAATGTCAACACCGTTACACACTGGTTATCCATACCAACGTGAATGTCCTCGGTAATCTTGACTAAGGCAGTAGTCGTACTATGACCAGTACGGAAACCGGATTGGAAAGGATTGTAGAGGCTCCATCTGGATAGAAAAAGACTCAATTGTCGATGAATAATTCTCTCAAAAACCTTCGAAAGGAATGGAAGTATGGAGATGGGGCGGTAGTCGGAAAAACTGGAGGGATTTGCTTTTTTGGGGATAGGAGTAATTTGTGCTTCTTTCCAGGAAGTGGGAAAATTTCCAGATAAAATGGAGTAATTAAAGATGGTTTTTATTAGAGGAGTCAAGATATCTATAATAGGAATGATCATTTTACGACTAATGCAGTCTGTACCTACGGCATCGGAGTTGACCTCAACTATGCTTTTCTTAACATCACTATCAGTGATTTGACTAAAGATAAAAGAGGGATAATCAGAAGTGGGTAAAGCAGAAATTTGACTCTTAGTTTGTAATTTTGTGGCATCATCAATGGCACAAGACGAAGAGAAATGCTGATTAAGCTGGTTTAAATCAATATTAATGGAGCTACCATTCTGACGCGCTTTCCCAACTCCAAGAGTTTTTAGAAATTTCCATACTCTGCCTGGATCACCCTCTTCAAGTATGGATTTATGGATATGGCGTCGTTGTTTATCCCTACACAACCTGTTGCAATGATTACGAATATTTTTATATTTGATTCTATTGGCCTCAGAGCTGTCAGATTTGTATTTAGCTTTAGCAATATTTTTCTTATGTTGTAATTTTTTTATTTCTTGAGTAAGCCAGGGAGCAGGCAAGTGCTTAAGTCGGACTGGTCGGATCGGAGCATGGATGTCGTAGAGTTGTGTTAAGAGAGAATTAAAACTTTCTACCCTGTCATCAATATTAGATCCAGTGAGAACAACAGTCCAATCTATCTTCGCTGCATCATCTCTCAAACGGTCTAGATCCATACCACCAAAATTACGCAGAAGAAGAATTCTCGGTTTTTGTTTTGGTGGGCGAAGTTTATATGATAGGTAAATCAGGTCATGATATGAAAAAGCGTCAGCCGGACATTGACCATGCTTAGCCACATGTTCGATAGATGATACAAGAATGAGATCCAAGAGAGATGGAGAACAATTTGGGAAAGAATGAGTGGCAGACAGGGGGAGAATATGTAAGTTAGCTGCTTTAGCTAATGATTGCAGGTGAACAGAGCGAGAGTTGTTATTTAAAAGGCATGTATTAAAATCACCCATAATAATTGAGTGCCGATATAATGGAATATATTTGTCTAGGAGACTTTCAAACGTAGAATAGTAGTCAATTGTAAGACTAGGATTATAAAACACGCCAAGTAACAACTTAGTACCTGAAAAAAGAACCTCAATAATTAAATGTTCCAATCCTGGCGTACTTTGATCAATTGACATACTTATAGTCGCAAAAGGTAAGTGAGAACGAAGGTATATAGCAACACCTCCGCCAACACGAGTAGTACGATCATTCCTTATGAGTTGAAAGCCTGGGAGAGCGTATGACGTGGAGGACAAACATGGTTTGAGCCACGATTCGGAGACCAGAATAGCATGTATATTTTTATTATCGAAGGATGAGAGCATGTCTGGATAATGTGCAGGAATACTCTGAGCATTTATATGAATAATATTGAAATTTTTTAACATATCTGAGAAGTGTGAATCAAGAGTTTCAGCAAGAGAAGGGATACTATAAAAACTCTCGTTACTACTCAGTCCATCGGTGGAAGACAGTGAGAAAAAAGAGTTATCTGGACTTATATCTTGAAAAAACATTTTTAAATATAATTAATATATATAATATACAAATACAATAATATATAATTATTAAAATAAATAAATAGGTATATAAATTTGCTAGGTCATAATATATACCCACCAGCAATTTACAAAGCGTTACACTTATAATAACACAAAAACTTGAATAAAACTAATAGTAACTAAATAGGTACATGACACACAGATAAAACACATTTTTATCTTTTAAAATAAATATTTTTTTTAACATCTACGAAGTACGATTTTACCCCAAACTACTTTAATTCCCTGTCAACATATAAAGCTCTAAGCCGCTTAATAAGTAATATTAATTGTTTCGTCCTAAAATAGAAATTGCTAAGAATGGAAACTAGAAAGTGCACACTAACAGCAATAGAAAACAAAAGAAGCACATTGAAAAAAAATATTCAAAAATGGAAGTCGAATGACATTATCACCATGAAGTGTCTGTCAGGCATTTGTCATATCTACATGCAGCAGTTGATTTGTATTTGCATAAGTTTTGATTTTTTTATCTTTTTTGTGGGAATTGTTTTATCTCTGGTAACATTATGAAACGTCAGAATTCCACGGAATTAGTAATTCGGGTATAAGGTGAGATATAGTAAGTTCATTGTGGAAAATATCGTAAAAAGTCAAGCCGTCTGGGAGCTTTCATCGAAAACGCTGCCTAATCCCTGAGCGGGTAGTACCTACGCATAATATGCTCTACTACCCGTGCGAAGCCGGGGCGGGTCGCTAGTAAATAAATAAATAAGTAATCATTTATTCGGGACATTTCTACGTGATCAAATCAGAAATGAGGAGAGCCGTAGAAGTAGGAGAGTTACTTACCGACGGCAGTACCATCCAAGAATAGATAGATAGATAGATAGATAGATAGATAGATAGATAGATAGATCGACTTAGATATAACTGCAAGTGTAAGGCAGGCATAAAGTAGCAGCTTCTATCATTTTCTTTCGGAAGATCACAGTTATTTCTGAGGAAAAGTCAAAATTATGTTGCTATAATCCGCAAAACAGTCTTTGTATGGTACAACAAGCAGCATGTGCTATGCCCTGTCAGCCCTCCTGCTGTTAAATATGCAGGAAAAACAAGCAACCAAGCGAACCCCAAGCACCATCACCATGTAACACCACACAAATCCACCACCAAAACAAACTCGACGATCGTTTCACTCCGACACCGGAGCATCCTCAAGAGATGTAGACTCTACAATGCACAATTGCAAAGTAAATTGCACTGTTTTGCGGATTATAGCAAAATAATTTTGACTTTTCATCATATAATATTATGGATTTCCGCAAAGTAACGCCTGCTTCTATTCTATACACAGTTATTTCGATAACCGAGCCAGTAAATTAGAGTTCCAAATAAATTAACACCTTCATACTTAAAAAGAATTTATTATATTGCAACAACCGATTAAATTGATTGCATATTACAAACTACAAAACGGAACAAATAGAGCTATTCAATAATTATATGAAAATTACAATAGGGCTAAACCTGTCCCGGCTTTATTGCTCGCCGATGTTTTGCTCTTTTTCAATCAAGCGTACTGTATGATAAATAAAATGTAGAGTGGCAAATATACGTGCAAGCTAGCTGATGCTAGCGACTTGGTCCGCTTTGGTTGAAATTTTTGAAATTCCGTGTTTCCGTAAAAAAAAATCCGTAAAATTCTTTGATTTTCCGGGATAAAAAGTACACTGTGTGGGTATCCAGGATGCAAGATGTCTCCGTGCCTGGTGAAGATAAATTTTATTCAGCCAGTGAGCAAAAAAAAAAACGTAACAAACAGAATTACGTTCGCATTCATAACATTAATATGAATTTTAACACTGTAAGGAACAACTGCAGTTATGCTACAATTCGTTAAAACAGATTATTTTACAGATTATATTAATATAGTCTGATTTTTAATTCCGTGGAATTCTGACGTTTCTTAATGTTACCAGAAATAAAATAGTTCCCACAAAAAAGATAATAAATTCAAAAATTACATACATAAAAATCAATTGCCGCATGTGACAAATGTCTGACAGGTACTTCAGGTACTTTAGTTTGGGGTAAAATCGAACTTCAGGTGTTAGGTAAACCTGTTTTTCATACAAATAACTCATTCTTTTTTTAAAATCACAACTGTCAGAATTCCACCAAATTAAAAATCAGACTATACATAATATTGTTTTTGGTTTAACGAAAGTATGAACGTAAAGAATGTCCCATGCACTGCCCACCCTCCCGCTGCCACACATGCTGAAAAAACAAGCAAGCAAGCAACACCCACCACCATCATGTAACACCACACTACACCACAACACGCACCGCCGCGCCGTCACGCAACATGCACCACCACCACTCAACACCACACAATTTCTAACACACTCTACACTATCTCTAGAGATGCGATGTTAATGCTACAATGTCCCATCTGGCAATAATTAATCGTTCAAATATCTTTGTCATCACTATTGGATGTAGCATGATTACAGTTTAAACGGCCATAAATATTTCGATAAATAAGGATATTATAAGTTGAACACGACAGGGGAAGAATTAAGCCATTTTGATGTTATATATTTATAAAACGCAACGCCCGCCTGCTTATAAATTGATCTTTACTGAGCTTTCTTTTTATTTATTAGACTTATCTGCAAAAATACCAATGAAAGACATGAAAACAATCAACATAAAAATATATAAGTAGGTACGAGTATTTTGTATTAATCTATACATAAACAAGTATAAATTAAAAATTTAAAAAACCCCCGACATTCGCCATCTTGTGGCGGCGGCCATCTTGGATTTTCAATAGTGCTATTCTACTAGTCCATTTGATACCCATATCAAGGGAGTTGTGAAAGAATATGTAATTCGTCATTTTGTAGCGGCGGCCATCTTGGACCGATTTTCATCAAACATAGCTAACAACACTCTCGACTAATTCACCTTTCAAACAAAAAACCGCATTCAAAGCTGTCCACCCGTTTGAGCGCCACATTGGAACAGACAGACACACACACACACATACACACACGCAGACACGTCAAACTTATAACACCCCGTCACAGAATATATAATAGTACTACGTACAGAAGTTTCACTCCTTTGATGTTGACTACTTGCCGACGCTTTAATAGCCTACACAATTTTTATTAAGTAGGTAAATTACGCACGCAAGCTAAATTAGACTTAATCGCTCGGCGCGAGGGTCCGTATTGCTTTGGATCTTTTTGCCTTCCTACGTCACGGACGACTTTGCGTGATTGCTTAGGGCTGTCAACAAAGAGTAAAAAAATACAGTAGTTATAATTTTTAATTATTTATTTGTATTTCATAATATAAACAAAGCTACACATGATCTATTGACTAGACACCGTCATAAACTACTAGTCCTCACAACAAAATTAGTCAAAATATTGTAAACCATAAATTAGTTTACAAGATTTTGACTAAATGATAATATGTCCTATCTAGGTATACCGTGGGTATACCTATTATAGTATTTTGTGTTAAAACATAAAATACTTAGGTAGTTTTATTAGAACAGACAATATAGGTACATAGTGGGATCCTCGCTCTCCTACGGTCTAGCTAGACGAGCGCGGGTCGCGGCAGGCGTAAACGGGAGGGGCAGCCATCGGCAAATCTGCGCGCGACTTTTATGTAGGTACCAGCAACTTCGATAGTGAAGTAACAACAGTTAATTTCTGTAATTAGGTACCTACATAAGTACTTCTTTAGTTAATTCATTGATTACTTACCTTATTATTTTTTCGCTAAGTACGTAAATATTTTAACTAGATAGTGTAGGTATATATTTGTACACACTCCGTACAATACTCAATAATTTTAAGTAGGTACCTTCTAACATAATTTTTATTATGAAATTACCTCACCTATCAGTATCCTTCGGCAACGTAAAAAATGATACCTACATGATCCTCGTTTGTGCTCATTGAGCAACCATCCACACAACAATAATAATAATAATGTTTTTTTCCCATTATTTCTTTAAATTATTATCCTTAAATGTCTACACCTGTTTTATCCTACAACTAACTATACTAAACACTAAACTATTTAAACAAATATTTACAAAAAAAAAAATCAGCCAAGTGCGAGTCGGGCCTCGCTTTTTCAGGGTTCCGTACATAATTATGAACAATATAATATTTTGGGTCTAAGAAATATTTAATTTCCGAGCTAGACATCGCAACAAACCGTGAAAGAAAAACCCAAAAAAATGTTCGTTTATTTTGGTCACAGCTTATAAACTATTTAATAAATCGTTGTTTTCAGTATTTGTTGTTTAAATAGAGCATATAGTACATAATATACTGAAATATCATATTCCCAACTAGTTTAGTTTTTGAGATAGCCCCCGTCACAAAAATGGTCTAAAACTGACAACTTTGATGGCCTCCCATTCCCTTATTTTTTGAGATAAAAATTAAAAAAATATATATTTGTACTCTACTTAATGAGCTCTAAACAATGATACCCTACAAGCTAGGGTAAAGAAAAATTTTTTTTTTCCGGTTCCTTTTTCATGTATGGGAGCCCCCCTGAAAAATAATTTAATTCAATTTTTAATTCAATATTTGAGTTTTACACTAAATACCAAAATTTGAGGTTTGTAACTCATTTCGTCTGCGAGCTAGAGACCTGTGACCGGCGGACAGACGGACAGACAGACAGCCGAGTGACATTAATAGGGCTCCGTTTTTACCCTTCGGGTACGGAAACCTAACTAGGTAGGTACTACGTAATCAATATTAAACTCGGTAGTACGTCACTCGCCTAGAACGCGCTAGCCCTGACTGTCGCCCTGACTGTCGACTGCCCGGGTGAGGAAGAAATTGTAGGTATCTAAATCGCGTAAGTATCAAGAGTGACACAGGCCTGACCCCGTCGTTTTTGCGTCGGGGGTTAAAAATCTTAAAAATATAGGTAAGTAGGTCTGTTTCTGCAATTTGCATTTTTTTGGTGGTCAAACTTTAACGGTAACCGTAACGTTAACAGCGTTTGGTGAGCACCAAAGGCGATTAACGTTACCTACGGTTACCAGAATCACAACCAAGATTTTTAATGACCCACAGCTGGGCACAGTCCTCTTATATATTACAGGAGAGAGGCACTTAGAGAACCTACGATGCAACTGACCCTAAATAATGCTACATATAAGATATGGCTTCAAAGTAGGAACTTATAGGACGAAAAATCGTTTTGAAAAAAAAAAATATCCTCAATTAAAAAATATCCTCTCGTAAGTCGTACAAGCCACGGCAAATAAGTCAACCGGTGACGTTCAATGCGCAGAATTCGAAAATGAGGTATTTCGGGGCGTGAGGGGGTCGCGGGGAGGGCGTGGGGATCGTTCGTAAGCACTGATTAGCTCTCGCGGATACCTCGTAAGCGCTGATTGGCTCTCCAATCCTATTGTGTCCCGCTCACTCGTACGACGCTGCGCGCACTTGAAGGTCACCGGTCGACTTACGTGCAGGAGGTTATATCTATTATGTCGCTGGAAGCTAATGCATATAAAATTAAAAAATGTTGAATTTTTTATTGTAAAATAGTAACTTAAACATTCTGCACAAGTCTTTACGCAATCCGTTAATATGATGTCCATTTCCAGCCATTAAGTTTAAATGTGACTAATATATTATTCGTTTACACGGTTGATGAGACGAGAACGCAAGCTATGGTTAAATAGCAATCAAATGCCGGGACATATTATTTTAACAGCCGTTAACACCCAGATGCTATTATAGTGTTTATTATAGTCTATAATATATTTTTAATTCGGTGGAATTCTGACAGTTGTTATTTAAAAATAGAATGAATAATTATTTGCTATAATTATTTGTATGAAAATGAGGGCTACCACCTGAAGTTCGTTTTTACCCTTAACTAAAGTTACCTAAAGTATCTGTCATTTGTCATATCTGCATGAGGCAATTGATTTTTATTTATGTAAGTATGTATTGAATTTATTACCATTTTTGTGGGAACTGTTTTATCTCTGGTAACATTAAGAAAAGTTAGAATTTCACGGAATTAAAAATCAGAGTATAGGTGGACGTACGACCTCCAGCTAGTCGATGGCAGCCACTGCTTCTACCGGCTGAAATGACCTCGACGACGAAGAATAAATCGTGCTGAAGTCCCTACAAGATAGATACTTATATTTAGCACTTAGCAGTCGGTTGAGGAAGAAGAAGAATAACATATTATGTACTGGTCCTTAATTTAATAACATACATACCATTGTCACCACAGTAAAAAATACAAAGGGCGTTCCATGCATGCCTCTTGTGATCTTATCATCATGAATTAAAAAGTCACCCAAATGCTGTTTACTGGCTTATGAACAGCCACCCGCGGTCCGTTGCATAATGCATTGATTGTTATGGTGTGCTCACACGGTGCGAGTAGGTGCACTACACACTGGCACACTCGCATCAAAGTACACTTAATACGAGTATACTGTTTACAGTAACGTCAAAAAAATGGACCTAGGTATAGAGTCTTGTTTTAAACTCGTACTTTTAGTAATTTGTAAATGTGACGATGAATTTGTGTGCTTAAAGCTGTTTTGGTAATTTTACTTATTTACAGTGTTTCCATAAAGGACAGTTACCAACGTTGTCGAGATTTGCCAACTCTTACTAGATCTACTACAGTAGAACTCAAACATTTAAGGCTTGATTACACAGTGCAGGCGAGCGCGCGAGTCAACCTGTTCATCACTATATCGGCAGGAGCACGGCAAAACGTTACTCTGAACGCGTTTACATATTGTAGTACAAGGAACCGCACAAAGCACGGTACACGTGAATGCATTTAACTTCTAAGCGCCACGTTGGTCATATTGCTGTTACATCGCGCAGGTGTCACGTGTTATGATCGTCAAAATCTAAACGCGCATTTTGCGATCACACGGAGTACTGTGAGGCCAGTTACTCCAACGTTAGCTTGCAATGTATAAACAAGCCTTAACGCATTGATTGTTATGGTTTCCGAGATAGTGCTGTGAATGATAATGTAAGTTTTAACTTACATAATGTTACCGGGAATTATGGTTTTGTGGGTAGTTTTTACTCGCGGCTTCGTCCGCTTTGTTATCTTACTTAATAAATCGGTATAAATGTGAATCTCACGTGGTTTTCAACCAACTTCAAATAAAGGAGGTTCTCAATCATTTGTCGCATATTTTTTAATTTAAAAATGTATAGTTACTTAGGATAAAAATATAAAAACACGGATCAGAAATGAATTCATGCAAAAAAAATCTAGAGCATCTGACACAAATTCATTCCAAAACATTTAGCATTTTTTGAAAATCACTTCCGTTCCCTTTACTTTGGAGCCTAGACTTAGAAACAAAGAAAATATTGAGCTGTCTGATAATTAATAGATTTTTTATTTAAAAAATGAAGAAAAATGTAGAGCCGCATTTTGGGATGAAAACTGCAGTCGGCGAACTTTTTCTGCGTGGTAAGTAATCTGTGGGAACATTTCTGTCCATTTATCACATAGGTGTTTTTTTTTTTTTCTTAAATTCTTTCGCGCTCTCTGCACTAGCCTCCAGTTAGAGCTCATCTAAAAAGACTTAAAACGACTACAATTACAATACTTAATAATTATTTTAATCATACGTAAATAAATATATACCTATTTATGTAAATAACGTAGATTTTTCTATACACATATTTTTAATGTAAGTAAATAATAGAAACGCGGGGGGGCCTCCAAAGGAGAATGACCAAAAATCTATGGGCGTATAACCCAGTCGTTTACAAGCATGTTGTTTGCAGCATTTATTGCAGATTTATTCCTGATAACCAAATATACCATTTTAATACCTCTAGGACTTGTCGTTTTTGAATAAATCTACGTTTAAGTTTAAAAATGATTCTAGGTTATGTGTAGTTTATAATAATTGTTAAACTAGTAAGGAAAGCCGTGTATCGTTCCTGCCGATTTGATCTGTTTGTTTAGCGCGCACTATACTTAACATACCTGTTCAACGATGTCCAATACAAAAACAATAAACCATAATATAATTAATATTGGTCTCCGCTGCGCTACAATATACATTCAAAATGTAAACAGAGTAGACGTCACTAGCGTCACACACAACTAAAACAATGACATGTCACATTGACATCTTGAAATAAGTTTCGTTACACAAAATCAAGAAGGTTGTAGTTATATTATATTCCATTGCGCAAAACGCAACGAAGTTAAAACAATATTATAACAAAATAATAATATTAATTATTACTTATTTACTTTAAGCATATATTGTACGATTTACAACAAATAACAAATAAAATTATGTATTTAAATAATTAATATCCGTTCTATTTTAAATGAAATGATTTTTTAAAAATAACAAACCTCTTTTTATTTGGGCATATTGTTTGCGTAGAATGTAATGCAAATGGCCGTCAGACTTAAACGGGAAGTTGAAAAGACGGTTTAATTCCTTTTTTATTACATTTTTTTATCGTCAAGTGTAGCATTAATAATTATTAATTTTCAAATTGTCATCTATTCCTAAGATAATTTTTAATAAATTACATTTTGTGTAAATGTTTGGGTCAGAGGTGATCATTCTCCTTTGACAGAAAATATTTATCGCGCGTCCATGCGACTCCACTAATCTTCAACATCGAAAAAAGATTAGTGTTTTTTTTTTGTTTTTTCGCTGTTGTCATCTCCACTCCACTGGTTCACCTGCCTCTTTAACGGTAGATAGTTTTAAAGGAAGCACGTAGATGTGTTATGTTAAACTAACCTACTGCTATGACATCAGTCGCATCGATAAATGTAAAGCAGTGCTATTACAATGTTAGAATACGTTTCCCATTGTAAAGAAGCATGTACATAGATTGATTGTTCGCTCTTACTGAGTGATATTTATATTTCTGACTATAGTCAGAAATATAAATGAGATTACTTTTCTTGGTTACTGGCTGATTTCGCGATTTCGTCTATTGTGGTTTTTTTTTAATTTTTGTGGGAACTCTTTATTTAAAAAATATGTAAGTATAAAAAATATCCCGCATCTGTCTCCAGATTATGATACTGCCATCATCTATAAAAAAGAACATGTAATTATTTTCCTCTATTTTCTTTTCATTAGGCAAAGTAAAAACGTATCATAACATGTGACGCACGCATTAGCCAACCATCCAACGATCTAGGCGTAAATAATCGAATCTATTACTTCATGACGTCACCATCTCAAAATGCCGCTTATAAAATTACAGGATTCACCTGCCAACATAGTTTTTTATCCAGTAGCCGATTTCAAAAGAGCGCATTTGACATCAGCTCATCGAATAACTTTAAATACCAAGTTTCCGTTTGCGCCCATGTAAACGGTTCTTTATATCATTTTGGCACTTATGTATGTGGGATAAGGAACGGTTTCCGCTTAACGGATTGTTATTTAAGTTTGCGGGGCCATAACATTGATGAATCTTCATCCTGTTTAGGCGAGCCCCGAATCTGACATATACATGAAACTAATTTAAAATTCCAAATAGCCGGCTTTTGTTGTCAATGGGAATCGCAAAAAGGTTTACCTGTTGCATTTTGGATTTCGCATGGATATCAGGGGCGGATTCAGGTGCTGAGCTAGTGGGTAGGGGGGGGTTATACCAAGCTTCTTTGTACGATGAAAAGTAAAAGCTTGACTGCGTTTACTATAATATACTAACTATATAAATTAAGCCAATGCTCAGTTTCTCGAAGCATGCTAACGTGGAAAGGGTTTGGTAGTTCACCAAACCATTCAGTTTCTATATGGCATAGTAAAGGTAGCCTAACTAGCGTGGCTTGTCCATTTTTCCGGTAGATATTTTAAGCTTCCTGATTGACATACCATTGTAATAGAGAAAGTCCTGAATTTTATTTATTTAAGCCTTAAGGTATTTTTTACATTCATATATCTTCAAACAACAATAATTAGAACAGAGCAATTTAATCCATACGGTAATTTCTGTTTATGAATTGGGTATTCCTACCTCATCAAATGCCGTTGAACTTTTGCTCACCTCAGGGAGGATCGTTACTCGTTATCCCCCTAACCCATTTTCCTCCTGAGTCCGGCCACGATGGATACATGGCGTTGAGAAAATTTGTTTTTGTATCTTCTCGCATGTCAACAACGAATTTTACAAGATGGGAACATATTTTTTGGCCCTTTGACCGCGCCGACGGTTTTGTGTTCACGATTTAATCAATTTCACGTCTACTGTTAAATGCTGATTTATTCCTTGCGTATATTGCAGTTGGGAAGATGTTTTGGTTACGTGGCGTGGCCCTGAAAATGTCTTCTTAGAGGTCGTCGGCTCGAACCACTTTGTCAAGTGCAAAATTGCGATTTGGACATTTCTAACCCTGGGTTTAGTCCGCAATCGGGTTAGATTTGGAAAAAAATATTTTTAAATTGGTTTAAATAGTCATAAATAGTCTTCAACGACACCTTCTACACAACATGTGTAGAAGAGTGCTACAGCCTGCAAAATTTATTTATTTAATTAATTTATTAATTATTTCTGTATATATTTTTAGTACTCTTCTATACTGAAGACGTCTCGCTCTCTAAATGCAGAAATCACTGTTTTAGACTCCACTCACTAACGATTTGTCGCTCCCATGGAGAGGGCTCTTAATGTACTTCGATTTCCTTTTACAACAAAGTAGATAGGTACAATACATTTATATAGTACCTACACACATATTATACCGTATATTTCATTCCAAATCTGAATGCGGAAGAAAGTCCGAGTTTGTTTTTGCCATGACAGTAAAATTTGATAGGTTGAACCTTTAAGCCAGGAAGGCAATGATATAAATAGTGAAGGTCGTCACTAAATCTGCCAGTGAATCAATAAACAAAGATACTGTCAATACAACAGCTGTCACCTTACATAACGCATCGAACGGCAGAGGCTGCGCATGAGTTGCATGCATTATACCTACCTTATACCGTACTAGAGGATGCCTGCGACTTCGTCCGCATGGATTTAGGCTTTTTAAAATCTTGCTTTTTCGATATTAAAGTTGCTTAGGTCGACATCGACATCGATTTGCGGGACGCAAACTACCTCAGTACTCTTCATATAAATCGGTTAAGCGAATGGACCTTTAAGAATCCCGTGGGAACTCTTTAATTTTCCGGGATAGAAAGCAGCCTATGTCCGTTCCCGGAATATAATCTACATCTGTGCCAAATTTCATCAACATCGGTTGAACTGTTGGGCCGTCAAAGCTAGCAGACAGAGAGACAGACAGACAGACCGACAGACAGACAGACAGAGACAGAGAAACAGAAACAGAGAGACAGAGAGACAGAGAGACAGAGAGACAGAGAGACAGAGAGACAGACAGACAGACGGATGGACAGACGGATGGACGGACGGACTGACGGACGGACGGATGGTCGGACGGACGGATGGATGGACGGACGGACGGACAGACAGATAGACAAATACCTTCGCATTTATAATATTAGTATGGATATAATATAAACAGTAGTATTACATTGTCACGGCTAAGGACAAGGGAATTGGGACAATGTTGCAGCGTGACCTACCAGCGCTATGCACTTTGCTTCGTTAAACAAACCTTAGGCGGTAACCTAGGAGCGAGATTACTATGTAAATTGCATGCAATTCTGTTCATTAGAACGATATATTTAGTGCTGTATAAGTGCGATAATGACAATTATTCCGACTTGATTAAAGTCTAACTTGCGTTACTTAGGATCGATTTACTTAATTGTTATCGTTAAAGTTTCATCAAGAAAAAAAAAGCCAATTGAGCTCCCATATTCCAGTTTTGACCAAATAAAACCCATTTGGCTTCTTTTTCGTGGCCGTAACGTGACTTTAGTCACCTATGGCTATATGGTACATCATCATCATCTGAAAAATTGAACCGAGTTAGGTACTTTAATATATTTACGGAAATAAAGAATTGTCCATAATTATTATGAAAACTACATAACCGATTTTGATGAAACTTGCACTATTCCCTAAGTTGAAGTACCTAAATATAAGCTAATTAAAAAAGAATAGCCACAATCCGATTACCAGTTTCGGAGAAATGCGTGAACAAACATTTCGTATATAGGTACCTACCTGTAAAATATCATACAAATACCTGTAAAATTTTGTATATTTGTTTTGAAGCCCTTATAGAAATTGTTTATCATTCTAAGTGAATATTATATTGCGGTTCCAATAATATTACGTACATACTGTTGAATTGTTCCTTTTTTCGGCGTAGATGTTCAGAAAGAGAGTTCACGTCCTACTTAGGTAGGATGGAAAAATTATTTCACGTCATTAACCTCTCCGGTAAACACATTGATTTTTTTATAAATTTTCCTTATTGTTTTAAGGTTTCGTCACGGTTATTTCAGAGTGAGGAACTACCTATCTAATGTCATCAAATCGTATTTCCGCGGATAATGAATCAGTGAATACATCACAGAAGCCCCCATTAATTACAACAAGAATGCGCTTATATAAGGTTAAAGCCACACACGTCACGTACCTAGTAGGTAATATTTGCTGAGTGTTACAATTGCCGGCAAACTTCTATTTAAAAAAAAGCGATTAAAGTTGATAAAGACAATATGATTAAAGTAAATAAGTACTAATTAATAATATTATTATTTTGTTTTAATATTGTTTTATCTTCGCATTCGTGCGTTTTGTGCTTAGATTTTAGTTGTGTGTGACATCTATTCTGTTTACCCTAGTTACAGTTAGTTACCGTGCGATTTTGAATGTTTATTGTTTTTCCTTACCGACGAATTTTGATAAATGAACACAAAATCTTATTTTCCAAACTGAATAATGAAATAATCTTATCAAATTAGTGTATTGTCATCGGTCCTTGATAAATCTACAAAGTTTGAATGAAATCTGACCATTTAAAGTGGGTCAAAATCGCGTTCAAAGAAGTCGGTTACAAACATACATACTGGTGAAGCTAATATAAAGCGTGTAAAAAAACGTGGGGTGCTTTTAAGATATTATCGAAATGATAATCCTCTATACATCCTTGCACCCCACGCTTTTTTTTAAATAAAATACATTTTTTTCATATGTACACACTATTATTAATTTATATTTATTAAAATTTATTTTCTATTTTTAACCCCCGACGCAAAAACGACGGGGTGTTATAAGTTTGACGTGTCTGTGTGTGTGTGTGTGTGTGTGTGTGTGTGTGTCTGTCTGTTCCCCTGTGGCGCTCAAACGGGTGGACCGATTTGAATGCGGTTTTTTTTTGTTTGAAAGGTGAATTAGTCGAGAGTGTTCTTAGCTATGTTTGATGAAAATCGGTCCAAGATGGCCGCCGCTACAAAATGGCGGATGATATATTTTTTCACAACTCCCTTGATATGGGTATCAAATGAAAGGGCTTGACTAGTAGAATAGCACTATTACAAATTCAAGATGGCCGCCGCCACTAAATGGCGAATGTCGGGGGTTTTTAAATTTTCAATTTACACTTGTTTAGTTTGGTTTTCTATAAAAAGCGTGTTTTTTAGTTTTTTTTAAACTATTATTTATTAAATTTTTAATTTATTGATAGCAAGTTAAAAAATTGAAGAAACTTTTATGTTATTATTTTCTTGTGTGGCATTTAAACTTTTCAAAGAATTTCAGTTCATGTTAAAAGCAGTAAGGTACACAATTTTAAACAAACCTTATTTAAATACACACCCTGCAACTTTTTAGTGATCAGTCTTATGTAGCGTGACCCTTACGCTCGAGCATGCGGGCCTGTCCAGACTCCCAAGCAGGGGCCTTCGCCCGACCTTAGTTTCGGAGTTATCGCCACCATACAAACATACCTTTCCGCTTCACACTTCCGTATCGCCGCGAAGGATTTGATGTTGCGCGATAAGCGTTTAAGATTGTCGAAATTTTGATGATAAAGATATTGATTGCGGTTTTAAAGGTTGGTTTAATATTTTTGTTCTTTTTACGACTAGACAGACTAGTCGAAACTAAAGAATATTAACAAAATTTTACTTACTTCTTAGTAAAGAAGTGACATTCATCTGCGGTTTATTGACCGATTTTGATTATTTTTCAACCATGTTGCATTCTCTTTAAACATTTTATACATTGATACAGTTAACTACTAAATATTAATTATCTATTTTCAATATTAGTTAATTACCCAATTATGCAAATTCTAAAGAGTATAATCTATATAATAATATACTTGTAAGTAAATTCTTACAATACAGCTAAAAAAACAAATAGATACTTATGTAATACCAGTGAAAATACTTTGATTCCATCGACCTGATCTGATGGGGGTAGGGGTACCATTAGGTGGAAATGTTCAATTCTAGTAAACCTAAAAATAAAAAATAATACGATCGTTGACAAGACAAAAACAATCAGTATGAAATCGGTATGAAAAACAACTGAAAACCACTGGACATAAGATTTTTGACCTTGAAAATATTTCGCCTAGTATAATGAAATCTATAAATCTGTGCACTTCTTAAAACTAACTAGGTCAAGATGCGTCGCCCCACTTAGCAATGCACTTGGCCGACAAACGCGTCTAGCACGCCCAGGGTAACCACACTTCTTTCTGCACCTCTGGAAAACATATTAACATATAATAATAATAATAATAATGTCCTCCCGACCGAATTTCAGCCACGGCGGCCAAACTCAACCGAGACAGAGATTAGCCATCTACGCAGGAGATATTATAGTGCACAAGTGTGTGTGTTACACTGCAGGTGCACTCTCTATTCTCTCACTCTCATAGTCCGATGGGACGCCAATGCGACACGACCGGAGAGAGATTAGGCGCAGGACCGACGGCTTTACGTGCTCTCCGAGGCACGGGGGTGTATCTAAACACCGCCAACTTACAACTCCGGTCTGGCACTGAGAATTTCTTGACAGAAAAACCCAATACCTCATAATTTTTTTTTTGGCCCGACCCGAGAATCGAACCCAGGACCTCATGATCCACAGTCGAACATGCTAACCGCTAGACCAACGAGGCAGTTATATTAACGTATTAACATTACAACAATTTGTAAAAATATTAACATAATTATATTAACGTACAAGCGGACACCCGCGACTTCGTCGGCGTGGATATAGGTTTTTATATAGGATCGGATTGGATACCGTAATCCTTTTTTGTACCTAAACGAAATGTAGCCTAAGTTACTCCTTATAACATCACCTATCTGCCATTGAAAGTTCCACCAAAATCGATTCAGTCGTTTCGGAGATTAGCTGGAACAAATAGACAGGTTGACAAACATAAATTTAAGGCACGCCAGTTTAAAATAAGCCGTACGTACCAAGATCCGGGGCCCAAGTTATTTGAACCCAATAAATGACTGTCATTTCTGAACTAAAAAACCTATGACCTTGAAATATTTACGGGACAATACTTAAAGTACTACCTTTCTAACAAAAAAAGAATGAGTGAAATCGAACCATGCGTTAATGAATTACAGCTAAATACTCGTTTTAACTTTCTTCCCCTCTCCCAAGGGAACCGTGCTGAATTTCGGGATAAAAAGTATCCTATGTCCTACCTCGGAGTATAAACTCAAATCGTACCAAGTTTCATTCGAATCCATTCAGTAGTTTCGGCGTGATGCGCGGCCAAGATACAGACAGACAGACAGACAGACAGACAGACAAAAATGAAAAAAATTGCAGTTTTGGATTCAGTATCGATTATAGAGTGCCCTCCAATAAAAATTTTCAAAATATCTTCAATGTACAGAATTGGATCTGTTACAGTTTTATTATATTATAGATAGATTAACATTATAAACAATTTGAACTTATAAATTTTTCGAAAATGCTACGACTTTATAAATTTTTTCGATATGTAATTTTTGATTTACTGTCCTAAAAAAATTGTTATTAAAATTTATTCTATTTTAGTTGCTGACGTAGGTACAATAACATTAACCGGATGTATCTGTTTTTAGGTTCGATTCCTGGCAGGCAATTTTGGAATTTATAATTTCTAAATTATCTCTGGTCTGGCACGCTGGGAGGCTTCAGCCGTAGTTACCACTCTACCAGCACAGCCGTGCCGTCAAGCGATATAGCGTTCCGGTACGATGCCGTGTAGAAACTGATTTATTTTATTTATTTATTATGGGGTATGGGTATAATACAAGTACAAATAAAAAATTTAAAAACCCCCGACATTCGCCATTTTGTGGTGGCGGCCATCTTGAATTTTGAATTTGCATAGTGCTATTCTACTAGTGAAGCCCTTTCACTTGATACCCATATTGAGGGGGTTGTGAAAAAATATGTTATCCGCCATTTTGTGGTGGCGGCCATCTTGAACCGATTTTCATCAAACATAGCTAACAACACTCCCGACAAATTCACCTTTAAAAAAAAACCGCATTCAAATCGGTTCATCCGTTTGAGCGTTACGGGGGAACATACATACGCACACACACACACACACACACACACACACACACACACACACACACACACACAGACACGTGAAACTTATAACACCCCGTCGTTTTTGCGTCGGGGGTTAAAAAACTGGCATACCATCTTACGGGTTAGTGCACATCTATCTTTGCATTGACTTGAGATCAAGTGTGATCGCAGTCAAGGGCTTAGCTTGTACATGAAAAAAAAGGATCAATTTAATATAACAATAATTATTTGTCATTATTGACTGCTGAAGTTGTGATAGCCTAGTGGTTAGGACGACCGACTTCTAATCGGAGGTCGTGGGTTCGATCCCGGGCACGCACCTCTAACTTTTCGGAGTTATGTGCGTTTTAAGTATTTAAATATCACTTGCTTTAACGGTGAAGGAAAACATCGTGAGGAAAGCTGCATGCCTGAGAGTTCTCCATAACGTTCTCAAAGGTGTGTGAAGTCTGCCAATCCGCTTGGCCAGCGTGGGAGACTATGGCCAAAACCCTTCTCACTCTGAGAGGAGACCCGTGCTCTGTAGTGAGCCGGTAATGGGTTGATCATGATGATGATGATGATTATTGACTGAAACGAACTAATAATAAAAATAGCTAAGTAAAAATCTATTTATAGGGTCTAGCAAGGACAAACTCTAAAATTACGGAAGAAGTTGCACCTTAAATAATTACAAAATCGACTCATGAGGTTCGGGTGACCATGAGTTTATGTTAAGTTAATATTCATTTTTGTTTTTAAGACTTGAATTAAACTGCTAAAATTAATATAAATTGTTGTGTTCCCAGTACTAACTGAAGTGGCAAAAGGCGGGGCACATAGTCCGAAGGACAATAAAGACCCTGCACCAGCAAAGGCAGCATTGAAAGACCCCCTAAGTGGACGGACGAACTCATGCGAGTTGCCGGCGGCTGCTGGATACAAGCGGCACAAGATCTTACTAAGTACAAGTGGATACCCGCGACTTTGTTCGCTTGGATTGTTTTTAAATTTTAGTTTTTAAAAATCCCGTGGGAATCATTTTGTTTTTCCTAAGCTCCTTTGAGCTCATACCTTACTAAAAACTAATAAAAATTGATCCAGCCTTTCAGAAATTAGCCGGTCTGATCTTTAAAATATCTCCTTTCTAACAAAAAAAGAATGAATGAAATTGGACCACGCGTTAATGAATTACAGCTAAGTACACATTTTGACTTCCATCCCCTCTCCCTAGGGAACCGTGCTGAATTTCGGGATAAAAAGTACCCTATATGTTACTCCGTAGTATGAACTTAAATCGTATCAAGTTTCGTTTCAATCCATTCAGTAGTTTTTGCGTGATGCGCGCACAAACATACAGACAAACAGACAAACAGATAAACAGACAAAAATTTCAAAAATAGCTTTTTTACGTTCCATTACTTTTCCCTAACTCCCCCCAGTTATTATTTTGCAAAAATATTTAATGTACAGACACGGCAAGTCTACGATTTTATTATATGTTTGTATATAGATAGATATGGTGATCCTTGCAAGAGACCTACAGATACATATATCTAACAGTGGATGTCTATTGGTTGAGACGACGACTACTACTACTTTTAAAGATATAACACAAACAGTGAAGCCTTAAAAATTTACTATAATAATTATACTTGCAACATTAAAGGCATTATGGTAATTTTTAATACTAGTAATTATTATAAAGACAACAAAATACAAAGGTCACAGTACAATGTGTAATCATCATAAATCCTTTATGCACTTGGCCGACTAAGCGCTTAAGTAACTTACATAATTGCGGTAATCACTTGATTACCAAATTGATATAGTATAAGGAATTAACTTTTTGCACCCTAGAAAGAAAATTCTAAAAATTTAATTCCCTTAAAGTGAAATGCATTTTACTCTTTTTACTCGTTACAAAGCCTCTTTAATTACTTACTAGTGGTCCCGGCAGACTTCGTCCTGCCCGGTGACATATCGACATCAGCGCCACCTACCGAGACCCGGTAGGTTACCTGTACCTACCCGGTAATACCCACCCAGGATTGAAATATACAAACAAAATTTCATCCAAATCGGTCCAGCCGTTTAGGAGGAGTTAGGTGACAAACTTACGTACGGAAGAATTATATAGGTACGGTACGGGTGAGAGAGTTTACTTACCGTATCCACGCGACAGGATGTTTGACAGTTACGAAACCCGTGAACATTTTGTATGGGAAAATGTTTTTTCTTTTAGTTTTCGTCAATTTTCCAATGTTTTTAATGGTTATTATGCTATTCGGGATGGAGACAAATACAACAAATCAATAACCATGAAAATCGCTCCAGCCGTTCTCGAGTTATAAGTGTTCGAACTAACACGACTTTGTTTTATATATATAAGATTGTATTTTTAAAATGAAATCATTGTCACCATAGCGCTGTTTACTTTCCGTTGACATTGCTTAGAAATATTTCGATAATGCTCACTCATTGATGGTAATGACAAGTGGTTCCGTGCTCTTATCTACGCTTATCAGCGGAGGTTGCGCCGAACCTGACAATGAAATGTCGATAGTGATGTGGAAAACACTATCGATACTTTTTTATTCTTTAAAAAAAGACGATTTTGATAATGCTCACTCATTAACGGTAATAACGATTAGTTGCGTCACACCTCCGACTCGTAACTCCTCCTCATATACTCGTAAGCAAGCTAATTTTATTAGTTACTACTGATCGAAGTCAAAATCAAATAAGCTTTATTAAAAATTGATACAGTTTAATAACTTAACAGCATTAATAACTTAAGCTTGTAGTAATAGCAGGTATTAATAACTCTTCCCTATCCTTAATAGAGGAGGTAGAGCTGCAGGAAAAACCAAGCAAATAATACACACCAGACCAAAGTCGTGCGTTGAGTGTGTTTTAGTGGATTTGTGTGGTGTTGCGTGGTGGTGGTTTGGTTGGTTGCTTATTTTTCGTGCACGTTTAGCAGCAAGAGGTCGGGCGGCGCATATCGCATGCGATATTATACCATACAAATTTGTCTATTTGACCGGATTGTAGCAAAATAATTTCTTAGGCTGGTTTGAGCGTAGTTGGTTGGCGCCGACCACCGCCTACGCGCCTCTGTCTTCAGTGAGCGTAGTGTCGCACTGTGTTTCGTCAGCGCTGAGCGGTCGGTGTTATTCCAAAATGCTTCTATAGCAACCGTAAATATTGGCCTGTCAGCGTCGACGATCAGCGTGACACTAACCAGCCTTCATGAAAAAATAATATCGCAATTTATCGACTCGATACAATCATCAGAACCACTCGATACATGTCGAAGCGCATCACTACACGCGCTAAGTTATAGGGGTCAGACCTTCGAACCGACGAAGAAGTCGTTAACAGTACAAATCATTAGAATCCTTTAAATATGTACGGTATGAGTGTATGTACATGTGTCCGCGGTGATCAGTAAAGCGAGTGCACACCTCGCCTCGGGTGCACTTCGATTACCTTATCATTACATCCTAGAACCAATAAGGTTTAAGGAAACATTATACCCATTTATATAAACATTCGGTCAAGTGTTGTTGTTCAGATAAGATATTGCGCTCGTCAAAATGTGTCGTCTGATTGATGTGCTCGTTTTGATGGTGTTGTACATTTTGGATGTCGGATTGTGCTATGTTAATTGTAAGTTATTTTTTATTTTAATTTTTTAAATACGATTCTTGGATAAATAAAGTGCAAGATTATATCTATACTAATATAATAAAGCGGAAGAGTTTGTTTGTTTGAACGCGCTAATCCCAGGAACTGCTGGACCGATTTCAAAAATTCTTTCACCGTTGGATATGTAAGTGATCCTTGAGTGCTATAGGCTATATATTATATACCACGGGCGAAGCCGGGGCGGACCGCTAGTACTTATATAAAACTCATACAGAGTGTCCGTGTAAAATACATAAGTTACGAGAAATAAGCAAAAAACAGTTTTCTTCAAACTTCTTTAAACCTCTGTACTCGTGTTTGTATTTTACAAACTGGATTTTTCACTGAATTTTCTAACTGAACTAGGGATTTATAACTGAAAAGGGAAAACTGTCTACATCTTAAAACTTGCGTTGTTAATTAAGTTTCAGTAAATGTAAGCCAATTAAAATAGAATGGTTGCACAATCCCATTAACAGTTTCCGTGAAATGCGGACAAACATACATACCTAGGTACATACACCTATAAAAAATTTGTTTGCAAACCCTAATAGATATGTACCACCACCACTACAGCCTTTTAACGTCCCACTGCTGGGCACAGGCCTCCTCTCTCATAGGAGAGGGAAT
Organism: Melanargia galathea; assembly: GCA_920104075.1. Taxonomy (NCBI): domain Eukaryota; kingdom Metazoa; phylum Arthropoda; class Insecta; order Lepidoptera; family Nymphalidae; genus Melanargia; species Melanargia galathea. The sequence goes on from OV049876.1 coordinate 4,178,556, forward strand.
TTAGAGCTTAGACCCACCACGCTGCTCCAATGCGGGTTGGCGGGCTTTAACGACTATTGTCACATGATAGTGATAATAACCGGGACCGACTGCTTAACGTGCTCTCCGAGGCACGGGGGTGAAACACCGCCAACTGCCAACTCCGGGCTGGCACTGAGAATTTCTTGAGAGAAAAACCCAATAGGTACCTTACAATTACTTGCCCGACCCGGGAATCGAACCTGGGACCTCGTGATCTGCAGTCGAATACTCCAACCACTAGACCAACGAGGCAGTTATGTATGTATGTATGTAATAGATATGTATATAATCATAATAATATTATGTGAATATATTTGCATAAGTATTATTATGTATACGTGTATGTTTCGAATGCATGATCTTCTAAAAATTACTAAGTACTATGTGGAATATTAAAAGCTCTACATTTCTATTTAGCTTCTGTATCAGAAGCTTCAAATAGAAGTAGACTAAAATCTGTAAATCAGGTTTGAACCGCTTTTAGTTTCGATCTCTAGTGAGCAAAGTCTTTTGCTCACTGGTTTTAAGCAATAAATGCAGGTTTATTTTTGAGTTATAGAGGTTAAGCACTACCCATTTCAACATGTTTGTTATCACGTGTTCTATGATTCTATAAGCCCGATTTATAGCAATGACCCAAATAACCATTGATAGATATCTACTATCAATGATTATTTATTTGGGTCATTGCTATCAGTCCGTAACATAAAATCAGGAACACATTAGCGCTATCAAATCAAAATCTTATCTAAGTGTTTTAAACTCTTCATCTTTATCAAACTAGAACATTGCAATTGATTTTATTTGAATCTAGCTTCTACCCGCGGCTTCGCCCGCGTGATTTTCGGTTTTTCGTCAATCCCGAGGGAATCGTGGATTTCCGGTTCCCGTTTCCGCTCCCTTTTCCAACCTTTATACTTACTTTCAAGGAAGTTTCCTATAGTAATCTAACTACAGCTGTAGCCATAGATTTCGGTTTTTTCAAAATCCCGTGGGAACTGTAGATTTTTCCAGGATAAAAAACCAATTTTTAAGTCAGAGCATAATCTATCTCCATTCAAAATTTCAGAGACACCAGTGCAGTAGATGCGGCGTTAAAGAGTAATAAACACACACACAAACTTTCGCCTTTATAATATTAGTGTGATGAACTATGTCAACAAGCGCTATTGATTAAATTGATTAGGTTCGTAACTTCATACGATGCCTCAACACTGACCCATATAAAGTACTATGAACCGTGCCTGCCCGCATATACCTTGAACTTGGTTTTACTTTTCCACTGCAGCCACACCTTCTGCGATTGATTTACTGTATAGTTCGAGGTCAAAACCATTGTTCTTATTAAGGAAGTTAAACTTGTCTGAATAGCATAAAATTATCACGATACAGTAGATTATCCTTAAAATAAGACCTGATATAAGATCAAACCTGAAGGCCTTTTGTGTTTCTCAGTAGTTTGGATAACCATAGGTTACAGTGTCCAACAAATAATAATGTCAATAATTTGACTAGTGGACCCGGCAGACTTCGTCCTGCCCGGTGACATACCAACATCGGATAAAAAATCATACCAGGTAGGTATATACTGATACCTGGTATGTTACCTGTACCTACCTGGTAATACCCACCCAGGATTGAAATATACAAACAAAATTTCATCCAAATCGGTCCAGCCGTTTAGGAGAAGTTAGGTGACAAACGCACGCACGGAAGGATTATATAGGTACTATAGGTACGGGTGAGAGAGTATACCGTATCCACGCGACGGGATGTTTGACAGTTACGAAACCCGTGAACATTTTGTATGGAAAAATGTTTTTTCTTTTATTTTATTTTTTCGTCAATTTTCCAATGTTTTTAATAGTTATTCTGCTATTCGGGATGGAGACAAATACAACAAATTAATAACCATGAAAATCGGTCCAGCTGTTCTCGAGTTATAAGTGTTCGAACTAACACGACTTTGTTTTATATATATAAATTATTAGGAAATGTTACTTTATTTGATAACGTAATAAACAATGCAGCGATGTAATCTAGTGAAGAACACCGGAGCGTAGTTATTTTTTGGACAATGTGAATTTTTAAAACTTTATTACCATGTAATAAAGTTACGCAATAGGCCTGCTAAGATAGTTTGAATAATATCATGTCTTGAAATCACTTGAAATCCATAAACTATTGATTGTGAGCATAGCACCGAAAGTCCGAAACATAGTCATTCAGCGGGCGATAGATAGAGGGTAGTAGGTATACCTATGTTCGGAGCATTGACTTATATATTACTGTTATTTACATCAATGGTTCGGAGTGACCTGCAGGATCAAATCAGATATAAGAAGATTTGTAGGAGAATCAGAGTTACCAATACAGCTCATCGAGTCGTGGAACTGAAGTGGTAATGGGCAGGCACATAGCTCTAAGTACTGGAAATAGTATATGTATAAGGAAAGAGCGTTAATGTCCATAATTACGCGAAGAAATCCTTTTCATTGGATACTTGCAAAGAGGGGTTCAATTCTAATTCTTAAGCTTAGTGTTGGTAGGGAAATCGCAAATATTCGAACTAATGGTCTAATTTTGTGAGGTGGAGTGAGCGTAGCTACTTATAATTAAAAGAAGTGGCTTGGAAACAAAAGCTTTTCCCCCATTATGACTGTCAAACGAATGGCACACTACGTGTATGAATTGACATTGGATCTCATCATGATCAAGCCATTACCGACCCACTATAGGGGACACGATCTTAGAAGGGCTTCTCAGAAAGAGAAGGGTTTAGACTGTAGTCCACCACGCTGGCCGAATGCGGATTGGCAGACTTTATACGCCTTTGAGAACATTAATTTGAGAACATTTGAGACAGTGGATTTAATACTTGTATTTTGGATGGTTTTTCAGTGGCGGACGTAGAATGCGGGCAAGTTATGAGTCGCAGCGCAAAGATTGTAGGAGGCAGTGACAGTCTACCAGCTGAATTCCCCTGGGCAGCCAGCATATGGAGACAGGGGACTCACCAGTGTGGAGCCACGGTCATCAACGATAGGTGGCTGCTGACCGCTGGACACTGCATATGCAGGTAACAAATTATTTATTATATCCCCTTTGATAATGAATTCATACAGGCACGTTACCGAAAACGTAGCGCTATTATTGTGCTACCTAAACATAATCCAATACCAATAACCATTTGTCTAAGTGCCTGTTTCACCACCTTCTGATATGTATTAGATAGCTATCTACAACTTTTGTCTTTGTCACTTGACATAAAGTAAGAAAGTGACAAAACTTACGTTTAGGCTATCCAACACTTATCAGAAGGTGGTGAAACAGGCCGTTATACTTGTAGTATTATATAGTAGTTTAGTACCTATTTAGTATTTTTCAAACCGGCAATGTTTAGCGTGCACAAGTCGGGGTCACCGCGGTGATAACTTGAGGTATTTACTCAACGTTCGTTGACCTCTAGCGTATTGCGAAGTTTAAAAAAATTACAGGAAATAAGTATTTTAATTTATTTCGCATTTATTTTTGGAATAGGAGTTTTTTTGTAGGATCTTGTCAGTAATCATTTGAGTGCTCAGTCTAAGATCGGAGCACTCGAAAACGAACTCGAAAACTATTGATCGATTTCAGAGTAAAATAGACCTAAAATGGCTTGTATTAAGGTTTGAGTTCGTCAATACATTCAGCATTCGAACACAACGAGCGCCCCAAGCAGAAATGTTGTAAAATACATATTCGAACTATGGAATTACGACTTTAAAATACGAGTATTTGAGTTCATTTTGCTCTGAATTCACTTGTGATTCGATCAATAGTTTTCGAGTTCGTTTTCGAGAGCTCCGATCTTAGACTAAGCACACAGTTTTATAACCTATTTTCCTTTTCGATAGCGATCTCCTTACGCTCTGTATGTGAATTCATAAAAAGAAAAACCAAATGAAAGAATCAGCTGTTTATATAAACTAGCTTTGTGGGCAAAATTGGATCCACCACTCGGATATACTAATCTTATATTCCATTTTCAGTGTATTCGATGAATTCTACAAGTCGAAGCAGCTGTCCGTCGTCGTAGGATACACCGATATTTCAGTCAGCGATCAAAACGAGAAGCTTGCTAAGATTATACCCCATCCCGACTATAGGTAGGTATTGTGGCCAATTCTATTGTACACAATCTCTAAACCTAAACTAAAATGACAGGTCTAAATATATTCCTGTCTCTTTCACAATCCTCCCTGCTGAAGGGGATAGCAATTTTAAACCTGTCAATTTAGTTTAGGTTTAGAGATTGTCTACAACAGAATTGGCCACATTGTATATTACGTATGTATGTTGAAATGTTTCCTGCTGGCCTCCAAGCAGTTTGTCAGCTGCTATAGATGATCAACAACTACACTCACCGGCTTACACTATTGAGTATTGACTATAATTACTTACACTTACATTTTTTCAATACTGAAAAAGTACCTACAGCAAAAAAATAAAAATCAGCCAAGTGCGAGTCGGGCCTCGCTCTTTCAGGGTTCCGTACATAATTATGAAAAATATAATATTTTGGGTCTAAGAAATATTTAATTTCCGAGTTAGACATCGCAAGAAACCGTGAAAGAAAAACGCAAAATAAGTTCGTTTGTTTTGGTCACAGCTTATAAACTATTTTATGAATCGTTGTTTTCAGTATTTGTTGTACAAATAAAGCATATAGTACATAATATACCGAAATATTATATTCCTAACTAGTTTAGTTTTTTAGATAGCCCCCGTCACAAAAATGGTCTAAAACTGACAACTTTGATGGCCCCCCATTTCCTTACTTTTTAAGCAAAAAATTAAAAAAATATATATTCGTACTCTACTCAATGAGCTCTAAACAATGATACCACACAAGCTAAGGTAAGAAAAAAAATTTTTTCCGGCTCCTTTCTCATGTATGGGAGCCCCCCTGAAAAAGAATTTAATTCAATTTTTAATTCAATATTTGATTTTGGGTCAACGTTTTACACCAAATACCAAAATTTCAGGTTTGTAACTCATTTCGTCTGCGAGCTAGAGACCTGTGACCGGCGGACAGACGGACAGACAGACAGACAGACAGACAGCCGAGTGACATTAATAGGGCTCCGTTTTTACCCTTTGGGTACGGAACCCTAAAAACTAGCAAGAAACTCAGCGGTTGCTCTTTTCATAAAATTCAAGTAACAATTTCATGTCCTGTACAATAAGTAAATGCCTTGAATTGGTTGGTTTTTGGTGTCAGGTGTAAAAAGAAGGCAAATGACGTGGCTCTCCTCAAGACGGTCCGTCAGTTGCAATGGACACATGAGCTCCGGCCAGCGTGCTTGCCGCAGCCCCTCGCCTCGGACTATAGTGGTAAAATGGCTACAGTAGCTGGATGGGGATTCACTGACGAGGATAGAGGAGTAGGTATGTAGGATCATGATTTTAAAGAAATGAAGCAACTGGTGAATATGTATAACCCTTATTTTAAGACAACAGCTAATATTGCTAGATTTCGAAAGAAAATAATAATCATTATCAATATCAGTGATTTCGAGACTTGAATCACTTTCTACACATTTGGTGTTCCATGTTATTTGTTACTGTTAAAACATATAGCATTAAAACATAAATACATAAAGCTTGCAACTTAGGATGTTATTCTTTGCAGAATGAATAATTTACATTTTATTTAGCTTGCCTGCAGAAAGTTTCTACATAATATCAAAACACCCATGCATTAATGCAGTTGGTTTTTAACCCCCGACGCAAAAACGACGGGGTGTTATAAGTTTGACGTGTCTGTGTGTGTGTGTGTGTGTGTGTGTGTGTCTGTCTGTTCCCCTGTGGCGCTCAAACGGGTGGACCGATTTGAATGCGGTTTTCTTTGTTTGAAAGGTGAATTAGTCGAGAGTGTTCTTAGCTATGTTTGATGAAAATCGGTCCAAGATGGCCGCCGCTACAAAATGGCGGATGATATATTTTTTCACAACTCCCTTGATATGGGTATCAAATGAAAGGGCTTGACTAGTAGAATAGCACTATTGCAAATTCAAGATGGCCGCCGCCACTAAATGGCGAATGTCGGGGGTTTTTTAAATTTTCAATTTACACTTGTATGTATTTCCTTCAATTACACAAATTAATTTATAATATTCATTTAATAAGTTGATGCTTATGAAAGTATGATAGTTTACGTTCAGCTTCAGTCATCTAGAGAGACCATTTTTGCGACTAGAACATAGAAAATCTGGACTGGACTTGATTCAAGAGTTGATCGCTGTCTTCGGAGTGATTCAGAAACTGTAAGGTTTAGCTGTTCTTAGTGCTAGGTTGCAGGTACTTTGAAGTATAATTTAATTCCCATAGGGTAAAACCCGGATAGATGCCGCAGTTGGATAGATGCCTCAGTGTCAAAAAACCTGACTTCCCAAACTCGCGACTAAAAATTGATAGTTTAAATAAGAAGCGCAGGCCCCCCAAACCTCAGGCCCCTACATACATTTGTATTAAAACAATTTGTTTCGCTTGTGCGTGTGATTATCTCCGCAGCGAACGCGGCAAATCCTTCAAAGTTTTAGAGGCGAGTATTTGCCGTTGTATAACTTTTGAAGTAGTAGAAGATTCTGTTATATTTTTTATTATGTCAATACCCTGGTTCAATAAGTGTACACCTAAGTGTAAATAATCGCTCTTTAGTTTTTAGTTTATTTAATAAATAAAAGGGCATCTATCCATATCAAAAAGGATAGTTGCCTCGATTTTTCGAGGTATAGGTGCCCTTAGACGCATGTATCCCCTAATATACCTATAGATATATCAAGTATTTTTTTAATATTTTTAATGTTCTTTTATATTTTTATTTCTTTTTTCAATAAATTCCTGATAGTTTTAATATACTTCGGGGCATCTATCTCTTTCAGTCCGATCTGTCCAGTGGTTTGAGCTGTTCGTTGATAGATCAGTCAGGCAGTCAGTCAGTCAGTCACCTTTTCCTTTTATATATTTAGATAATAAAACCTTATGAAACTATGTATTTTGCTTATTTTTTTCATAGGGCATCTATCCTTTTTAGTATTTTCATAGTGGGGCATCTATCCACACAGGTAGGCATCTATCCCCAAAAAAAAGGGTCTGCGAAAAGTTAAATTCTGCAAAATCTGTAATCGTTAGGACAACAAAAACAAGTCATAATGGAACCCAAAAGATTAAACTAGCTTTATTCATAAATATTATTTGTGATAAATTAATATTTCAAAGGTTATGAGGCCATTTCAAAAAGTGGGGCGTCTATCCGGGTTTTACCCTATACATAAACTGTATGCATCATAACCAATATCGTAAATGTTAACAAAGTTTTCATTCTAGGAACACGACCGAATATTTTACAAAAGACTGATGTAGTAGTGGTGGAAAACAAAGAATGCAACAGCTGGTACGAGTCACAAGGGAGCAAAGTGAGGATCATTTCAACTCAGATGTGCGCGGGACACGAAAACGGAGGACATGATTCGTGTTGGGTGAGTAAAATAAAGCGTCAGGGTTCGTTTATGAAATCGTATAATTTAATTGGCACGAACATTATTTTCATAACTTAATTTATACAGAACAGTTTAAATAATATTATACTTACATTAATCGTGGTGAAAATATAAAATTAAAAAGTTGGACGAGTAGGTTCTTTAAAATCTTGAAATGTAATATTTTATTTTCTGTAAATTAGAAGCCGTCGTTCCTCAGATATTTTTTTTTCTGTCTTTTAGTAGTGCTAGTTAGGTATTCATCAGTTAAACTTGACACCTAAAAAGCCATTTTGCGTTGCACTAGTCTGGACTCTATTTTACTACCGTATTTTTTCCTTCAACCTTCACCATGGAAATACTAACTTTGTACTTTATGGTGGGATATAAATGTTACGTTCTAAAGTAGGTTATTTTGAAATCATACGTCATGCTAATTCTGTAAATTTTTAGGCTGACAGCGGTGGTCCTCTCATGGTTAAAGGAGACAAAGGACATTCTACCATCATTGGCGTGGTTTCGACTGGCAGCGGGTGTGCTAGAGCCAAAATGCCAGGGATCTACACTCGAGTGTCCAAGTTTACTGAATGGATCGTTTCAAGTGTGAATGAGGATAGTGCAAGATCTAGATTCGGCTGGTTATTAAGAAGCGGTTAGTGATTTAGAGGTTATGTTATGAAAAATTGTGTAGCTACTGCACAGGTTCAGGAAGGATGAATTGCCGAAAACAATTTTATAATAATTAGTTTCACTTTCAACACGAGATGATCTTCGTTGTACCCAATATGGGCAAATTATGTCACTGATATTTGCCCACATTGCATACATCGAAGAAATGCTAGTGATGTCTGCAAAAGTCGAGGCAGTCTGGCAGTAGTGCACCCGATGTTGCTGACGTCACTCGTGTTTTAAATACTGAATAATGTGTCTCTTACAGCTCTTGTGACTCTTGCGCCTACTCGGATCTTGAAAGATTTCTTTTAAAACATAATTCTATTTTTCATGTAAGAATAGTAATTTAAATTCAGTCAAGTTACATAAATATATTATTATTCTACTAAGCACGTCATTTCAAGAGATACAAGATTTTATTTTGAATGTCATAGCGAAACTTACACTGAAGTACCGATAGCGTATTAATTATTAGATTAAAACTATGTACCTGTATATTTTCTAGAATACCAAATAACACTTACAAATGTTTAAGAATTATTTATTAATTTCCAAAAGAGGCAACAACTGTGATATTAATTTAAACTTTAATATAAATTAAGATCGTTATTTATTGTATAGTAAAGTATTATTTATTGTTTATTAAATAAACTGATTTCAAAAACTAATTTTCTTTTCTTTGCAATATTTATCAAATTCCTTTTTGCTGCCTTCGATAACTTTGTACAATTTCTTTCCTGAAGTCTCTTCGATATCATCTTTTAGGGACGCTAAAGCGTTATCTAAAAATACTTTAACTTCTTTAAGTACTGGAATTATTTCATCTACAGTCTTTACAGATCCATCACTTTTAGCCTTTTTAGATAGTAAAAGTAACGCTGAATGTAATTCATGATGTAATACAGCACTATATAAACTAAGCCTCGCGTTCCCAGGATCTAAAGTTGTTGTTATCGCAATCAAATCTTTGCACATTTTAATCTTCTTATCCAAAATTTCCTCAGACATGTAACTAGGTTGTCTGCCATACAGTTGAACAAGCGAATGCTTTATAGAATACAAATGATAATGATTCGGATGTAGAAACGTTGATAGCCTGCACAGAAGATTTTCTAACATGGTGACAGATCCACCTAGCATTTGAACATTCTCAACCTCCTCTCCCATTTGAGATATAAGCATGTTTATCTGGGAGTTATTAACTTTCACTGAGCATTTGTTGCAAGCCCAATCAGTTTCTTCGTCCAAAGGATCTTCGGGAAGATGTATTCCATCACAGGTTCCTTTATCGTCTCCGAAGCATTTCATAGCGCTCAAATAGGTACCCAGCTCGGTGGGATCACAGCATCTTTGACATTTACACGAAAAATACTTTGTATCTTTTAAATGCTGTCTCCTAGCTTGGGTCCCCCATAGAGCATGACTGTACATAGTAGCTACATGATTCCCTTTCAATATAGGAACGACAACTTTGAGTGTTATCCTGTACAATTCACTTCTGTCTTTTGTGAAGAGACGAAAGACATGTTTCGTGTTCGGTATACAACTGTGCTCTAACAAACAAGTGGTGGCGTACAAAGCGTTCAGCTCAGAACCATCGGGTAGTCTTATTTCTAATGCATTTGTGTCAATGATTCCACACATTCTGTGTAGTAACTCCTTTGATATCTCTTTGAAGTATTTCTTTTTTATGGTATCCTCAAGTTTATTTATGAAACTGTTGATCAAGTATTCGACGATGAATTCGTCGGCTTCGCTGAAAATGATAACATATTTATTTTAAGACTACTACTATTAGCAACAACTTTAAGATTAATTTGGAAAATCGTAGCGATTTTATTTATTTCAGACGCTATGTATCGTTATAGTAATATTTACTTCTTACAACATAATTTACCGCTTGTCATGTCATCATGTCATGATCAACCCATTACCGGCTCACTACAGAGCACGGGTCTCCTCTCAGAGTGAGAAGGGTCTTGGCCATAGTCTACCACGCTGGCCAAGCGGATTGGCAGACTTCACACACCTTTGAGAACGTTATGGAAAACTCTCAGGCATGCAGGTTTCCTCACGATGTTTTCCTTCACCGTTAAAGCAAGTGATATTTAAATACTTAAAACGCACATAACTCCGAAAAGTTAGAGGTGCGTGCCCGGGATCGAACCCACGACCTCCGATTAGAAGTCGGTCGTCCTAACCACTAGGCTATCACAGCTTTTTTTTACCGCTTACCGCAATAAAATCAATTCAGATTTGTTTAAAAAAAAGTACGGATTCGATCGCTTTAGCTGCGTGTATGAGATTTTTTTGTAAATCGGCGAACGCAGTTTTTCTATTCTCTAAAATGGACACTGCAGTTTTATTGCATTCGTCGTAACTTTGACGGCCTCTCTTGTGCAGTGGTTAGCGCCGTGGTCTTATAAGTCAGAGGTCGCGGGTTCGATTCCTGGCAGGTACATATTTTTAGAAAATTATTTCAATTTTTTTTTTTTTGATCTGGTCGGGAAACCGATGAGAGGTATTTAATAAAAATTGCCACACCACTGCAAAGTTAGCAATCTGTATCGTCACTTACCATCAGGTGAGATCAAAATGGATACTTTGTAGATGAATAAAAAAAAATATCCAAGTACGCTATAGCTGAAAGCTAACTAAGGGACCGTTCAGATAGACCGGCGCGGAGAGCATCGGAGAGCATTTCTTTTTTCACACAGACCGGCCGTTCAAATTTGCTCTGCTCTCCGCGCCGGTCTGTGTGAACGGACACGCGGATGCGTTCGGAGCCGAGCGTACGCTCTTGGGCCGGACGGCAGAGCAATTCGGTCTAGGTCGGCTGTGCGAGCATGAAAGCGCACGCGAACGGAGCCGGTCGGATGCTCGAGCGCGAAAGAGCACGAGCATGGAGCAGCCGACCGGCTCGACGATCAGCCGAGCGGCTGCTCTTAATATTTCACACAGAGCGTATGGGGACTGGGGAGCATCCTCGAGCATCCTCTTATCATAAAAGAGATAAAATGTAAAAATAAAGCTTATTTCAATGTATTAAGATTCTATTTTAAATGCGATTAAAATTTGTTCTGCTCTCCGCGCCGGTCTAGCTGAAAGCTAACTTACTCGTAAAGGTCCGAGCCAGGAATTCGGTATTCCATATGCGACTGCATTTCCAATAGTTGCCTCCATTTTTCCGGATTTGTATATTGAAGGAGAGCGCAGCGTAGAGGCAGTAACGCGTCGTGCCTGAAATACAGAATAACATAATATTTAATGCTATACCTACTTATCACCACTACCACCACTACAGCCTTTTAACGTCCCACTGCTGGGCACCCTAGATCCGCCACGCTGCTCCAATGCGGGTTGGCGAGCTATAACGACTAATGTCACATGATAGTGATAATAGTCGGGACCGACTGCTTAACGTGCTCTCCGAGGCACGGGGGTGAAACACCACCAACTACCAAACTCCGGACTGGCACTGAGAATTTCTTGACAGAAAAATCCAATACCTTCCTAAGTATCTCAAAAATTTACGAGAGAAAAGCTGTCCATCGACTTTGTCTGAACTTAGGCCCTGTTTCACCACCTTATGATAAGTGCCTGTTGGATCCTGATTCCTGAATGTAAGTTTTGTCACTTTTTTATTTTAAGTGACAAAGACAAATATATAGCTATCCGATACTTATCAGGTGGTGAAACAGGCACCTAGTATCGGCTATTGCTACCGACTTTTACAAGTCACGGCAAATAAGTCTAGCGTTGACCTTCAATGCGCAGAAGTCGAAAATGATATCGAGTCGTCGAAGTATCTCGAGTGGTGAGGGGGTTGCGGGGAGGGCGTGGGGATCGTTCGTAAGCACTGATTAGCTCTCGCGGATCCCTCGTAAGCGCTGTTTGGCTCTTCAATCCTATTGTGTCCCGCTCACTCGTCCGACGCTGCACCGCTCGACTTACGTGCCGGGGGTTATACCTGTAATACTCGGCCATGTTGTCCAGAACACAATCCGGCCGCGCGCTCAGCACGTCGCACTCAACCCCGTGGTGTCGCGGGTCCCTCAGCCCGGGACAGTTCCCGGAGCACACTGGCCAGCCGCATCTGAAAAAAAAAAAAATAAGAGGACTTTATTATTTTTATTTTATTATTTTATTGACGTGACAACGTCTTATAAAGCTATGAACGCCGGCTACTTGCACGAAATAGCATGACTCATCGTCACGTACCGCGTGAAAGCGAGAGAACGAAGCGCAAATTGTGAACGTATGATCCTATAGGCGGGAGGTCTCAAGTTCGATTATAGTCCGTTCGGTAACATAGTGTCGGTACAGGCGCAGGTGCTCTTAGTATTCTGCTTTTGTTTTTATTATTTTTTTTCTGTTTCTATTTTTTTTTCTATTCTAACAGAATCTCCGAATAGTCTGCCAATCCGCACTTGGCCAGCGTGGTAGACTATGGTTAAAATCCTTCTCATTTTGAGAGAAGACCCGTGTTCATGATAACATTATATTTTATGTTTATGGTTATAAGTATTGTAATAAAATACGAATATAAAAAAATATAAAAAGGAAAGATAATTTTAATAAAAAAATATGAGTATGTATAAAATGCCAAAATCCCTTGTCACCGGCGTTGCCTTTGGCAAAACGCCGCGCGGCGGAGGCGGCGAGACACAAAGGTGACCGTAAGAAAACGAACAGAGTAGGTACAGATGGGTGCAATTTTGGAATTTCTGATTTCTAAATAATGCTCTGGTCTGGCAGAACATCTTTTTGAAGGCGGTAGGTAAGTGGTAGATAAGTACCTAGAACATCTCTCTCCAATATCAGTGAACACAGGCTTATAACACCCTACGCAGGGCATGGAAGCCTCAGGATCCGGCATCGCCTTAGGGCCGAAGACGAGGGGCAGTTCTGATATGATCACTTCACCAGGATTCAGATCTCGAGCTGCAACCAGATACCGCCCGAGCTCTTCTGATTTATGAATCTGAACAGAAAATATTTTTTGTTTAATAAATCACCAAGCTGGATGGAAAGAATTGTTGCAAAATTGCAAAAATACGCGTGAAAAATATACTTGTAGCGACATCTGTAATAAAATCAAAGAACTAATTAAAAAAATAGCTTTTAGCGCCATCTAGTTTGTTTGCATTGTTCCACGTAGCGAAACGTTTGCATGAAACCCACATTTCAATGCTCTCCAGCACACGAGTACTCTCCAGTCTCCACAAAGCGGCTTTGTAATTCAATGTAATACCAATAGATGTCGTTTTTATGAACTCTTGAAAATTAAATACCTCGAAAACTTCGGTTGCAACATTTTCATTTCCCATTTTATTCTTCGTCTTCTGTAATAATAATGAATAAGTTCAAAACCTGAAAAAAAAAAAATCTACTAGAGAAAATAAAGTGTTCATAACTTAGGTAATTAGTACTTATAGTCTTTATTTACGTAAAGTCTAGATTTGAGTATCGCCTGATGTCTATTTATAATATTTTCATTGCCATGCAAATGTATATAATACCTACTTTATTGTAATTTAATTATAATTGGGAAGGTCCTACTATTAGTACCCACTTAGGTAAGTACTTATTTATATAATTTATGTAATAATTTGTAATTTTCACCATTTCACGTCATCATCTTCAAATAGAAAGTGAAGTGTCCAATGTGTTATTGTAAGATTTAAACATTTTATTTACTTACTAGTGGATTGTTCTTGGTAAGCAACTTTAACCCAAGTTGGTATTTTGATGGGTTAGCAATCTGTTGAGGTAGATATAACCTAATTACATACCTACCTACTTAACCAAATCATCTACAGTGATACTGCCTCGTTGGAGGCTCGTTGGTTTAGTACCTAGTTTATTTGGCTACTGACCAGCTAGGTTATTCTGTAACTTAGTTAGCAACTGAAAATAGTTGTCAACGAATTAGTTTGATATACATTGCTGCTTTACTGTGGGAAATATAAAGTGTTTTCATAATTTTACACAGTAAAGCAGCAATGTATATCTAACTAATTAGTTGGCAACTATTTTCAGTTGCTAACTAAGTTACAGAATAACCCCCCTGGTCCCGTGTTCAACTCCTGAATCGGGTCAAAAATGAATGGGGTTTTCCGTGAAAATATTCTCAGTAGCGAGTTTCAGATTGGGGAATCTGACAGGGTGACACCACCATGCCTAGGAAAGCAAGTCAAAGCCGTTGGTCAGTCTCGATATGAGAGTGAGGAAAGAGAGAATGGCGTGTAGCTCCACGCTTGTGCACTATAACAGACCTACGTAAGTCACTCCAGAGAACATTTAGAGACATTACAGAACATTAGAGACCTTTTAGATATTAGGTAGGTTATTAGGTAAGTAGGTAGGTATGGGAGCATTTATATCCACCGAGTGAACATAAAACTTGATAGACGTCATTATGTCTTTAATCCTTTGCAATCCATTACTTACCCAATTATAATCCAAATAGCTCCTCTTGATTTCCAAAATATCAATTTCACCAATACCTAAATTTCATAATTATGTTCACTATGTAGGTATTAATTTTTTTTAAATTCATACAAATTTTTTTGAAATTCATACGAAATAAATGCGTCCACAAAAAATGTTTTTAATAAATTACTTATCCGAACAGGAGCACTTTTCCTAGCAGACGCGATGCTCAGGCGCTCTGAGCTTTCAGACTAGATGGCGTTCAGTGAGTTGCGTAATACATTATGAATTATTACTTTTGTAAGTACATCTTTGATTTTCTTTTTTTATCTTTCCCTGACGCCCGAAATCAGTCAAAGGAAGAAAATTGTAAATTAATTACGCCTCAAAAAGGTCAAAAAAGTCGTAGAAAAAGCTTATTATACAATTGAAGATTATATTATAAACGATAAAAAAGCATGGATTTAACTCGTTCCAGCAATGCACGAGACGGCATTTCAATCATGTACTTACATAAATCGTTATATTGTTATTTTTTAAAAAGAGCAACCGCCGAGTTTCTTACTGGTTCTTCTCGGTTGGAACGGCATTCCGAACCAGTGGTAGATTCAATTGACGATTCAAAAGTACTTGTAAAAGTTTATTTGAATAAAAAACTTTTCTATTCTATTCTATTCTATAATGTTCTAGACGAATTTGATTTTTTTTGCTTGTATCCGGCAATTGTCTCGTATGTTGCCGCCTGTATAACTCTGCGCTACCTGTAATGTCAGCACGCTAGCCCAGCACATTTGGACTACTAAGATAAGAAAATAATATATTCATAATGTTAGATTTTAAGCAGCATCATATCGGAACTTTATATTGCTTAGTTTACCAAGTTTATTGATTACCAAGCCCCCCCAAGCAACCAGAACAAAAAATATATTCTATACTCTACTCCTACTGAGGTGAACTGTTGCGAGATTGATATCCAATCTTATGTTGATTGAAAATAAAATAAAACTACACCTTCTCGTAGATGAATAGGCAGGTAACTTTGTGAATGTTCCGATTGGGTAATCTTACCCAATAGGAATTTAGGGCTCGACTATAATTACTTAATTCCTCGTCTAGTCTCAAGTCGTCTAGAGACAACCTCCCTGGCGCAGTGGTGAGCGCTGTGTGCTTATAAGTGGGAGGTCCTGGGTTCGATTCCCGGCAGAGGCAATTTGAGATTTTATAATTTCTAAATTGACTCTGGTCTGGTCTGGTGGGAGGCTTTAAGCCGTGGCTGGTTACCACCCTACCGGCAAAGCCGTGCCGCCAAGCGATTTAGCGTTCCGGTACGATGCCGTTTAGAAACCGAGTACAGCTCTTGACAGTGTTTGTGTGTCGGGTTGAATGAGCCTCATAAATTTTACACATTTATGACATAACGTCATAATTCTGTTCTATTTCGAGTTTATTCGTAAGGGATCCTCATAAGAAAATGTTCAAGATGTATCTACTACAAATGTTTAGATTAAAACATTTTGTTCCAATCAACTGGCACGAGGTTTGTGATACTTCATTTTGTTGGCACAGGCTACGAGTCTTCAGTTACAAGTGTACTGTACTGATAATAATTACTAGTCTATTTTAAACGAGTATTGTGCGAGTGACGGGACGGGACGAACGCGTGTCGCCCTGATATCTATCTGTAGCAATAAGACAATGGACTATACTCAGCGAGAAATACCTGAGTGCGAAGTCTGCCAAAAGCCAGCGAACCAAACATGCGGTGGATGCAAGCTGGTCTATTACTGTTCGAAGGCACACCAGAAACACGCGTGGAAAGAAGGACATAAGTTTCAATGTCGGGGCTACAAAATTGAACACTCGGATCTGGCAGGACGGCACATGGTAGCGACTAGAGATATAAAGCAAGGGGAAACTATCCTTAGAGAGAAACCAGCAGTCAGCGGCCCGAGAATAACCTGCACACCCCATTGTTTATCGTGTAACAAAAAGCTTGAACCCATACAAAATGAGGATAGATTAGATTTTTATAAATGCTCCTCGTGTAATTGGCCCATGTGCAATCTCGATTGTGAAAACGCAGAACCACACAAAGAAGAATGTGAGCTTATGGCTAAAAACAATTACAAATGCGATATCAAATATGAAAGTCCCGATAAAATGGAAGCTGCGTACTGTGTCATTGCACCCTTGAGAGTGCTGTTAATGCAGAAATCGAACCCGAGTCAATACGAAAGTGTCATGTCTTTAGAATCCCATTTAGAGGACAGAATAAATACACCCCTTTACAAAGTGTTAAAGGCCAATCTCGTCACTTTTATTGCTCGTGTGCTAGGACTGCCGTTTGACGAAGAGACTATTCTGAAAGTAGCTTCGATATTCGACACTAATTCCTTTGATGTCAGATCTCCGGATGGATCTAAAAGGTTACGCGCTATTTACGTGACGGCATCGATGATGAATCATAACTGCAGGCCTAATACAAGACATATTTATTTACGTGATGACAATAACTTGGCTTTGATAGCGACCGTACCGATTGCTAAAGGTGAAATGATAACTGCTACATACACGCAATCGCTATATGGAACATTAGATAGAAGAAGACATATAAAAGTGAACAAATGTTTTGATTGTGATTGTGAAAGGTGTAAAGACCCAACAGAATTTGGCACTTACTTAGGCAATATTTACTGTTCCGTTTGCAATGGCTCTTTGGGAAATAATAAATCAAAAACAGAAGCAAAGATGATATCCACTAATCCTTTAGATGAAACTGCACCGTGGCAATGTGAAAAATGTGGTTATTGTATACAAAGTAGACAAATGTTTTGGGGTAATAATGCGTTGAAACAAGAGCTCGGTGCACTCAACAAATCGGGACCTAAAGGGTTTGAGGAATTTATCGATAAATATACACTGACACTTCATTCCACGAATCATTTAGTGATACAAGCAAAATTGGCGTTAATGCAAATTTATGGAAACTACAAAGGCTACACATTGATAGGTAATACAACATATAACCAACATTTTCAATAGTTGTATTTTTGGACAATTTATTAAAAACAATTTTCAGTTATGTATTCAGATTTTCTTAAAGCTTTGGTTATCATATCGGTAAATAGATAATAATTGTAAATTAAGAGAAAATTTACTTAATTCAAATAATTTACAAGTAAGTTAGAGAATCTTTCAGAAAAACAGAGAGAAAGATTTGTAATAAAACGTAGAATAAATATACTACTTTTTTTTACAGAACTTCCAGACTATTTACTGAAGCGTAAAATAGATATATGTCATGAACTTCTGGAGGTCGCTGACAAGCTAGAACCTGGCTGGTCCAGGTTTCGCGGTACCATTCTTCTGGAGCTACAGGCCGCCATGACAATGCAGACTAAAAGGGAGTTTGAAGTGGAGAAAATAACTAAAGCTGGAGCACAGGTGAGGACTATTTGCTTTAAAGTTTGTGACTTATTTTCAATTTTTCATTAAAAAAAATCCAACCGCAAAACAATTTGATTATTAATTATGATCTCCATATATTTTAATTCAACTTTTTTTTCTCTTAAAATATTACAATAAAATCTATGTATATGCAACAGCTTATATATTAATCTTATTTATATTTAATCATGCCCACGTGTAATGGTGCTTTAGATAATGACTGCTTTTCGTGAATAACCAGGTTGATTTTTAGTGTACAAATTATTCAGCATATATTATATGAGGCAATTATCCGCGGTGGAAATATTTATGTCTTTTGATTTAACTTAAGTGTGTTCACTAAAAGAACAGCTGGAAGAAATTAATATTATAAAAGTTTCTAGATTTTTTAATCATGATATTTTGATCTAGAAATTATTTCAATATTAAGAAGCAATAGGATGACGTTATTCTAACAATCTCTTTCCTTGTTTTCATTGAAAATTTTGATATTTTAACAATAAGTAAGTATACCTATACGCATACATTTCTTGCACAGATACTACAAGACACTTAACCTTAAATATTTACTTCATTTGATAAAATGTTCATGTGCGAAAAATCATCTCTGCCATGAATGACGAAAGTTTGGCAAATCTCCAAAAAACGTAAACTATTTTAATTATTCACTTGTTGATATGCAAAATTGCGTTCCAGATTTTATAAATAGTTCTAAACTGCCGATCACGGCTTTTCTGTGAGCTATTTTTACGAGTTGTCCATCAAGACTTGATTTACTTTCTTTGGAAAATTAAGCAATTTATTGATCTGTGAGAAAAAAAATTGCAACGATGTTACTGATTCTGTAACTCTACATGATTATAATATAAATATATGAAAAATCTAATTAATGTATTTTAAAATTACTTTGAAATGTTAATTTCTTTTATATAAATTATTGCCAACGTTATTTTTGACATGCCTATTGCGCAAATTGTAATTTAATTGTACAAATCTATCTATAATAATATAAAGTAGCTTGTCCTGACTGGCAATCAACGCACAGCAAAAACTACTGAAGCTAGAAACTTGAAATTTTCATAGCAGCTTCCTTTTATAACGTAGGCGCACACTAAGAAAGGATTTTTGCAAATTCCACCCCTAAGGTGGTTAAATAGGGGATGAAAGTTTGTATGAAAGTCCGTCATTTTTCAAATTATATCCATGAAAATTGGTATTTAGGTTTTAGGTTAAAAATAAAGAGTAACGTTATTAAAGAATTTCGGAAAAACTACCCCCAAGTGGGTTAAATGGGGGATGAAAGTTTGTATGAAAGTCCGTCATTTTTAAAGTTATATCAATGAAAATCGGTATTTGTATTGTCGGTTAAAAATAAAGAATTACGTGTTTCAGGAATTTTGGAAATTCCACCCCCAAGTGAGATTTATAAGAATCCAAGCGGACGAAGTCGCTGGCATCTGCTAGTAAATCAATAAAATTTATTATTTTGTTATTTATTATTTCTATTATTATTTCAGGATCAATTAATGGAAAGCATGGTATTGCTACAGGAAGCAACGCATATTTTGAGAATAGAACCTCACATGACAAAAGTTTTGGAGACCAAACTTCAAGAACTTTCCTCCTTATTAGATGAGACTAATGTTTGATAGAGATTTCTAATGTTAAGTTACATATGTAAATTCCCTATTGCAACTACTTAAATGATTGCAACGTTTATAACATGTAAGTTTTATAATATTTATTTTAAGGAGTGAATGTATAAAATATCAATAGTCAGATATATATATTTTTTTAATTGTTTTATAACAATTTTTTTTCCACTATAAAGACACAATTAAAAGACATGAATTACTACTAGGTCCCTACTTACTTATTTTCTATTTCCTATATTTTAATGAAATAAAATTTCTTATTTCGGATTCTATTTTAATTCTTGAACTTAGTTAACTATTCCTACTTATTTTTTTTTCACAATTTACTTCTTTCTTCATTCATAGCTATTCTCTCGCTCAAAGTAACGTCTAATCCTTGACCTATATATTGTATATCATCATTCACTTCATCAACTTTAAAGTCTAGTTGATCAACTTTTAAAGGAGTGACTTTCGTTGGTTTCGTAGTGGCTTCATCAACTTTGGGTACACTCAACTCTAGTGTCTGTTTGTTTATGTGTAGAATATTTTTCACCACTCTGGATATTTTCCGGTTGGGTCGTGGACTGGCGACGACGACGAATATTTTCTCGATGTTGTTGTGTTGTAAAGATTGTTTTTTCTTTACGATCTAGAAAAAAATGCTTACATCATCGACTAGAAGTTATTTTATATTTTTGAAGGTAGGTAATAATAATCCTACTAACATTATAAATGTGAAAGTGTGGATGTTTGGATGTTTAGATGTTTGGATGTTTGGATGTTTGTTACTCTATAACGTCGCAACTACTGAACCGATTTGGCTGAAATGAATGAAGATAGATTATGTCCTGACTTAAAACATAGGCTACTTTTTATCCTGGAAAAATCCACAGTTCCCGCGGGATTTGAAAAACCCGAAATCTATATCTACAGCTATAGGTAGATTACTATAGCAAACTTCCTTGAAAGAACTGCTATTTGTCAAACCGCATTTTAGAGTTATTAAAGTACATCGATTTTTCAGATAAGATAGCTACCTGAAATTTTAGTATACTTATAAGACCTTTCCAGGAAGATATGATACTCACACGGTTAATATATTATAATTTTAAAGTTATTTCCATACTAACTTTTGCTCGAAGCTTCGCCCGCGTGAGTTTCTATTTTTCACAAATCCTGAGAGAATCGTGGATATCTGGTTTCCGTTTCCGCTCCCTTTTCCAACCTTTATACCTACTTTCAAGGAAGTTTACTATTAGTAATCTACCTATAGCTGTAGATATAGATTTCGGGTTTTTCAAAATCCCGCGGGAACTGTGGATTTTTCCAGGATAAAAAGTAGCCTATGTTTTAAGTCAGGACATAATCTATCTTCATTCATTTCAGCCAAATCGTTCAGTAGTTGCGACGTTATAGAGTAACAAACATCCAAACATCCACACTTTCAAATTTATAATATTAGTAGGATTATATATTTAGAAATTATGGAACATAATATGTGTATCATACCGTTGCACAAGCACAGCACCATGCACCGAATTTGAAGCACGCAACGCCCGGAGTACGGTCCATGGCTCTTCGGAACCTGGTGTTTGTGAAGCCATAGATGAGCGGGTTGATCGCACAATTTAAGTACATTAAATAGCTTGCTGTGAACCATATTATTTCATATCCCCCCTCCACCTAAAATTTAAAATCTTTGATGAGCCAGTAAAAAAAAGATAGCTACGGAACAAAAAAATTCGTGTCCATACAAATTTCTTTTTAATTATCAAGTGGCTCTTCAGAACATTTTTGTATAGATCCTTTTTTTTTTCACTAAACGCATGCATAGAACTGATTAGTGTCCTTTCAGAAAAGATACGAAACGTGATACCAATATTTCTTTCTATCTTTCAAGAGACTCTCCAGAATATTCTGGTATTTGGTATGGACTCTCATTTCTTTATTTTACGAATATTGAAGAGACTACAAGGCCCGCGAGCTGCTTGCAGCTCGCGCACCGAGCGCAACTGCACTAGTTATTTCATATCCCCCTTCCACCTAAAATTTAAAATAATTAGTTTCATAATAATATTATACTTATTTTTTAATCTTTAAACTAAGCGTCTTCCATGAATAATCAACCATTTATTGTTTTCATTTATTTATTTTTTTAAATTCAATACATTAATACTAATGATTAAGGTAATAATTTTACACAAAAAATATTGTTTAGTTTCTTCCCCACATGCAATTTTGTCTACAGTTTACTATTTCTATTTAATTATCCAGTTTATTTCACAAATTACTTCTTTCTTCATTTATAGATATTCTTTCGCTAAAGTAACTTCTAGTCTTATAAACACACTATCATAATTTCACGTCATCCACTTGATAGTCTAGTTGGTCAACTTTTGAAGGGGTGACTATCGTAGGTTTCGTAGTGGCTTCATCAACTTTAAGGTGTGTTTATTTATGTATAGAATGTTTTACACCTCTCTGGATAATTTAATTATAAGGGCAATTATACAAGACATGGACAATGTGCTACATATTAATCCTATTATCTTCTATAATATAATAAAACTGTAACAGATCCAATTCTGTACATTGAAGATATTTTGAAATTTTTTATTGGAGGGCACTCTATAATCGATACTGAAGCCAAAACTGCAATTTTTTTCATTTTTGTCTGTCTGTCTGTCTTTCTGTCTGTCTGTCTGTCTGTCTGTATCTTGGCCGCGCATCACGCCGAAACTACTGAATGGATTCAAATGAAACTTGGTACGATTTGAGTTTATACTCCGAGGTAGGACATAGGATACTTTTTATCCCGAAATTCAGCACGGTTCCCTTGGGAGAGGGGATGAAAGTTAAAACGTGTATTTAGCTGTAATTCATTAACGCGTTGTTCGATTTCACTCATTCTTTTTTTGTTAGAAAGGTAGTACTTTATATATTGTCCCGTAAATATTTCAAGGTCATAGGTTTTTTAGTTCAGAAATGACACACATTTATTGGGTTCAAATAACTTGGGACCCGGATCTTTGAACGTACGGCTTATTTTAAACTGGTGTGCGTTTATATTTTATGTTTGTCGGTCTGTCTATTTGTTCCAGCTAATCTCCGAAACGGCTGGATCGATTTTAATGGAACTTTTAATGTTATAAGGAGTAACTTAAGCTACATTTAGTTAGTAGTACATAAAAGAATTATGGGATCCGATCCGATCCTATATAAAAACCTATATCTACGCGAACGAAGTTGCGGGGGTCAGCTAGTTAATATTATAAATGTGAAAGTGTGGATGTTTGGATGTTTGTTACTCTGTAACGTCACAACTGCTGAACCGATTTGGCTGAAATTTTGAATAACAATAGACTATGCTCTGAATTATGAGATAGGCTACTTTTTATCCTGGAAAATTCCACAGTTCCCGCGTGATTTAAAAAAACCGAAATCTATATCTGCAGCTCTAGGTAGATTACTATAGCAAACTTCCTTGAAAGTGGGTATAAAGGTTGGAAAAGGGAGCGGAAACGGAAACGAGATATCCACGATTCCCTCGGGATTTGTGAAAAATCGAAATTCACGCGCATGCTAAAGCTAGTATAGAATAATTTATTTCTCACCGCATTGATTTCATTCGGTAGGTTATTCCTCCAATAAACCAAAGCAGTGTACGGTACCCTGCACGCAGCTGCCACTAGGAGGATGCAAGCGGTGATTCTCATGGCTTTGCCCCTCGCCTGTGTTATGGTCTGACCGCCGCCGCGGGACGACAGTTCGCGTGCACTCGTCTCCAATCTCCACATTATTGTGGCGTACTGCAAAAGTAAATACCTGCGTGTATAGTAAGCGTGATAGCCTAGTGGTTAGGACAACCGACTTCTAATCGGAGGTCGTGGGTTCGATCCCGATTCCCGGGGCACGCACCTCTAACTTTTCGGAGTTATGTGCGTTTTAAGTATTTAAATATCACTTGCTTTAACGGTGAAGGAAAACATCGTGAGGAAACCTGCATGCCGGAGAGTTCTCCATAACGTTCTCAAAGGTGTGTGAAGTCTGCCAATCCGCTTGGCCAGCGTGGAGAGAAGACCCGTGCTCTGTAGTGAGCCGGTAATGGGTTGATCATGATGATGATGATGATAGTAAGCGTGTGTATGGAGAATGGAGATACAGACATGCAATTTTACAACTAGGCTAAACTTCTTTTTTTTTTATAAAAATTGCGGGCAACCGAGCAAGTAGGTCACCTGATTTTAAGTGATTACCGTCGTCCATGAACATTTGCAGCACCAGAGGAACCACTTATGCGTTGCCCGGCTTTTCAGGAATTTGTTAATCCTCCCCTAGAATAACCCCATATCGAAGTTATGTGGAAATACCACCGAAGGGAGTTGGTTCCACATTTTTAGAGTGCGCGGAAGGAAAGACCTCGCACACCGCTTGGTTGTGGCACACGAGTAGTAAATCTACAGAGAGGAAGCTTCCACAAGCGGCGCGCTGTAGGTATAGTCACACAAACACACTCACCAACGGTTCACGGACGCCCGCTCGTTCCACTAACCGGTACAGTTGGTGACAAACGTGCGCATATGTGTGAGTGTACCTACAGCGGGCCGCTTGTAGAAGCTTCCCCTCTGTAGGTACTCTGTGGTTGTGGTCCGCCAATGATCCAGGTGGTGAGGATGATAACATTTTCGGTGACGTGCGGTGCGGTGATAAAAAAAGAAGACGGAATTAAGTCAAACAGCTCTTCAGAACATTACCCGTTATAGAGGCGATAGAATACGCAAAGGGGGTGTCATCCCTGCGTACCTCTAAGCGTTCCAACGAGCTAGTTTGGGATTATCCACACATGAGTATGTAGGTATGTAGAGTCTGTTCGTTTTCTTACGGTCGCCTTTTGAGTCTAGCCGCCTCCGCCGCGCGGTGTTTTTCCAAAGACACCGCCGTGAGTTCAAAGCATGCCGCGCGGGGTGTACAGGCACAAGGGGTTTTGGCGTTTTATACCTACTTATATTTTTTCATTAAAATTCTCTTTCCTTTTTATATTTTTTTATATTCGTATTTTATTACAATATAACCATAAACATAAAATATAATATTCTCATGAACACGGGTCATCTCTCAAAATGAGAAGGATTTTAACCATAGTCTACCACGCTGGCCAAGTGCGGATTGGCAGACTATTCGGAGATTCTGTTAGAATAGAAAAAAAATTACAAGCAGAAAAAAAGTAATAAAAATAAAAGCAGAATACTAAGAGCACCTGCGCCTGTACCGACACTAAGTTACTAACTATAATAATAGGTAAGAGATACAGACGGTAAGTATCATAGCTCCAAGTGGAATCCAAACGAGTAGAATGACGACGCAGTGCCAGTAAATGCCGAGCACTCGGCGGTCCTCATAACAAAACATCTCCAAAAAATCCAGCCATTGGCGCTCCTGAAAAGAAAAAAAAGCAACACAAATAAAGATAGATAGATAGAAACACTTTATTGCATACCAAAATACAAATAACACAAAGAAGAAAAAAAAATACAATTATTGCAAGTACAGTAGCATGCAAAGGCGGCCTTATTGCTAAAGCAATCTCTTCCAGGCAACCCTTGTTTAAAAAGGAAAAGAACATAATATGGTAACAGGGTAGTTCAGTACTACATTGCACAGCAAACACTGCACGCTAAAGCTTGGAAGCTGGTAAGCTTGGACTTCAAGAAGTCAACGATGGATCGTTTAAGAGATAAAAGATCATTGTTTCTTGGTTTTTTGACAAAAGATCTACTTTGCCATATCCACTTTGTTTTAGCGGTGCAAGTTATAAATACTTCACTTGCTATAAAACAAGAAACAAATTATAGGGATATGGTCGATCCATGGTTAAAAACTGCCTCGTTGGTCTAGCGGTTAGCGTATTCGATTTCGACGGCAGATCACGAGGTCGCGGGTTCGATTCCCGGGTCGGGCAAATAATTGTTAGGTATTGGGTTTTTCTGTCGAGAAATTCTCAGTGCCAGCCCGAAGTTGGTACTTGGTAGTTGGCGGCGTTTCACCCCCGTGCCTCGGAGAGCACGTTAAGCAGTCGGTCCCGGTTATTATCACTATTATGTGACAATAGTCGTTAAAGCCCGCCAACCCGCATTGGAGCAGCGTGGTGGGTCTAAGCTCTAAATCCCTCTCTCCTATGATAGAGGAGGCCTGTGCCCAGCAGTGGGACGTTAAAAAGGCTGTAGTGGTAGTGGTGGTGGATGGTTAAAAAGGCGATTTGTCTCAGACTCAGACGATAGTGGGTCTCAAGCTGGAAAGGCTCCCACCTTTAAGCCTCTTGTTAACACGCACGTTTTACCCACGTTTTGTATGGATGACGCGCTGGTTATCCATATAAAACGTGGGTAAAACGTGCGTGTTAATAAAAAGCTATGATAGCCTAGTGGTTAGGACGACCGACTTCTAATCGGAGGTCGTGGGTTCGATCCCGGGCACGCACCTCTAACTTTTCGGAGTTATGTGCGTTTTAAGTATTTAAATATCACTTGCTTTAACGGTGAAGGAAAACATCGTGAGGAAACCTGCACGCCTGATAGTTCTCCATAACGTTCTCAAAGGTGTGTGAAGTCTGCCAATCCGCTTGGCCAGCGTGGTAGACTATGGCCAAAATCCTTCTCACTCTGAGAGGAGACCCGTGCTCTGTAGTGAGCCGGTAATGGGTTGATCATGATGATGATGATGAATAAAAAGGCCTTAAGCCCAGTGTTAGTAAGCCCCCACTAGGTGGACCGACGACAGCAGAGAAACCGCACATGGAATACAAGCGGCGCAAACTGCGGCGTGTGAAAGTTCCTACTCTTAAAAGACCTCAGTTCATCAGTGCAGTGATAGGCGGAGTTTTTGTACGTTTTCCAAAAAAAATCCTTACGATTAGTCTTCTATTTATAATCCAAGGCAAGGATAGTCCCATCGGAATGATCCATGACGCGACGATAAGCTTGGGTGCTGCCTTTTTAGTTATTCTGGCTTCAGCTGTCAATGTAGCTGCGGCTAGCCGGTCGTAAGAGACCAGCATCACTGCTGCTATACCGGCTAATAATAGTGATGCTGAAATGATTATGACAGTTCAGAGGAAAAATTTACGTGTTTAACGTCCTGTTTCACCATCTTCTGATAAGTGTCGGATAGCCTAAACGTAAGTTTTGTCACTTTCTTTCTTTATGTCAAGTGACAAAGACAAAAGTTGTAGATAGCTATCCGATAGGTACTTATCAGTGGTGAAACAGGCCCTAAGTATAATACTTATAATAAAATAATATCCCTAATGCAGTTTCAAGTTTAGTCAATATCTCAAGGAATAAAAGAACCTACTCGGATCTTGAGAAGTCAAATCAAATCAAATCAAATCAAAATTCATTTATTCAAAGTAGGTACACTGTACACTTTTTGAACGTCAATGTAAGAAGTACATGAAAGTGAGGTAATGGTGATAATTACTACGAAAACTTAAAACTACGAGGGTTCCAAACGCGCCCTGGTCTGAGAAGAGCCCACAACAAACTGAGCCGGGTTTTTTTATTATCACCCTCTTACAAAATGTCTAATTTCTAAAAGTGACTAGATTTCAAGTGACTAGATTTCTCTAATTAGGTATACGCTGCGGCTACTTTATCATAACCATACATTTGTTTTGTTATACTATATATCTCTAATGCAGCGTTTTCGATGAAAGCTCCCAGGAGGCTTGATTCTCGCGAAATTTTCAACAATTATCGTCATATTTCAACCAATTTACACAAAATCTTAAACAGTATACACTTAAATCTTCCTCATGAATTGCCCTCTCTATTGGTGAAAACCGCATGAAAATCTGTTCAGTAGTTTTGCGTTTATCGCGAATAGACAGATGCGGCGAAGGATTTCGTTTTACAAATAAATAATGTTAAGATATTAAAAAAAAAATTTTTTTGTCACAAAAACACAACGATGGATTTGTTTAAGATTCTTAAAAAATGTATAACAAACATTTCATGCTACTTTTTTAAATTAGTCTCGACATAAAGGTAAAAATAATTACAATCACAATTACCTTGCAGGAACCCTTCAAATCGGCAACCAAAGTTTCTCAAGACGAAGTTCTGATAGAAATCTCTGACGAGCATGAACCAGGGACAGAAGATGAGGGTGATCAAGTCGATGAAAGCCAAATTCCCTATGAGATAGTTGCTCGCGGTCCAAAGCCACTTGTTCTTCAGGAGGATAACGATTATGATGGAGTTCAGGAATATGCCAGTAACACCAACGATTAGCATGGCGGTAGTTTTTAACGCCACTTCTTGAGCTGGTTTGATGTGCCATAAGTTGTTTGGGAACGGGAACTGCGATGTATCAATCTAAAAAATATATAGACATTAGTCCTATCGACTTTAAAAATCAAAGACGTATCGTCAGCAAATAGTACAATATCGCAAGCATTTTTGACAAAATGTGGTAAGTCATTAATATAAACCAGAAACATGAATGGACCCAGAATAGAGCCTTGGGGAACACCCATTACTGAGGACATAAAATGCTGGATGTCGACCTTGCACTGGAAAGCACAGTGCTGGCAGACAACCCCTAGATAGATAGACACCAGATAGATAACAGAAGAGTCAATTACAATTTAGGTAGATGCCAAAAATAAGCTAAAGAAACGAAAAAAAAAAAACTTACCTCAAACTTCTCATCGGCACTCCAATTGGTTAAGAAACTTGGTATTTGGTCATCAAATTCTAGATTTCTATACATTTTAGCGTAGTCCATTTCACACAGCCTGCTTATCAGCCATATCGATTTGGAAACACTTCGCCGAGGTGACAGCCAAATGAACATGAGTATTTCAGCTCGAAGCTTTCCAGATATCGCTAACAGTAGTCCATTACCATGAAAGCATTTTTATCAGGACCATTGATAATTGATACTGTCAAAACAAGATAAATAGATATTATAGGTACTGGGGTTAGTGAAGGTTATTTTTATCCACAGTAATACCTATACTTACCTACTATATAAATACGAAAATAATCTGCATGTCTAATACTTATTTCTCCATGGCTAAACCACTGAACAAGATCATGACGAGAGGCACAGAGAATTGTGTAGTTTGTATCCTGGAGACGGCTTTAATTCGGAAAATTAAAGAATTCACACGGGATTCTTAAACAATTAAATCCACGCGGACAAAGTCATCAGCTAGTTACGGGCCTGGCCTATCCGAAGGTCACTTAGTTACCTTCGGACAACTATCTACAACTTTTGTCTTTGTCACTTGACATAAAGTAAGGAAGAGGCTAAATATAATTAAGTATGTTCAGACACTTATCAGAAGATGGTGAAACAGGCCCAAATTATTTATTATTTACTAACCTTGTGCCGTCAAGACTCAAGATGGACAACGAGTTTTTAAATTCTTGAAAATTAGTAGTATTATTCGACCATAGTTTCATATTTATTCCAAGTTATCCTACCTTACAAGTTACAACAGGAACCCTACAATTTAAGTATTGCTTGGAATCTTGATAAATACCCAATGTAGGTTTCCTCAAATTCCTCTGTTTTCTATCACTAAAAAGTTCGCGATGGAATATACATAAGTTTTAACTATAGTATGCTGTAAAAGCTTGGCTGCCTTCCGTTTTATTGAAAAGTTGTCAGTTTTAGAGCATTTTTGTAACGGGGGCAAAAACTAAACC
Source organism: Melanargia galathea (assembly GCA_920104075.1). Classification (NCBI taxonomy): domain Eukaryota; kingdom Metazoa; phylum Arthropoda; class Insecta; order Lepidoptera; family Nymphalidae; genus Melanargia; species Melanargia galathea. Next base: position 4,208,004 of record OV049876.1, read on the forward strand.
AGTGGAATATGAAATTTCGGTATATTATGTACCATAATTATAGGTACTGTATTTAAACAACAAATACTAAAAACAATGATTCATAAAGTAGTTTGTAAGCTATGACCAAAACGAAGGAACGTTTTTTGGGTTTTTCTTTAACACGGTTTGCTGCGATGTCTACTTAGCTCAGAAATGAAATATTAGATTTCTTACACCCAAAATACTATTAATGTTGTTCATAATTATGTACGGAACCCTAACAAAGTGAGGCCCGACTCGCACTTGGCCGGTTTTTATTTATATTATTGCCATCTATGGTATGAAAGCTGAACTACGCTTAAAACCAGTCTATCGGAGAAGAACCGCTAACAACGTAAATGTTTGCGTCGAACCATTGATTGCCTGGTTGAGTAAGTTTACTTTAGATGTCGCTTTTCTTAAAAAATTAACTTATTCTATATATAGCGTTTGCCCGCGACTTCACCCGCGTGAATTTCGGTTTTTCACAAATCCCGAGGGAATCGTGGATTTCCGGTTCCCGTTCCTGCTCCCTTTTCCAACCTTTATACTAACTATGGATTTTCCAGGATAATGGAAAAAGACCTGTGTTTTAAGTCAGGGCATAATCTACCTTCACACCAAAGTTTAGCCAAATCGGTTCAGTAATTGCGGCGTTAAAGAGTAACAAACACACACACATACATACATACACACTACATACATACATATACATACCCTAGTGGGCAGTTACGTATACATTTAATAATTATATAGGCGGAAACTCTGAAATGAAATCCTGCTACTTACCGGCGAATTTATTTTTTCTTAAATATCTTCTTCTATAATATAATAAAACTGTAACAGATCCAATTCTGTACATTGAAGATATTTTGAAAATTTTTATTGGAGGGCACTCTATAATCGATACTGAAGCCAAATCTGCAATTTGTTTCATTTTTGTCTGTCTGTCTGTCTTTCTGTCTGTCTGTCTGTCTGTCTGTCTGTCTGTATCTTGGCCGCGCATCACGCCGAAACTACTGAATGGATTCAAATGAAACTTGGTACGATTTGAGTTTATACTCCGAGGTAGGATATAGGATACTTTTTATCCCGAAATTCAGCACGGTTCCCTTGGGAGAGGGGAAGAAAGTTAAAACGAGTATTTAGCTGTAATTCATAAACGCGTGGTTCGATTTCACTCATTGTTTTTTTGTTAGAAAGGTAGTACTTTAAGTATTGTCCCGTAAATATTTCAAGGTCATAGGTGTTTTAATTCAGAAATGACAGACATTTATTGGGTTCAAATAACTTGGGACCCGGATCTTTGAACGTACGGCTTATTTTAAACTGGTGTGCGTTTAAATTTATGTTTGTCGATCTGTCTATTTGTTCCAGCTAATTACCGAAACGGCTGGATCAATTTTGATGGAACTTTCAATGGCAGATAGGTGATGTTATAAGGAGTAACTTAGGCTACATTTAGTTTAGGTACAAAAAAGGATTATGGGATCCAATCCGATCCTATATAAAATCCATATCCAGGCGGACGAAGTCGCGGGGGTCGGCTAGTTTTTAATAAAATGTAGGTTTAACCGTTTATTTATCCCTTTGGCATCATGCCGAGTAGAAATTACAAAAACCTCTCGCATCGAAGGGCTTTAGGTTCGTTCCTTTGACATCTATGCATATATTTTGATATTTAAGTAGGTACCTACCTACTTCCTGCAGAATATAAAAATATAAATTGCTGCTACCTAAATACAAGTAGATTATTTATAAGTACTCATATGTAATTATTATTAGCTAGGTAGGTAGGTACCTACGCACCTTACCCACTTACATAATAATTATTGTGCTGCAGAGGAATCATTTGGATTTTTTCCCAAATGAAATGGCCGCAGACAAAACACAACAGTTTCGTATGTTAATCATATGATAAACAATATCGCAAGCAATCATGGTAACAATCTGGGCATCCGGCATTTGTACTAAATCGTTGTTTACCTAATGCTAGTTTAATTTAGCTAACGTAGGGTTGTCAAATGTCGCCCGTACAATTTGATTTCTTTAACTTGTGACTTTTTTAATTTTAACAATTTTTAACTGTGGAAGTGTGTATATCAGCAATGAATCGATATGTTATTAACTGTTAGACATTCAATGAATATAAAATTACTTTGCTATAAGCCGCTAACAGTGACTTTGTAGGCACAACACCACACAAATTCACCACAAAATGAACTCGACGATCGTTTCGCTCCGACACCGGAGCATCTTCAGGAGATGTTGACTTCACAACGGACGATTGCAAAGTGTTAGACATTGGCATTATGCATTCCTAAATCAGAGATTTAAGAATAAAGATAAACTAGATAAAGTTCAAAACCTATAAAATCTGAGTTTTTAGTTGTTAATTTATAATGATAGAAAGGCATCATGTTAAATTAAATTTAATCCATTCATTATAGTAGCATCAACTTGAAACTCAATAAACATGGTGAGTTAGTTACAAAACTATGTGGCTGAAGTAACTTTATTGACACTTTATGAGGTAAAGAAATGGTTGTGAAAAAGGGCAGTTTTACTGCATTATTACCTTTTTGAATGGAATTAGCAGAAGGATAATTGTAACTGCGTCTATTAAGCATTTGATAAAGGCAATAACACGTAATAATAGTACCTGTCAGTAAATCAAAAAGTAATTTATTTTAACAAATGATACGCGTTGAAAAGGTGACAGCCCTAGCTTACTGTATGTATGGCGTAGCTTATCAAAATGGGTAGATCATTCCAAATTTCTTGTAGCATGTGGTGAATGTATTACGTACGCGGGAATTTTTTAAACAATAGTTATGATAGGTATGAGTAGATTATAATAAGAACTTTCCTATTGCGTATTATTAACTTGAAGATGCTATATATTTTATGTAAGTACTTTTGATATATAAAATAGATTATTTTTTGGTAATAGGTAAATAAACTTACCCACTTAAAAGTATTGAACACTCTTGAATTTTCTAAGCTTCTTGGATTTTCTGTTCCATAGAATAATTTGATAGTGTGTACGCTGTGACCAAAATAAACGAACTAACTAGGTAATTTTGAGTTATTTCTGCACGGGTTGTTACGATCTCTAGCTCGGAAACGAAATAGAATAGACCCAAAATAAAAATAAATTAAATATTTGGGTAGTTTAAAAAAGCATCGTACGCACGGAACCCTAATAGAGAGAAGATCGACTCGCTTTTTATTTTACTTTAATACCTACTAGGTACCTAATTCGAATTTTAAATTTAAAAACGAATGCAGCTTTAAAACAAATCCACAATCACAGCGGAGCACTAATTTGCGCAATCAAAATCCCACATCCTCTGGTAATTTGCGAAGCTTGTGTACCTACCTACTACAGTGTAACCATAATTGTCGCTAATTCTGTCTGTCTGTGCATTAACACGTACCTACCAACCCGACTAAGTGAAGGCTGGGGTAATGGAAATATGAAGAAAGAAGACGTCAACTGCAATTAGGTAATAATGTCTTACGTCTAGCTGCTACTCGGCAGTTGGTGTGGAATTAACTTCGTCCACAGTATATTAATAAGGTAGCCATTTTTTTCTTCCAATGCAATGCAACCAAGACTGTTAGGCAAAGTATAAGGGAACGCTATCGAAAACTTAGCGCTACCTATTATTAAGTATACCTAAACACAATCCAATACGAATAACTGCTCTTCACCATCGCAGATGGCATCGCCGATAAAATCGCCGGCAGTCGTCTCGATCATCGTGCAAGCATCCACATGATCGTTTGTGATCGTTTATTTTTTTTAATTTTTGACGACCTCCCTGGCGCAGTGGTGAGCGCTGTGGTCTTATAAGTGGGAGGTCCTGGGTTCGATTCCCGGCAAGGGCGATTTGAAATTTTATAATTTCTAAATTGTCTCTGGTCTGGTCTGGTGGGAGGCTTAAGCCGTGGCTGGTTACCACCCTACCGGCAAAGCCGTGCCGCCATGCGATTAAGCGTTCCGGTACGATGCCGCGTAGAAACCGACCTTCCATCTTAGACTGCATCATCACTTACCATCAGGTGAGATTGCAGTCAAGGGCTAACTTGTAGTTGAATTAGAAAAAAAAATAATTGAGCGGGTAGCAGCGCGAACGCCCTTTGATGCGTGCTCGAAAACCGACAAGTCGACGATCGCCGGTTTGTGACATTTGTGACGGCGATGATCGGCGACTACAGGCGACAAGCCCTCTATAACGATCGTGAACGCGTGTAATCGTCTACAGTCGCCGATAATTGTGAAGAGGCTTTATACTATTCTATAGTCATCTATATATCTACTATTTATGTATCGTATTAATTGTTTAGTACCTAGGTACTTAGTATTTTTCAAACCGGGATTTATGCCCCGCGAACGGCGGGCGGCTGGCGACTACTTTGTATAGTTTTGGATAGTCCTATATCCTGTAGGGTATTCTTACCGGTTATCGTCCATTTAGTGGAGTTACTGAGTTTGAGAGGGTAAAAAAATATGTTCTATAAAAAAATTAAACAAAAACTTGTTGGAATTTACTTCTAGTATAGTCTATTTTCATTGAATGTTAGTATTTTTTTAGTCAGATAACTAGTTTTTTTTTAATCCTAATAAAAAGCTGAAAATGCCGATTTCACCGGTTATCGTCCACTAAATCTAGTTATCGTCCACCCTTGTCCCTGTTATCCGTCCACTGATTTCTATGAGAAATTTACTATGAAAAAGTATGCATGTAATGAGTAAGTAATTGAATATGTAATATTAACACCACTTTAATATGTATTTAATATCTATACCAATTAAAATTAACTTCCTGTCCGTGTTTTCGAATTATTTTTATTAGCGAACTTATGTTTACTTATACATTATTAAAAAGCCACATAACCGTATATAAAAAAAATAGTTTTTTTGTTTTTCGTCTATTCGTAATACTTACTTTTCAAAACAGCTGAACCTATTTTGACAGAACTTTCACAGGGTGATAGAGAACTTTATACAAAGTGATGTGGTCTTTCTACGCATACGCAATAGCGGTCAACTGCTTGTTTTAAAATAAAACAGGTAAAAAAAACTATAGCCTTGTTAACGCGGTTTATAGGGTCTACAATATGACATAATATCTTTACCAGCTTGGCGCCTATCTACCTTGCATCGTCTTTTACCACATCACACTTACATTATATAAAAGTAGGTACATATAATTTGGCAGCCTCCCTGACGCAGGGGTAAGTCTTATTAGTGGAAGGTCCTCTACTTGATTCTCGGCAGAGCAATTTAGTAAATTCAATTTAATAATTTCAAAATTGTCTCTAGTCTAGTATGCCTTACTTCCAAGTCATTTAGCGTTTAAGGGTACGGATTCTGCCGTACCTCTTTTAGGTTATCCCGCATCCATCTTAGACTGCATCGTCACTTAACATCAGATGAGATCGCAGTCAAGGACTAACTTGTAGATGAATAAAAAATAAATTATAGATATTTGAGTAATAATAAAAATTCACCTAAATAATAACATAATATTAAAAAATATATGTTTTTCATACAGTTTATAATATAGGTGGACGGATAACGGGTGCACTTCAGATTCTCTATTTTAAATTTCGTCCACAAATTATAATGATCGACAATACTATCTTAACTTATAAATATATCGAAGTTCCAAGGAGAAACACATAAAATATAAGGTAATTCTTTTGTCAAACAAGTTTAATTATTTATATTTTTACTAAATCTATTTATTTTCAAATAATAACTTGGCGGTCGAAACTTAGAATATTTATTCAGTGCAAATTTAGATATCGTCCACGCGTGATTTTGAAGACCCATAGTTTTATATACAATGAGAAAAAAGTGGACGAAGACTAGTCACTAACTAGTGTATGTGTATAGGATTCGAATTAATAAACTTAATCCCAATTTTGTGCACACCTCGATTGATAATAGGACTACCTAAAATTGAGACGCTAAACCTGTGTTTGACCGCCCGGACGATAACAGGTTTTCTTAAGAAAATAGTGAACTAGTTGTCGTCCACCCCTTTTTTTTGTATTCCAATATAATCAAAAGTAAAAAAACACGTTCACAGTATTTTATGAAACATAAGTAAGTGCTACAAAGAAGAATCAAACTAAATCTTATAGTAAAATGTTTAATAACTTTCCATGATAGTTGAAGCATGCCACTAATTTTTTTGCTCCACACGGCTCGTTTTCATTCCTTAATTGCATACTCAAAATTCGATCGCTTTGTTTTCGAAGAAACTTAAGTGAAATTGACTTTTTTCTTTCTCTGTGTCTTGATAAGACATTCAAGTTGGCATAGAGATGCATTATTCTTATGTGAGTCTTATAATGTTTCTATTTTTAAGCATTCCTTAAGAGTGATCCGCTCGGTGGACGATAACAGGTGCGTGTCCGGAAACCGGTGTTCCTACCCTACCCTGTTTTTTACCCTAAGCTTGTTTTTAACCCCCGACGCAAAAACGACGGGGTGTTATAAGTTTGACGTGTCTGTGTGTGTGTGTGTGTGTGTGTGTGTGTGTGTGTGTGTGTGTGTGTGTGTGTGTGTGTGTGTGTGTGTGTGTTTGTCTGTGTGTGTGTGTGTGTGTGTGTGTGTGTGTGTGTGTGTGTGTGTGTGTGTGTGTGTGTGTGTGTGTGTGTGTGTGTCTGTCTGTTCCCCTGTGGCGCTCAAACGGGTGGACCGATTTGAATGCGTTTTTTTTTTTGTTTGAAAGATAAATTAGTCGAGAGTGTTGTTAGCTATGTTAGATGAAAATCGATCCAAGATGGCCGCCGCTACAAAATGGCGGATTACATATTTTTTCACAACTCCCATAATATGGGTATCAAATGAAAGGGCTTGACTAGTAGAATAGCACTATTGTAAATCCAAGATGGCTGCCACCACAAAATGGCGAATGTCGGGGGTTTTTTAAATTTTAAATTTATACTTGTTCCCTTCGCTCTTCACACACAAAACTTTCATTTGCATGTGACACACATCTCGAAAAGTTGAAGTTGCAAAACTCCAGACTCAAATTATATCCCCCATACAAAACCACAACTGTCGGCTACAATTTTGTACGAATGAGTTTGTCTACACATCTTAATCTTTATTGCACATTTGCAAGCGATTCTCGACCTTGTCACTCTTGTTATAAAGATAAACGAAGGAATTATATAAATTTGTAAACACATAATAGAAATCGTGAACATGTAACTTTGATGTCTTTCGCAAAATAATTTTAAGTAATTATGCCTTTTGTGTTTGTGACAATGTACCTATCTACCTAATAAGAATGAAGCTACTTATACATATTTAGTAGTTGAATGAAAAGCGCTTGTGTTTATTTCTATACTAGCAGATAGTTTAATAGTAGGTAGGTACATTAAACTTTTTCATTTACCGATGTTCGGAATAAATATGATTATTTTTGCTTAATTAAAATACACTTGCCACCACCACCACTACAGCCTACTTAAGTCCCACGGGTGGACACAGATCTCTCTCGGGCGAGAAGGTTTATAGCTTAGACCCGCCACGCTGCTCCAATGCGGGATGACGAACTACTAACTATGTAGCGCCGTCAAATTGTAGCTTTACCTAACCCTTTAACCGACGCCACATATCGTTTATGTCGTTTTATGCCTCATTGCCGGCTCAAAAGGCTGAAACAAATAGTCCAGGCAGCTGTAGCTATAAGCGAGCTATAAGCAGCTATAAGCGAGCTATAAGCAGCTATAAGCGAGCTATAAGCAGATAAGGAGGCTTAGCCTACACCTACCCCCTGATTGATCAGTCAGTCAGAGAGGAATTAAAGTGAAACGTGACTAGATACATATACTTAATGCAAAAAACTGCATTTTGCAAAACAATCGGTGCATCAGTTTTTAAGGAATATGGTAATATAAAAATGCACAAACAAACAAACACACATAATCTCTATCACTTAAAACATATGTCGCACTTGCGACATGAGTAATAAGGATTAAGTAGGTACCTACATGCTAGGGCAAAATATTTAAGTAGGTACCTATTAGATATGTCGAGGCAAGGTCGTCAAACGCTAAACCCGCAATCGATGAAAAATGTAGATAGCGGCTTCAAATATAGGTACATATTATTTCTCCCTACATTAAACATCGTACAGACAATCTGAATTCAGTCCCACAGACTGAATAAAATCTAATAATCTCGGTCGCGAAGAAAAATCCTCGCGAGACGCGAGACGCAAGAATTAAGCATAATGGAGTGAAATGATGCGACTCGCCGGCGTATGGGGGGTAGAATCTGGAATTGATTTTAACTTTTAACATAATCTTATTACATTATCTAACCTTAGTAAATCGTTCGAAGCAAAATAACAGTTCATTTGAGTATCGCGTCGATTTGTCAGTAGCGTTCCGAAATCGTGGAAAAACGAAAACTTATGAAAGAAAACTAGAAATACATATAGAATGTCCCTCTACAAGTAACGTTTTAAGTTGGCTTTGTATGTGCGTAAACATTAATTTGGAATGGAAGTTAGTCATTTTGAAAATGTCATCATTATTAGACACTAGTGGACCCGGCAGACTTCGTCCTGCCCGGTGACACACAGACAACAGCGGGTACGTAACCTACCGAGACCCGGTAGGTTACGTATATACCTACCCAATAATTGCGTTTTCAAACCACCCAGGAAGCCATATCTATACTAATATAATAAAGCGGAAGAGTTTGTTTGTTTGAACGCGCTAATCTCGGAAACTACTGGACCGATTTCAAAAATTCTTTCACTGTTGGATATGTACGTGAACCTTGAGTGCTATAGGCTATATATTATGTACCACGGGCGAAGCCGGGGCGGGCCGCTAGTTTAAAATATACACACAAAATTTCATCCAAATTGTTCCAGCCGATTAGGAGGAGTTAGGTGACAAAAACACGTACGGAAGAATTATATAGGTATGTTTGAAAGAATTTACCGTATCCACGCGACTGGATGTTTGACAGTTAGGTACGAAACCCGTGAACATTTTGTATGGGGAAATGTTTTTACTTTTATTTAATTTTTTCGTCAATTTTCAATGTTTTTTATATTTAGTTATTATGCTATTCGGGACGGAGACAAATATAACAAATTAAAAACCATGAAAATCGCTCCAGCCGTTCTCGAGTTATAAGGCCCCTATCCCACTGACGTTTTGCGAGCGTTCGCGTTTCTCCAACGTCTGTGCAGCGACAACGTCGCGTTGACGCGACGTTAACGTTGAGCGTGTCTAATAGTAGCGGAGCCCAAGAGGGGATTTTTGGATTTACTCTAGCGCGTCAGATTAAGATAAGAGAGGCGAGGCATCTTGCATCCTGCTGAGTACCCACTACCATATATAATTTATATTCATTGTATATATAAGCCCTTTAAATAGAGCCGCACGAAAAATAAAAAAAATAATGAACAGAAATACTCAGAAACGCCAGATTAAGATATGGTGGGTTAATTACGAACTAAGAAAAGTATATTTAGAAAATCAGACTATTTGAACGTAACGTACGAGAATGGGAGAGTTACAAAGTTGCAAAAAAAAACGTTATCTTGACCTTCTCGAATCTCGAGGGTAGTTGAATTATTTTCTATTTTGAAATGATGCAAAAAAAAAATATATAATCAGCCGATTTCCACAAGCCGAAGTTATAAAAATCGTCTATTGAAGATGAGAGCGTGCAGCTAGAAGCTTTCCCCACCACTGAAATGGAAAACCTTATATATTTAACCTTTTATTCTTCCTATCAACTAATCTATAAAATCTACTAGGTTCCGACGACGCTCGAGTAAATCCGCATTTAGTATCCTCTGCTCCCCTACTATAATGGCAACCGTTCACGCTTCGACTTCGCAATGTCAACGCAACGTTAACGTCGCGACAACGCTGCGCAGACGTTAGAGGAACGTCTACGCTCGCAAAACGCCAGTGGGATAGCGGCCTAAGTGTTCGAACTAACACGACTTTGTTTAATATACAGTGTGTCCGGGATCGAACTAGCGATATTTAAGGGGCATATTCTACAACCTATTACCTCTCTGAAAATACCACTTAATAGGGCCTGCCCCCCTCCCCCTCCCAGGGACTGCCATTTCAATTTGGTGTGCGTTTTTGTGGGTATGTGCGCACAAAAAATGTAATAACTCGAAAGTCTGTTGGTGCACAGGTCTTCAAATTACTTTATTCGATTGAATATAATATTTTCCATCACTGAATACCAAATAATAGTGTAAAATGTTAAAATAACTCGATCAAAAATGCTTTGGAATAAAAAGTAATTGGTCACAAATATTGAAAACTACAAGTTTTTGCTAGATTTTGCAAAAACCAGGTCATTAAGACCACATTATTAAGTATTAAATCGACAGTTTTTGAGATAAGCAACAAAACGACATAAAAATTTTGACTGTAAGTTACTTACTTCTGGAGATATTGGTAATTGTAAGTACTTCGTCCCCAAGCATGAATTACGAGTATTGAACCCAAATTTAAGATTCATCATTTTTTACTACAAATAACGTAAAAAAATCTTAACTTTATAATTTACTTTTTGTTAGTTATAAACTCAATAACTCTGATTTACACAAATCAATATCCTAAAAACTAGGTTCTTTCCGCCACAAACCGAAATTAACACCTCTGTTCTGTTAGCTAGTTGCTTCATGTTGGGAGGATCGTTGGATCATGTTCAAATACAATCTTATTTTCTCTGCAACCGACAGGATCGTCTCCAATAATTATTTTCTGGTGTTTGGTACCGCATAAAAGACCTTCTGCTTCATAGGTCCTCATAAAAAGAAGTCCAAAGGTGTAAGGTCTGAAGAATGAGGTGGCCATTCCATTGTCGAATTGCTGCCACATCCGATCCAAGGCCAATAGTTGACATCTAAATGGCTATAATAATACCGAGTAGGCATGTCTTAGCAAACTTCACAAACCTGAATCACAAACAATAATAACCGGCCAAGTGCGTGGCGGGCCACGCGCAGTGTAGGGTTCCGTAGTCACAATCCTCGGAAAACAGGTATAACTCCTTAACCTGTGAACCCTACTTAGCCGTGATAGTTTTCCTTTAAAATTGATTATATACCCTACTGCTGTGAATTTTTTCAAGTTCCTATATACTGCCATTTGGCTGATAGAGGGGGGGGACACTTGACTCTAATAAAAATTTGCACTTTAAAACATTATATTTTACAAACGGATCTAGAAATCGAAAAATGATGTTCCCACACCCACAGTATTTTTAAAAGACCTATTCAACGATACCCCACACTATGGGGTAGACGAGAAAAAAAATATTCATCCCCACTTTACATGTAGGGGAGCTACCCTAAAAAAAATATTTATCAAAATTTTATTTCACCACTTTGTCGGCGTGATTAATATTTATACTCATGCCAAATTACGGATTTCTAGCACTAATAGTCTTTGAGATTAACCGAGGACGGACGGACAGACGGACAGACGGACAGACGGACAGACGGACAGACGGACAGACGGACGGACATGGCGAAACTATAAGGGTTCCTTGTTTACTACGGAACCCTAAAAATGAGGTAGCGATCATAACGCCTCCTCGCCAGGAACAACATAATAAAATTTCAGATATTTCAATTTTTATACGAATTTTTAATCAGTTGAAGTAGGGGTCCGATCCTTAGTTTTAACCTCATTCACTGACTAATCAAAAACAATATTATTATTACCTAATCGCCCGAGGTATGCGATGGAAACCTACATTCGAATAACATTAGAACTTACGCGCTCGAGGTTAAGTTATGTTTAAACAATAATATCTCGAAAAGTAAGTAACTTAAAGTCAAAATTTTTATGTCGTTTTGTTGTTTATCTCAAAAACTGTCGATTTAATACTTAATAATGTAATCTTAATGACCTCGTTTTTGCAAAATGCAGCAAAAACTGGTAGTTTTCAATATTTTTGAAAAATTATTTTTTTCCGAAGCATTTTTGATCGAGTTATTTTAACATTTTACTCTGTTGTTTGGTATTTAATGATGGAGAATATTTTATCCAATCGAATGAGGTCATTTGAAGACCTGTGCACCAACAGACTTTCGAGTTATTACATTTTTTGTGCGCACATACCCATAAAAACGCACACCAAATTGAAATGGCTGTTCCTGGGAGGGGGAGGGGGGCAGGCCCTATTAAGTGGTATTTTCAGAGAGGTAATGAGTTGTAGAATATGTCCCTAAAATATCGCTAATTCGATCCCGGACACACTGTATATATATGTAGATATAGATAGATATTGAATTATTTATACTAAATGAATGATTTTACGCACCGTTAATCTTTACTGGAAAAGTTATCGATGCAGTCTAAGATGGAAGGCTGCTAATCTGGTTGGCAGTAGATATAATTATGTATGGCAGTTTTTATCAAACCCATACCTCTGATTTGTTTCTACGCGGCATCGAACCGTTTTGCAGTATGAAGATACTTCTCTCTATACCTTAGAATAAATCTATTTGGATTTTTGGGGGATAGGGTGGGATAGGATTAGATATGACGACTCGGAAATATCTGGGCTTATGGTATAATCACTACCATCGCTTATTATGTAGAGACTACAGAGGAAACCATAATAAAATGTAAACAAAACGGTGACCGCTCGCGAAGTGCATTTTGTCCCGTACTTGCGCTCTAGACTCCAGATACGAAGTTTTAATGTGTGCATTTCTTATCCGAATATGCAGTCTGTTGGCTGTAGAGTCGGCAAAAAAGTATTTCACACTGAAATTTTTTGCATTAAAACAGGAACAAATAATGTAAGTACCTTAATTCCAGGCATCCGAATTTCAGACACGGAGGCAAATCTCAACAGAGACTAGCCAGCTACGCAGGAGATATTATAGTGCACAAGAGTGTGCCCAAACACACTACTCCCTCACTCTCATAGTTCGATCAATCCAACACAACCGGAGAGAGATTGACTGACATCTTTACGCGCTTCCCAAAGTATCGAAGCGTAAAGCCGCCGACTTCCCTTTTCCGAGCTGCTATTGAAAACTCAATAAGTACTTAATTTTTTTTGGACTGATTTGAGACTCGATCCCGGGACCTCATGATCTACCGACATAAAGTCGGCGGCTAAACTACGGACGACTTTAAAACAACTATTTAACTATTTTATTCTCATAGTGATTACTTACGTTTCTACTTAATTATACTAAAACTTAACATTATAAGATTATATAGAAAGTATCTACATTCAGCAATGTAGATACTTTTTATTGAAAAAAGTGCAAATCCTTTTTGCCGACAGTACTCTAAGTAAATTCGTCTCCATATTATTATCGGTGGATCGAGCACATTTGAAATATTCATACGGTAACTAGAAAGCATTAATGTTCAATGTAGATTTATCACAAGACGCTTTGGGAGTCTAAACGCTAATAAAAATACACGTCTGCTGCAGTTTGAGAGCTGTTTTATTTATTTTTAAAACGGGCGTAATTGTTTTTTAGCCCCCGACGCAAAAACGACGGGGTGTTATAAGTTTGACGTGTCTGTGAGTGTGTGTGTGTGTGTGTCTGTCTGTTCCCCTGTAGCGCTCAAACGGATGGGCCGATTTGAATGCGGTTTTTTTTGTTTGAAAGGTGAATTAGTAGAGAGTGTTGTTAGCTATGTTTGATGAAAATCGATTCAAGATGGCCGCCGCTACAAAATGGCGTATTACATATTTTTTCACAACTCCCCTAATATGGGTATCAAATGAAAGGGCTTGACTAGTAAAATAGTAATATGCAAATCCAAGATGGCCACCGCCACAAAATGGCGAATGTCGGGGGTTTTTTAAATTTTGAATTTATACGTCTTGTTTATTTTTAAAACTGACGTAATTGTTTTTTTTAAAGAATATTAGGCGTCTCCATCAATCGGATCTATATTTTTTCAATTGCATGAGTGTTGGAGGCATCGGGGGAGATTTTTTAATTTTTTAATTTATAAGTAGTTAGTATTGTTATGGTATACAGTTATATGGTACATGGTTATATATATGTTATAATATGGTATACAGCACATTAATTTAATAAACGTTTTTTCTTTCTTTCTTCTTTCATACTGAGCACGACTAATATTCCCCTTTCCCCTCCAATGTTTTTAACCCCCGACGCAAAAACGACGGGGTGTTATAAGTTTGACGTGTCTGTGTGTGTGTGTGTGTGTGTGTCTGTCTGTTCCCCTGTGGCGCTCAAACGGGTGGACCGATTTGAATGCGGTTTTTTTTGTTTCAAAGGTGAATTAGTCGAGAGTGTTCTTAGCTATGTTTGATGAAAATCGGTCCAAGATGGCCGCCGCTACAAAATGGCGGATGATATATTTTTTCACAACTCCCTTGATATGGGTATCAAATGAAAGGGCTTGACTAGTAGAATAGCACTATTGCAAATTCAAGATGGCCGCCGCCACTAAATGGCGAATGTCGGGGGTTTTTTAAATTTTCAATTTACACTTGTTAATAGGAGTAGGTACGACAATAGTGCAACGGGTGGGATTTGAGCCTATCGGTTTTCGGTCCACGCCTTGACCATTGGTATATGAGGCTTTTTTTTAAATTTTTATAGAGCAGTGTTCGCTGTTTTTCTTGAAACTTGAACTTGAAATGTTTCGCTAGGACCTAGGTTTTAGTTTGCTGGTTTGTATGCAGTATGCGTGCGGTTTATAAAAAAATGTGAGCCTGGAGACGGGGCGCCGCCACTTGTCTCATTCATCGTATGTATGGCGTTAATGGTTGGCCATGTATGGGCATTGAGAGAAATAGCGCTATTGTGCCGCGTCTTTTTGAGACCTTGACCACGCTGTAAGTACCTACTTTGTCTAAGGTAGAGACATGCGCCCGCGCCATGCCTCCGCCGCTCTTGCCATTGCACCGTAGGTTTACTTCATTATCTCGACGGTATTTTGTACCAGAATGCGTCACGGCATCGTACCAGATCGCACCGGTACGGTTTCCTATACAAAGTTCGTAGACTGCCGCGATCGTTCTATAGAATGGGATCGGACTTATTCTGCTGGGCAAATTGATCAAATGATCAGTTCGTCCGTAACTATGGGCTATCCGTAACTATTAGTCTCCAGAATCAGATTCACTTAGAGGGCGATGGAGAGAGCTATGCTCCCAGTGTCTCTACGTGATTGTAACATATATATCTGTAGAAGAACAAGTCACCGAAATAGCTTAAAGGGTTGCGAAAGTGTTCGATAAACCGATAGACGTTGGGGTCCCAAAGTGCTGGAAATTGGAATGACAACCTCGCACCGAAAAGCGCAATGTCGGCAAATCCCCTACTGGTGAACAAATGACATCAAACGCGTTGCAGGGAGCTGCTGGATACAAATGGCACAAGACTTCGGTAGGGGGTGAAGTCCTACCGAAGTGTGAAGACGATACTGATGTGTGAATTCTTCATATAGCATCTGAGTGACACATTTTCATGTTAATGTAACATCATGTTGTTGTAACATCAGCAAAATTTGACAGAATATTTTGTACTTAGGTATGTATCTAGTATCTACTATGTCATAAGAAGGTGAGTTCAGACAAGTTGAGTCGCCATACTGGTACTTAAAGTCCAGGATAGTTGACAATTCCTCCGTGTCTCGAAAAGCACGTGATGTCACCTATTTATCATTAACATCTGAATTCTTCTGAAACTATGCTACTCGTTCAAAGCTCACTCTTATCTGATCCCGGAGGTTAGATTACAGTGTTTCGTGTAATACTGCAGCTTGTCATAATTATATGCAGACTGGTTAAATATCGACGACATGCTAAGGGTCTAAGGGTCTATGTACAGTGTACACACGGACTGCATTTAGTCTTCAAGCTGTTGTGAAATTCAGTTTGAATCCAAACTGCAATTCAAAGTGTGTGCCCGTAGGTGGATACTTTACAACCATACTGATTACTGCCTCGTTGGTCTAGCGGTTAGCACGTTCGACTGTGGATCACGAGGTCCTGGGTTCGATTCTCGGGTCCCGGGTTGTCCCGGCTCGGGCCAAAAAAAAAATGAGGTATTGGGGTATTGGGTTTTTCTGTCAAGAAATTCTCAGTGCCAGCCCGGAGTTGGAAGTTGGCGGTGTTAGATACACCACCGTGCCTCGGAGAGCACGTAAAGCCGTCGGTCCTGCGCCTAATCTCTCTCCGGTCGTGTCGCATTGGCGTCCCATCGGACTATGAGAGTGAGGGAATAGAGAGTGCACCTGTGTATGCGCACACACTTGTGCACTATAATATCTCCTGCGCAGATGGCTAGTCTCTGCCTCGGTTGAGATTGGCCGCCGTGGCCGAAATTCGGTCAGGAGGACTTTACAACCGGGAACGACTGCTTAACGTGCTCTCCGAGGCACGGGGGTTGCACACCGTCAATTACCAACTCTGGGCTGGCACTGAGAATTTCTTGACAGAAAAACCCAATACCTGACAATTATTTGATGAGACAATATTCGTTAAAACCCGCCAACTACCATTGCAGCAGCGTGGCGGTTCTATGCTCTAAATCCCTTTCTCCTATGAGAGAAGAGGCATGTGCTCAGCAGTGGGATGTTAAAACGCTGTAGTGGTGACTGGTGGTGGTAGTGGTGGCCCGTAGGTACATGCTGGTAGCTAGGTACCCGCTGATTACGCCTCATAGGAATCATTAAGGGACCGTTCAGATAGACCTGCGCGGAGAGCATCGGAGAGCATTTCTTTTTTCACACAGACCGGCCGTTTAAGTTTGCTCTGCTCTCCGTGCCGGTCTGTGTGAACGGACACGCGGATGCGTTCGGAGCCCAGCGTACGCTCTTGGGCCGGACGGCAGAGCAATTCGCCCTACGGTCGGCTGCTCGAGCATGAAAGAGCACGAGCATGGAGCAGCCTACCGGCTCGACGAGCAGCCGAGCGGCTACTCTTATTTCACACAGAGCGTACTAGGAGCATCCTCGAGCATCCTCTTATCATAAAAGAGATAAAATGTAAAAATAAAGCTTATTGCAATGTCTTAAGATTCTATTTTAAATGCGATTAAAATTTGCTCTGCTCTCCGCGCCGGTCTATCTCAAAGGTCCCTTATGTGAACTGCAATTTTGCTTTCAATGCTCTCGGAAAGGACACTCCACTCGCTGTAATATCATAAATCCAAGCACAAGTTCTATAATTAGTTGGAGGGGAAAGGGGAAAGTTTAAACAGGTACCTAAAAAATATGTGCGATTTAGGAGTCTAACAAAATTATTGCGCATAAACATTTCCTTATAGAACCCCGCAAACTCAATTCCCAAGTACGCTACGTGGGTACAATCAAACAATCATAATACAATTTATTCGCGAGCTGCCGTTATAAATAAATTAACGAAATAAGCTTACTCATTCGTTCGCTTTCATTAATTAAGATCACACGCGGACGCTTTAACCAATCTTCGCAACAATTGGCTTCCCACTCGTGTACTGTGACCACGATCAATGCGCCTTCAAGAATTCAGCCTATATTTGGGACATTACAGACACAGTACACAGATACAACCAGCTGAAACTACCTACCTAGTTCGAAACGGCTCACTCACACAAACATACGCATCGACGAGACCATTTAGCGGCAGTCGCTACTGACATTCACGGGAAAACCCCTTATGGGTCTCGTCGATGCGCATGTTTGTGTGAGTGAGGCAATGAGTGAGGCGTTTCGAACGCTGCCGTGCCATGACAATACACTGTATCTTCAGATACAGTGTTTTGTCGTAACATCGATAAATGAGCTCCTCGCACAAGGTTACATATAATGGCTATTAAATATTTCTATTAATTTTTATAAATACTGTGAAACTCCATCAGTCGCTCGCTGGGTCTCGCACTCAACGCACGGTCGAACCGCGCAAGTTATTCGTGTAGTGCAGGGGAGCTCAAATATTTCGCAATATGTTTACGTGCGGGCGTTGCGGCGAAGAGTTCAACGATGGTGCTCTTTGCAGTGTTTGTCATGGTCATTATGACTTTCCCTGCGCCGCGATCACAGAGTCTGGATACCGTAAACTGGGGAAAAACAAGGCGACGTGGAAGTGCCCCCAGTGTAAGAGTGGTGGATCGTCAACGAGTAGTCTCGAAGCGGGAAGTGTCTCACCATCTGCCGTCACCCTCGACCAGCTCCATGGGCAGTTACTCAGCATTACCAAGCAATTAGCACCTCTCCGCAGCTTGAAAGAGGACTTGGAAACAATTAAGACTGACATAACGGAATTGAAAGGATCCCTGCAATTCGCACATGATTCTATAAGGAGTTTCTCCGAAAGGGTTGATAATGTCGAATCAGGTCTGAGTCAACTTCAAAAACTGGCTGAGGACGTACCGAAGCTGCGGGCTGAGATTACCAAACTGAGTTCCGAGAAAAATGAGAGGGACCAATGGCTGCGCATAAATAATGTTGAAATAAAAGGTGTTCCGATTAAAAAAGACGAAAACCTTTTTGATATAACAATAAAAATTGGAACGCTGCTTGGTTGCACATTAAAAAAGGAAGACATCAACATGGTTACTAGAGTTCCCACATACCAAAAAGATACTCCGAAACCAATTATTGTCTCGTTTATTAACCGTTACATGAAAGAAGATCTTGTGGCAGCAATGAGAAAGCGTAGACAACTCTCGCCCAATACCCTCGGTTTCACTAGCACCAGTGGTAGCATATATGTAAACGATCATTTAACCCCGTTCTATAAGCAACTGTTAACCAAAGCGAAATCAATTCAAAAGAGTGCTAATTTTCAATTTATTTGGGTAAAACACTCAAAAATATGGGCGAGAAAATCATTAACCTCCAAAGTGTTCAACATCAACTCAGAATCGGATTTACAAAAGATCTGCTAATGTGGCTAAGTTACTTTATAGTGGTATTTGTTTTTGCTCGTACTACTTTTAACTTTATCGTGGTGTTGCGGTCCATGCACATGTCGAGCGACCCATCGAGTGAAAAGCCCTGCATCGTTCTTGTTAACGACGGCCTACTTACACCCTTTTCGGGGAACTCGCTTGTGTGTGTACCGCAGTCTCACGGGAATTACGGCAGTATTACTATAGTCAGACGATACATTTTCCCTTACCACGGCACTAAGCGGTACGGTCTATTTACCTGGGATCTCTTGCGTTTCTGCATATATTTTTGTTTTAAAATTTTTCCGATGCACCCGCAAATTTGTAACAACATCAAACTGGGAAGATTTTATTCAATTTATTGCTTAATAATACATTACTATTGTTCAATTAGGTCTTCATCGACATATATACATCAAATTTCTAGTACTGTAAAGTTACGTTATAGAAATATACTTAATAATGATTGTTTTTATTGTAACGAAATTTGGCTTTTGTACTATTTTCTGAGCGGCTTGTTTAATGCATTGATGCCTAATTATTATTTACTATCAAATTCCACTTCTGTTGCACTTTTTAACACTACTCGCATTTATAACTTTTTTTACATATTCAAAGCTACATCCAAGCTAATATTGGTACTTGTAAAGTGGTGCACTGATGCAAAACGTAGGACTTATATAATATACTTAATGCAATTTATTATCATAATTTTATCTCATTGCGGCGTTAAAATTAAAATTTTTTCTTTACAACAATAAGGTAATTAATATCTTTATGCCCACCTCCACATGCCAGCTAGTTGTCTTTAATTATAATATACTTGCTATAGATGCTCTTTTACAGTGTCGAAGTTAACGATATACTATCAAAATGTCAGAGGACTTCGTACTAAGACTAATGAATTTAAAAAGTCTCTCGGTTTATTGAACTACGACATATTGTGTTTGTCAGAAACTTGGTTAAACGATCAAATAAGTAGTGAGGAGTTATTCGATGGGCGCTATTGTGTGTGGCGTCGCGACCGCGACTACACTCACACGGGCCAGTCGCGCGGCGGGGGCGTACTCGTCGCGGTCAACAAGGATATCCTAGCGGAGCATCAGCCCGACTGGCACTCCTCCGCGGAGGACATCTGGGTGACCGTGCGATTGAAACGAACCCCAAAAGTTAATTTACACCTATGCACGTTATATCTTTGTGAAGACGCCTCAGGTGTGTCATTCTCGACGCAACTTACCAATTTTTCGGACAACCTAGAATCTGTCATGGCTAATAATCCCGATGATAAATTTTTGTTATTGGGAGACTTCAACATGAGTTCCATCGAATGGACCTACAGTACCGATCATCACTTGCAAGCCTATAATTTATCATGCAATCATTTAATTAATTTCATAGATACATTAACTGTATGCGGCTTATACCAATACAATTCAATTTCAAATCATTATGGTCGCTTACTTGACTTGGTTTTACATAACGGTAACGACATTACTGTATCCGCCTGCCTCGATCCTCTCACACCTGAAGACCCGTATCACCCGTCTCTTGATATAGTGCTAAACTTTCCCATCGATAAATGTCTCATTCCTAGCAAAAGGGTAGTTTACAATTACCGACGTGGCAACTTTAGTAAAATTAATGAGGAACTAGCTGCTTTAAATTGGCAAGATTTATTATCCAACACCGACATTGACCACGCCGTCGAACTCTTTTACGACGTCCTATACGATCTACGCGACAGTTACATTCCCAAGTATACAACAAAAAATAAGAAGATCTATCCTGTCTGGTACTCCGCCGAATTAATTAAAATAATAAAAGATAAATTTAAATATCACACGAAATTCAAAATTTACGGTAATCTCGCGGACAAATTTGAGTTTGAACGTCTACGTGAAAAGGCCATAAAAGTTGAGAACCTATGCTACAAAACTTACTTGAGCAAAACTGAAGATTCAATAACTTCAAACTCTAAATTCTTCTGGTCTCATATGCATAATAAAAGAAAAAATAACTATGTACCAGCGTCTATGACATACATTGATCAAACCAGTGACTCAGGTGAAGGTATATGTGACCTATTCTCTAGATACTTTTTCTCTACCTTCTTGAGTAATAACCAAAGTTCATCAGATCCCTTACCTGGAACCTCTTCCTCCCCATTCTATGATTCACTCCCTACTGCAACTGATATTCATAATATCCAGGTGAGTGATGAGTTAGTGTACAAACTGCTTAAGTCCCTGGATCTTAACAAATCTGCGGGACCTGACTCTCTGCCACCCATCTTTCTCGTCAATTGTGCAAAAACTCTATCTCACCCTGTATCCTTATTATACAAAAAATCACTAAAGGATGGCAACGTACCTAAGATTTGGAAATCGGCATTTATAACGCCTATCCATAAAAAAGGTCCTAAACACCTTATAAATAACTATCGGCCGATCTCCAAACTCTGTGTACTGGCAAAAATACTGGAACGTGTAGTATACGACCAACTATACTCGGTCTTAAAGCCACACCTTAGTCCCTTTCAACATGGTTTCATCAAAGGAAGATCCACAGTATCAAATCTAGCTCTCTTTACGGATTTTGTATCCGATAGAATGGACAGACATGACCAGGTTGACGCAGTGTACACTGACTACAGTAAGGCCTTCGATCGAATCGACCATAGCATATTATTACTCAAATTAGCTCAGGCTGGCATAAGAGGTGATCTATTTCGTTGGTTCTCCTCCTATGTGAAAAATAGGTCACAGGCTGTAGTGCTCAATGGCTATACTTCATCTTGGCGTAGTATTCCCTCGGGCGTGCCGCAAGGCTCCTTACTAGGACCTTTGCTCTTCATTGTGTTTATTCAGGATATTGACACCTGTTTCCATAACTCCAAGGTTTTGTTCTTTGCCGATGACATGAAAATCTTTAGAGTAGTAAACAATTATATGGACCAAAATCTACTTCAGGATGATCTACTTAGGCTTGATCTTTATTGTAATGCCAATAGATTAGATCTTAATGTTTCTAAGTGCTTTACAATATCCTTTACTCGTAAGCTCAACGTATATAAATCCACATATAAACTTAAGGATCAGGAGCTAGATCGCGTATATAATATACGCGATCTAGGAATTATAATCGATCATAAACTCCTTTATGACAAGCACGTTGAACAAATTGTGAACAAAGCATCAAAAATGTTGGGCTTCCTAATGCGATCATCCAAAGAATTCACCAAATTAAAAACAATAAAAGTCCTATATTGTGCCCTAGTAAGGAGCAACCTCGAATACGCATCACAAATCTGGAATCCACGTTACAAGATGTATATTCAGCGTATTGAAAGAATCCAGAAAAAATTCATTAGATTCCTTAAATATAAATTTAATCTAAATTCTAATACAAGTTACGAGGGTCTATGTGCCAAGCTGCACTTACTGCCACTGGCCATAAGGAGAGAAATTAGTGACATCTCGTACCTCATCAATATCGCACAAAGCAAAATAGATTGTGCGCCGCTTCTTGAAAAGATATTACTTAAAGTTCCCACTAATACGCATCCTAGAATTTTGTCAACCTTCCAAATACCGCATACGCACACCGAATTTCGAAAAAACTCTTTTATGTTACGATCCGCCTTTTCTTTTAACAAAATATGCGCTAATAATAATAATATAGATCCATTTTGCATCACTGCTACCACTATCCGTAGAACTCTTGCCAACAAATTTTTTAACGCCTATATACCTTCAGTTCATTAATTTGTTGCCAACTTTCGTTTTTATTGATGTTTACCTTCTTTCCCCTTACTTCTGTTATTTATTTTGTTTACCCATGTGAGTTTTTTTTTTTTATTTTTCTCTGTTTCTTATGTAAATTCTATTTGTGAAAACTTGTTACTAGCTATAATTTTTCTACACTTTTTATCTATCTACTTTTTTACAATTAGCTGTAAGTTTTCCTTGTAAAATAAAAAAAAAAAAAAAAAAAAAAAAAAAAAAAATACACTGTATCTTGTAAAGTATGTGTATCTGTTTTGACTAAACACTGCATCATCAAATACTTACAGTGTTTTGTCAAAACACAGCTCTTGATTTTGTCGACCGCCATATATGCGTATAGTGTTTTGTCATAACAAACTCGCGACTCGGAAGCTAACGACAGTTTTTTCATTACTATAAGTATATTAGATAGTTCAGTAACCTTAATAATCCAACCTTGCGTCAAATCGTGTAGTTCTGATTTTTTGCAGACTTGTTCATGATGTTAGCCAAACGGAACTTTGTCAAAAATCGAAAAAAAACCGCGAAAATTTCAGATTTTTTCCGATTTTGGCGATTATAATCCAAAAGACTAGTGCTTGATGAGGTTTTTCTATATGGCTGCATAATAACGACAAAACATATTTCAAATTCAAAAAAATTAAACAAATATTGAAGATTTTATGGCCAATTCCCAAAAAAATCAAAAAA
Source organism: Melanargia galathea (assembly GCA_920104075.1). NCBI lineage: Eukaryota > Metazoa > Arthropoda > Insecta > Lepidoptera > Nymphalidae > Melanargia > Melanargia galathea. Next base: position 4,231,396 of record OV049876.1, read on the forward strand.
TCGCGATTTACCAAAAATGTATGATTTTCAGATACAGTGTTTTGTCATGGCACGGCAATTACGTTTGTAGGTAGTTTCAGTACTGGTTGTATCTGTGTACTGTGTACCAGACGTGCGAACTGAATCATAAAGCTGACAGATCATAGTGTTGTAAAGGCTCTCCCTCGTTCTATATGATCGACTATCGACAAATCCTTTATTATTGTTACACACAACACCACAGAATCAGGTTCCAGTTCCATAAGGCCTGTAAGTGCGAGCGAGAAGTCCGATACAAATGATTTATGACTTGGATCGCACGTTTGTAATGTCCCAACTAGTCGTCGTTCCGACCGTGAGACGCCCACCGCTTGACATAGGTCTCATACAAGGATCATCACAGAACACAATCTTGTGCCGTTTGTGTCCAGCGTCGTTTACCCGTTGTCCTAATGAACGACAAACGCTAGAACGCGACATAATACAACGCGACGCGAAAATATCAAACAGTTGCTGAGCCTTCACGTGGCCTACGTTGTCGCGTAGATAAGTTTATAACTTTCTATGGAGTCGTATCACATCGCGTTGTGTCGGTATTTACACAGCGAATACCTGGTTTAAGGCAGGGCTTTGATACACAGTGACATCCTACTTCCTACTAATATTATAAATGTGAAAGTGTGGATGTTTGGATGTTTGGATGTTTAGATGTTTGGATGTTTGGATGTTTGGATGTTTGGATGTTTGGATGTTTGGATGTTTGGATGTTTGGATGTTTGTTACTCACTCACGCCGCAACTACTGAACCAAATTGGCTAAAATTTTGAATGGAGATAGATTATGCCCTGATTTAAAACATATTTTTTATCCCGAAAAATAAAAGAGTTCCCACGGGATTTTGAAAAAACCGAAATCTATAGCTACAGCTATAGGTAGATTACTATAGCAAACTTCCTTGAAAGTAGGTATAAAGGTTGGAAAAGGGAGCGGGAGCGGGAACCGGAAATCCACGATTCCTTCGGGATTTGTGCAAAATCGAAATTCACGCGGGCGAAGCCGCGGGTATTCTCTAGTAATTCATAAGTGTGACTGTTTTCCCGCCTGTTTGTTACATTTTCAAAGATTAACTGCTGAATCGATCTTGATTCAGCTGTAAAGTTTCCAGGATGCATCCCGGATATGGACGTACGATATCTTATATCGGAGATAGTCTAGAAAATAAAGGATTCTTTATAAACCACTGAGCGCATTTCTATTTTCCGTCATCTAAATATAATAGGAAAAGGTGACTAACTGCAGACTGACTGACTGATCTATCAACGCACAGCTCAAATCAGTGGTGGATCGGGCTGAAATTTGGCATACAGATAGCTATTGTGACGTAGGCATTCGCTAAGAAAGGACTTTTGAAAATTAAACTCCTATAGGAGAAATAGGGGATGGAAGTTTCTATGAGATTTATGTATATGACTCCACGCGGACGAAGTCGCGGGCATCAGCTAGTTATTCATAATAATCTGATACTTATTTGTTATTTTATTCGTAGTACTACATACTGCTCCGAGATATTTAGTATCACCGTAGACATGGTTAACCTACTCATAAGAAAAGCAGAGTACGTGTATTACTCTCACTCAAAGTTTTGAATAGCGTTTGAAAGAAAGGATGGGAGGGTACTGAAAGGAGCGGGGGTTGCTAATGATTGGTACTAAGAACAGAATTAACCATGTAGGCCTAGTGGTTAGCATGCATGAATTGAATTCCCATAAAACACAACTTTGATTAAATAAAAATCAGAAAAAAATATTTAAATATAGTAAATAGTGTATAGTCTGTTCGTTTTCTTACGGTCGCCTTTTGTGTCTAGCCGCCTCCGCCGCGCGGTGTTTTGCCAAAAACACCGCCGTGACTTCAAAGCATGCCGCGTGGGGTGTACAGGCACAAGGTGTTTTGGCGTTTTATACCTACTCATATTTTTTCATTAAAATTCTCTTTCCTTTTATATTTTTTTATATTCGTATTTTATTACAATATAACCATAAACATAAAATATAATATACTCATGAACACGGGTCTTCACTCAAAATGAGAAGGATTTTAACCATAGTCTACCACGCTGGCCAAGTGCGGATTGGCAGACTATTCGGAGATTCTGTTAGAATAGAAAAAAAATTACAAACAGAAAAAAGTAATAAAAATAAAAGCAGAATACTAAGAGCACCTGCGCCTGTACCGACACTAAGTTACCGAACGAACTATAAAGAGGTAGTCTCAAAGTATATCTGTTATACCCACTGGAAACTGCTGCAGTTACTACCTAGGTACTTATTAGATACCTTTTACATAGTCATACAAAAGTATAGCACTCCGTCTTTCAAATACGAGTAAAATTAATTCACACAAAAAGAAAAAAAAATGTTTAACAATTAAAAACCAAGGCACCTAATTATATCTAATAGGTATTTTTATAGAAGAAAACTTTTGTACTGTAATTTTAATATTTTGTTAAAATTTAATTAAAACAAACAAATTACTTTTTAACTAAAACAAAATAAGTAAGTACGATTTTCAACTTTTAAGAAACAAGAAGAAAAAAAAAAAACGCATGGAAAAATCACGACAGTAAGTTTTCTATATCACCACAATACTTTTTCTTTCACAAAACGCTGATTGTTTTTGGGTTCGCCTCGTTCCCGAAGCACATTACTAAAAAATATAGAGCCACCAACAAAATAAGACAAACAAAAATCTCTTACAAATCTTCAGATGCGAATTTCAATGTAACAATGCTTAATCACGGTTTTCGGAATTCGCGATACATTCATTAAGGCGCCTTTTGTTCCCAAATATATTTGGGGAAGGCAAAAATTATAACATACAGTGTATTGTGAGGGAGGCGACGCGGAATAAGTGGCGAAATTTTGTTGATCCAGGGCTGTCACAAAGCAAAACTACGAATAAATCTATTATTAACCTTTGAAAAAATTACTTTCCATCAGCACATATACAAGTTTGTAAGTAACAATAGAAATAGAAATAGAAAAGTTTTTTATTTAAATAAACTTTTACAAGTACTTTTGAATCGTCAATTGAATCTACCACAGGTTCGGAATGCAGTTCCAGCCGAGAAGAACCTGCAAGAAACTCGGCGGTTGCTCTTTTTTAAAAATAACAAACGAACTAACTACCGAAAAAGAACGCTATGCGTAAATCGAGGAGTCACAAGGACAACGTTGCGGGCGAGGAGCGAGTTTTGCTTAGTATTAAGTTAGGTACTATAATTATGTTTAAAAGAAAAAAACAGCTCACTAATATTGTTAGTGAAAAATGAGAATGTTAGGCAATTCTTGACTATTCACGATTCCAGCAGCTCTAGTAACAAGTTAAACCATAGATTTGTTTAACAATTTCATGTTATTATAAGTTTTAATTTTCTGGTAGGATTTTTCGTAATTCTCATAATTTATTTTCATCAAAACTGTTCGTTTCGAAATAAAATCTATTTACGAATAATATGTGTTTCGAATCTAGTTATTCAAAGGGTGACGAAGAAGTAAAAATGAATTTCAGTTAAATTAAATTACTGATATTGTTTATAATATAATTTCATAATATCTATAATTTAAATAAATCCACGTTGTGGCAGCCCTGACACATATACTTCCCGAGATTTAAAGTAGCGACGCCTACCTCACGCTAATGCTAAGAAAACACCGAATCTACAGGGCGATGTAAATTCATTTGAGCAAAACAAATAAATAAAATGATTCAACGATCTCTTACGTTAAATTTATTCTATACGTTTTTGTTATATATTTTGAAACAGGAAAACGGATGATATATGAAGGCGGGATATGTTTTTCTTTTAGATTAAGAGCCTACTTTAATGATATTTTTTTTAATTAAGTGTGCTTTACCGTAGATGAGCCGTGATATAGGTACTTACCGTAGAGTAAGCGGTTACCAACTTAGGGCACGATATCTAAGACGATAATTATATAGGTATTATGTGGATTCAAATTGCGCAATTTTTGATATAATATTGTGTTTAAAAATTTTGAATATTTTTTTAATTACTCTAGTAACAACGATCAAGTCATAATCCACACACCCAGAAGAAAGAAGAGAGTCGACCAGAAATGAGTCGGATTCTAGTTTCTACGTGTTACTATATCGGAGTGCTTGATGGCTTTGCCGGACATGAACCTGAAATGAAATGAAAGCCGAAAATTAACCCAGCGGGACCTCCCACTAAGAGTGAGATCTATAAAGCGTACTCTGACTCTACTTACAAGACAAAGTTAAAACAAGACAGATTTATGTCAGAGGCATATTTATATCCTGCTTTAACTCCGTCTTGAGTCTGAGTAGAGTCAGAGTACGCTTTATAGATCTCACTCTTAGACACCGTGGTCTAAGACGGTAAGACCACTTAGACTGTGACACCCGGGGTAAGATGACGAATCATCCCGTATAAGATTCGTATTCAGTACGCTCACCGCACAAATCGATGTACGCTTTTGGGTCTCCACACAAATTAACACATTGTTAAATCCATGCAAGTTCTTCTCTTTGAGATATTTTATCGTAAGTACAAAATTTCTCCAAAGATTGTCGAATTGAATAAATTATTTTTTACCAATGTACCCTCGGATTTTAACAAATTATAATTAGGTATGTTCAGAATTTCCAACAATTTTTTTGAACTCTGATTATGAAAAAAGTACTTAACCAACTACCACGTCTCTAAATTCAGCTATACCTAGTCTGATTTTTGATTTGGTGGAATTCTGACAGTTGTTATTTAAAAATAGAATGACTTATTTGTATGAAAAACAGGGATAGCACCTGAAGTTCGATTTTACTCCATACTACCTGAAGTACAAGTAGGTACCTGAAGTACTTATCTGGTATATTATCTACATGAGACAATTGATTTTTATTATTTTATTTTAAAAATATAATAAATATATTATGATTTTTATTTTTATATAAATATTATGTAAGTTTTGAATTTATTACCTTTTTGTGGGAATTGTTTTATCTCTGGTAACATTAAAAAATCAGCCAAGTGCGAGTCGGGCCTCGCTCTTTCAGGGTTCCGTACATAATTATGAACAATAATATAATATTTTGGGTCTAAGAAATATTTAATTTCCGAGCTAGACATCGCAACAAACCGTGAAAGAAAAACCCAAAAAAATGTTCGTTTATTTTGGTCACAGCTTATAAACTATTTAATAAATCGTTGTTTTCAGTATTTGTTGTTTAAATAGAGCATATAGTACATAATATACTGAAATATCATATTCCCAACTAGTTTAGTTTTTGAGATAGCCCCCGTCACAAAAATGGTCTAAAAGTGACAACTTTGATGGCCTCCCATTCCCTTATTTTTTGAGATAAAAATTAAAAAAATATATATTTGTACTCTACTTAATGAGCTCTAAACAATGATACCCCACAAGCTAGGGTAAAGAAAATTTTTTTTTTCCGGCTCCTTTTTCATGTATGGGAGCCCCCCTGAAAAATAATTTAATTCAATTTCTAATTCAATATTTGATTTTGGGTTAACGTTTTACACTAAATACCAAAATTTCAGGTTTGTAACTCATTTCGTCTGCGAGCTAGAGACCTGTGACCGGCGGACAGACGGACAGATAGACAGACAGACAGACAGACAGACAGACAGACAGACAGACAGACAGCCGAGTGACATTAATAGGGCTCCGTTTTTACCTTTCGGGTACGGAACCCTAAAAACGTCAGATTTCCACGCAATTAAAAATCAGAGTTTATTGTGTCAGCTAAGTACCTATCTATCTATACTAATAAATAAAATTGAAGTGTCTGTCTGTAATATCGAAATAACTACCTCATATTAAGCTCATATGGTTATTTGAACGATACTATAACCGAATCACACGTTTTTAAAATTTTTGTCTGTCTGTCTGTCTGTCTGTCTGTCTGTCTGTTTGAACGGGCTAATCTTCGGAACGGCTGAACCGATTTTGACGGGACCTTAACATACAAGTAGAGAATCAACCAGGGAGTAACATAGGCTACTTTTTTAACCGACTTTCAAAAAAAGAGGAGTTGTGTTTTTCTACCTGTGTACACCGATATCTCCGAGATTTCTGAACCGATTTGCGTATTTTTTTTTTTTAATCAGTAGAGAAACATTGCGACACTGTCCTACAAAAAATTTGGATTCCAACTCCTCAATCCTGATGCTGTAGGGGATCTGATCCCCAAAACTAAGGGGATTTAGGCACTGTCGGTTATTTAAATTGATATTGGGGATACCAATTAAAGACTTTATTGTTGAATGACCTCGAGTAGGTACATGTCCAACTCCTCAACCCTGATGCTGTAAGGAATTGCATTCCGAAATCGTAAGGATCCCACGGAATTTTTCCGTTTTTTGGACGGGTTACTACTTACTACAGATAGGCTACTTTTTGTTCTGGAAAATCAAAGTTCCCACGAGATTTTTACAAACCTAAATACACACGGGCGAAGCCGTGGGCATCATCTAGTTCAAAATAATTCTTGTCTTGGAAACAAACCTAATAAGGTTTGTTTCCAAGACAAGAAACCTAATAAGGTTTGTTTCCAAGACAAGAACTCTGCTACTCTCTACTAGGTGGCGCCAAAATGCACGTTTTGTAGCTTTCTGCAGTAATCGATAAACAAGTTTGACCGCTTTTGTTAATATTATTATTAATTTATTGAAAATGGTTCCTAATCAAAGAATTCTTTTAATTTTTTTTGTTATTTGAATTATTCATAAGATATTTTATTTAAATAAGACTAATTAATTATTGAAGCAGCCCCATATCAAGCTTAGCATTTTGTCCAAATCTGTTCTGTTGGTTTAGGCGTGAAAAAATAACACACAGACAGACAGTCAGAGTTACTAGCATTTATATTATAATAATATAATTATTAAATTATAATAATAAGCATATTATATTTATAATTATTAGTATGGATTGTGAAGATTTCAAATTCAGCAGGTCATAAGATGTCAGTGTGCTTAGTCTCAGTTTGAAGCGCTCCAAAACTAAAAGTATACTATAAGTATACTATTGATCGAATCACAACTGACTTCAGAGCAAAATGAACCCAAAGACTCTTATTTTAGGTCCATTTTACTCTGAAGTCATTGTGATTCGATCAATAGTAGGTACCTATATTCAAATTCAAATTTCATTTATTCAAAGTAGGTACACTGTACACTTTTTGAACGTCAATATATAAAGTACATACATGAAAGTGATGTAATGGTGATAATTACCTACTACGGAATCTTAAAACTAAAACTACGAGGGTTCCAAACGCGCCCTGGTCTGAGAAGAGCCCACAACAAACTCAGCCGGGTTATAGACTAACAGACTAAGAGACTGAGACTAAGCACTCTGGTTCGTATCGATGGGGCTGACTTAAAGGTCACCTATAAAAATCCCGTAAAAATTATAAGATTTAAAAAAAAAAACTATTATTTTAAAAACCTATCTATTATTTCAAGTGTTTGTAACTAGGCGGACAGGCGGATATAATTTTAGATTGTTAACTCGTCTGCTAAGGTTTATACTTATCTTGCAGCACGCTCCAAAGCAATACGGTATGAGTTCTCATCAATACAATTTGATCGGCGATCCGACATATTGGTTAGTAAGACGTCAACACGTCAAAATATCATTATCACACCATTGTTCTAGGTCCCGAGCGCGCGAGATGTTAATTCAGATAGTGCAGTGTTGGATTGAACTTTAATTGCCTGCCCCAAGTTGTATATTATCTGGCATCGGGATGGTTAAAACATATTGTTTTTTTTTAATCTCTTTCATATACTTACTTAGATACTTGCGATCTCTGGACTATGAGCAGATCTAAGGTCCTTATTATTTTAATTTTTAGGTCCTGCACATCCAATGATGGCATTTATTCAAAGTAGTACTTAGTTATGCTATTGGCCAATTTGGCCTCTTGAAAGTCTTGCTACTGGCATCGTGACAATGGAGAGCTAGGCTTTTTTGTGACGATTATGTATCTGATAGGTACCTACTAAACTTTGATACTGCGAATTTTTCGTTTAGTTAAACCATATAGCATTGAAATACCTTTTAATTGTAAGACCTTCGAAATATTTTTAAACGTTGTTACTTATCCATGGTAAAAAAGACCACACAGAAAGGCTGTTATGACTCCGTCTCACCCATGGGGCATGGAACTGTAAAAACTGAAAAAACTACTGTAGGTACAAATAGGTAGTTTTCCTTATTGTCATAAATGTAATAACATGACAGTATAAAATTTTGCACAGTAAAACTCCCTACAGCGAAGTCACGCTAATCCAAAGTAGGTACTTACCTACCTACTCTTTAAACCATAAACGTTTATTATTTCATACAAACTTCGCTACAATTTCTTCCTATCACATCCATCGGTTCACGTTCAAGCTTCGCGCTTCCATTTCGATAGTTCCCACGGCACATCACTATTCTTACAACAAACGTCACAACTTATCCACCTGAAAACCAATCTTATTGCATTAAAAATTAAATTTAAATTACAATGAACAAAATTGTTTCTAAAGATGAGTTTTAAGCATCTTTCTTTCAAGTTTCACGCCGGACTCGCAATCATATTTGAACTCTATTAGAGCAGCGGTAGAGTTTATTTTATGTTCTTTCAAAGATGGCGCGTAAGGCGGTTTCAGCGTAGCGAATGTATGTAATACAGTATTCAAATATTTCGTGAATCATGCGCATTCGTGTGTATAATTACGTTTTTATCGTGGCTTAGCTAATCGGTCAGGGGTTACGAACTTTGAGTAATGGATTGGTATAATTATAGTAACCTACTTACTCTATTTGAATACTGAATCCGTAGTATTTTACTTCGTATCCAATTTTAGCTAATAATGCAAACGAAACCTATCACTATTCTTACAGCTACAAGGTAGCTAATGGGTGAGTTTTAAACTTTTTTACTGTATGAAAGGCTTGTACTTGACAATTTTTGCCTCATGGAAAGCAATGACGAAGTCTAGGTTGCAGCGCGCTTGTCAAGAAGATTTGCATATTGTACCTACGTGGCGGGAAACATACCTTAAATCTTGACGGCTTGTCTGAGCAGTGCATTCCTCGTAAACTTAAGCCTAGATTCAATAGCATGTTGTAGAGCACTCACAATAACATATTATTGTAATAAAATAAAATTAATAGTAATTATGTTTAGCACAAGTATAAATTGAAAATTTAAAAAACCCCCAACATTCGCCATTTTATGGCGGAGGCCATTTTGGATTTGCATAGTGCTATTCTACTAGTCAAGTGCTTTCATTTGATACCCATATTAAGGAAGTTGTGTAAAAATATGTAATCCGCCATTTTGTAGCGGCGGCCATCTTGGATTGATTTTCATCAAACATAGCTAACAACACTCTCGACTAATTCACCTTTCAAACAAAAAAAACCGCATTCAAATCGGTCCACCCGTTTGAGCGCCACAGGGGAACAGACAGACAGACACACACACACACACACACAGACACGCCAAACTTATAACACCCCGTCGTTTTTGCGTCGGGGGTTAAAAACAGTGATAAAAAGGAATGACACCAAATGTTTGTTACCGCTGACTTAGCGGCATTCGCGTAGCTCAGTAGTGATCCCGCATCGTGATCGCGTCGCGGCACTGATCTGCGACCCGCTAATTGCCGAATTACCATTTTTCAATCGATACAAATCGACTTCTCGCGTGAACTGGCAATCGAGATGCAACGCTAAAACAGTTCTATTGTATTGCAATCTTTCGCAATACATTGCGGTATTGTGGTTGCGAAAGTCCATCTTTTGTTAGAGCATCTATATTTAATGGTTCTGATGTTTTAGTTGAGAAAAGATCCTAAATTAAAGTAAATTAAAATATTTATAAAAACAAAGTTTGAGCCTTTTTTTATGTTTTCTAGGAATTACAAGTACCTAAGTACCTATTTCGAATTGGCTCAATCGAAAAATTCAATAAGTAGTTATAAAAAGGCAAAAGTCAATAACATAAAAAACTCATGGTGGTCAAAATCAAAGTAGTTCTAAAAATGCAAAATTTAATTTACATAATAAGTACCTACCTAATACATATATATATTTTCTTAAAAGTATTTCATTTACTTGAAATTTTTCTTTAAAACTAATACAGATGTAATAACTTAATTTTGCCACCCAATCGCTGTTTGGTAGCAGATCTTTAACAGCAGTAACAGCAGCAACAGCAACAGCAGATATTACAAAAAATTCCACTCTTAGACCGAAAAACTCCTAAGTACAGAAATCAAGCAACGTTTTCACAGACCGCAATACAATTTACGTTCTGAATCATATTATCTCACAAGTTCCACAAATCCGGAGTGCGATCTCAATACGAATATCCTCCAACGAACTCGCTAATCTCAAATCGATACATCGTCTGCCGAATGATCGAATAGAATATATTAATACGTGAGAACGGATCGAGTTAGTTTGGAGATGTCTGCTGTTCTAAATCAGTGCAACAATGCGCTAGCTGTGATTTGCTTGGATCCGATTGGAATTGTATGGACATGCATGTGATTTATTTATTAAAAAATTTCATATTCATTTTCTAGTTGTTTATTTGGTTTCGTGAGTGCCACAAGTAGGTAGCGCTAGATATGATTTGCTTGGATCGGATTGGAACTGTGTGGACATACCCATGATTGATTATTCAAATTTTTCATACTGGTTTTTTTGTTCCTTTGGTTTCCTGAATGCCTCATCTATGGCTACCTTGTCTGCGATGTCTGCGGATCGTGAGAGCACGGGTTCGAGTCCCGTAAATAACTGTAAGTAACTCATTAGTTGAGTTATTCTGAAGGCAGTGATAATGTGCTCCAATGCCAACCTATAAAGTCTCTAAAGCTAGTCTAGTCTAAACTCTAAATCCCTCTCTCCTATGAGAGCGGAGGCCTGTGCCCAGCAGTGGGACGTTAAAAGGCTATAGTGGTGGTGGTGGTGGAAGGCAGTGTTGAGAATTCACATGTGTTTGCGGTCACACTTAATATGCTGATATGCCACTGTTGCCGAAATTAATGCGGGAGGATTTATAGAAGGATATCTTCAATTCTAGAATTATTTATAGAAGGATATCTTCAATTCTGGAATTATTTATGGAAGGATATCTTCAATTCTAGAATTATTTATAGAAGGATATCTTCAATTCTGGAATTATTTATGGAATTATATCTTCAATTCTGGAATTATTTATAGAAGGATATCTTCAATTCTGGAATTATTTATGGAAGGATATCTTCAATTCTGGAATTATTTTTGGAAGGATATCTTCAATTCTGGAATTATTTATAGAAGGATATCTTCAATTCTGGCTAGCATAGACGTCTGCCCGTTCGTGGTGGATCGCGGTCCCATATATGAGAGTGATCATCGGTCTAGACCTAGAGTGTAGACTCTATGGAGTGCACATGTGTTTGCCGACACAAATATGCACTATATTATCTCTTTCGTAGTTTGCTAATCTCCTGTCATCGCTTACTGCATTTCCTGCGAGCGCGCCAAGGCACAATGATATAATAATAGGCACATCTGTATCAGCCGGCTTATCGACTTATAATACCCCAAAGCGATCAAACTTATAACACCCCTCTTTTCGCGAGTTAATAAAATAGTCCTCCAATATTGGTAATGTCCTCATTAATATGATGAAGTTGAGCGGAGGCGCGCGGACAGCAGACATCACAAAGTCCGTTCGGCTTATCGCTCACTGCATTTCCTGCACTGCCAAGTATGCGTCCGCGTCTGCGGCACAATGATATATTAAATAGGCACATCTGCATCAGCCGGCTTATCTAGCCGCTAGTGTGGACAAAGATGTTGTCTCCTCTATCGTTCTATCGACTTCTGATAGATATACCTATCGAGGTGCTAATTAATTTCTCAGCCTTATAACACAAAGTTATCGGTTATAACACAAAGGAAAACTCAAACAGCAAACACCTTCGAGAAAGATAACAGCGAACTGGGTTCATACCGGTACAATTCGTCATTATAATGAAGCCCGTTTAGTACTGACTCCATCCTCAAAAAATAAAATCATTAAACCATGAAATGAACATGAAACCACTATCTATACTAATATTAAAATGCGAAAGTAATTTTGTCTGTTATACGCGTGCATGCCTAAACCACTGAACCAATTTTGATGGTATTATACTTCTATGTATCCCAGAAAAGTAATGGTCAAAATCCACGTAGATGAAGTCGCGGACATCAGCTAGTTTGTTAAAACAATCATAACACAAAGGAAAACTCAAACAGCAAACACCTTCGAAAAAGATAACAGCGAGCTGGGTTCATACCGGTACAATTCGTCATTATAATGAAGCCCGTTTAATGCCGACTCTATCCTCAAAAAATTAAAGCGTTGCTGGTTAACAACATCATAAAAGTGAACATGAACCAACTATTTGTCTATACGAATCATAACACAAAGGAAAACTCAAACAGCAAACACCTTCGAAAAAGATAACAGCGAGCTGGGTTCATACCACTGAATTATTATGTAGGTACTAGAACAGACAACGCTAACAAAATCTGTGTACCGCGAGCAGCAGCCCTCCTCCCGCGCGCCCCGCTCCTTGAGACATAGATGGGACTACTACAATACAGAGGCGACACATTGAGTATATTCTACCTATTGAGAAATTGCATCTGAGAGTTTGATTTACAATGTTTATTTTATAGCACTATGTGCCCCAAACTCGCACTTAAGCAACGTTTATCCGGGACTTGGGTATTCTATTACCTATTAAACCTCGAAAAAATAATAAAACTGCCTCGTTGGTCTACCATTGATATGCTTGACTGCGAATTTTTAGGTCATGGGTTTAATACCTAAGTCAGGTCAAGCCTGGCATTGGAAGTTAGCGGTGCTTTACCCCCGTACCTCGGAGAGCACGTTTAAAGCTGTCGGTCCCTGTACTTATCACTAATTTGTGATAATAGTTGTTAAAAACATAGCTAATTCATTCCCAACTAATTCACCTTTCAAACAAAAAAACCCGCATTCAAATCGGTTCACCCATTTGAGCGCTAAGGTGGAACAGACAGACACACACACACACACACACACACACACACACACACACACAAACACGTCATACTTATAACACCCCATCGTTTTTGTATCGGAGGTTAAAAATAAAGTGTCTCATCTGCGTAGTTTCTTAGTCTATGAATTTCAGCGAAACATGGCAGCAAGTGCGGTGACGTACCGTAAAACGGGGTGAATAGGGACAAATTCCAACTTCACATAATTAAATTACATGTTTTACCAATAATTCAGTGAACTTACGAGTGAAAAGTAACTCCTTGGCCTTTACTTGTATTTCTTGAGTGGTTGGCACAGTATTGCAGTACACACCCAGGCATATTTAATTGATTTTAAATAGATCTCAAACACGTCACGCTCCGACAGACGCTTCGCGCAGACTAAGTGAGCTAAGGTACGTTTACCATAACTCTTGTTACAAAAAACCAAGTCTCGGCGTCGACTCTATATAATAATTCCTCAAAGGTTCATACCGACCGGTACAATTCGTCATTATAATGAAGCCCGTTTAATACCGATCTGGATCCTGCGCCCGCGCACGCGTTCCCCGCAGCTCGTGACTCTCACCGACATTTTATTACCATAATTTAAAACAAATATCTGATTGTGTGTACGGCATTAAAGTGTTAAACCGGCCGCGCGGGGATGTATCTATCGGCTCTATCCAGGGCCGATTGCACCGAAACGTTAAACGGTACTTACATAATATTATAACAAAACTAAATCAAATTAAAAACCATATTTAGAAAAATGATGACCACTTTTCTGCAGGGCAAATCGCACTTTGACAACATCATTTTATACAATGAATATAAAATTATTTTGCTATAATCCGCTAACAGTGACAAATTTGTAGGCACAACACCACACAATCTTGTAGGCACAACACCACACAATCTTGTAGGCACAACACCACACAAATTCACCACAAAACAAACTCGACGATCGTTTCGCTCCGACACCGGAGCATCTTCAGGAGATGTCGACTTCACAACGGACGATTGCAAAGTGAGTTCGTGTCGAATGAGCTCACTTTGCAATCGTCCGTTGTGAAGTCGACATCTCCTGAAGATGCTCCGGTGTCGGAGCGAAACGATCGTCGAGTTTGTTTTGTGGTGAATTTGTGTGGTGTTGTGCCTACAAGATTGTGTGGTGTTGTGCCTACAAGATTGTGTGGTGTTGTGCCTACAAATTTGTCACTGTTAGCGGATTATAGCAAAATAATTTTATATTCATTGTATATCATGGAATTCCGCAAAGTAACGCCTGCTTCCATTCAACATCATTTTATGAAAAAATTGGTTGTCTGCAAAGTCAGTTTACGGACGATAATTTTACCTGATAACGTCAGAAAAAAACATTGCCTCTCTATCGCTTGTTCCGCGCTCTCGCTTGCATGCTCGACTAGGCAGTACGTGACAATGAGTAATGTGGTGGTGTCGTGTGGTGCGGGTTGTTACGTTCCCTCAAATATGGTTGAGCGAAGCAATGGCTGGATCATGCGTCATGCTCGTGAACGGGTGCCGCCGTCGGAAATGGGGCTACTTTTGTCTGCCCTTCTTAACGTGTAGAATTGTAAGCACCATTCCGAACCAGTGGTAGATTCATTTGTCGATTCAAAAGCACTATTGTAAAAGTTTATCTGAATAAAAAATATGTCTTAGACTTGCCTTTACACAAGTTTAAGAACTCTATTAAAAGTATGCTCATAAAGCTTATTATACAATTGAAGATTATATAAACGATAAAAAAGCTTGGATTTAACTTGTTCCAGCAATGCGCGAGACGGCATTTCAATCATGTACATTAATAATAATAATTGTTATAATGTTATTTTTTAAAAAAGAGCAACCGCCGAGTTTCTTGCAGGTTCTTCTCGGCTGGAACTGCATTCCGAACCTGTGGTAGACTCAATCGACGATTCAAAAGCACTTGTAAAAGTTTATTTGAATAAAAAAAATTTCTATTCTATTCTATTCTAATGCTTTTTCGTGCGTGCGGCCGGCGTTCATCGATTTATAAGACGTCACAAATTTTAAAAAATTTCTGGACATTCGTGATTAATGAATATGAATTTTAGAAGCGTGAATTGTTATATAGGTACAATATAGGTTTATAATCGTTGATTAAAGGCTCTGAAAAAATTTGAAGTGGAATCGAGTTCTTGGGTATATTCGGCTATAGTTTAAAATTAACTAGGTAGGTATATTATTGTAATTTTCTTTTTAAATCTTGAAACATAAACAAGTAATTATGCATTGTAGAGCCGGGCCCCAATAACCATTTCGCGAGTCACGCAGTGCCGATCACACGTATGGCGGTTTGCACATGTGAGCTTGTGTGCGCATAAGTGACATAGTCCAAGAGCTGTGTACAGAGTGTACAACTTTCTTGATATTATGTTTTTCTCAGAAGAATCTACTTTCTGAACTAGTCTTGGTAAGAGTCTTGATAAAGCCACAATTAGACCGACACGTTTTAATTTTTTTTATTACGGTTAATTTTTTTTTAAATTTCAACAGAAATATGTGTACCGAAGGCGGTACAAGGTCCCGTCCCGGTCCCGCTGGACAGTAGTAGGTGGTAGTAGACTGCAGTAGACAGCAGTGGACGTAGGTGGATATTTAATAGCCTCAATAGCGGAACGGTCGTCGGGCGTGGTTTGAAAACCGAAAGGTCGACGGTTCAAACTATTTCATTCTCTCGCAAGCTAAATATTTTTGTCTCCTTTTGGTGTTTTCATAGTATAAATGTATGAAATAATAATGTATAATGTACTAAAAGCTGCAAAATAATTACGTGGATCCTAGGTACCAATACTACTTACTCTCTTCAGTCTTCATCGATCTATGGCATTGATCAAACTAAAATATAAAATCGTGGGGCGTAGCGTAATCTTAGTAAAATGTAAATAGCATTTATAATGATATGAGCGGATGACTGTTGATTTCACAGTACTGTAGATTTTTACGTTGAGAAATTTTACGCGCCCACCAGGAGGTAGGTATATTGTTGTTTAAGATGACGATGACCTCCTAGACTACGAAGGGTTAAGAACTGTCGTAGAGCAAGTGGTTCGTGCGGCGGGCCCGGGGCGCATCTCCGACGCGATCTTTATAAGGTGGTAAAACATATATTTAATGCTAAGCGGCGGACACGAACGGCCTGGTAAACGCGAGTTCCTGCTAAGACCACTAAAACTTGTTCCTTATTCTTGTTACGAACAAAGGATACTGGGTTCTATGGATAAGTGCAATGTTCTATCCATACATAATCTATAGTATATAAAGTAGCTTGTCCTGACTGACTGACCGACTGACAGACTGACTGACTGACTGACCATCAACGCACAGCCTAAACCACTGAAGCAAGAAACTTAAAATTTTCACAGTAGCTTCCTTTTATGACGTAGGCGCACACTAAGGATTATAGCGAATTCCATCCCTAAAGGGGTTAAATAGGGGATGAAAATCTGTATGAAAGTCCTTCATTTTTCAAGTTATATCCATGAAAATTGATATTTAGGTTTTCGGTTAAAAATAAAGAATTACGTGTTTCAGGAATTTTGGAAATTCTACCCCCAAGTGAGATTTATAAGAATCCAAGCGGACGAAGTCGCTGGCATCTGCTAGTTAGGTAGATACTTAGGTATATAAAAGGAGAATATGATTGAGTTATATATCAAAGGACAGCTTAAATCACTGGGTTTAGAAACTTGAATTGAATCTTGAGAGAATTTTTCTTGAATTTTTTTTGAAGAAAACGTTGAGATTTTCTTTATATCTCATTTAACAACCCAGGTTAATAAAAAAAAAGATGACAGTTCTCATCGCGGTACATCTTCGCCGGTAAGAAAGTATGGCCTAGCCACCAGATCAAAAGCAAGGGAAACAATGTGTAGGCAAGTGGCAACACGAAATCAAAACATTCACGTAATGCGGGGGTATAATTATAAATTCCGCGTCACTCGGCAGGCGGTGGAACAATGAAGTTAATCCATCAGGCCGAGTCCTCGGGCGTGGGCACAGATAAGACAAGGGCCCGTATTCCGTCCCACCCCGGCTTCTTGGACAACCACCCGGACATAGAGCGCGCGACGTGTAGACAACTACCCGCGACTGACATCTGTTTACCTATAACTGCCGACGTGAAAAGAGCGGTGTTATACGGCTTTCACCGCTTTGTCTGTCTATCTATCTATGTCATCGTAGCGCTGAAACGATTTTAATGTGGTTTTTTCATTTGAAGGCCAGTTTGATAGGGATGGTTCTTCGCTATGTTTGATGAAAATCTATTCAGCCGTTTAAGGATTTTCAGCTCTTTTTCCAGATAGTATTGGGTTCTTAGTAATGAAAATATTAATGTTAATTCCATTTTTCTAATCGACTTGAAAGATACACTCACAATCAGTATGCTCGATGACAGTGCAATAATACTATGGTAACCTTGAACTGATACTACCTGTCATAGTTGATAGGTCAATAGAACAGGAAAGTCGGGCACGCATTCAATTACTGCTTCAAAGTTGCTTGCCCATGCGATCGACTGATATTCGCCGTCAAAACTAAGCTAACTTCACAGAAATAATGTAAGCCACGCAAACGACTTCCTCAAGGGGATAATCTAAACCAGGCAAAAAGACAAAAAGGACATTCAAATGTAGGCATAATACTAAGTAAACTTGTGTCACATCTGCGTCCCAATCTATAACCGATGTCCATTCCTTAAGGCCACCCTTCTCAGATTGTGACGTCCACCTGGGTCTTTCGTATGAATATTAATTCAACCATATCTTGACCCCTGTCCGGCGGCTAAGAAGGCGGCTTGACGTATGAATTTCTTAGGGAATAATTAATGGTTCTAGGTTATTTGATAGCTTACACTATCGCGCCGTTTTATGAATATTCAATTAATAAAATACTTCTGAACCCATCCAGATTATGCACAACCTATCTATTGAAGATGGTAGAGTTAGGCCTCTTGTGAACACGCCGTGAAAACTTACGTTTTTAACCCACGACGCAAAAACGACGGGGTGTTATAAGTTTGATGTGTCTGTGTGTGTGTGTGTGTCTGTCTGTTCCCCTGGGGCGCTCAAACGGGTGGACCGATTTGAATGTGGTTTTTTTGTTTGAAAGTTGAATTAGTCGAGAGTGTTGTTAGCTATGTTTGATGAAAATCGGTCCAAGGTGGCCGCCGCTACAAAATTGCGGATTACATATTTTTTCACAACTCACTTAATATGGGTATCAAATGAAAGGGCTTGACTAGTAGAATAGCACTATTGTAAATCCAAGATGGCCGCCGCCACAAAATGGCGAATGTCGGGGGTTTTTTAATTTTTTATTTATACTTGTGTACCTATGGATAACGCGCCATACGGCTTTACTATAAAGAGACCTTACATACACTTAATTTTTTTTTTATCCAGATATTTAGTAGAATGGTTAACAAGCTATATTTTATGTAAAATGGGTATATAATATTATGGTATGAATTCGTACATAAGAATGATAACTAGGTGTGTAATACACTAAATCCTTCCTGAAAGTATGTAAGATTACGATTGTGAAAAACAAAACATCGGAATCGTGAACATACGGGTCAAATACGGAACCTTCTTTTTTGAAGTCGGATAAAAAGATAGCTATTCTATTCTATCATGGATTGATTATCGCTATCGGATATTGGAACGCTTTACAACATACTTATCTGGTTTTTTGTGACTTTAATCTAGTAATTATGGATTGTATATGTATTACAATTTTGGCCGAGAAAATTAAAATCACATCAAATCAAGTCAAATCAAAATTCATTTATTAAGAAGTAGGTAGATATATTGTACACTTTTTGAACGTCAATATAAGAAGTATATGGAAGTGATAGAAGATGATAATTACTACGAAAACTTAAAACTAAAACTACGAGGGATCCAAACGCGTCCTGCTGGGTTATTCTGTAACATAGTTACCAACTGAAAATAGTTGCCAACGAATAAATTTGATATACATTGCTGCTTTACTGTGGGAAATTATAAAGTGTTTCATAATTTCACACAGTAAAGCAGCAATGTATATCGAACTAAATAGTTGGCAACTATTTTCAGTTGCTAACTAAGTTACAGAATAACCCCCCTGGTCTGAGAAGAGCCCACAACAAACTCAGTCGGGTTTTTTATTATTATTATTACCGTCTTACCCCGTAAAACCTCTGCCCGTGCCACAATCCGCCAGTGTTATTTTAGAATCCCCAGCACCTACCAATATATTCCATAACGCTTGGTCAGCTCGAGCAAATATTGTTTTAATTGATTACCCCCTTGCCCTTGTTCTTGAGAATAGTACACATTGCTAGAAGCGTAATTAATCAAAAGTTTCAATAATCCCTGAGATGCGTAATGACTGTAGCACTGACGTGACATGTCTTTAATGTTTTACAGGCAGACATGTAGTAGTAGCTACGTTTGACATGCCTGACATCGTGCTTTACCAACAGACATTTAATCAATTTACTGAACTACCCCCAACATCTTGGGTGCGGTATGACTTTTTTTTTTTTTTTGTTCGGGGGAGGAAAAAATCCCTCCGGACTTCTGCCTGTTGGCAGGGCATGTCCGACTTGCACGGACTAAAACAACCTCCCCTTGTCGTCTGGATCAGCACGGAACCGCACTTGCATTACTTCGTGCTGCCTTTTTTTTATCTATTACATTACTCATGCTTCTTCTTTTCTTCCCTTTCCCTCTCCTCCTTCCGCATGATAATCATCCTTATCATCTGAGCATACTTATGCCACTCTTCCTCATTTTGTAGCATGCGCGTCACTAGGTTTCGTGCCTCCAACCCTTCGCTTGGTCCCTGTGCCACCGATCTTAAGTCTAGACCAGCAGGACATTCAAATATCGCGTGTCTTGGGGTGTTTTCCTCTCCGCAGAAGTAGCACTTTTCGCTAGGTGCTTTCCCGATTGCGAAAAGGTATGTGTTGAACACCCCATGACCACTGAACGCCTGTGTCAGCCATCGGTCCACTTCACCGAACTTCCTCTTGTGCCACGCTTTTAGGTCGGGAATTATTTCTCTGGTCTCTGGGTGCGGTATGACTGTGGTAACGTTTAACAGGCAGGCATGATGAAGCAGGATGTCAGGCATATCAAACGTAAACATACGTTTGATATGCCTGACATCCTGCTTCATCATCAGACATTAATCAATTTATCTACCAACTACTCGTCTAGAGCTAGACCAAACCAACGAGAACATCCTTTAAAGACCTACAATTAGTTGTGTAATTACAAAATCATCCAGCTGCAACAAAATAATGAAACATTTAAAAAATATATTTTTCAGCGTAAGTTCCTCCCAATCATAAAAAAGCATAGCTAACAATTAAAAAAATACGTACGTTATTAAGATTTCTTATACAGTTTTTAAAAAAATCTTTTTACCATTTACGAAAAATTCTGTTCGCCACATTCCTAAACCTGATTCCTAAACTACTTATACCTACTTACTAATGAAAATCTGAAAAATTCTAAATTACATTGCATGAAATTGAAGTGAAATTAATGTAATACAGCGGTTCCACAAGATTAAAGTGAGTGCTGAGTGTATACTAAGCCTTGGCAATTCATACGATCGCGTCGGTCAAGTGGAATGTTTAATTAGTCAAATATCTTAATTGGACAGAATTCGTGTTTATTTGAGTAACTTATTATTATTATTACTTATTTACATGCATAAAAGATAATTTGTTTATTTTTAACTTGCGATTTGAAGAACCTTTCATTCATGCGATTTCATCCACATAGATTTAATTGAAAATCCCGCGGGAACTCTTAAACCAAGTCAATATCCACTTCTTGTATAGTAAAATGTAACAACGGTGACTGTGTGTGTTAAAGATGATTTTCAGCTGTGCGATTGTGATGAAAATCGTATTCATTTGACGACATAAAATCTATGGATTCATTGGTCAAACGGTTAACTCGAATTTTGTATAGTGTTCATATACACTCGTAGATGATAATAATATACAACGTTAGTTTTACTTTGCGCAAAAACCGAAACACGTGTCAAATATTTTTACATTAAGAATATTCATACAAAATTTCAAAAAATATAATGAAAGGTAACGAAGTTATAAGCTTGTTATGTTGCGTCGTTGTCCTCGAAAAAAATGGTCACCGCAAGCCGTCGCCGCAGCGACTTGCGATCGACGCGAGTTGAATGACTGCCGCTGTGTGCCGACCGTCAGCTGATGCGCGGTAAACCATTGTGTCTCAGCTTGTAGGATTTCAAAATATTTTTGGACAAAAATATCACACTATATAAAAATGGTTGGATTCGATTTTGTTACTGATTCTGAACAAACTACTTTCAGGTTTTGCGTAAAGTAAAACTAACGTTGTATAACTATTTATTTATTTATTTATTTATTTATTTATTGCATTCCAATATAATTATTATTTACAATGATTATTCTTAACTAATCTTAACAAATCATAGTATAATGTCCTTAAGTATATTGGAGCCCCGTTGAGGCATAGCAATTATAATAGGGAGACGGACGTCATGTCATTCACATTCATTTAGAAAGTCATTTATTTTATAGTAGGCTTTGTCTATAAGAAATTTTTTGAACGTTTTGATAAATGCGGTATCGTTCTTCATTTCTTTTATATGGGCTGGTATTTTATTGTATATCTGCACGCACATTGGGTTAGGACCGGTACTATGAATTTTCATGTTGGAGCTTGGTATACGCATGTTATGCTTACGTGCGGGCCGAAGTTCATAACGTCGCGGTACATCTTGTAGTTTTGTGAAATTTTGTGGTTGTTTTCTTACAAATTTAGATGCTTCCAATATGTAAATACTATACTATACTTTACGATTTCGATTACCTGCATGTATCATCGGCATCGTCAACTCATAGACGTCGACAGCTCTCTAGTAGAGACTTCCACACGTCTCGGTCTTGTGACACTTGCATCCAGCGGCTTGTTTAATGTCGTATGTTCACCGAGATCTGCTCTTACCGGTGAAAGATTATCACTCCAGCAGATTGGTGCTCTGTCGGTTTTTCGACGGTATCTAAGTAGCTGAGAGTCGAACCAACGACCTCTAGATGAGCCACAGGATCAAAACTGTTCAGCAATTAAACCAGGCCCAGCTAAATCGTTTCGGAAATAGCGCAGTCAGCCTATAAGGTCCGAAACCAATAAATCTCCCGATCGCAGCCTTCCTTCCCAGATAATGTATTTCTGTTCGGACGTTACTTACTTTGGCAATTTGCGGGAACCTTTGTGCCCTTAAAGATATCTCGTCAGACAATTGTACTCCCGCTATTCCTTTTGTGTGGAGATCTAATTGAGTTTGTTATCAGTACGTCGAGAATAATTTTGGTGTGTCACACAGTATTTCACTTATTAAGTAGTAACAAAGAGTTAAATCAGTTTAAAACTTGAACAATAGGTAAATTAACAACTTAAATTATTTTGTTAAATAATAAATGATCCTTACTTATGTACTAATAATATAAATGCAAAATTAAGTTTTTTGATGATTTTTCCTTTGATCACGGTACAATAGAGCTATGGAATGGTGACGTTACTACTAAGTATTTTGATTAGAGAGTTCCCAAGAGATTTTTAAAAAACCTAATTCAACGCGGAAAAAGTTTCGTATATAAGCCTACTCTTACATATTTTGGACATTAAGAACTGAAGACACTTCTAATAAGAAATAACATATTGTGTTTAAATTAAAAAGACTATCGGAAATATTCGTAAACTGCATATTTTATCAAACTTGCAAAAGTTAGAAAGTCGAAATATTACTTTATTTACGACGATTGAATCTTTCATCTTATATTCTATCTTAAAAATAATCATTTGTGCCCGTGAGGTGTAATAACAACTCTATATGAATCCCGAAACAAAGTTATCGTCCAAGGCGTGATATATCCACGTCTTCAGGAAGGGCCAAGGTCTGAGCCCATTTACAAATCACAAACACTGACCACCCCCACCCCCTTACACCCCTTTACCCCCCTCGGACAATATACAACCCTTCTGTTACCTTTCCGAATTACACTTGAAATATGGTGGAGTTTACCCTCAAACTGTCTTGGGTTTTAAGGGATGTATTGTTTATACATTTAAGGTGGTAGCTATAACGCAGTGACCACAGAAGGTATCTATCCTTAATTTGAAGGAAAAAATGAGGATTAAAAGGTAATATGGACTGCTACCACGTGCATCTACATACCAGATGGTACCATTTTATTTAGTTATACAGAGATCCACCTACTTGCGTAGGCATAAGTTTTCAGCGAACGCTTTTTTCAGTAAATAGTTACTGTAAAAAGCCATTTCAGCTTTGCTTTGTTGAGTTATGTGAGTGATTTTCGTTCTTCTTCAAATCTCTTTATTTCTGATTTCATCACGAATATCCTGAACATAGCTCTCTCCATCAACCGTTAAGTAACTGCGAGCTTTTTAAAGAGGCCCATAGTTAGACTCTTTGTATTGGAGCCCTAGGTCAATACACGTTGGCAAACGCCCCACTAGACGAGTCGCAAGACACCGCTGTATACAAACGACGCAAGACCGCGACGTGTGGAAGTGTCTACTAGAGACTTATGTCCAGCTGTGGACATCTAATATCGGTTAGTGACGATGACTGTAAATGCGCACCAATGATGATTTTAATTCCTGAAAAATTAATTTCAAAATGACGTAATAAATAATTAAATCCGTCGTATATAAATAAATAATGTATCTGTGACAAAATGTAGGTCACGTTATCGCCCTTTCAGAACGGCATTTGAATAACTATCGCCAGTTAATTCTTCGGATAAAGACGCCCGTGACTGCGGCCGCTTCCGCCGGAAGTCCAACTTGGACGGACATTCAAACTGGACCGGAACTAGATGGAACGGCGACATATATTTCGAATTTGGAATCTCCATTGTAGGTTACGGATAAGTTTTGCTTAGCTCCTCGTTTGGAATTCAGCACTGGTTTATTCAACTGTAAAACCCTTGTTGCTTAGTAGTTGTGCATGCAGATTTCAATAGGTAGAAAGTAGGTAGGGTTGAATTATTAGAAATTTTTAATTTTTTTTTTCACATTAATAACCTTGAATTTCGTATTAAATACTAAGTATGTATGTGTTCATTTTATTATATACTAGCTGATGGCCGCGACTTGGTCTGCGTTTTAAAGAATCGCTCGAGAACTCAATAATTTTTCGGGATAAAATGAAGCCTATGTCCTCGTTCAAGGTCTAGTCTACTTTTATACTTTTCATCAAAATCGTTAGGATTTGACAAAAATACCACCATGGCGATGAGTACCTACTGTTGCTCTAATAGCATTAATAATTCTAATACTCAGTCCAAGTGATATTAAAAAGAATACGACTCGACTAAGTTTTTTGTCAGAGCGCTTTTGTTACCGTCGTATAATTTTTTTAGACGGAATCGAATTTGTGACCTTTTGTATATGTTACAGCCAAAGTAATTAATTAGCTTTTATTCATAATGACTGGCAATTATAAATAATATCTAAATTGTCCAGATATTATTCATAATATCATGTCAAACCAGACATTATTCATAATAGCAGATGAACGTTGGTCAAAATGATAAATACGGGCCCGCCTTGCTTCCCCTCCCGCATCTCATTCCTTTGTGGTGTGGCGTGATCACCACGATCTCGTAATCTAAACTACCCTATCCTAACCTAACCAGTAACCTAGCCTAAAATTCCTGATGTAGACCGTGCCAAAGCTGATGATAGAAATATTATATGCAGCTGTTGTAATTTCTCCGGAGACACCTCAGAAGATAAGTACCTCACGAAAATAAGTATTATTAATGAACTAGTGGATGCGTGCCACTTACAGAAGCTAGGTTAGGTTAGGTTAGAACATAAATATTGAGGTGCCCGGCCGCAGGCCGGGCACTTAGGTTCTATTGGATCCTAGGTAGAATGTGGTCCAAAACTAAATCTGAGCACCCCGACCCAAAGCAATAAGTCGGTTAAGTTCAAACAGTTACCTAATTAATTTTGAAAAAAAAAACCTATGGTTGCGTTTTGGCCTTGTATATATTGGAACGATGCACGCGCGCGTCCACGTTACAAAATATATACTAGTAGTACGCAAAATTCATGTATACTTTGTAGTACAAAATTTGAAAACTGCATTACAATGTATACATAAGCAGAATCCTATGGGTGCATTCTGGCTATGTATATTATGTAAATACGCGCTTCCACCCGCCGTAGAAAATCGCAGGCACCCGCGCGAGCCGTAGCGGATGAGGCAGGTCGCCGAAGGCGACCAGCAAGCCGAAGCTGCGGTGGTGAGCGTGGGTGCCTGGGCTTTGCTACGCAGCCTGGGCGATGGGGCTGCACTTCCCCCAGCACCGAAGCTGTTGCAGAAGTAACTATGTTTTTGGGTGGTATAAACTGTTTATTTGACGTTATATTTTGCACTATCTGGTGATCAGTTAAACATAAGTCCTTGTTTTGTTACTTTATCCAAGTCTTCCAAGATATTATATAAAATAGCTGAATATTATTTATAATAGCTAGATAATTTTAATAATTCTGTGTCAATTATTACTTTATCCAAATTGAGTTGATAATATTTATAATGACTGGATAGTATACATAATATCCTTATTTATTACTTTGGCTGTAACATATATATGCATTGATGTACACGATTTTGAAGAACGACTAACGCTTGCACTTTTATTTCAGTACGTTTCTTCCACGCTTATATTTAACACGACTACAAAAAGGATAAACCAAGAAAGCTCTCATTTCCGAGCACGACATATCCGCTTTGAGCCGCCCACTGTAAAGAGGCTGTAAAAAAGAGAATCTAGCACTTTTAATAATTAAAGTGGCAACAATAGCCATTGTCATCTGTTAGTATTGTCTTTAAGTTTTCGCGGTTGTTTACACATTAATAAAAACAATCTTCGCTTGTGGGATAGCCTAAGAGATGTTTGTATGATATGGCACAAAACAACAAACATGTTGCTATCATTCATCATCATATCATCATCGTCATCATCATTATCAACCTATTACCGGCCCACTACAGGGCACGGTTCTCGTCTCAGAATGAGAATGTTTTAGGCCGTAGTCCACCAAGCTGGCCAAGTGCGGATTGGTAGACTTCACACGCCTTTGAGAACGCTATGGAGAACTCTCAAGCATGCAGGTTTCCTCACGATATTTTCCTTCACCGTTAAAGCAAGTGATATATATAATTGCATAAAACGCACATAACTCAGAAGATTTTAGAGGTGTTGGAATTGAACTCATTCCTCCCTGAAAGGGTGGCTGAAAGTCTTTACCACCTGGCTATTACCACAAATCCTTCGGAAAGACTTCAGGGAATAAAATTTGTGATTAATATAATTTCAATATTTGTCCCAAATCTGACCACCTGAAGTAGGTACGAGTATGTCTTGAAGGGTTCGACCCTTATCAAGGCAAAGTAAATTAACTGTTCGGAACATCTTGACCAAGTTATTGTTACGAAGTCACTGGGGCGGTACAAATCTGAAAAACAAACTGGACAACTGAAGCAAATAGTGCCAGAGTTATACCTAATTAGGAAAGTGTTTGAAGGAGTCTTTTTGGACGTTGCACGAAGTTATTTGATCAGGATCATTATACCCACACTTATGTCATTAATAGCTGGAGTGTTTCGAAGAGGTAGGTTGGTGTAAAATTAGGCCAAATGAAATGTATCTTTACCCTTCGCAACATATATTACCCACTAGCTTTTGCCCACGGCTTCGCCCGCGTGAATTTCGGTTTCTAAAAAAATCCGGGGAAATGTGGATTTCCGGTTCCCGTTCCCGCTCCCTTTTTCAATCTTTATACATAATTTCAAGGAAGTTTGCTATATAATCTACCTATAGCTGTGGCTGTAGATAACGAATTTCGGTTTTTCTAAATCCCGCGGGAATTGTGAATTTTTCCAGAATAAAAAGTAGTCTATGTTATTCCAGGGTATAATCTATCTCCATTCCAAATTTCAGCTAAATCCGTTCAGTGGTTGCGGCGTTAAAGAGTAACAAACATACACACATGCACACATAATAATTATATACCTACGCACAAACTTTCGCCTTTGTAATATTAGTGTGAAGTGTGATTAAGTACTGGAAAGGTCTAATTTACTCAGGTCTAATTTTGAGAAAGAGGTCAATCTACCGAATCAAACTAATCTGGACAGAGTTTCGGAAGCTTAGAGATGTCTTGTGTTCCAATATATCTCGAACGAAATACTTCGAATATGCGTGTTGCCAGTGATGACTTATAAATAAGGATCCGAAACAGTATGCTATCTATCTATGGGCCTCATAAGAAAGCTCAGGGTCACTCAGCGAGCGATAAAAAGCTATGCTGAGAGTATCTCTATGTAATCAAATCAGAAATGGGGATATCCGTGGGAAATAATTAAGTTGTGAAGCTGAAATGGCAATGGGGCATATTGCTCGAAGAACCGACAGACATTGCGGTCCCAAGGTGCTCAATCAAGGACCTCGAACTTAGAAATAGGAACAGAACCCCCCTAGGTGGACTGACAATTTCTCAAGCCGCTGAAAACAAGCGGCACAAGATCGTGTTCTATGCCGATTCTTACAATAGATCTAGGTATGTTCAACAGTGGCATCTTTTGGTAGAGTTGATGACGAATAGCCTTGAATTGGGGTGTTTCAATCTATAGGGTGGTGGGAAATGGTGCTATGCAACTTCCACTATAATTACCTATCATTGTAATTTTCACATATGTACATATCCTCAAATATAACCTAGAAACGATACAAAACAAAACAAAAAAAAAAATCACTCGCTCATTTCATGGTTCGAAAAATCGCAACGTCACTGCACTTTTCCAAAAGAGCATCTTCAATTTCCCCGAGAAGCACTAAGTCATGCCCTCGCCACATATGTCGCGGAAAATACGCCCTTAACTGTTTCACAATAGGGATGGTGTGTTAAGAATATTTGTGGTTATGACACACGAGAGGATATTTCATCCAGCTTTTAGTCAAAGCTGCTGTTATAGTTCACGCAAAACTTAAAGTTCCTACGCATTCAGTGAATACAGGTTGGTATACAGTTT
This sequence comes from Melanargia galathea, assembly GCA_920104075.1. Lineage (NCBI taxonomy): Eukaryota > Metazoa > Arthropoda > Insecta > Lepidoptera > Nymphalidae > Melanargia > Melanargia galathea. Next base: position 4,259,685 of record OV049876.1, read on the forward strand.
CAAGGAAGTTAAGACTTAATTCGAAGGCATTCGCCTTGTATTTAGTCTTCAGTACATAAAATCACTTATGTAGGTACTTTTATTCTTTCTCATATTTACTTTTCTTTAACAATGCATTAATTTGTTCTATGAAATCTTCAATTCAGTATATTCTGGGTTTTTAAGAATCTGTTTCACCACCTTCTGATACTTCATGCTTAAGTGTTGGATAGCCTAAACGTAACTTTTATCACGTTCTTACTTTAACCACACAGACAAAACTTGTGAAAAAGCTATCCGAAACTTATCAGATGGTGAACCAACGCTGCAGCGCTAATAACAATATTTTATTTTTTCAATTATACAATACTTATTATAATATATTTATTACTTCCATGACAAGTAGCTAATTAACATTTTTTATTAGTGTCTAATTCTAACTAGACGTTCTAACTTCTATCTTACGTTATTATTTTTATGATTAAACAAACAAGCTCACTGCAATACTGTACAGTATGTTTTCAACGAAAGGGTAGGGTGTGCTGTGGCATAAATGATCACCGGGTAACGTTGACGAAGACAAATGATGGCCGATGTCGAACTTACACAGAGATAAGGTAGGCTCCTTAAATTAGCCGCGTTTTACTTAGCTCTGTGTTGAACGAGCTTAAGAAGGATTGAGGGGGCTAAGAATTATTTATTGGAATAGGATAATTTTTCGTCAAGTTGCGTTGATAAATGTAGACTTAGGTTTACTGGCAAAATCTGCAGTTGAAAGTGTGACTTACTTAGTTTAAGGCCGCTCTCTTCACGCGCTTTTCCTTACAAACGTATTACGCCTATTATTCTAATATTTGTCGCAATAGGTCTAAAGTTAAGCCAGATATCAATTTATATCTCCATTATCTATGCCATAAAATAAAAATATTAGTAAAATTATATTTATTTTGAAAGTTATGACGCTTGAAAAATCACTATTTTTGGGCAAATTTTGGGGCAACTTCGTGCGTAAATAAACTATATAAGAAACTAGAAAATTGAAAAATGACCGAAGTCTTATCATAGGTTACTTCATAATAATTACAAATGTCTTTAGTTCATGTAAAAAATTGCCAAATATTTGCTAAAATAGGCGAAATTCCAAACCTAGATTTGCATCTTTTTACTTTGCCGTTCTTCACTAAAAATCATGATATCTCAAGCAAAATTTATTTATTTAATTAATTAATTATTTATTTATGTATATATTTTTAGTACTCTTCTTTACTGAAGACGTCTCGCTCTCTAAATGCAGAAATCACTGTTTTAGACTCCACTCACCAACGATTTGTCGCTCCCATGGAGAGGGCTCTTAAGATAAGAAAAACAAAACTGTTTAGGTTACGTACAGGCAAATTGAAATCTGAAGTGAAAGAAGTGTGACTTAGTTTATGGAATAAAGTTTGTCGAATCCCCTAATACTATTAGATAGGTACTTACTACTAATAGTATTATAAATGCAAAAGTTTGATTGTTTATTGGTTTGTCTTTCAATCACGCCGCAACAGAGTTATGAATCATTATGATTTTTTGCACGGCTATAGTTGAAATCCTGGAGATCGAAGGGTTCTCGCAGGATGCGACGCGGACGAAGTCGCAGGCAGTAGCTAGGAAAAAATATTATCACGAACTTGACCCTGCTAGAAATTCTTCTGACCGAATTTCGGTCTCGGCGGCCAATCTCAACGGAGACGAGACAACTGCACCGGAGATATTATAGTGCCCAAGTGTGCAACATCCGGTACACACTATTTAGGCTCACTCTCATAGTCCGTCTCATAGTCTCTCTCTACGTGAACAAATCGGAAATGAGGAGGTATAGCTCAATTGAAATGGCAATGGTAGGTAGATTCAATTGACGATTCAAAAGTACTTGTAAAAGTTTATTTGAATAAAAAACTTTTCTATTCTATTCTATTCCGCTGCTTACCCTTACTGCGGGTGGTACTACTGGTAGTAGGTACTATGGGAAATTTTCATTTCCCGTGGTACTAGCAGTCACCTCGGCAGTATAGTCTGTTCGTTTTCTTACGGTCGCCTTTTGTGTCTAGCCGCCTCCGCCGCGCGGTGTTTTACCAAAGACACCGCCGTGACTTCAAAGCATGCCGCGCGGAGTGTACAGGCACAAGGGGTTTTGGCGTTTTATACCTACTCATATTTTTTCATTAAAATTCTCTTTCCTTTTCATATTTTTTATATTCGTATTTTATTACAATATACCTAACCATAAACATAAAATATTATATTCTCATGAACACGGGTCTTCTCTCAAAATGAGAAGGATTTTAACCATAGTCTACCACGCTGGCCAAGTGCGGATTGGCAGACTATTCAGAGATTCTGTTAGAATAGAAAAAAAATTACAAACAGAAAAAAAGTAATAAAAATAAAAGCAGAATACTAAGAGCACCTGCGCCTGTACCGACACTAAGTTACCGAACGAACTATACCTACCACGGGCAATTTATTTTACCCGTGGTACTTACTACCTATTCTAATGGGCAGAATACATAACTATGTATTCTGCCCATTAGAATAGGTAGTAAGCCCGTAGAACCGATAGACGTAATGCTCCCAAGTTGCTGGAATGGCGATATCCCACCGGAATGCGTGTTAGCAGATCCCCTACTAAGTGGCGAGACGAAATTAGAAGAGTCGCAAAGAGCCACTGGATACATCCGGCACAAGACCGCGGCGTGTGGAAGTCCTTAAAAGATAAATATGTCAAAAGGGGGGTGAGTGGACATCTATCTGTTGACGACGACGACGATAAGGGATTTTGGTTTTGGATTCCCCAAGACCTACCTACCTACCAATAATTTTGATCCTTTCCCTATAGGTGTCTAATGCACTGACGCGACACATACTTTTCGTAAATAACTCAGATATATAAAAAAGTAAAGGAGAATGATCACCCCTGACCCAAACATTTACACAAAATGTAATTCATTAAAAATTATCTTACGAATATATGACAATTTGAAAATTAATAATTATTAATGCTACACTTCACGATAAAAAAATGTAATAAAAAAGGAATTAAACCGTCTTTTCAACTTCCCGTTTAAGTCTGACGGCCATTTGCATTACATTCTACGCATAGGTACATGCCCAAATAAAAAGAGGTTTGTTATTTTTTAAAAAATAATTTCATTTAAAATAGAACGGATATTAATTATTTAAATACATTATTTTATTTGTTATTTGTTGTAAATCGTACAATATATGCTTTAAGTAAATAAGAAATAATTAATATATGTTTTTTTATAATATTGTTTTAACTTCGTTGCGTTTTGTGCAATGGAATATAATATAACTACAACCTTTTTGATTTTGTGTAACGAAACTTATTTCAAGATGTCAATGTGACATGTCATTGTTTTAGTTATGTGTGACGCTAGTGACGTCTACTCTGTTTACATTTTGAATGTTTATTGTAGGACAGCGGAGACCAATATTAATTTGGTTTTAAATTGTTTTTGTATTGGATATCGTTGGACAGGTATGTTAAGTATAGTGCGCGCCAAACAAATAGTTCAAATCGGCAGGAAAGATACACGGCTTTCCTTACTACTTTAACAATTATAAACTACACATAACCTAGAATCATTTTCAAACTAAAACTTAGATTTATTTAAAACTACAAGTCCTAGAGGTATTAAAATGGTGTGTTTGGTTATCAGGAATAAACCTGCAATAAATGCTGCATACAACACGCTTGTAAACGACTGGGTTACACGCCCATAGATTTTTGGGCATTCTCCTTTGACAATACTCAGCCATTTTTAAGTAACATTTTTTACTAGCCAAGTTTTTAATAATACACAATAGTTTTAGTTGAAAATCTTGGTTCCATTTAAAAAATTAAAAGAGACGTGTTTATTTGTAAGCGGTTCTTTATTTTTTGGCGGCAAAAAGTCGTGGTTCCAGCATTGTTTTTATTTTCGTTGCGAATGTTCGAGTGGACGGAAGTTTCACAGACAATGCATTAATTTGACGATTGCAATATTTTGCGGTCGCGTAACTATATATTTTTTTAAATTCTTACTACTTTTATTATCGTTAAAATTGTCACAGCCAGAACATGGCTCTAGTTTATTGCTAAGGTTGGGAACGCACTATCAATATTTAGTATACAAAATATATTATCTGCATATACTTATAAAGTTCCGTGGTGATCCTTGCATGAGACTTTGGACGTATTATATCGTTTGAAACAACAGCAATGACTGCAGATACAGCCCCCGCACACTGGGCCACTAGTGGCGATGACTAGTGACCGGCCACAAGTCGTAGAAGATATTTTTCATACATTTTATATGGTACCACCGCACACTGAGCGCTCGAGTTGGAGCCACAAGAAAATGTATGAAAAATTTCTTCCGCGACTCGTGGCGGCCACAAGTCGTCGCCACTGGTGGCCCAGTGTGCGGGGGCTGTATCTGCAGTCATTGTTGTTGTTTCAAACGATATAATACGTCCACAGTCTCAGGCCATATTAGGAACGCTACCGCGTCTTTTCATACTACGGCTCACATCGCTAAACAAAGCCAGCGATGCGAACTTGCAAGCCCTCATAGTCTTTAGCGACATGAGCGAAGCGAAATGAATATCGTTACGCTTCGGTTCGCTTCGCTTCGCTCGCAATAGAAATTGTTTTTATTTCAAATGCTATATGGACCAACAAAAATGAGCCATTTGGCAGAAGTTCAATCAAACACTAATATCAGACAATAACCCTGTTACAACATCTACCAATGAAGTATATTAAAGTGAGCTTCGAAAATGATCTTTTGTAGCAAAAGCGATCTATTGATATCAGTATCAAAAAGGTTAACGAGTACCTGTACAGTGTACCTGTTACTGGGTGGTTCACGTGGTAGCAATTAAAATATAATCAGATATTCGTGGTGATATGCCCGCGCCGATTGCTTTGCTAAATAATGTTGGTTAAATACCAACATTGTTTAACTGGTAAAGTTAAGGGCTTTGACAAACAAAAGTTGCGACCTAAATGCATCCAACGGGGCTGCAAAGCTTGTTATTCAAAGAACGGTATTCAATATTCAACACAGCTCTTCAACATTTCATTGCTATGCACTTCCTCTCATATAGAAAACTCTTTTTTGGGGATTTAGAATTTATACCCGCCACGCTGCTCCAATGTGGGTTGGCGGGATTTAATATTGTCAGATGATAGTAATAATAAACCGAGACCGATGGCTTAACGTGCTCTCCGAGGCACAGGGGTGGAAAACCCCCAACTGCCAAGTACCAACTCTGACTGGCACTCAGTATTTCTTGACATAAAAACTCAAAATCTTACAATTTTTGGTCCGACCGGGAATCGAACCCAGAACCTCATGATCCGCAGTCAACTACACTAACGAGGCAGTTCAATATTCATGTTGAAAAATATTGAAAATTTCAGGAGCGAGGCGCGCAATATAAATTTAGAAGCACTCTACCCATTCTTGTGTTTACCTAAATTAACAATTTCACTCCTCCTTGACCGAAAGACTAACATAACTCACCTTCCGTCCCCACATAAGACCCGGAGCGGAGGGAACACCGCAGCGATTGTCCGAAAATTAGCTTTGACCGCATATAAATACATTAAGATAATCTAGTTTACTGTGCAAGCGATCCGCGGAAAGCGGAGAACCTAGAAATATCGATTTTAATAAAATAATAGAAAAACTTAAATGGCACGTCTTCACTTACTACAGAGGGCTTACTTAGAGCATCCAATAAGAAAGTGCCCTGTTGGATATCACTAGGTAAGACGGAGGCTGACGTTGAATCGACAAAGATTATGAGGAACTTACAAAAGTTCTCATAAGAGATATTAATGTCACTAGACAGTTATGGATGCTAGCTTCTAATGTTCGAGGGCAAGAACCATTTTGGGTCATTGAGCCAGTATCGTTAGTTGAGTTATAGTAGCTCTCGTTATTCCGTGTAATTATGGGCTTATCTTTGGAGTAGCTGAACTGACTTTGATGAGACTTTCACAGCCTGTATGTTGAAAATTATAAAAGAAGGGATGAAAGCTACTTTTCAGTCTGGGAATATTTAGAGTTCCTGTGGTAAATAATAAAATCCTTTTATTTTAGGAACAATATTTAAGATATAATATTTTTACATTTTAGCAGCCCACTGAACTAATTTTGACAAAATTTTGTACAAAGACAGCTTTTCACTCACACTCATACACACACACATTTCGGAAAAATCATTGGCTAATATTGGCCTGAAAAATAAAAGAGTTCCTATGGGATTTTTAAAAATGCTCCAAGCGGATGAATTTGCTGGCATCAAATAAAATCGGTGAATATAAATCGCTACATCTTCTAAATTATGACACAACCTCCTGAGCAAGAGCGGGAACCATCGGGTGGCAAGTCAAATAGAAGTATCTACTTGCTCTATCTAAAAGATGTCTTAGGAGTAAGTCAAGCCAATATTTTCTTAGAATCCGGTGGATTGACTAACTGGTAGAGAAGTTATTAGTCAGCGTTAATATACAGTGTGTCCGGGATCGAATTAGCGATATTTTAGGGACATATTCTACAACTCATTACCTCTCTGAAAATACCACTTATTAGGGCCTGCCCCTCTCCCCCTCTCAGGGACAGCCATTTCAATTTGGTGTGCGTTTTTGTGGGTATGTGCGCACAAAAAATGTAATAACTCGAAAGTCTGCTGATGCACAGGTCTTCAAATGACCTTATTCGATTGGATACAATATTCTCCATCACTAAATACCAAACAATAGAATAAAATGTTAAAATAACTCAACCAAAAATGCTTCGGAAAAAAGTTATTTTTTCAAAAATATTGAAAACTACAAGTTTTTGCTGCATTTTGCAAAAACGAGGTCATTAAGATTACATTGTTAAGTATTAAATCGACAGTTTTTGAGATAAGCAACAAAACGACATAAAAATTTTTACTGTAAGTTATTTACTTTTGGAGATATTATTGTTTAAACATAACTTAACCGCGAGCGCGTAAGTTCTTATGTTATTCGAATGTGGGTTTCCATCGCATACCTCGGGCGATCAGGTAATAATAATATTGTTTTTGATTAGTCAGCGAATGAGGTTAAAACTAAGGATCGGACCCCTACTTCAACTGATTAAAAATTAGTATAAAAAATTGAAATATCTGAAATTTTATTTTGTTGTTCCTGGCGAGGAGGCGTTATGATCGCTATACTTAAGTTATTACTCATTTTTGTTTGTGATTCAGGTTTGTGATGTTTGCTAAGTTTAAAGACATGCCTACTCGGTATTATTATAGCCATAAGAGAGCATTTAGATGTCAACTATTCGCCTTGGATCGGACGTGGCAGCAATTCAATGGAATGGCCACCTCATTCTCCAGACCTTACACCTTTGGACTTCTTTTTATGAGGACCTATGAAGCAGAAGGTCTTTTATATGGTACCAAATACCAGAAAAGAATTATTGGAGACGATCTTGTCCGTTGCAGATAAAATAAGTTGTATTTGGACATGATCCAACGATCCTCCCAACATGAAGCAACTAGCTAACAGAACAGAGATGGTAATTTCGGTTTGTGGCGGAAATAACCTAGTTTTTAGGATATCTTTAGAGTTATTGAGTTATTGAGTTTATAACTAACAAAAACTAAATTATAAAGTTAAGATTTTTTTACCTTATTTGCAGTAAAAAAATGATGAATCTTAAATTTGGGTTCAATACTCGTAATTCATGCTTGGGGACGAAGTACTTACAATTACCAATATCTCCAGAAGTAAGTAACTTACAGTCAAATTTTTTATGTCGTTTTGTTGCTTATCTCAAAAGCTGTCGATTTAATACTTAATAATGTGGTCTTAATGACCTCGTTTTGGCAAAATGCACCAAAAACTTGTAGTTTTCAATATTTTTGAAAAAATATTTTTTTTCCGAAGCATTTTTGATCGAGTTATTTTAACATTTTATTCTATTGTTTGGTATTTAATGATGGAGAATATTGTATCCAATCGAATAAGGTCATTTGAAGACCTGTGCATCAGCAGACTTTCGAGTTATTACATTTTTTGTGCGCACATACCCACAAAAACGCACACCAAATTGAAATGGCTGTCCCTGGGAGGGGGAGGGGGGCAGGCCCTTATAAGTGGTATTTTCAGAGAGGTAATGAATTGTAGAATATGTCCCTAAAATATCGCTAATTCGATCCCGGACACACTGTATTACATTGCTATTATTGTTATTATAATTATAATTCATATTATGTAAGTACCTTTTGCATATTGTATTTTATTGTTATTACTAGCGGACCCGGCAGACGTCGTCCTGCCCGCTATTAGCGCCACCTACCGGGTCCAATTTTTCTACTTATAAACATTCCTCTTGAATCACTCTATCTATTAAAAAAAACCGCATTAAAATCCGTTGCGTAGTTTTAAAGATTTTAGCATACATAGGGACATAGGGACATAGGGATATAGGGACAGAGAAAGCGACTTTGTTTTATACTATGTAGTGATATTCATATGCAAGTATCATGTCAGTCATTGACATGTCATGATTTGACAGAAAAAGATATACCTATATAGATAAGTTAACCTGTCCGGTGGAAGTTTTGTAAATCCTTTCGTGGGGTCTATGTTATAAAGAAAATCCACATGAAAAATCTTAGGTTTCTTCACCCATCGATTGATATGTTATGTAGGTACGTAGATATATCAATCAGACAACTTATATACCTTTGCATAAAGATGCAAGATAAGTTACCTATGCGTTTTATGAAAATCATGGTGGATAGTCACAATGATTATAATAAAGTACGTACCTACTTAGTGGTTGATTTTCATATTAGAGTTTAGTCCCTCACAACATTACAACAAAATAAGACTAGTTATTTAGTTCTAATGTAATAAGGGGTGATTTCCATATCAAAGGCTAGAACAGGTAGGTAGGTGTACCTACAGTACATTAGCTCCACGGCATGTTCCTTAAATCTTAGCCCGCACCTCCGACTGAAGACTGTTTGTTGTTCAAGAGTATAATGTAGCACGTGTTAATTCACAAGCAAGCTAAAATTTAAAATTATGGTTTGAAAAAATAAGATAGGTACTTGGAATTCTTGAGAAATCAATGCCAATGTATCCTATACTTATGTATCAGCTATCGGGTCATAGTAATCCACATACTTAAAAAAATTATGAAACTTTACAAAGGAATCACTTAAAAAAATATTTTAAGTCTAAGGATTAGAATCGAAGATTATATTTTTAACCCCCGACGCAAAAACGACGGGGTGTTATAAGTTTGACGTGTCTGTGTGTGTGTGTGTGTGTGTGTGTGTGTCTGTCTGTTCCCCTGTGGCGCTCAAACGGGTGGACCGATTTGAGTGCGGTTTTTTTTGTTTGAAAGGTGAATTACTCGAGAGTGTTGTTAGCTATGTTTGATGAAAATCGGTCCAAGATGGCCGCCGCTACAAAATGGCGGATGATATATTTTTTCACAACTCCCTTGATATGGGTATCAAATGAAAGGGCTTGACTAGTAGAATAGCAACTATTGCAAATTCAAGATGGCCGCCGCCACAAAATGGCGAATGTCGGGGGTTTTTTAAATTTTCAATTTATACTTGTTATTCGCTACGTATTGTCGTATCACCTCGCAATATAAATAGTTATAAAATTAACTTAAGTAATGCCACACTCAGAGTCACTTAATATGGTTACTTAAAGAACTTCTTATTAAGTATAGATTTCAACACTCTTAGAGTCAGTTAATGCTTCATTAACTAGCCAAATGATAGCTCATTTATAGATTTTGATAATTAAGTACTACGAAGAAGACTAAAAGACTCATTAATATGAATGTTACAGACGCAAAGACCAAAAAGTTCGTCTAGGTAGGTTCTTCAATAATATTTTACTAATATCAGTCGTCATCTTTGCAAGAAAATAGGGAAATAGAGTAAGGTGCGAAGATTAAAAGTACAATGTACCAATTTTGAATAAAGTTTATTTGACTTTGACTTTGATTATTTCCAAGTCATAATTTTCACTTACCCCCGTGTTGCAGCGAGCCAACACTAACCCTTAGCTGACCACCGCCTCAGGTCAAGGGGGCGCTCATCCCCACTCCGAATACATTTCATATTCCGTTGACAGAGGCACAATAATAACGCCTGCCCGTGTAAAAGCAAGACATAGTTGATGCGCCAGGATGTACGCGAACTGGAAGCGATCTATTACGTGAACTATAAGTAACACCTTTAAAGCACTTCCTACCCAACAGAGTTGTACTAATGTGGAACAAATTACCTGAGGACATAGTGAAATCAAACTCATTAAATAAATTTAAAAACCAATTAGACAAATATAGCAAGAACCCGGTGCACATCTCATATTGACGTATCAGCGAAAGCTGCTAGTCTTATTACAAACTAGAGAATGCCCGCGGCTTCGCCCGCGTGAATTTCGGTTTTGCACAAATCCTGAGGGAATCGTGGATTTCCGGTTCCCATTCCCGCTCCCTTTTCCAACCTTTATACCTACTTTCAAGGAAGTTTGCTATAGTAATCTACATATAGCTGTAGCTATAGATTTTGGTTTTTTCAAAATCCCGTGGGAACTCTTTGATTTTTCGGGATAAAATGTATACTAATAAATAAAATTGAAGTGTCTGTCTGTAATTTCGAAATAACTACCACATATTAAGCTCATATGGTTATTTGAACGATACCATAACCGAATCACACGTTTTTAAAATTTTTGTCTGTCTGTCTGTCTGTTTGAACGGGCTAATCTTCGGAACGGCTGAACCGATTTTGACGGGACTTTTACAGACAAGTAGAGGATTAACCAAGGAGTAACATAGGCTACTTTTTTAACCGACTTTCAAAAAAGGAGTTGTGTTGAAATCGGTAAGTACCTATGTTAAAAAACGCTCTGATAGGTATTTTCGCATCGCGCGACGGCCGACGCCGCCGCGCGGCGGGCGGGTGCGGTGAAGAGGGGGTGCATGCAGCATGCTCCAATCTCCGTTTCGCGCGAGGGAGCTAATGCGTGTGGATGTGTCCTGCGTTTTCGTAATTTTTATTTTGAATCGGAGATTTTGTTTTTATTAGGGGTTATGATGTTTTTTATTTCTTTAGTTTGCTTTAGTCGTATGTGTCTATTGTAAATAGGTTTGGTCTTTCCTAATTGAGTCGGAGATTTTTTTAAATCAGGATTTGTGTCATTTTTTATGTAACTGTTGTAACTATAGGTTGAATAGGTATGTTGTAACTATTGACTGTAGGTCTTTAATAATTTTATTGTTTTGAAAACGCATAGTACCTTATATATATACCCCCAGACTCGGGGTGGGAATCGAACCCGCGACCCCCGAACGGAAGGCAGGGTCACTGCCAAGTGCCAACCGCGCCAACGGGCCAGTCAAAACTACTGAACAGATTTGGCTGAAATTTTGAATGGAGATATAAAATGCCCTAAGTAAGTATAAAAGTTGGAAAAGGGAGCGGGAACGGGAACCAGAAATCTACTTATCCCTCAGGATTTGTGAAAAACCGAAATTCACGCGGGCGAAGCCGCAGGCAAAAGCTAGTTTATAATATTAGTAGGATAATAATAACAATAATAGGTGGTCTTCGGCGCTGGAGATTTCTTTTACGAATAGGAGCTGACTAACTTATCTTGCAGATAAGTGCTGTCCACATGTTCAAAAAAATAACGTCTCCAAACTCACTCACTCTGTTATAGAATAGAATAGAATAGAATAGAAAAGTTTTTTATTCAAATAAACTTTTACAAGTACTTTTGAATTTTGTTTGCGTCATAGTACTTACTCCTTGCTGAGATGTCGTGACCCCTTTCCTTAAAGCTATAAAGCTATACCAGGAATGATTTTTTCGGCAAAATAATGTGGTGGGTTCCCAGAATATATGTATGTATAAGAAAAAGTGTACAGTGTACCAATTTTGAATAATGTTTATTTGACTTACTCTTACTGGCTTTAACTCTTTAAAACAAAAAAAAATCTTACATAAGTGACTTCTTCGTACTCGTTAGCGCTTATAAGACGTGTCTAAGCACAGCATCGGTTTATATGTATATGACGATAAAAAAATGAAATAAAGACTTTAAATGATAGCAAATAGGTACATAAAGACTTTAAATGATAGCAAATACGAAGCATCATACGAATGAATACATCTTGACGAAGATTATGGGATTTCTACTCTTAGGTCTAACGATCCATCAGATGCTAGTGATAACAATCGGGACCGATGAATAGATTATATTTAAAAAAAATTTATAAAAACCTCATCTAGAATATCTACATCCGCATTTGACCAATAGTTGGAAATAGTTGAATTTGAAGACGTTTGGAATTTACGAGTGATTCCGACCCTATGGGCGCTCGGACTATAGAATATTCCGACTTGTATAACGATTGCTCGGCAACGAATTCTTGAGGTGACCCCCCCCCCTCTCACATTTTACTCACAATATTACTTATTGAACAACGGCCTCAAAAGGGGACCCTGGCCTATACCTGGATAAAGGCTAAGATGAAGATGAAATCAGAACTAACGGATGTAGATAACTTTTCGTATTACAAGATTTCAAGACTACCAACTAGCGTATTTAATGCTTGTATGTTAAATATTCAAGTTATTTTTTTATTATAGGTTGATAAAATAATATCTATAAAATAATAACATGTAGGTAATATAATATAACTCTTTTCAATGATTGCTTAAAGAATTTATGCTAAAAAAATCTTGTTAAAGAATGTCCGAAGACAGCACCTAAAATGTTTTCTAAACGGTATGTTAATTTTAGGCAAATTAACTCCTGTTTCCGCAAATGTAAGTAAACAAAGCTATTCCAATCTAATAAAACATTTTTTGTTTTTATTTTCTTTGCTTTCGTCTAATAACTAATTGATCGAATCGATTTATTTGTTATCTATCCGATGGTATTAATATATTTATGAATTCTTAGACTTAATTATTTTTAGTTAAAAATTACGTATTTTTATGGAATTGCCAGATAAAAATACAAATAGAATTGGAAAAGTTGCAGTGTTCTGTAATACAAGAAAATCAAAATAAAAAACGGTAACAAACCAAATTTTTTTGGTACCAAGTTTGCTCTGATTTGTCTTGGTCGATCATACCTTATGATCATTGAGTAGAGTGACCATTCAGCGTTTCGAAAATAGGATGTGACAGACAGACAAACAGAGAGGTGATTCCATAAAGTGCACCGCACCTGTGTGGGGGGAAAACATAAATAGGTGCGGTCCTTGCGTCTTGCTATATATTGCGATACTAGCATTTGCCCGCGGCTTCGCCCGCGAGAACTTCAATTTCAATCAATCATGGATTTTCGGTTCCTGTTCCCGCTCCCTTTGTAATGATTTCAAATTCTAGCTACCCTCAAGATGATTTCAAAACATACGATCATCCTAAATACACCTAACGCCACCTATCGAATGCACGTTCTAAACTAGGCGAATAACACTTCTCTCGTGCGAATTACTCTAAGCGGCCATTGTTAACTACATGCCCATAAACGTCATCTGGTATCGAGTAGATAAACTACCGTAACTCACAGATTTCAGTCTCTGCCCGATAAAAAAACAAATACTCTAAGACACAGAACATTCTAGAATTGCCAATTAGCTAGACTTCCGGCGGTCTCCGCATAGAAACCAGCGCCGTTGTGGCGAGTAGAATAAGTTTCTATTGTCTCTCTAGGATGTGTCGTCATAAATACTAGTCTAATTGAGAAACTTCGAGACACCAGGCAGAAAGCATAAATATACCCCGCGAGGCAGACTCGTTGTGATTCTACTAGTGCAAAATGTGATATTCACGTCGTTAAATTGATTTAACTAAGTACGTGACCCTCCGTCACAAATTTTACAAAAATTAGTGCTATTAAATCCATGTAACTAATTTGTGAAACCGTGAGTAATTTACGAGAAATAATAGCCCAGATATTGGTAAGTTCTATTTTGATTAACAAACTACAAATCGCTAGCCAATTCTCAGATACGGGTCCGCGTCGTTAAATATTAGTAAACCGATTTCTTTGTGCTGCAAATATTAACAAATATATCTTGAGATCGAACCCGAATCTGTGGATCGGACAACCTAGGTCACCCAATGTCTAACCATTGTAATTCTTTCAGCATCTGAACTGTTACATAGTTAAGTGCTTTGTTTGTTCGTAATCATTCTTCTACGCAGTGTGAACCAAACTACCTACCTTAATTATTTCTTACTCTAAATTCTAGTTATTCCAGAATTCTATGATCTAATTATGGAATTAGTCCTTATTTATTGCTGATAATTCTGTAATACTTATCAAGTTTACTTTTAGAATTAACTTAATAATATTCCAACAATTATATTGAATTAGCACCTACCTACAGAACACTTTTGTGAATGCGCTAATTTCACCAAACGCTTGACGCTTGACTAATTGTAGAATTCTATAATATACCTACCCCTCCAACTATTGTGATACCAATTAGCTGATGCTGGACCTTGCCTGGCCAACCGACCGGCGAGTCACGCGCAGGGGAGCCTCAGCTAATAACATTCCTGAATCCACACTCAGACTGGAATACATCTCAATTCCAGGGAACCTAGCACCACCTAGCATCACCTAGTATCATCTAGTACCTGCGTACCTACCAACTGCACACCGACTACGGGTGGACACTGCATCAAGGACGCGCGCGCTGGGCGGCACGTCATTGCATCGGCAGTCTGCAGCCAGTCCACTGCGACCGGGTTCCGCACACGACAGCGAGGCCGCGCGTGACCTTCACATCTCCAAAAGGCCAGTGCAGGATCGTATGTCGCGTCGTCACTCGTACTATCCAGGAATTCCGATCTATTCCGCGTTGAGCGCGCCGCTTCGGTAGTGCCTAGGCGCGATTACTATTGCGTGACTTATCTATTAAATTCGCGTAACTAAATTTGGTCGAACCACCGCTCTCCGATTGGCTAGTCGTAAACCTAAGGACTCTAAAACCTATATCTAGTAGTATTTAGTGAATAGTAAAACATTTATCTGGTTTTAAGCTGAATGTTCCTCATTGTATATGTTATTCCATAGTCTAAGAGCTAGTGATTAATTTTTATTATTTTATTATTTCATTTATTTGATTCTAAATTCTAATTAAATGTATTAAACCATCCTAATCTTTTATTCCTCTCCAACATTAGTCAGACTACCGTACCTGTCCGTCCTAAACGCGACAGTGTACCCTACCCTGCTGACGTCACTTGTCGAATCTACCACTCGGCAGGTACGACAGTAGGACCCTACTTGCTCGACGTTTAGGCTTCTAACAAGCCTAAATGCGACACCTTTTCTAACCTTTATACCTTGATAGTAATCAAGGAAGTTCGCTATAGTAATCTACCTATAGCTGTAGCTATAGATTTCGGTTTTTTCAAAATCCCGTGGGAACTATGGATTTTCCAGGATAAGAAGCCTATGTGTTAAGTCAGGGCATAATCTACATCCATTCAAAATTTCAGCCAAATCGGTGCAGTAGTTGCGACGTTATAGAGTAACAAACATCCAAACATCTAAACATGCAAACATCTAAACATCGAAACATCCACATTTTCGCATTTATAATAATATTAATAGGATCATGATGATTGACTATCGAAAACATGAACTAATTAAATTTATGGGTACAAATTGAAATTGCCAGCACAGCTAGTTAGACGTTGTAAGGAGCACATCCTCGAATCTATATTTCAGCGAGATTGTTGAGTTGAGTTGAGAGAGCAAATTGGATTCATACGATTCCATTGTCCGGCGGTCAGACGGACGTCTTGGATTGTCCCTATATAATTGAGTTACTTGTGTGTGATGAATTCTGATTGAGATTTGCATTCGTAATGATTTGTTATGATAGATATTATAAAGTACCTAAGTATAACCCTCGCATGTTGCTATTGCGCTGGAACCTTGGCACATTAACTTCAGCGTGACGTCAGACGAAACGAAAATATACCGTCGGCAACTAATAATACAAATAAATTAAACTGTATGAACAAATTACTTATCTTCAGCTTTACAAATAATTTTCAGCTTTTATAGATTTTAAATAAGGAAATTATCCTAATTTATCAACTCCATCAAACACATTCTAGTAATTCGGATTCGGATTTTTTTTCAGAGTCTGTTGTGTCTGAATCACTATCATTTTCTGTGTTAATAATAAATAACTCGTCAATTAATCTGTCTTTGCACCAGTATTAAACAACAATAACAACAAAATGTCTGAATTTACAATAATTATTCAGAAGAAGGCTCAGGGTCACTCAGCGGGCGATGGAGAGAGCTATGCTCGGAGTATCCCTGCGGGATCAAATCAGAAATGAGGAGATCCGCAGGAGAACCAGAGTTACCGACATAGCTCATCGAGTCGCGAAGCTGAAGTGGCAATGGGCGGGGCACATTGCTCGAAGAACCGATGGACGTTGGGGTCCCAAGGTGCTTGAATGGCGACCTCGCACCAGCAAACGAAGTAGACCCCCCACTCGCTGGACAGACGATCTCAAGCGAGTCGCTGGCAGCCGCTGGAGTCAGGCGGCACAAGATCCTGTGCTGTGGCGATCCTTGCAGGAGACCTATGTATGTCCAGCAGTGGACGTCTATTGGTTGAAACGAACGATTCAGAACTTGATACGCGTACTCTGCCAACAGTTTTTGTCAACGGTACCGACGTCTTGTCTATTGCTGACGTCATGAAAATGACGGCCAGGCGTAATACCAATTTGCGGGGCTTACATTATAAGCACGGGATAGGTAGAGGATCATTTCTTACAAAAATTGTGGAACCAACTCCCTTCGGTGGTGTTTCCACATAACTGTAGGGCTATTCTCTAAAATACCATCTCGATATCGAAGCTCACTCAAGTGAAATAACTCGCTTCGAAAGCAAACACCCTTCACCTTGGTTTGATATTCTGTAAACATCTGCTACGCACTTGCGAAGTGAAGTGAGTTTGAGGGAGAAGACCTGTACTATCGAGTTTTACAGAGTACAAATTAACAAACTCATCTCGAATTCACTCTCTATAATTCGAAAATGGCTTTACAGAATAGCCCTGCAGATATACAACATGTCAGAGGTGAACATTTAACATCAGGTGACCCCCCACATGCGCGTTTTCCCACAATGCATATAACAAAAATAAGATAACTAGCAGGCTTTTTGTCTACTTGCTTGTGACCTCAATATCCTCCTTACCACTTGTTCAATGGGCCTCATAAGAAAGCTCAGAGTCGCTCAGAGAGCGATGGAGAGAGCTATGCTCGGAGTTTCTCTACGCGATCAAATCAGAAATGAGGAGATCCGTAGAAGAACCAAAGTCACCGACATAGCTCAACGAATCGCAAAACTGAAGTGGCAATGGGCGGGGCACATAGTTCGGAGAACCGATGGACGTTGGGGTCCCAAGGTGCTGGAGTGGCGACCTCGCACCGGAAAACGCAGTGTTGGTAGACCCCCCACTAGGTGGACCGACGACATCAAACGAGTCGCAGGGAGTCGCTGGATACAGGCGGCACAAGACCGCGCCGTGTGGAAGTCCTTACAAGAGACCTATGTCCAGCAGTGGACGTCTATCGGTTGAGGACGACGACGACGACGACTTGTTCAAGCTACATGCTTCACTAGTAATTCTTGGTTTCTTGGAAGGGTCTCCACGTTTCTCATATCGTAGATTTTACTGACCACTAACAATTTGTTATGTACAACTACTTTGTTAAAGCTGAGGTCAAAGATATTAATTAAACCATTAATAATTAGGTATTAATTTGAGATTGAGCTTGAAAATAATTATAAACTCCTTCACACTAAACTTATATTATTCTTCTTGATAGATAAGTAAGTAAAGTCAAATAAATCTCGGTATATCTTTTTGCGAGTTGACTCAAAACTAGAGCTAGCGAGTTAAGTAATTAATTGTTACACAAGTATAAATTAAAAATTTAAAAAACCCCCGATATTCGCCATTTTGTGGCGGCGGCCATCTTGGATTTGCAATAGTGATATTCTACTTCTCTCTAGTCAAGCCCTTTCATTTGATACCCATATTAAGGGAGCGGCGGCCATCTTGGACCGATTTTCATCAAACATAGCTAACAACACTCTCGACTAATTCACCTTTCAAACAATAAAAACCGCATTCAAATCGGATCACCCGTTTGAGCGCTACAGGGGAGCAGACAGACACACACACACACACGCATACATACATACACAACCATACACACACACAGACAGGTCAAACTTATAACACCCCGTCGTTTTGCGTCGGGGGTTAAAAATAAGTGTTCCCTTAATTTCGCGATTTCAAAAGATCTTTGACAGATTGTCAACTATCTTAACTCCAGTATTAATTATGTAGGTCATAGGAAGTAGGTAGGTAGGAAACTAGTCGGGCACATTCCGACAAAAATACACGTGAGTTACTTAAAGCCGGTGTTTCAGTTCCTTAAAATTATGTAGGGGCTTAAATTTTATATGAGGCTATTTAAGATAGCTTTAAAAGTTTTACACAAATATGAGCAAAAATATGTGGGTACCTATTCCATATTCATATTGAAACTGGACGGAAGGTTTGGTCGAAAGCAACTATCCTATCCCATTTGAATCCCACCGCAACTGTCTTTAACTCTCCGAATATGCACAGATAGATTTATTAATATCGTGAGGGATGAGGCAGGGGTGGCTGATGGTGGCCAAATGTTCCAAATATGTGACACTGTCCCGAAATTCTCTTATGGTATAAGAGTTCTTAATTTTGGTAATAAACACCAAAATGGCTGAGTCTAGTTTCACAGGATAAATAAATGTCAGAAGCTAAATATGTCAGTCTGACTGCGGTAAGTGGTTGCGTTTCTATATATGGCACCTAAATGCTGTTATAAATTAATATTTTTGGCAAAAAAATAATGTAAATTTTGTAATATATTTTGTTACATACATACAAGAATATTTTATAAAGTAACATTTTGGTACAGAAACAAAGTCAATTTTTAATAAATTTTGTTACATATTTAAAAACTAGCTGACCCCCGCAACTTCGTTCGCGTGGATATAGGTTTTTATATAGGATCGGATCGGATCCCATAATTCTTTTATGTACCTAAACTAAATGTAGCCTAAGTTACTCCTTATAACATTGAAACTTCCATTAAAATCGATCCAGCCGTTTCGGAGATTAGCTGGAACAAATAGACAGACCAACAAACATAAATTTAAACGCATACCAGTTTAAAATAAGACGTACGTTCAAAGATCCGGGTCCCAAGTTATTTGAACCCAATACTCAGGGTTGTAATGTCTGTCATTTCTGAACTAAAAAACCTATGACCTTGAAATATTTACGGGACAATATATAAAGTATTACCTTTCTAACAAAAAAAGAATGAGTAAAATCGAACAACGCGTTAATGAATTACAGCTAAATACACGTTTTAACTTTCATCCCCTCTCCCAAGGGAACCGTGCTGAATTTCGGGATAAAAAGTATCCTATGTCCTACCTCGGAGTATAAACTCAAATCGTACCAAGTTTCATTCGAATCCGTTCAGTAGTTTCGGCGTGATGCGCGGCCAAGATACAGACAGACAGACAGACAGACAGACAGACAGACAGACAGACAGACAGACAGACAGACAAAAATGAAAAAAATTGCAGTTTTGGCTTCAGTATCGATTATAGAGTGCCATCCAATAAAAATTTTCAAAATATCTTCAATGTACAGAATTGGATCTGTTACAGTTTTATTATATTATAGACTATAAATAAGGCGTTAAATAAGGTGGCATACCTTATTTAACGCCGTCTAAAAGCTTTGTTTTAAAATTCAAGATATTTTTTGTGGTGTCGTACCTCAAAAGCGAACCCTTACAGATTCACTTTGTTGTCTGTCTGTTCGTCTGTCATGTCTGTCAAGAAAACCTATAGGGTATTTCCCGTTGACTTAGAATTCTGTTGGCGGGTAGGTAGGACTTATAGCACAAGTAAAGGATTTTTTTTTATAGGAATAGCGGGCAACCGAGCAAGCCGGTCACCTGTGTGCTTAGTCTAAAGCGGAGCACTCGAAAACGAACTCGAAAACTATTGATCGATTTCAGAGTAAAATAGACCTAAACTGGCTTGTATTAAGGTTTAAGTTCGCCAATACATTCAGCATTCGAACAATGCTGAATGTATTGGCGAACTCAAACCTTAATACAAGCCATTTTAGGTCTATTTTACTCTGAAATCGATCAATAGTTTTCGAGTTCGTTTTCGAGTGCTCCGCTTTAGACTAAGCACACGGATGTTAAGAATAGAAGAATAGAATAGAATAGAAAAGTTTTTTATTCAAATAAACTTTTACAAGTGCTTTTGAATCGTCGATTGAGTCTACCACAGGTTCGGAATGCAGTTCCAGCCGAGAAGAACCTGCAAGAAACTCGGCGGTTGCTCTTTTTTAAAAATAACATTATAACAATTATTATTATTAATGTACATGATTGAATTAATGCCGTCTCGCGCATTGCTGGAACGAGTTAAATCCAAGCTTTTTTATCGTTTATATAATCTTGAATTGTATAATAAGCTTTTTTTATGAGCATACTTTTAATAAAGTTCTTAAACTTGTGTAAAGGCAAGTCTAAGACATATTTTTTATTCAGATAAACTTTTACAAGTGCTTTTGAATCGACAAATGAATCTACCACTGGTTCGGAATGGTGCTTACAATTCTACACGTTAAGAAGGGCAGACAAAAGTAGCCCCATTTCCGACGGCGGCACCCGTTCACGAGCATGACGCATGATCCAGCCATTGCTTCGCTCAACCATATTTGAGGGAACGTAACAATAATAAGTGATTACCGCCGCCCATGAACATTAGCAGCACCTGAGGAACCACTTATGCGTTGCCGGCTTTTGAGGAAAGGGACTGGCTCTTCAACTCGCTGCCGGAACACACGGATGCTTTGCGGCAGATTACGGCTGAAGTGTGGTCGCTAGCCAGGCGGATTCGGGGTAGAATCCTACCACAAAGCGGTGATACCATCCAGATTAAGTTGTGTGGTATCAGGCACAACGACCCGTAGAGGGGATTGAGAGCGTCAGGGCCTCATTAGCATATTGGCAGGGTGCACCGCGCGCAGGTGAGGTTGACTTTGGCCACATACGTAGAATTTGGGCACCCAACACCCCATTTGGGCCACTTAACGGCCACTCCGGAAAAACCACCCAGGAAAAAATATGATTTATTGTGTCACGGTTTTTGGATTATTATCCTAAAAGCATTTATCATACCTGCGATGCGATGTGAGAATGTCCGTAAAGGTATGTAGGCATGATCACCCTAAGACAACTATGCCTTAAGGGGGTAAACTTGGCAAACGTAAGCCGTGCGCTGGACAGGAGTGGTCATAACTAAGATATTTTGACCGTCGGTAATTTCTTGGCGTTGGTGTATTTAGGTATGACAGGGTGTTCGAGCTATTGTTCGGGCCGGGATTAGAGTTTGGGGAAATTAATTCTATGATAACATCTGATTTTGGGACCTGTTTTTGTTGAGATTCATTGGGAGTGCTTTATTTTCAGTACCTCAGAGAAAGAGACTTAATTTTTTTAAATTACGTTAGGATTAGTACCTACCTTATGAACGCAGGGGACCAAAGGTGTTGGAGAAGCTGCCTCGTAAAGAGATATATTATGTCCAGCAGCTTGAGTGCTCAATGCGCCTTCAGCTTAGCAACCAGTTGAAATATATCGGTGACTCTGGTTCTTCTACGGATCTCCGCATTTCTGATTAATATGTATGTACCTGGAACCAATATCGATTGGTTTACTAGAAAAACTATAATTTTTAAATGAATGAAATATCAGGAACACCCCGTATACAGCTTGCAAGCAAAGAGCGAACACGATTGTAACTCGGAAACGTTTGTACATGAGGCAGATATTAAATTCCGACTGACCGAAATGTACTTAGATATCTCCATACATCCCTCGAAGGCACGAGGGGGGCGGGTTTCTTGAAATTTCTACTAGTCCAATCCATTTGTGGGCAGGAATCATTGATTCGAAGTAAACTTTAGCCAAAGACCTTTTGACCAGCGCTAAAGACTTTTGCCTTCTTGGCTGATATATTTTCAAAGTTAAAACTTAAAGTCAATAACAAGTTATGAATTTTCAGAACATAAGATAAAACAGAGCACTTCAGATATCTGATGAAACAAATAATTCAATATCTCAGTTCCGAACTGTAAAAAGTCTAAAATTCAGTGAGATAAGTATGAGACATGGTTGCATAGATGATGATCCAATACTTTCAAAAAGAAACAAGTCGACAAGTGAATGCAGTTTCTAGAATATTTTCGCTTCAAACAGTCAAATACATATGGAAAGTGCAGTTCTTGTAGAACGGACTACGGATTCAGTCTGCAATTGCAAACTGCAATAATAACGGCATCCAAACTGCAATTTTGCATTTCTCTATAACCTTATTGTAGAAATAAAGGAGTTACAAAACCAAACTCACGGATGTTCTAATTGCTTACATACAAAATTGTTACAGGCCTGATGCTATAGGTAGGTATATGAAGAAAATAGTTCGAATGTTTGTTACACTTTCGAAGTCTAATCTAATGACCCTTGAGTGATCGAAGCCAACATAACATTAAATTAAGTAATTTGTACACTTAACTACAGTTGGGAAATTCTTACTCGCTCCGTCAAAGTTGGGAATAGAGTTAGAAATATTTTAGATAGCACTACTTGTAATTGAATTATTTTTCTTTGATAAGCATGACAAAGTTAATTAATGGTAAATTATAATTTACAAGCGATGTACCTATGTACGTTATTAAAAAAATAACATGTGTTAGGGTCTGCGCAGATGATACAACGTCGTCGAACATAATTACTTCGTGTGTTTTAGGCGATGCAGTTTTAAGTGATCTATTTTGACGGACCTTAAATAAATACAGGAGTCACTATTTTTGAGGAGAGTCAATGGTCAACGAATTTGATCGGACGAAATTTTCTACTGCATAATATCATAAAAGCGAAACGAGCATGATTTTGTTATTTTTCTTCACCAATGCTTGAAATATTTGATAACATATGAGATAAGAATGATTTTATTTATACTGTGATTTTTAATTCGGTAGAATTCTGACAACTGTCATTGTCATTTACAGATGAGTTATTTGTATGGAAAACAGGGATAACATCTACGAAGTTCGATTTTACCCCAAACTACTTTAACTCCCTGTAAACATAAAAAGCCCTAAGCTGCGTAGTAATATTAGTAATTTCGCCCTAAAATAGAAATCGCTAAGAGTGGAAACTAAAAGTGTGACAGTGCATACTAACAGCAATAGAAAATAAAAGAAGCACATTGGAAAAATGTATTCAAAAATGGAAATCGAATGACATTATCACCATGAAGTGTCTGTCAGACATTTGTTATATCTACATGCGGCAGTTGATTTTCATTTACATAAGTTTTGAATTTTTTTTGGGAATTGTTTTACCTCTGGTAACATTACGAAACGTCAGAATTCCACGAAATTAAAAATCAGAGTATAGATATTATGATATACAAATATGAAGTGTTTCTGTCATAGTTTATGAAATATAACCTAGGCCTGCTGATCACGTGTACCTAGTTAGTAAGTAGGAAGTTCTATATAGTTACCTACACCGAATTAAAAAAAATCTTTTTCTTCGACTGGTCTATAAGTTAGCAAGTCTGCACGAGGAGTCGATTTTGGTAAGACGGATACGGGCTCGCGACCTCGAGTGGGCCTCCAACTAACGACTCTCCCTTCAGGTGCCAATCGCTCGTTAGCTGAAATCTATCTTCCACACTAACAAATTGGGGTTACTGGCGGAATCACTGGACGAAAATATGCCTATATTGACTCTCAGCATTACTATCTCTCATCTACGCATAAGATGATCAATCACCTAAATGACGACCTCCCTGGCGCAGTGGTGAGCGCTGTGGTCTTATAAGCGGGAGGTCCTGGGTTCGATTCCCGGCAGGGGCAATTTTGAGATTTTATAATTTCTAAATTGTCTCTGGTCTGGTCTGGTGGGAGGCTTAAGCCGTTGCTGGTTACCACCCTACCGGCAAAGCCGTGCCGCCAAGATTTAGCGTTCCGGTACGATGCCGTGTAGAAACCGATCACGGTTTGCATACCTCTTCAAAGTTAGCCCGCTTCCATCTTAGACTGCATCATCACTTACCATCAGGTGAGATTGCAGAAGATAGCTCTGGCAGGTCACTTCCACCGTGTAAACACAATCAATTTCTGCTTGTTCTACCTAGACTGAAGTTATTGATACCTGCAAGACATTGCGGAAATAACTTGCCAGCGCACACTCGACATGAGTATAAAATCAACCATATAATTAACATTTGGAGTAGGATTTAGGTAGGTAGGGTAGGTAGATATATTATTTCTTTACTGCATTGATGTAAAGATCCCAGAAATACCTAATATTTTATAACATGAAATATAATTATATTATAAGTAGGTTCTTTAAAAGAATTGAAATAGTTTCGCGTGTAAACTTAGTTTGATCAGGGAAATAGGTAAGTAGGGTCTAACTAATTGATGCCCGCAAATTTGTGGAAATTCCAATCTATCTCTAAACCGAAATTCATCAAAATTGGTTCAGCAGTTTAGGCGTGAAAACGTACAGAGTTACTTTCACATATTTATTTGTATGGGTAATAATCGACAGTTTTATTATATGGTATATTATTATCATACCTACTGTGGATTGTGGTGCGTCACGACTCTGCTTGAATTAGAACGATAAATAAATTATCGGCCTCGGCTGTTCAGCCTTCAGATGAGATTTATTCAGTCGTGTGCACTTTGCTTTCTTTGCATAGTAAGTCATTTACTAGCTCATGTTTTTTTTTTTTCTTTTTTTTTTCGAAGATGGATAATAAAAGAAAATAGTGATCCAGCAGCCGCCACTTGTTTTTTTTAGTGATCAATAACAGCCTGAATCTTCGCAAGTAGCTTCGGTTCGACGAGACGCCCAATATTTTCCTCTGTGAAAATTTTCAATAAAGGTCTAATAAAATTCTGTTAATTGAAGTTGAATGAAATTGTCTGAATAACAGTAAGTTTTTTTAGAACCAAACCTACTCACGAAATTCAGCCTGTTAATCACTAGAAAAAGAGGAGGCGGCTGCTGGACCATAATACCTACAAGAAGTACAAGTTAAGGTCCTAACAAAACGCTACGGAATTGATTAGCCCATCACGATTCGCATATCCAAACACTTCCTCCGGTAACTGCACTCGTAAAACGGAGTAATGTGGAACGTGTAAAACAAACATTATCGTTACACATTAACCTCGTATAAAGCAATCTTCAATAATATCGGTCCATCGTTGACCACACTATGCGCTATCGGTCCATATATCGACCCTGGGGCGCTCCACATAATATATCTAAGGTTTGTCGCACACTAGAATCTCCCTAACTTAATATTTAGTTGCTAGCTTCTATTGATGACTTCGTCTGTGTGGATTTTGATTTTATTAAATATCGTGGGAATTCTTTGCTTCTGCGATAAAGACTCTCCTGTGTCCGTCCCCAGGATGCTATCTGTTATGCTCAATTGTTAAGAGGGTCGTGTAGTAACGAGACGCGGCAGGAGTAGGTATTTTCAAAAATGCTCCGTATTGTGCGATACAGAGAGTTGCAAGTCCTGTTACTGTAACTGATTTCCCTACATTTCGTTACTGAAACATGGTTTCCGGCGATAACGTTTTTACCACTCTAAACCTTTACGAAATAAGACGATTTTGATCTCATTGGATTCAGTACATCTTCATCTAGGTATGTACGTTTTTAGTTGTTAGTAATTCAGTTTAGTTTAATTAAAATAAATAAAAACGCTGGAGGAAGTTTTTACGTCAAAAATAGAGATATTTAGATGCTAATAACTTACATCGTAAGCAATAATTCTTTAAAATAAAAACGTATCTACAGACCTAGTTTTTCACTATACCTATCTACAACATTTCCAAAAATCATAAAAATTGGACAATATTTACGGGGAGCAAAAAGTTATCGCTTTTTGAATGAAAAGTAGGTTCACGATCCTCTTAAACATCAAGATCTTTACAGCGATTAGACCTCTAAAATGTACATTGCCTAATATGAACAGTTTTTATTTCAACGCAGGAACCTTAAATATTTCCAATAAAAAGTAGCTTCAATAATCCTTTAACCGACCCTGTCAAAATCGAAAGTACCATCAAAATCAGTTCAGCCGTTAAAAATAATCCGGACAAACAGACAGTCAGACAGACAAAAATTTTCAAATTGTTGCTTTGGTTATATAGCGTTCAAAGAATCAATTCTAAGCTTATTAAGAGGCAGGTATATTGAAAATTACAATTTTATTTATTTACACAGACAGCAGGCGTAGGCGGGCTTCAATGCAACATCTTGTCGTGCAGTTGCCATTACGCGTAGGGCCGCGTCACATCACGTTTTGTGTCTGTTGTATCCTTTACAGCACTAGAAACAAAATATACCTACATGTAGAAAAATAAATAGGGCATGTGTTCAAATACCCTTATAGTAGTTATTACCAACAGTCAGGCCCGTATTACATTACGTTTCTTCAAACGCCCGCGTCACGACGCGCGCTCGTCGTGCAAATGGACGACTATTTCTTGAGCATTGCTCTAAATCACGAGTGGTGGCCGCGCCGTATCAAGATCTTCCGGTCGACGCTCTAAGAGACCGTCTACACCGGCATCAACACCGCCTCATAAGTCACTTCACCGAGAGAGAGAGAATCTCACCGAGATAATTTTCTCGTCGAAAACAATAGAGTCCCGAATTGTATTCGGCGTGAAAAAGAGCAGAGATACCCTACCCTGCAGGACCAGGGAAGAGTGAAAAAGGATTGTCAACCGAGCCGTAAAGCAAATGATGTTGATTCTGATTATAGAGTAATTATAGAGCTAGCTGTCTTTCAACGTTAGGCGTTTCACGCGAAAATATTTTCTGCCAAACTTTGAGATCAGCCCCTCTGCCTGCATCGCTTACATGCGCAATGAATATGCACACCTGACAGAAAAAGGTGAAAGTAACTGAATCTTTAAAACTGTACAGGTGAGCTTAAAAATCGTGTTTAACCCTCGATTTGCAGATCCCAAATTTTAGCAGTCTCTCATAAATAAATAAGTACAATTACATCATTTTGGCACAATAATAATATGCAACATAATTATTATTTAAAAGAGTTATGAGAAAAACGATTTTCAATATTTTGGTAGTTACGCTCATCCGGTTCTCGTACCGCGAATTGAGTTGCGAAAGAATATATTAGCCGGTTGTGCTAATAAAGCAACGTTGACTCAAGTCAGCAGCAGGAAGAAGGCCACTTACCGAAACGATTTTGACTTTTTCGCTAGTGACTTTGACTTTTGTGCCTCCGAGGGCGTCCGGTTATTATCGCTAAAATCGCCAAAACTATGAATCGAAGTCATACTTACAAGGAACTGGGAGAACACTGCATTATTTTCTCTATGAAACAGATAAATGGCAGAAGTAATGCCCCTCTTATAGCAGATGCCCGCGACTTCGCTCGCGTGGATTTAGGTTTTTAAAAATCCCGTGGCAACATGATGCTGTAAATGCAGAAATGAAAAAGAATTTTTCAAATCCGACTGGTATTTCCAGAGATTAACGCGTTCAAACAAACAAACAAACTCTTCCGCTTTATTATATTAGTATAGATTATAAAGCAGATTGATGGTGTATTCAAGTGTGCAGGCTCTCTTACGATGCGCGCCATACCCTTATTCTGATCTGGGACCTGATTGCGAATTTCCATTGTGTGCGACGCAACTTTGAGTTGGTTTTGTCTGATGTTTCGGAGGTAATACATCATCTTTATTACAGTTTAATTTATAATTCTCAGGTAAATCGATAACCGTGCTATGTTAAAGTTCAAAAAGGCAAGAATCCAGAGCTGTGAAGCCAGTTTAAAAAAACGTGTTATTTTAACGTTTTATTTTCTAACAACGAAGATTCTTAAGACTTTAAATTCAAATTTATCATTAAATTAAATTAAATTTATCATTATATAATTAAATGCACCATACTCTATTACTAGATAGATGATACAAACATACCGCTTGCAGCCGCTGTTTAGATACAAACGGCACAAGATTGTGACTTTATATTATTTAAATTTATAAAAATTAATTAATGAATGTGGATAATATAAAAGTGTTTTCTTTGTTAATCAACATTGGTTTTTAGTAGATTACCGTAGAGACTTGTAGAGAATAATATATATTGTAGTTCCTATACTGGGGGATAAAGTCAAATATGAATTTTCTTCAACAAACAAAATTATAAGATTATACCAACAAAATTAAAGCATATCCGCAAAATCAATTTCAGTACGAACAAGATTGGTAATCACCAGTATAACCTATAACCTTCTAAACAACCCTAGATCACCTAACATCGTACCGGAATGTAAACATCGGACCGTCGAGTGCGGCGCCATCTATAATTTTCAGACAATGCTCTCATTATGTCAAAAATACTCTGACCCCTCGACGATTAGCGACTTTCATACGTTGCGATATCAGTTGTGCAATTGTGATTCGTCGATCGGGATCGACTTTAAAATTTATTTTGGAATTATCGTTTTTTCGGTCCCATACTTTGATGAACCCATTACCAGTTACAATGTGGGATGCGTTAGGCTCATGTTTCAGCCAAAATAAGTATTTTTAATACGGTATATAGCTAGGTACGTAAAGATAATTTAAATAGCTCTTGTCATAGAATAACACGAACATCTCTATTGTATCGTCTGACAGTATCTATCCGCGTTAATTATATTAAAAAGAATTCTCTACCAATTTTTAAGGAAAAAACTTGTAAAACTTAAGCCTTGTACGAAAATAGAAGAACAACAATTTTCGAAAAATCCTTTCCAAGGTTTCAAAGCGTATTTAATTACTGAAATAAATATCTGCTCGATTCCGATTCCGAACAGTCGCTCGTCGGGACGAGTAAGCGGCTCATTGTATACTGGTTATTCGAAACACGATCGATGGGAGATCGATCTGAGGATATTGCATATTTATCAACCTTTGACACGGGTAACGACTGTAACATCTTCATAGTACAAAACAAACATGTTAAAGTTGCAATGTTCTAAGCATTGTGGGTAACTTTGAACGCGGAAGTGTCCGAGTAGAATAGAATAGAAAAGCTTTCATTGAAATAAACTTCTATAAAGCTCTTCTGAATCATCAAGTAGGTATAGTATAATTAAGTATAAATTATAAGTATATATTTTTTTGCTCTTTTCAAAACTAAAGTCTTTTTGTTCATTTACAACTTGAAAAATACTAAAAATACAACTTGAAATCTACTTAACTCCCTTAGGGGTAGAATTTTAGACGAAAGGTTGAATATCAATAGTCTAAGTTGCAAGTGCGCTGAGTAAAAACATGAAATTGCGATTTTAATTCTCTTATACTCGCTTTAATTTTCATAAATTCATTCAATCATTATTAAGTTCAATGCAGAATTCATCTTGCGTAATAGTTACTACTACATAATATACAAACACGCCTGTTTTTACTATAACACTCACTGATGTTTCACTACACATCTGCGCGTGTTATTCACGTACCTTTTCCGCTTCTATGTCTGTTTTGATTTCTGTGTACTCTCCCTGTCACATTAATTCAAGCTTCATGTACTTTCTAGGTGAGTACCAACATGGGGCACGGCATCAGGCATGGGTACCACGATTGGGCAAGCGCACTCAATATTCGCGCGTGACGCGACCATGCCTCGGACCAATTTGCTGTAATCGTTCCGCATTACCGATTAACCATTTTACAAACAATTTACATCACAATCATGGGAACTATGTTTTTTTAAGAGCGCATAGAGAAGATTTTGTCTGTACCTAAGTTAACCGGGTTTTGTGAAATATTGATGAATTGGCGATTCCAAAGCACTTGTAAAAATTTATTTGAATAAAAAACTTCTCAATTCTATTATATTCTAATCGGTTCAACGATTTTGGCTTGAAAGTTAACAGATAGAGTTACTTTGCATTTATTATCGCATTAAACATTACAAAGTTTGGGGAAATACTTGATCTCATAGGTGCAGATCTGAAAAATATTCATTGCTTATAAATTTTTTTTTTTTTGGTTATGTATTATATTATTTGATTTAAGTATATGTATTTTGTTTGCACACTTACTCTAGAGTACGAAAAATGGTCAAAACTCACGGCAAGTCTTTAACTTATAGCCTTTTCATCCTTCAGACCCTTGCGTGTCTTTTGACGTAATTTTTATCTTACTTTTTTTGGAAGTCTACGCGTGGCTTTTGAAGTCAATTTTTGCCCTATTTTTGAGCAGGGGTTGTCTTTTGATTGGGAGCGTTAATTTGTGATGGCAAAGGTAGTTTAAAGAACCGTATGATTCTATAGAAAAGTCTCGGAATAAAACGTGTCTGGCGGTGTTGGCGAAAAATGTGCATTAAGATAATTTAATTAATACGTACGTCGTACATTTTAACAAAATAAACGTAATATAAAGGTAACACATATTTAGGTGGATAGACGACCTTAAACGAGTCGCAGCGAGCCGCTGAATACAAGCGGCGCAAAACCGAAGCGTGTGGAAATCATCACAAAACCCTTTGTCTATGCCCCATCGGTTGAAGAAACGTCGAAGAAGACATCTCGATTTACTTAGGTACTCGAAAAACAACAAACACTTTTCTTCCGCTTGACGTATCACCTGAGAAAATTTTGAAAAAAGTTATTTTTTATTGACCTAACAAAACCTAAGACATCTAGTTGAGGCAAAAAGTATTGGCTTTCAAGTTAAAGATCTATCGTTAGCAACAATTATTACATTCTCAGATGACGTTACTCTCCCGGGGGGTGCGGGGTTCGAGGGGGGCGCTGCATTTTTACAAATTGATACAAATTATTTGAGCGAGCTCCCGCTTTGTTCCAACGATGCTTGTTACGACTACGGAGCGGCATTTTATTATATTCTCACGAGCCGCGCGCACTGAGATTATAAGACGTTAGAAAAACGATAAGCGGGATTTTCTGCTTATAATTTTTTCTTAGTGAAATGTTATCAAATGGCACCTTAATATATGAGCAGCTGGCGAACATAATCGGACTAGAACCATTATTTTTTACATGAAAAGAAAAACCGAATGAAACAATTAATCACCAACCGTCTTCAAAATATATCAACAAAAGCATTTCTTGATGTTGATTTTGAATATGATAGAATTGTTTGATTGATTATAATTCTGTACTTTAAGAGCCCCAAAAATTTAATAAAATGAGAACAAATTTAATTTTTTTCGCTAGCTCCACATTTGACAATAATTGTTTTTGGCCTAACATTTACTCAGATGGTTCTTGAGGTAGCAGTGGAGCGCGGGAGGCTTGACGGTGGGAGAGGTGACAGTTGACGTACTTACTAAATGGGTGAAAATAAATATTGTTCAAATACTCATCTAAATATTGGAAAAGTTACTAATTATTCATTATATACAATGTAAATTTTCACAAGTTATTTGGTTATGTAGTGTCCCAATACTAGGTAAACACCATATTAATAATGATTATGACAGCAATAAAACTAAGAAAACATTGTCATCTTATTATAGCTGTACCTATTATAGACATTTCTCTTTGAGCAGTTTAATCGCTCAGTGTACGTTGCGCATCCCACCTCATTCCTTAGACGGAGTCCGAAACATCTTATTCGCGCCCTCATAAAAGTAACTGCTTTGGCTCGTTTTTATTTCTACCTCTGTACCTGTACGGCCACAGTATTTTAAT
This sequence comes from Melanargia galathea, assembly GCA_920104075.1. NCBI lineage: Eukaryota > Metazoa > Arthropoda > Insecta > Lepidoptera > Nymphalidae > Melanargia > Melanargia galathea. The sequence goes on from OV049876.1 coordinate 4,291,673, forward strand.
AAACCAACTCCGTACCAGGGCAATGTTATCTCTATTTTCGAGACAGCAGGGTGTCTTTTCGCCGGTCATTCGTACAAATCATGTCTTGCCACTTGTATCTAGGACAGGATGACTCTAAAGGACAGAAGGAATTCCAATTACTTTATTAAGTATATGTAGCAGAGAATTTCCTTCTTAGGAAAGTTCAAACGGGGCGAATTTTATCATACAAAAATAATAATTAATAATTGTATATTTTATCTGTGTTAGTGAAACCTGCTCTACAATCGTTAGTACCTATCACATTCTTAGCCCTATGATTTTTCTGTTTCGCTTATTTTTTCAAAAGCTGTGATAGCCTAGTGGTTAGGACGACCGACTTCTAATCGGAGGTCGTGAGTTCGATCCCGGGGCACGCACCTCTAACTTTTCGGAGTTATGTGCGTTTTAAGTATTTAAATATCACTTGCTTTAAGGAAAATATCGTGAGGAAACCTGCATGCCTGAGAGTTCTCCATAATTTTCTCAAAGGTGTGTGAAGTCTGCCAATCCGCTTGGCCAGCGTGGTAGACTATGGCCAAAACCCTTCTCACTCTGAGAGGAGACTCGTGCTCTGTAGTGAGCCGGTAATGGGTTGATCATGATGATGATGATGCTTATTGTTTAAAACTATTATTTTCAACTAGAGACTGCCCGCGGCTTTGTTCGCGTGGAATTAGAAATTCCCTATCCCGTAGGAATTATGAAAAAAAAACCGGTCTTATTCCTTAGCTATATTATACAGGGAACTTCTGTGTAAAATTACAGCTTATCTATATCCAAGGGATTAGGCATCAGCAACGTAAAGCCGAATTAAAAATATCTAGAAATAAAAATGATAAACCAAGCTTTAAGCCTAATTTGGAAAATAAGTATATAATAAACATTAAATTCCGAGCGTTTTGAGCTCACCGCGTACTAGTTTTTTAATATTCAATTCAACAATCACGAAAGAGCAGATGAAGCAACTGGTGCTTTCAGAGATTTCCGCCCAAAAATAGAGCCTCGTTCCGGGAGGCATTAAAAAAACCGCTAAGCCATAAAGAGGCAATTACTCCGAATCTCCAAAAAAGGAAATTTCAATACATTCCCGCGAAATGAATTTCGAGAATTGCCCGCTTAAATTATAGTATGGCGACTCGTTAAGAAATCCGGATTAAAGAGTTGGGAGTGAGAGAAAAAAAAAAAGAGCGGAAATGTCGCTGTAAGTCCGAGCCGCAAAATTCTTAAACGCAGTCCGGGGAAATGGGATGATTACTTCATCAAAACACACTTTAAACGTGTTACGTAAATCTAGTACCACTCCCCCCCAGCCTCCCCCTAAAGGGTGAGCCGGGACGAAGGGGGAGTCACCCCAGGAAGTGGGGGTAAGACGATATGGGCGAACGTGAGCGCCGTCAAGAAAACCTTGATTGCTTTTTTAATTAGTTTTTTTTTCATTCCCCCTTTTCGCATCCCGGCGATCGCGTAAGAAATATGTATTGAGTTCTTGTATGAGGGTGGTATTATGTACGCTCCGCTGACTGATGCTCAATGTTTTTTAAGTATTTTAATATGACGCTATATTTCTAAGTCAAACTTGTCGTAGTATTAAAATATGAATCTTCTATATCTAAGTATATATACCTAGTCTATATATAGTCTGATTTTTAATTCGGTGGAATTTTGACAGTTGTCATTTAAAAATAGAATGAGTTAAGAAACGTCAGAATTCCACGGATCAGGTGACATATCATTATTGACAGTATCACATAGGAGTGTCGATCGTTTAAAAATTACAGTACCTAATTACAGTTTGCGTTCGATTGTGTTTATCTTATTAGCCGAAACGCTCTCGCTATTGGCTAAAATGCATTAATCACATGAACATCCATTAGGCGTTATCTCTACATAGTATAAAACAAAGTCGCTTTTTCTGTCCCTATGTCACTATGTATGCTTAAATCTTTAAAACTACGCAACGGATTTTGATGCGGTTTTTTTTAATAGATAGAGTGATTCAAGAGGAAGGTTTATAAGTAGAAAAATTGGACCCGGTAGGTGGCGCTAATAGCGGGCAGGACGACGTCTGCCGGGTCCGCTAGTAAAATATATACAAATTAGGTAGTTATACTGAGTTCTAGATGAAGTTCAAACTCTATAGGATATACATCTGTTAACAGACAAATTCATTTTATATTTACATAGTTTAAAAAGCTTCTTCTTCGTTAGCCTACAGACGTCCACTACTGGACATAAATCTCTCGTATAGTCATCAATACGCCAGGATCTTGCGCCGCTCGAATCCAGTGGCTCCATGCGAAATGTTTTTTGATATCGTCTGCCCAGCTAGTGGGGATCTGCCAGCACTGCGCTTTCCGGCACGACGGCCTCATTCTTGCACCTTGGAATTTGAAAACTTTCGGTCTTCAGTAGAAAGAGTCATACAAAAATCCCATAGAAAGTTTTCCTGAATTTCACAATTTTCCGGGTAAATTTTCGAATTTTTCTTTCCTTATTTACGTTCTCAAGTGATGCGTTTACCAACAAACATCATTATTATTTTATTTACGTAGGTCATAAGGGCCTGTTTCACCACTTTCTGATAAGTACCGGATAGCTATCTACTTTTGTCTTTGTCACTTCACATAAAGTAAGAAAGTGACAAAACTTATGCACGTTTAGGCTATCGGACACTTATCAGAAGATGGTGAAACAGGCCGTAAATTAACTAAATATTTAAGATTTGTGTTTTTGTGTCAAACATGTTATAACTCACAAACACATACTAACATACACACATTTCACACACAGCCATTTTCAGTGGCTTTCATTGCTGAAATGCAGCTTTCTTGTAGTATTATTTTTAATTATAAATTATTACTTTTGTCAATTTATATTTGCACACAAACGCGCAGTGTAACTTAGATACACTATTGCTTGATTATTTAATAGTAATTAAAAAAATACACCCACACACATACACACTCCCCTGTGTATGCACACTAAGCCGTCGCACACATCCGCGTCTCATCAAGACGCGAGGCGTCCCCACTAATTTATACTTTCTTTCGCTTTCATTATAATTATTATTCTTGGCAATTTATTTTCGCACACGAGGGGGACACTGTCCCCCCGGCGAGGGGGTAGGGGGGGGTAGGTTAAGGGGGTGGCAACTTCTTACAAATTCCCGTTTTTCGGTAGAACTTAACGCACCCTTTTCTTGGCCCTTTTTGTTTTTCATTACATTAACTTTTGAGACTGGGGATAATTTGTTGTGAATGTGTGAGTGTAATTTGGCCTTGTAATGAGCTTAAGATACGTTTTTGTTCGGTATTAATATTATTTTATACTTACACAAATATGTAGTAGAAGTTCGCGACTCGTTCGTATCCCTTGTAGTTTCTTAAAAATCGCGAAGCAACACTTTAACTTAAAAATATGGACCGATTTTGATGCGGTTTTTTCTGACGAGTAGTTGGTAGATACGTACATAGTGTTCTGGTGTTATAATATAACAGAAACGTATGTAGGCCCCTCAGATTTATCAAACAGACCCCACACATTTTATATATCAGGGGTGAATTGAATTTTCAAGTTCATAAAATATTTCATATAACTTACTAATAATAATTGTTGTTACTACTAACTGCCGATAGGGTTGAGATCCCAAGGTGCTCGAATGGCGACCCCTTACCTGCAAACCCAGTGTTGGTAGACCGCTCAGTCGATGGACGGGCGACCTCTAGAAAGCCGCTGGTAGCTGCTGCAAGATCGTGCACTGTGGAGATCAGAGACCTTGGACCAATAATGGACCTCTATCAGTCTATCAGTCATCATTGAGATGATGATGAATTGCAATCATGCATAAAAAGATAAATTACTTAAATACCTACCTTCTTCAGAAAACACTAAGTAATCTCAAGTTTAAGCTTTCTAAGAAACGGTCCCTTAAACTTTACCAAAGACACCATCGACGCATAATACCCCAAGTGCAGCGGCGTCTCAACAATTTCGTTGGAAAACTTTAAAGTACACAATTTACGGCACTGCTGAAACGTCCACATGCACGGGGGTACCGACTAACGTAGAAAACTTCTCTCGCAAAACAAAAGCGATTACGACAGACTTCGACTACTCGAAAACAAAACGCAATTTTCTCTTAAGAAAATGAGGGAACTCTTTCTCCCCATTGAAAAATCATCAACACCCACCCGCGTATGTACCCGCCGACCCCCCCATCTCCGAGGGGGGAAGATCTACGCCGCCGACTTGCGTACGCTTTAATTAAAAATAAAACATAAGAACGATGTAACTGGATGAGCCGAGGAGCGCGCGGAGGAAAAATGAAAGAGAAAGCCGTCCAGCCCCCCTCTCCCCCCTCCCACTCAGTGGCCAAGCGCACACCGAGAGCAGCGCAGAGCGGAGCATTTTCTGAGAACACTGAATAATTAACTTTATCTCTATTGTAATACAGTGCAAAATTGAATGTACTTCAAAACGCGACGCTCGATCATAACGGTTTATCTCACTTTTTGAAGTACATTCAATTTTGTACTGTGTATCGATAGTCGTAAAGTTAAATATTCGGTGTTCTTAGATAATGTTCTGCTCTGCGCTGCTCTTGGTGTGTCAGGGTGTAACGGGGGGGAACGGTAACCGCGCACAAGTCAGTCGCGAAGAGACCACCGGGGGGTGCGGATCTCCCTGCATGCCGTGTCACAACAGAATGACATCACTTCTCTTGTCGTTAATGAAGAGAACGTCTTGGATGGGTTGCCTTTGGTGGTTGAAGCCTTTTAAAACTTTTCGCAGCCATCTTTTAGTTACTTAACTTACTTCAGTTAACAAATAAAATTAGTAGAACCTGCGGATTTTTGGTTTTTAACAATTTTGGCTTTAATTATTATCTTGAATATCCTATATAATATTAAGTATAATCACAAACAAGTATAAATTAAAAATTTTAAAAACGCCCGACATTCGCCATTTTGTGGTGGCGGCCATCTTGAATTTGCATAGTGCTATTCTACTAGTCAAGTTCTTTCATTTGATACCCATATTGAGGGCGTTGTGATAAAATATGTAATCCGCCATTTTGTAGCGGCGGCCATCTTGGTCCGATTTTCATCAAACATAGCTAACAACACTCTTGACTAATTGACCTTTCGAACAAAAAAACCGCATTCAAATCGGTCCACCCGTTTGAGCGCCACAGGGGAACAGACAGACACACACACACACACACACACACACACGCACGCACGCACGCACGCACGCACGCACGCACGCACGCACGCACGCACGCACGCACGCACGCACGCACGCACGCACGCACGCACGCACGCACACACGCACACACACACACACACACACACACAGACACGTCAAACTTATAACACCCCGTCGTTTTTGCGTCGGGGGTTAAAAAGGAAGCGCAAACTTGGAACAAATAAACTATGATTACTTAAAATAACAAAACAATGGTAATGTCCTCTTGACCGAATTTCTGCCTCGGCAGATAATCACAACAGAGTTAAGTCAACTACGCAGGTGATACTGTAGTGCGAGCGCAAAGATAGGTGCATTCTCTATTCCCTCACTCTCATAGTCTGCCTACTTACAACGGTACTCCGGGCTGCCTTTCGCAGTAGGTACCTACATAGATTTTTTTGTCTGAAATCGGGACTCGAACCTGAGACCTTATAATCCGCAGCGGAACTAGTCCGCCATTAGATCAACGGGCACTCAGAATAATAATATTACTAAAAAGTAACCTACAGATTAAAATAGTATCTATACTAATAAATAAAATTGAAGTGTCTGTCTGTAATATCGAAATAACTACCTCATATTAAGCTCATATGGTTATTTGAACGCTACCATAACCGAATCACACGTTTTTAAAATTTTTGTCTGTCTGTCTGTCTGTCTGTCTGTCTGTCTGTCTGTCTGTTTGAACGGGCTAATCTTCGGAACGGCTGAACCGATTTTGACGGGACTTTCACATACAAGTAGATAATTAACCAGGGAGTAACATAGGCTACTTTTTTAACCGACTTTCAAAAAAGGAGGAGTTGTGTTTTTCTACCTATGTACACCGATATCTCCGAAATTTCTGAACCGATTTGCGTAATTTTTTTTTTAATCAATAGAGAAACATTGCGACCCTGTTCTATAAAAAAAATGGATTCCAACTCCTCAATCCTGATGCTGTAGGGGACCTGATCCCCAAAACTAATGGGTTTTAGAAACTTTCGGTTATTTAAATTGATATTGGGGGTACCAATTAAAGACTATCGTTGAATGAACTCGAGTAGGTACATATCCAACTCCTCAACCCTGATGCTGTAAGGAATTGTTTTCCGAAATCGTGGGGATCCCACGGGTTCTGGGGACGGGTTTCTACAGATAAGCTACTTTTTGTTCTGGAAAATCAAAAGTTCCCACGGGATTTTTAAAAACCTAAATCCACACGGGCGAAGCCGTGGGCATCATCTAGTCTATCGATAAAAAAATGAAGTACCTCTACGTAGTCATTAGCAGAGTCCCAGAACTGCAGGGTTATTCTATAACTTAGTTACCAACTGAAAATAGGAGCCAACGAATTAGTTTGATAATACATTGCTGCTTTACTGTGGGAAATATAAAGTGTTTTCATAATTTCACACAGTAAAACAGCAATGTATATCGAACTAATTCGTTGGCAACCATTTTCAGTTGGTAACTAAGTTACAAAATGGGTGGCTGGTGCCTCACGAGGCATTGCTTTGCCCAGCAGTACGAGTAGTAGACAGACGGACCGCCTCTAGTCCTCAACCAAAGGATATCCTATCTTATATATAAAATTCTCGTGTCACAATTTTCGTTCCCATACTCCTCCGAAACGGCTTGACCGATTCTCATGAAATTTTGTGAGCATATTGAGTAGGTCTGAGAATCAGCCAACATCTATTTTTCATCCCCCTAAATGTTAAGGGTAGTCCACCCCTAAATTTTTTTATTTTTATTTTTTAGACAAAATTTTTAGTTTTTATTTTTTTCGTGATACAACATACAAAAATACATACAATCCTAAATTTTCACCCTTCTACGATCAACCCTTATTTTTTAATTGCGATATTAGTACTTTGATGACCGGGTAGGTTGCACTGATGTCAGTATGTCACCGGGCAGGACGACGTCTGCCGGGTCCGCTAGTACCTATACATATTATATGTCCACACTGCAGCGACGACTGACATGCGGTGAGACCCTGCGTTTAGTAGGGGACCTAGCTATTCACTATTTTTTCGAGTTTTATGTCTCCTTCGAGAGCTTCCGAGCGCTCCCCATACAAACGAACTTTGATTCTTATTGTAATAAGTTTTAATATTATTAACCAATCTTTAGAAAAAAATAATTCTACCTTTTGATTTGTCAGATTCCCGCTAAAATATGTAGCTTCAGAGATGTAAATATTGGAGCCCGTATCTTTTTAGCTATTTATTTCTATTTGACAACTCACTACGTATACCTATAAGACGTATCTATTTATAACTCACTAGAGTACTTTTATGTCTACAAAATTTCATTGAGTTTGATTGCGTAATCTATACTATCTATACTAATATAATAAAGCGGAAGAGTTTGTTTGTTTGAACGCGCTAATCTCATGAACTACTGGACCGATTTCAAAAATTCTTTCACCGTTGGATATCTGCATGATCCCTGAGTGCTATAGGCTATATATTATGTACCACGGGCGAAGCCGGGGTGGACCGCTAGCATTCAAATAAGAATCAAACTAGGGAGCGCTCGAGATAAATTACTCTTCATAAACACTGCTAAGTACTTATTACTACTACGTAGTTTTAAACATTATGAAATAATCCTATCATGTTAAAAATCGGTCCGTTCGTCTAACTCACACTAATCACATATTAAACAGTCAAAGAGCAAGGAAAGGTCTCGAATAAAACAAAAAGTACAAGAGTTACTGTCTAGACGTTTTAATTTTCCTATCTGGTACGTCTCGAGGCATCGACAGAATACGACCGACTCTTTTCATTAGTTACCGCACATATGGAAAGATCTTTGATGGCGCTCGTTAGCGGTGGAGATAAGAGCATTATGGTATCGTGTTGTGAGAAGGTCTCTCTACTGGGTGCATCTCTTTGATTAAAATATTCCATGTCAAGTTGAAAAGTTAAAATGTACTGAAATAAGCGCGAATACATTTTCGCGAGCGTCATTTTCTTTTCGATTTTCAGTGCTTGTGCTGTTGCTATGCTTAAAAATATTTTAGCTAAGTAGGTATATTATGATACAAATTAATGTCATGTTACTTACAATTATATCGAAAGTACCTACTTGCGTATGGTTATGAAATTTCAACATTTTTTTCAATTTCAAAGAACATTTACAATTACTAGGTCATTTCTAACATGTCTATAGTCGAATTTTTATTCAGTGGAATTCTAACGTTTCTTAATGTTACCAGAGATAAAACAGTTCCCACAAAGAGATAATAAGTTCAAAACTTACTTAAATTATAAATGTATAAATAAAAAATAAAAAATAATTGCCGAATGCCGCATGTATGTAGATATTATGACAAATGCCTGATAGATACTTCCTGTTGATCACGTCATTCGACTTCTACTTTTGAATGTTCATTGTGCTTCATTTGTTTTCTTCTTCTTCTTGTGCCATCTTCTTTCGAAGGTCGGCGATCATTAAGGCAACTTGAATCTTCGATACCGCGGCTTTGAATACTTAATGAACGGATGCTTTTTCCAAACCATTGGCGTAGGTTTTTCAGCCAAGATATTCTTCTTCTCCCCACACTTCGTTTTCCTTGGATTTTGTTTTCTATTGCTGTTAATTTGCACTATTAGTCGTTTCGCCCTTAAATATAAATCGTTAAGAGATTTATATTTTAGGGCGAAACGACTAATATTATTACGCGACTTTTTGTTGGCAAGGATATAAAGTAGTTGGAGTAAAATCGAATTTCAGGTCGTATAGGTCGACCAGAATCTCATGAAAAATACAGAAATGAAATTCCAAAGTTAGCAACACTGCGGCTGCCCTAGCGATAAACAAAGTAACTGTAATTTTTTGTGAAATTGACTTTTTTGCATTAACAAAAGTTTTATGTCGAGTAGTTTTTTACCACAGTTTAATATTTCAAATACTTTTTTACTGAAATTTGAATTGCCCAAACAAAGTAACTTCCCACACTAACCCGGAATATAAATGCAAAAACCAAGTAAACAACAAGCACAACACAAAAACAAAGTACTTAATTGGATGTTTATTACTTTGCTTTGTATTTAAAATACAGTTGCTTGATTTTTCGTTTCGTGAAACGATCCTATGTAAGGTGTTCTGAATGTAATTACTTTGTTTATCACTAGGGCAGCCGAGTTAACTTAGTGTTGCTTACTACAAAATTTAATTTTCCTATTTTCCATGAGATTCTGGTCTACCTATAACGCTGTTTTTTATACAAATAACACATCCTATGTATAAAATAAAATGAAAACTGTCAGAATTCCGCCATATTAAAAATCATGTGGGTGATGTTCTTAGTTAAAAAAAACATCAACGTTTAAATGAAAATAAATTTTAATAGCAAAAAAGAAAGAAAGAAGTAAACAAAAACCCCCGTCGTTCCCTCGAAACCGAATCAAACAAAACAATAAGAAGAAAACAGATTCAACAAGCCAGATGTACGCTAACCTCTGCATATGCTCATTTATTCATACCTAACCTGGTTGAGGCATGCTCATTCAATTTTCTAACCCATTTACGTCTCAGACGAACTGCTTGCACCAACAAAAAATTGACAAGAGCGAGTTTAATCACGTACTAGAGAGTTCCGTAGTACCTACTACAGAAATTATGATAATCTTTTTATCAAGAAAATTAAACCATACAAATCTTGTACATGGTACATGTACCATTAAAATCTTGAATTAGCAAAATAGTAATATATTATAAGAATATCAGAGATCGTATATCAAAATTGTGAGCTGACTTAATTAAGTTAATATTTTTATATTACCAAAAATTTAAAATAATTTTCTTTAGTGCATTAAGAAACAAGCTATAATTTAAAAATTAAAAAAAACCCGACTGCAATGCTAAAAAACGAACTAAAAAATTAATAAACTACCACTGTACCACTTACAGTGTAGTTGTTATTTATTTTGTTTTTCATGATTTGTCACTCCAAATTGATTTAAAACATATAGATTGTGTACATTTTCGTACTCGCCTTTTAAAGCCCTTTATTTTGATACCCCACTCGAGGGTCTTGAAGAAAAAAATTTTTTTCAGCCCGCACATTAAAGTGCATAATATTCGCCATTTTGATTTTTTATGAATTTTATGTACCCAGTAACATTTGCGCCGTCAAGACAAATCTAATGACGTATAATTTATCAAAATAGGTTGAGCCGTTAAGTAGTTACGAACTGACATAGGAAACGGTCATTTTCTACGATTTATCACTCCACATTGTTTCCAAATATATAAATTTATACATTTTCGTATTTGCCTTTTGAATCCCTTTATTTTGATACCCCACTCGAGGGTCTTGAGGAAAAATTTTTTTTTCAGCTCGCACATTAAAGCGCATAAAGTCCGCCATTTTGATTTTTTTTTAAATTTAGGTACCCTATAACACTCGCGTCATTGAGACAAATCTAATGACGTATCATTTATCAAAATCCGTTGAGCCGTTGATTAGTTACAAGCGGACATAGGAATGGACATACATACACACAGGTGAAACACATATACCCAGTCGGGTAAATAAAAAAAAAGATTCAATAACATGATTTACATTCAGATCATTTTGTCTTTTTTATTATTATTAACATTGTCTTAGTAAAATTTGAACTGTAAAACTAAATTTTTTGTGCATTTACTACTTGGGTAATTTTTCTCTACTTAGGTTTTACTTTGTTTTATTTTTATTACAAGTTTACTCGAGGGTATTTCGAAAAAATTGTTAGTTTCATTTTCATAATCAGTTAATTAAAAAGTTTATGTAGTATTATCAAATGTAAAAATGTATGCTGCATGTTGTACCATACAGATTTGTCTGTTTGCACGGAATACAATGAAATAATTTAATTTTTTATTGTATCTAAAAAAAATAGGTATTTTGATTGCGTCCTTCGGAAGTATAAGCTACGGATCCCTAGAAGGAATAAATTATTTATTCCCCGGCATTCCCAACCGCAGATTTTCCACGATATAATTCCATAAGCAGGCGGCGCGATGCGTGTGTTCGTTTTTGCCCCGTTTTCCTCTTTTGAATTGATTAGGTCGGATTCGTATCGAGTTATGAATGGAGTTGGCGATGTTTTAGTTTAGTGCACAACATTTTTGCATCGCGAACGATTGGATTTTTCAATTTCGCTCAGCTTTTCATTTATTGGATATGGAAAATTGGATAGTAATGAGTGTATTTACTTGTACTTAAGTAAGTGGTAAATCGGTTAAACGAATGGACCTTTAAGAATCCCTTGGGAACTCTTTATTTTTCCGGGATAAAATTAGCCCCTGTCCGTCCCCGGGACGTGAGCTACACATGTACCAAATTTCATCAAAATCGGTTAGACTTTCGGACCGTGAAAAGCTAGCACATAGACAGACAGACAGACTCACTTTCGCATTTTGAGTATCAGTGGATTATAGCATTAAATAAACAACTAACGATCTTCCTCCTTCAATAAAATAGTGTAAAATAACACAAATTACTTCAAGTCTTGTTTACTCCATCAACAATATCGGACTACAAAAGCTTAATATAAAGGCGGCTACACACGTAAAGCAAAAGGCCATTATTATTCATCTACGAGCTGACGAGGCAAAGTCAATGTCTATCTTATTTCTTTTATAATTATTCACGCTCCCACCCCGGGGGTGGGGGCGACCCCCCTTTCTTGGAGGGCACGATAGAGAAAACGTCTTAGGTTTTTGCGGCGTTTGTTTCAAGTTTTTCAGGGGGTTAAACCCTTTCCTGAACATGACAGGAATTGGATCATTAAGCAAGCCTACCCCATATTTAATTCGGCTCCCCAAAGTCTCGCGTTGTTATGAATATCAACGTTAGTATTTTATTACACTGTGGGTTTAAATAAATACAATGAACATATTTTATAACAAAAAATACATAGTTCGTTCGTCTCAAACGATAGACGGTCGCCCACAGGTGATACAGAAAACGGTTTCATAAAACTTGCTTAAGATTTTTTAAATTTTGATGTCTACGGAGTGTCCTACGTCAGTGACAAACGCGACAACGCGACATGATACGACACGACGCGAAAATATCAAACAGTAGCTGAACCTGCATGTGGCCTGCGTTGTCGTGTGGACAAGTTTGTAATTTTTTATGGAGTAGAATCACGTCGCGTCGTGTCGCGTCGTGTCGAAAAAAACCGATAGACGTTAGGGTACCAAGACAAGATGTTCGAATTGCGACCTCGTACAGGCAAACGCAGCGTTGGAAGACCCCTCACTAGGTGGCCGGATGATCTCAAGCAAGTGGAAGGCTTGATTGGCTTGGCTTGTTCTGCGGCGATCCTTGATAGAGAGCTATGTTCACTGTTCAGCTATGTCCAGTGGATATCAATCAATCAATCAATCAAATCGTTTATTTGCATGAAAACATATACAAAAGATGTTTAAAAAATATTACAATGGTATAGGATATTTATTGGTTGGTAGGATATATGATCACAAAGATGGCGTACTTTTAGCATAAACTTATGCTTACTTAAAAGGTAATGGGTCGAACATCGCTTCTATTCTTTAAGAAAAATACACACGAGCGAATGCCATCCGACCTCCGCAATAGGCAAAACCAATACCAAAAATCTGGGTCTCTAAAATTGCAACTATTGTTAACTTTAGTACGGTGTAAGTAAAATTAGATCGCAAATCGTCTCAGCCTTTGCCCGTTCATAAAACGTTATAACGACGTGTAAAAAAAAGAAGCGCAGAAAATGGAATAGTCAGTGGAGCGGAAGCAATAAACACTAGGCGATACAAAACAGTGCAGTACAGGAAAAGTAATCACGGCGCTACATAACTTTGTTTGACGTTGTCGCACCCAGCACAGTGGGGCGAGTAAGCATTTGGCTTATACCCAGGTAAATGATTTATTTTTTTGGGGACAAAAATGTGATTGTGAGCAAATGAAAAAACCATACAATTTTTTGAATAAAAGTAAAGAATGTAGTTATTTATTATAAGGTTTATTTAATAATGAAAAAAAAATGAAAGTTCATTTGATTGGTACCCCTTGGCTTATATCAGACTAAAGTGATATTAAGCGAAGACTGCTGAACATCAGTTTTAACACAGAGTGATCGCTATTGGTCGGAGAACCTAGATAACAAATAGGTCGGTTATCATCTTGGTTAATGTTATTGTGTAATATGAGTCAACTGCTAACCAACTCGTCATAATACGCACCTAAATTAGTGAGCTCTGAGAAAGGACTGAAGTTTTAACGGAAATTCAGGCAAGATCTACTGTCGCTGCGTATGTTGTTCTCGTTTTTCATATAGTTTGTTTGTTTGTCCCTGCATTCAATTTTATACCTTAAAATGCCGAAAAATAAAACTTAAAAACTCGTTCAGACATAATATGTCTTTTGGGCAGTTAACGGAGGTTTTGAAAAAAGACATAATATGTCTTTTGGCCAGTTCAGCGGTTAGTTAATACTCTCATTTAGCATCAACAATTCAAATTCCAAACACTTTGACCAACCATTCTAATAACTAGACGTGGATATGAAAAAAAAGGTAAAGATATAAAAATATAGCTTATAGGTAAAGATATAAAAGCATGGATTTAACTTGTTCCAGCAATGCACGAGACAGAATTTCAATCATGTACATAAATTGTTGTATTGTTATTTTTAAAAAGAGCAACCGCCGAGTTTCTTACTGGTTCTTCTCGGTTGGGACGGCATTCCGAACCAGTGGTAGATTCAATTGACGATTCAAAAGTACTTGTAAAAGTTTATTTGAATAAAAAACTTTTCTATTCCATTCTATTCTATTCTATAAAAAAACTACTCGTAAAACTTTTGTCCACAGCGCTGTTGCATCGCATCACTGTGCACTCGTCGTCAGGCGGTGGGGGGAGGCGACACCTTAAATTGATTACTTACGAATAAAATTGTTAGCCGGGTGACTACTTATATGCACTTCGCAGCCTGCGCAGCGGTTAAGGAAATCTAATTTCAACGTGTCTAAGAAGAAATTTTTTTACTCAGATTTGTGAATAAAACCTCCTCTGGGTGATTTCATTTACATGTCGTGGTTATATTATCATAAACGAGTTTAGCGTATGAATAGGATGACCTAAAATTGCGCACTTTACTCTAGATGCCTTATCTACCTATATATTATATCTATAATAGACCATAAAAATAAAAATGTGGGCGCCACTTGTGCTTTTATCTATTATACAACATTTATTGACGTTTAATTTTCACTGGAACTGAATATATGGTATGAACTGGTTTAACTGCTTTTAAGGGTTCTGGTTTCTTGCCCTTTCGAGCCGTTTAGTAACTACAATTTAAGCTGCATTTTAACTTGCTGTATGGAATGATCTCAAATCTTATAACAAGCCAGTATAGTTCCATTTTACTTTGAAGTTGTCGTGTATCGATACACGAAATCGAAATTGTCGCAATATGCAAACCCGTACTAACCCTACTACTTCAAAACAAGCGGTCGGAAAATTCTTTTCATTTCACGTCACTGATTACGATTCGAAATGTTGTTTTTGGAAAACCGGATTAACATAAAGCTGCACTTAACGGAAGCGCGTTAAAAAGAATGCATTTTGGAAAAAAAGAGAAACAAAGAGTTCAAAAAAGTAAAATAGAAAGGTCGCTCACATGCGCGGAGTATAATTAAAGAGTTAAAATGAATATTTAAATATCATAAAGGGTGCACTCCTGACAGCACAATGATATTCGGGGGTGTCCAAATCTAGGAAGATATGTATTTTTGGGAGTCGAGTTCCGTTTGATACACCGAGAGCTCAACAATATAATACAATTATATCTATCTGTGTACCAAAAGCTTAAACTTTTTTATGAAGTGATACAAAAAAGTACACAAATCTGAGGACCATTGCTTATAAAAACCACTCAAACTTACACTTTGATGACAGAAGAGAGATGTTTTGACATACCTACTAATAGGTATTTAGTTTGTTTGAGATCTTCTCAGGCGAGGCTGCGTTTGGAACCCTAGTAGCTATAGTTTTAAATTGTCCTAAATATTTATAACCATTATACATCACTTCCAATAAAAAATAATTTATTTCCATAGTAAAATTGATTGACATAAAAGTGTACATACAGTGCGTCAATTTTGAATGTAAAAAATCTATCTGGATCTAAATCATTCCATCCGTACTCAGATGAAAAGGAGTGGTAAAGTTTATAAAACAAAACATTTTTTTTAAACCTAAATCCACGCAGTATCATACATAGCATATAATAATGTTTGGTATATTTTTAAATATCGTGCTCAGTGTGCCCAAGACTGTATCGCCGCCGGGACAAGTCAAAGATAGATACACGTCGCAAGGGGCAGGATCGTTTGCCAAAAATTATAATTTTAATTGCAACCCACCCCGCGCCCTCCGGCTATCGCTGTAAAATTATAAATGCATCAGTTTTTTTTTTGATACTAAGTATGTTTACCTATATCACCTACAACTACAACTAAAGATAGCGCAAAGTATGGCACACATCAGGAAGATTAACTAAGAAAATACAATTTTGATATCAAAATTTGTTTTTTAGATCCATGGCATATAACCGATATTCTGATAAACTTATCAATATCAAATCAGTTGCACCAAAATAATTTTTTTAAGAGCGAATGTAGAGTCATATGTATGAAAAACTTTTTCTTTTAAATAATTTACTTAGTTTTACCACGAATTTCTTTATAAAAGTTTACATGAACTGGAAAAAGTTTTTCAACGATGCAAAAAATATTAAATGAACCCAAACTTTCAAGACTCGCTCTTCACCGAAATATAAAGTACTGTGTGCTTAGTCTAAAGCGGAGCACTCGAAAACGAACTCGAAAACTATTGATCGATTTCAGAGTAAAATAGACCTAAAATGGCTTGTATTAAGGTTTGAGTTCGCCAATACATTCAGCATTGTTCGAATGCTGAATGTATTGGCGAACTCAAACCTTAATACAAGACATTTTAGGTCTATTTTACTCTGAAATCGATCAATAGTTTTCGAGTTCGTTTTCGAGTGCTCCGCTTTAGACTAAGCATACTGAAGTCTTCCGTTCCCTTCCCAAAAAAAGAAGTAACACTCACTTCCTTCGAACCTTGAAAAATTAATGACTTCCACGAGCACACACGGAAAAACAAAGGGGGTAACCGCCGAAAATACGCAAATAAGGAACCTCGCTAACAATTTCCTCTTAGAGTCGTTTCAAACTTATCAGCACGGAGTCTTTTTGAGTCCAGACACAATTTCAATGATGTTGTATAATTTTAGTTATATTAATAACAGCTTGACAATGTAACTAATTTGCGTCTGACACGATCTGTTGATTTTGAATAAATTAATGTAGGTATACGTATATCTCCAACTCATCATACAAGGCAAAATAAAGGGCAGACGAAGGCCTGGCCGAAGAAGAACATCCTGGCTCAAGAACCTTCGCCAGTGGTTTAATATGAGTTCAAGGTCACTGTTTAGGGCAGTTGTGAACAAAGTCCAGTTAGCCTTAATGGTTGCCAACCTCCGGTAGGAGATGGCACTAGAAGAAGAAGATACGTATATCAAACGACAAGTTTTCTGATTCACCCATGGCATTCATTCATTTTTTTTTCTTTTCTTTTTTATTAAGTTTCAAAATTGTAAAAATTTCAAATGTGAGAGTTTATTACTCAGATGTTAATTTGTAGTTAAATGGTCGAATCATATTTTAATAGAAAGTTAAATAAGTGAATTAAAAAATAAGTAGACATTAATTTCATATAATTGTTCTAATACTTAATTATTATTCAATTTCCGAATGTGATCAGTGCAAAAAAGAGTTGTGGACGATTGAAGCCGATTGCACGCTGACAAGTGTAAACAGATCCACAGTCATTATCTCAACTGCACTTTACAATTACTCGGTGCAAATGTATGGGAGTTTAATTAATTCGTACATCTTTATTTTGGCTGGATTGAGTGGTGCCCGCTTTGAACTGTTTACGCCGCGGCAGCTGAATCTTCATTTATTCATGCGCTTTGTATGGAAATATTCATTTAAAATTTATTTCCGTTAATTATGCTACTGTAGCCACCACCAACATCACCACCCATCACGTCCCACTACTGGGCATGAGGTCTCTTCTCTTATAGGAGAGAGTGACTTAGAGCTAAGACCCTTTACGCTGCATTTGGTTGGCTGATTTCAATGACTACTGTCACGTAATAGTAAGTATGTGCGGTATCAACGGCTTTATGTGCTCTTCGAGGCACGGCCCTTACGCTGTGAACTTTTTGTAGCAAATTTGCCAATGTGGCGAATTCTGTTGTACACAATCTCTAAACCTAAACTAAAATGACAGGTCTAAATTTATTCCTATCTCTTTCACAGTGCTCACTGCAGAAAAGGATAGCAATAGATTTAGGCCTGTCATTTTAGTTTAGGTTTAGAGATTGTGTACAACAGAATTAGCCACAATGCCTAACTATATTTTAAGAGTTATTATTTGAGTATTTGAAAATTTACATCTCACTGACATGCTGAATAACTTCCCAAGTAAACTAAAAAAAAAAAACAAATCAATTTTCTCATTGCAGTAGAAAAATTTAAGTGCCTCAGTCTGAACAAACTTGACTAAGTCCTCGAGACAACGGTTCTCTTGTCTTATGAAATCCTTGAGTGGACTACCTCAACGATTTTATATTTTTATATTCGCTTCCTTTCCTGCGAATCAGAACTGCACTTTAAGATGCAACAGTTTCATAACTTGGACCGCTCTGTGGATTCGATGAGTTTCCTTTTATTCTGACCTAATTAGACCATCAACGGGCGATGTAGAGATCAAATCACGAATGGGGAGATATATAATACGTGGAAGAACTAAAGTGAGTGACATACTCATAGCTCAACGGGTTGCCAAGCAATGAAGGGGCAATGCTAATGATAGTGGTATGTCATGCTCAAATATCCCTGCGGGATCAATTTAGAAATTAAGAATTCAGCAAGAGAAGCAGAATGACCAACATACTCCCGATGTATAACATACTAGAGAATGCCCGCGGCTTGGTCCGCGTGAATTTCGGTTTTAAACAAATCCCCAAGGAATCGTGGATTTCCGGTTCCTGTTCCCGCTCCCTTTTCCAACCTTTATACTTACTATCAAGGAAGTTTGCTATAGTAATCTACCTATAGCTGTAGCTATAGATTTCGGGTTTTTCAAAATCTCGTGGGAACTGTGCATTTTTCCAAAATAAAATGTTTTAAGTCAGGGCATAATCTATCTCCACTCAAAATTTCAGCCAAATCGGTTCAGTAGTTGCGGCGTGATTGAGTAACAAACATCCAAACATCTAAACATCCAAACATTCACACTTTCACATTTATAATATTATAAGTAGCATACTCCATAATATCGATTCAGAGTAACTAACATACTTATAGCTCAACGGGTTGCGAAGGTGAAGTAACAATGCTACTACTAGTGGTAAGCTACACTCCGGTATTCCTGAGGGATCAAATAAGAGATGATGAATTCAGTAGGAAAACCAAAGAGAATGACATACTCGTAGCTCAGAGGTTTGTGAAGCTGAAGTGACACTGTTAATGGTAATGGTAAGCCATACCCGGGTATTCCTATGAGATCAAATAAGACATGAGGACTTCCGTAGAAGAACCAGAGTGACCGACATATTCTTTGCCCAAAGGGTTGCGAAGCTCAAGTGGCAATACTAATGACAGTGGTAAGCTATGCTCGGGATTCCTGCGAAATCAAATAAGAGATGAAGACTTCAATAGGAGAACCAGAGTGACCGAGGTAACCCCCGAAGGTAACCCCCGAAGCTGAAGTGACACTGTTAATACTAATATGGTAAGCCATACCAGGGTATTCCTATGGGATCAAATAAGGTATGAGGACTTCTCTAGGAGAACCAGAGTGACCGACATACTCGTAGCTTAACGGCTACCGAGGTAACCCCCGAAGCTGTAGTGACACTGTTATTGCTAACGGTAAGCCATACCCGGGTATTCCTATGGGATCAAATAAGGTATGAGGACTTCTCTAGGAGAACCAGAGTGACCTACATACTCGTAGCTTAACGGGGTAACCCGTTAAGCTACCGAGGTAACCCCCGAAGCTGAAGTGACACTATTAATGCTAATGGTAAGCCATACCCGGGTATTCCTATGGGATCAAATAAGGTATGAGGACTTCTCTAGGAGAACCAGAGTGACCGACATACTCGTAGCTTAACGGGTTGCGAAGCTGAAATGACACTGATACGTTCGTGTATCGGTTGAGACGACGACAACGGTCTTACAGAAGATTTATGCAAACAATTTCAACCGTGTCTGAAATTATAATCTAGTATAAGGTGCCTTGACATCTAATACAAGTTGAATGGGATTTTCTTCAGTGGAAGCAATAAACGAGCGCGGATGGAGGAATGATTGGAGGCGGGTAATGAAATAAAGTCGCTGGAATGTTTCCACGGGATTCATTTGAGGTCGAGGATTCTGTAATCTGATTTCTTGCGGATACATTAGTGTATTGAAAGATTGCCTTGTCGGTGTAGTGGTTAGCTTGTTCGGCTACCGATAGTGAGGTCGTGGTCGTATTTTTCCGGGATAAAAAGTAGCGTCCTTTTCCAAAGTCCAGTCTATTCATGTACCAAATTTCGTCAAAATCGGTTCAGCGGTTTAGGCGTAAAAACGTAACTGTATCTACTATATCCATACTTATTAAGTTTATATAGACAGGATATATTTAGTTTCTGTTTAGATAAACATTAGGATCTGTCTATAGACAGATCCTAATGTTTATCTAAACAGAAACTAAATAAAGTAAAATGCATGAAGCTCGTGAGCTCGCACCATGAGCTGAGCTGTCGATATCAGTTCACTTGTAATGGAAACCAAAGCCACGCCTAAGCTGCCCTCGCCCTGCGGCGCGCTTCGTGTTCCGACAACATCAATTTGGTCGACTAAAAATATTAGATCACAATTGGTCTATGCGCGTGGAGCATTTTCTGATTTTCCTTGAAAATCTTTGAATTCACTTTTAATTTTCTTTCAAATCGATGCCACGGTTTCTTGAACAATATTTTCTAAAACTTTAAATCACTTCACTGCCCCCTGTGTCTGTCTGTCTGTCTGCTAGCTTTTCACGGCTCAACAATTTAACCGAATTCAATGAAAGGTACAGAGGTAGTTTGTATGTTAATTTCCGGGACGCAACTTTTATCCCGGAAAAGCAAACAGTTCCCACAGCATTTTAAAAAACCTAATTCCACGCGAACGAATTCGCGGGCATCATTTAATTTGGATTAAATACACCTACCTCCACCATACAGCCCTTTCACGTCCCATTGCTGGGCACAGGCCTCCTCTCTTACAGGAAAGAAGTATTTAGAGCTTTAGAAAAGCTCCAATACGTGTTAGCAGGCTACCGACCCGCATTAAAAATCGTAAATATCCACCAACGACGAAACGGAAAAACACCTAATAAAATATAGCGTGCTAAATACTACTCAACTAACACGTCAAAACAGACACCTACGCATATTTTTCCACGCCGTCGATTTTGTTATTATCATCCGTTTTCTAATAAAGACAGAATGAATTTTTCTAGATGAAGAAATCATATTTTCATGTTAAAAAATTCATAACAATATAGGAAAAATAATAATTGCATAACTCGACGAAACCCGTACCTACCCCAGTGCGCTGCTGCACTGATCTAAATTCGATAAAAAAGATACTCGAAAATATTTATAGTAGGTACACATTAGATATCGTAATTTCTTGAAATCGGATTGCACGCGCTTTCACATCCATGTGAGTTATGTGACATCCGAACTAAATACAGAATCTTGTTTTCATTTTACTCAGATTCGGATTTAACAAGTGCACAAGCACATCAAAGGCTGGACATAGGATTCGTACATCTATTTTCATGCTCTTTGGCTGCTTGTGTCCATTTTCAGTACAGGGATGCATTCCAATTGGGACCCTTAAATCTATCGGTCCTCCGAATTATGTGCTGCGTAGTAGTAATTTGTTCAGTAGATCAATAGGTCTCATAAGACAAATAAATAAATAAAATAAATGATCATTTTATTCTCTAGAGTGATTATATTTACAATGCGATATTAGACTGTACTGTGGCTTTACCATAAAATAACTTGCATTGTATTGTGAAAATTTTTGAATACAATATCAACAAAAGGAACGTAACCTACCAATACAATTTTCCATTGAAACCGAAACAAGCAGCGTAGAACGGAACGCATTTGTTTAAATTAAAAAAGGAACATACACCAGCAATACACTTAAAATATTCACACGGCGAAAACACATTCCATTATAGTCCGAGAGCTCGTGTACGATTTGTAACAAGTTTCCTTGGACCAAATTTTTCTATAAATAAATAATTAAGACTTATGGAACATATATATTGCTAGATAGTACTTCCAGGGAACCTATCAGCAGTCTAACTCAAAATCACAAGGTATACATATTAGCTTAAAATGAAAATGATCTACTTATTGATATAATTTTATCGATCTCGATTTATGAATTGGAGCAGTAGAATTTAATGGAAAAAAAATAATAGAAGATTTGAGCAAAAGATTTTCCAACTTTTGGATACTGAAACACCTCGATTTAGCAATGTAAAAGAAACACGTTCAAAAAAATTGTTCCCACACAAAATGTATAAAACGCCCCGTTCAGGACAAAATAGGCGTTTTGTACCGATTCGCCCATTGCAGGTCCGTACCAGTCTGACGTGTCATAACTCATAATGCACCCATGTATGGGTGCACTGTCGGAACTATTTTATTTCCCAACTTCAATTAAATCACCCTCACTTAAATTTTGTGCTTTTACTCGATTATACTTAGTACGTACGATTTGAGCAATAGTACATTATTTTCTTTCAATTTCTATTTATAAATACTTCCAGTGAACCGACCGCCGGCTCTTCGACTATTTATAAAATAGAAAAGAAACACGTTCTTAAAAAAATTTGTTCCCCGCACACAATGTATAAAGCGCCCCATTCACCACACAATGGGTGTTTTGTGCCGTCTCGTCCGTCGCATGACCCGCGCCCGTCTGACGTGTGTCACAATGCGCCCGTGTATGGGTGCACTCACTGAATTGTTTTGTTTTCCCGACCTCGGTTTATGCTTTTCCCTTTTATAACGTTTATCCAACGATATTTAAAGCGTAGAGCGGCTATTGAAAGTGTATTTTCAATATTTTCAGGCCTAATAATAATATTATGTTAACAAGCTATATTTTAGAAAAAATCAAAACCGACTTCGGTTTCGCAATCTTACAAAAATCGGTGTACCAATCAAAAATATTAGTGATATATGGGTACATATTAAATGGGTACATTTATGCGTGTAACTTCTGAAAGTAAATAGATTACGATAGTAAAAAAAATATCAAAATCTGTTCAAGGGTTATTGAAATAATCGTGAACATACATACATATATATGTATGTACAGTGGCGTGCGCTTCATAAAGGCAGAAAAGCCCTGCATACCCTGAGAAAAGCAATGCTTAGTTAAAACTATAATAAAAGAAGCAGAATTTTTTTTATTACTATCTACCAATTGCATACCCTGGCTTCAAATCCTGTGCACGCCACTGTGTATGTACAATGTACATACATACGGGTCGAATGCAGAACATTCTATTCTAAAATCAGTTAAAAATTACTGCATGTATCATCTTCTACAAAGCGTAAAGCTCGTTTTTAACCCCCGACGCAAAAACGACGGGGTGTAATAAGTTTGACATGTCTGTGTGCGTGTGTGTGTGTGTGTGTGTATGTGTGCGCGTGTGTGTGTGTGTGTCTGTCTGTCTGTTCCCCTGTGGCGCTCAAACGGGTGAACCGATTTGAATGCGTTTTTTTTTTGTTTGAAAGGTGAATTAGTCGAGAGTGTTATTAGCTATGTTTGATGAAAATCGTTCCAAGATGGCCGCCGCTACAAAATGGCGGATTACATATATTTTTACAACTCCCTTAATATGGGTATCAAATGAAAGGGCTTGACTAGTAGAATAGCACTATTGCAAATCCAAGATGGCCGCTGCCACAAAATGGCGAATGTCGGGGGTTTCTAAAATTTCTAATTTATAAGTTAGATGATTTAGGTCATAAGAACAATATAAACCTACGAGTGTGTAGAAAAGTATAGCCAAAGGGCTCCTTTTTCTTAGCTTACGATTTTCGCTTCATCCCGTCTATCACTAAAACAACGTTGAAATATCTCTGCGCTTACTCTATTTTCATGGAGAGTATAATTTTGCTTTTCTTGAGCTCCGTTCCTTAGTGAAATATGAGTGTAGGGAGCATTAAATATGTTGAATGCCGGTGAGCCTTTTAATGCTTTCTTGTAGCCTGATACTTGAAAACATATTTTTCGTTAATACTTATGAAAATATAATAAGCTATGTGAAATCTTGTACCTACCTATGAGTTTTGTTTGTTGTATTTATATAAATAAAATAGATATTATAATGTATACTAGGTACTAAATAAGGAACTTTGATACTATATAATTAAAACTGGAATTCACAATAATAATGTCAGTGACCCAAAGTCGAATATTATAATAAATAATATAAAAGTTGTATAAAAAATTAAAAAAGATTTTTGCCCCCTGTTTTTTTGTTTCTTCATAAGTGGAAAAAATAGGAGGCAAAATGGCTTTATATGCATAGGCTTGTAGGGTTGAAGAAACTTCTTATATATACATAACACAAAACTACTTATTTGTTTAAAATAATAATAGATTTAATATACTGATGACAATATATCAAAAAAAAAAAAACAACACCACCCTTATTATTGTAACACCTCCCTACTTAACAATAGATTAAGATTGATTCATTTGACATGATTCCCGCACCAAAACGCTATAAAACTAATATGTCAATATTACTAGGCGTGTCCAGTCGTTAATTTGTTTGGAAACAAAATGTATGGGGATATAATAAATTTTGGATTTACCCTCTATATTCATTTCAGCTCTGTGATATTAATAGGTAGGGGGTTGTCAGAGTAATTTTGTAATAATCACGCTATACTAGCAGCAATGAATAAATTAAAGAATATTTTAATCACACTAATCACTACATAGTATAAAACAAAGTCGCTTTCTCTGTCCCTATATCCCTATGTCCCTATGTCCCTATGTCCCTTTGTATGCTTAAATCTTTAAAACTACGCTACGGATTTTGATGCGGTTTTTTTTAATAGATAGAGTGATTCAAGAGGAAGGTTTATATGTATAATAACATCCATTAAATAGTGGAGAAATACTGTTATTTTTGAGAATTCTAATGTGATGTCGTAAATAATTACATTTTTTCCGCTTACATTGCAAACGCAGGCTGAACCCTACGAGATTTATCAAAATAATGTACTAAGTATTGTACACATTGAAAAGGTCTACAGAAAAGTCCGCGATGGTATATGTCTATCTCTTATGGATATCCCACAATAACATTTTTTTGTCGTTTACTTTTTACGACAAATAATGGCTAATTTTCGAAGCGATTTCAACCAATCCTTATCTAATTAAATACCTTAAATGCATTGTTGATTTTATATAAATCCATATGGCCCTTTACAGCATATGATTTAAATGAATACTTTCGAAGATATTACAGATTTAAAAATTGCGGCGGCGGGAGCGTGCCTATAAGCGCGTCGGCGGCCGCGGTTCTCCCTATAGCCCAGTGTCGATAATTTTTGAAACCAAAAAAAAAATCACTGGAAAAGGATGAAACCCATTGGAAAAGGAGGAGAATATTATAAAAATACAAGGAAAAATAATTTACGGGCGATCTGAGCTCGGGAAAAAAGGGGGGGAGTTTTAAGGGTAAAAAACGGTTTATCTCGATTTCCGGCAAAAATATCGTAAAAAGTCAAGCCGCCTGGGAGCTTTCATCGAAAACGCTGCCTAATCCCTGAGCGGGTAGTACCTACGCATAATATGCTCTACTACCCGTGCGAAGCCGGGGCGGGTCGCTAGTAATATTATAAAGGCGAAAGTTTGTGTGCGTGCGAGTATGGAGATAGATTCCACGGGATTTTGAGAATCCACACATTACAGCTATAGGTACAATAATACACTTAAGTAAAAATCTCATGGATCAAACTAGGTTCAATACCTAAAGTATCTTATTAAAATAATCACAGCAACCTAGAAATCTATTAAACGAAAGTATTTGTAAAGTAATATTACTCATTATCCATATTTTTAATTAGAGTTTACGATTATTAATGAGTAGTTCGTTCCGAGCTTGCTCAAAGCTTTGAACCATCATGGCCGAGTGACTTGATATAAAAGAAATATCGTATGAAATAAGTAGGTACCGATGTTGGTGATTGAAGGCTGACTAATGAGCTCTAGGTAGGTTCACCTAGTGTTGTAACTTCAGCTAGGTATCCAATTTACTGAGAGATTCGTAATTAATAGTTACAGAGAAAACGAGCTAGAAATTTTAAATCATAATATGATTTTAATAGTAAAACGAGAAGTCAGTTGATAATTTTTGTGTGCGAAGAAACTTACATTGTGGATTATCAAAATAATTCAAACTTCCATACTATTATTAATGCCAAAGTGTATCTGGCTGTTTAACTTTGTTTGCTAACTTTTCACAGCTCTACCGATCTTGATCAAAATCAAGATTGCTGAATTTTGGGATAAAAATATCCTACATGTTACTCAGTAGTATGAACTTTAATCATGCCAAGGTTCATTTCAATTCATTGAGTAGTTTTTGCATGATGCGCTCACAAACAACCTAAAACAGCGCCTAAATCCCATTAGTTTTGGGGATCAGATCCCCTACAGCATCAGGATTGAGGAGTTGGAATCCAAATTTTTTGTAGGACAGTGTCGCAATGTTTCTCTATCGATTAAAAAAAAATTATGCAAATCGGTTCTGAAATCTCGGTGTACATAGTAGAAAAACACAACTCCTCCTTTTTTGAAAGTCGGTTAAAAAAGTAGCCTATGTTACTCCCTGACTAATTCTCTACTTGTATGTGAAAGTCCCGTCAAAATCGGTTCAGCCGTTCCGAAGATTAGCCCGTTCAAACAGACAGACAAACAGACACACAGATTAACAGACAAATAGACAAAAATTTCAAAAATATCTTTTTTACGTTTTATTACTTATCCCTAACCTTCCCCAGTTATTATTTTGCAAAAATTTTTAATGTACAGACACGGCAATACGATTTTATTATAATTATTATGTATCTATATCTTCTTCTTTCTTAATAAATAAAATTGAAGTGTCTGTCTGTAATATCGAAATAACTACCTCATATTAAGCTCATATGGTTATTTGAACGATATCATAACCGAATCACACGTTTTTAAAATTTTTGTCTGTCTGTCTGTCTGTCTGTCTGTCTGTCTGTCTGTCTGTCTGTCTGTCTGTCTGTCTGTCTGTCTGTTTGAACGGGCTAATCTTCGGAACGGCTGAACCGATTTTGACGGGACTTTCACATACAAGTAGAGAATTAGTCAGGGAGTAACATAGGCTACTTTTTTAACCGACTTTCAAAAAAGGAGGAGTTGTGTTTTTCTACTATGTACACCGAGATTTCTGAACCGATTTGCATAATTTTTTTTTAATCGATAGAGAAACATTGCGACACTGTCCTACAAAAAATTTGGATTCCAACTCCTCAATCCTGATGC
The DNA here is from genome assembly GCA_920104075.1 of Melanargia galathea. Lineage (NCBI taxonomy): Eukaryota > Metazoa > Arthropoda > Insecta > Lepidoptera > Nymphalidae > Melanargia > Melanargia galathea. The sequence goes on from OV049876.1 coordinate 4,318,678, forward strand.
TGTAGGGGATCTGATCCCCAAAACTAATGGGATTTAGGCACTGTCGGTTATTTAAATTGATATTGGGGATACTAATTAAAGACTTTATTGTTGAATGAACTCTGAGTAGGTACAGCTACTGAGCTACTGAGTAGGTACATGTCCAACTCCTCAACCCTGATGCTGTAAGGAATTGCATTCCGAAATCGTGGGGATCCCACGGAATTTTTCCGTTTTGGGGACGGGTTACTACAGATAGGCTACTTTTTGTTCTGAAAAATCAAAAGTTCCCATGGGATTTTTAAAAACCTAAATCCACACGGGCGAAGCCGTGGGCATCATCTAGTCTATACTAATAAATAAAATTGAAGTGTCTGTCTGTAATATCGAAATAACTACCTCATATTAAACTCATATGGTTATTTGAACGATACTATAACCGAATCACACGTTTTTAAAATTTTTGTCTGTCTGTCTGTCTGTCTGTCTGTCTGTCTGTCTGTCTGTCTGTCTGTTTGAACGGGCTAATCTTTGGAACGGCTGAACCGATTTTGACGGGACTTTCACATACAAGTAGAGAATTAACCAGGGAGTAACATAGGCTACTTTTTTAACCGACTTTCAAAAAAGGAGGAGTTGTGTTTTTCTACCTATGTACACCGATATCTCCGAGATTTCTGAACCGATTTGCGTAATTTTTTTTTTAATCGATAGAGAAACATTGCGACACTGTCCTACAAAAAATTTGGATTCCAACTCCTCAATCCTGATGCTGTAGGGGATCTGATCCCGAACACTAATGGGATTTAGGCACTGTCGGTTATTTAAATTGATATTGGGGATACCAATTAAAGACTTTATTTTTGAATGACCTCGAGGTTCATGTCCAACTCCTCAACCCTGATGCTGTAAGGAATTGCATTCCGAAATCGTAAGGATCCCACGGAATTTTTCCGTTTTGTGGACGGGTTACTACTTACTACAGATAGGATACTTTTTGTTCTGGAAAATCAAAGTTCCCACGAGATTTTTACAAACCACACGGGCGAAGCCGTGGGCATCATCTAGTTGATAAATAAAATGATAAAAAAACGTGAATTTGGCTCTCTCCAGCAATGCGCGTAACTATTTAATTACGTGCACTATGATATTATAGTATTATTGTAAATTGAACTTATTTATTTTTTACTAGATGATGCCGGCAACTTCGTCTACGTGGATGTATACATGCAATTTTGGCTTTATACGTCATTTGACGCGATGGATTGACCGTGAATGGCAGCTTTAATAGCCTACGAACCTATTGTATACCTACGTACGACTTGATCTATTACTTTTCGAGTTGTTGAACTTCTATAAAAAAAACAATTATACCATTTTATTTTATTCTCGTTAGTGTAAAAATGCATTAAAATATCTCACACAAATAAGTCCTCCAAATTAACAAGCATCAATCTATCAATTGGCGAAGACAAAGTAACGTCACATAAATGGCTCGTTATCCACATTTTAATGAGGGTCCATTCATCGGCGCGGTGAGAAGCGTTTGATAGCAAGTGACGTCACGGATCCGTATCACTAATGAGGTGATCATGCGAGAATGAACGTCTGGCGTTATACGAGTTTAGCTGGTTTTAGCTGGTGTATTTCGGTGGAATTGACACGTTATGTTGGCTGAATTAGATGCTTCGTAGATTTACTTCTGATTTGTTTTTTTAACCCCCGACGCAAAAACGACGGGGTGTTATAAGTTTGACGTGTCTGAGTGTATGTGTGTGTGTGTGTGTGTGTGTCTGTCTGTTCCTCTGTAGCGCTCAAACGGGTGGACCGATTTGAATGCGGTTTTTTTGTTTGAAAGGTGAATTAGTCGAGAGTGTTGTTAGCTATGTTTGATGAAAATCGATCCAAGATGGACGCCGCTACAAAATGGCGGATTACATACTTTAACACAACTCCCTTAATATGGGTATCAAATGCTTAACTAGTAGAATAGCACTATTGCAAATCCAAGATGGCCGCCGCCACAAAATGGCAAATGTCGGGGTTTTTTTAATTTTTAATTTATACTTGTTATTTTTTTACTGTCCACATAGGCCTAAGCGTCGTCATAATTGGCCTAGGCCACGCGTTATGGCGAACATCCTAGTATTTCAAAAAAAGGTCGTGTCGTCCAAATTGGCTAACGATCGTACGATCAAACGATGAGACTTCGTCGTACGTTAAAAACTAGTACCACTTGACTGCGAGTGATGACTTGCGAGCTACAGTTAGGACACTCTTTGGGGATTCATATTATGTTTAATTCGTGTCTAATAGAATTGCGCTTGTCTACAATCATGATGGAAAGCAATGATGAGGTCTAAGCTACAACGCGCTTGTCTAGAAATTACCTATTCACTTTTGCTTTGAAAGTACTTAAGTCGTACGAGGCGGGAAATATGGACGCCGGCGTTTGTCTCGCTGTACCGAAATAGCATGCTTTAACGAATATTATTACATAGGGATGATAACCAAGATCAACAGGTTAAAGTGTTCTACGGGACACGAGGGGGAAACAGCACCAACCACCCCACTCCGGGCTGGTACTATTCATCCGATTGTGATGAAACTTTAGTGAATTCTTATGCATACGTCCGCACAGGTTTCTGGCCCAAAAAATCTATATAAAAATGAATGTTTATTTGTTTATACTCTATGCATTCCTAAACCATACTTTGCGTGGGAACAGCTAGTCATCATTAAAAACATGTAGGTCTAATTCAAAGAGCATAAAGCGAGATCTCAGTAGGTGTTAATTGGAGGGGCACGATTAGAGCTCCCCGAGTATGTTAAGTGGTTATGGGACATTGAGTCTGCTCTCGATATGCGAGGATTTAATAATCTCATTGACAACTTGTAGCAATCTATCTTTCTACGGATAAATGAAATGTTTTACGTGCAATGATTGATTTTTGTATTGATTAATTAGTAAAATCCTACTAATATTATAAATGTGAAAGTGTGGATGTTTGGATGTTTGTTACTCTATAACGTCGCAACTACTGAACCAATTTGGCTGAAATGGAGATAGATTATGCCCTGAATTAAAACAAAGGCTACTTTTTATTCTGGAAAAATCCACAGTTCCCGCGGGATTTTGAAAAACCCGAAATCTATATACAGCTATAGGTAGATTACTATAACGAACTTCCTTGATAGTAGGTATAAAGGTTGTAAAAGTTACCGGGAACGGGAACTGGAAATCCACGATTCCCTCGGGATTTGTTTAAAACCGAAATTCACGCGGGCAAAGCCGCGGGCAGATGCTAGTAATTTATATTTATTGAACTGTTTTTGGGTTTGATTTCCGGGTCGGGCAAACAATTGTTAGGTATTGGGTATTTCTGTCAAGAAATTCTCAGTGCCAGCCCGGAGTTGGAAGCTTGTGGTGTTTCACCGCCGTGCCTCGGAGAGCACATTAAACAGTCGGTCCCGGTTATTGTCACTATCATATTGTGTTATTAGTCGTTAAAGCCCGCCAACTCGCATTGGAGCAGTGTGGCGGGTCTAAGCTCTAAATTCCTCTCTCCTATGAGAGAGTAGGCCTGTGCCCAGCAGTGGGACATTAATAAGCTGTAGTGGAACTTTTTCGGAACTTGACTGATGGGATTGTTTGTTTAAGAAGCAAGGCACTGTCTGTGTACAGTATTTAAAACTATTTCCAGGCAAGATTCTTTTGGAAAGATAAACCAGCCTATAAAAACCCGCTCCCATATTAGTACGGTCTACTAACAATCAAATAATTTAATGCGCGTAGGTAGGTATACCATTCCTTTAAAAGGATTAAGTACTATTATATTATGATAAATCTTGAAGATAAATCGGTAAGGAATCGGTTCAAAAGTTAAATACCTCTATCGCAATCACTTTGTTTGTAATAAGTGCCTATTGTTACACTGAAACAGCAGGTGTTACTCAGGTAGAGCCAAGTTAGTCCGCTCCCTATGTACGGAAGGTCATCTGATGGCCTAACAGTAAATATTTAAAGCAACAGCGGTATTTAACTTTTTTATTTTTATTTGTATACATGGTTTTACTTTTTTTATATACTTACCTAGTTACTAGCGGACCCGGCAGACGTCGTTCTGTCCGGTGACATACCGATATCAGCGCCACCTACTAAGGCTCGACAGGTTACCTGTACTTATCCGGTAATTGCGTTTTCAAACAATCCAGGAACCTATTGAAATATTCACACAAAACATCCAAATCGGTCCAACCATTTAGAAGGAATTAGGTGACATACCTACACAAGAACAGAATAATTATTATATAGGCATGGGTGAGAGAGTTTACCGTATCGACGCAATGAACATTAAAATATGCATAGTTAAATGTTTGAAAGATACGAAACCCATGTACATTTTGTATGGGAAAATGTTTTTCATAGTTATTCCGCTATACGGGATGGAGACAAATACAACAAATCAAAAACTATGAAAATCGGCCCACCCGTTCTCGAATTATAAGTGTTCGAACAAACTCGACTTTGTTTTATTATATATATCTATTAAAGAAGATTATACACTGAATATCAATAGTACTAAGTTAGTTATTCAGTGTTCTCAGAAAATGCTCTGCTCTGCGTTGCTCTTGGTGTGCGCTAACCTTATTTTGAACTATATTTTCCAGTACACTAGCTCAGTGTACCGGCAAAGTGGTAATGTGGGTTATCAGATGACCCGTCGCCAGGGTTGCCACCGTACATCGCCACACGTCATTTCAATTTACGAATACACACGGAAACGGGCGCAATCGACGCCGCCGCTCTATCGCGCCACGCCTTTAACCTTTCATTTGCATCGCGATGTAGTTAACTTACACGTTTTGGCAAATACCGAGTTCCATATAAAGTTACGAGTACATACTAATAGGGATATTATAATCAAACGATATATTATTATAATCGAACGAACTTACCAAAAATGTAGCGAGATGTACTGACTTGATTCCCAATAAGTCGCGTAACGCATATTCATCCTAGAATACAGTCATTTCATACAGTCATTATCATATCATACAGTCGTGGTCCCAGGATTTATTCGTTGAAAACCACGTGCTTCTTTAAGTACAGCACCGTTCAAACTTTAATCCTTAGAATAATTAAAATAAATGACAAATAGTTTCCCCATTTGTAAAGCTAGGTACAGGAGACAAGTATAAATTTAAAATTTAAAAAACTCCCGATATTCGCCATTTTGTGGCAGCGGCCATCTTGGATTTGCAATAGTGCTATTCTACTAGTCAAGCCCTTTCATTTGACACCCATATTAAGGGAGTTGTGAACAAATATGTAATCCGCCATTTTGTAGCGGCGGCCATCTTGGACCGATTTTCTTCAAACATAGCTAACAACACTCTCGACTTATAACACCTCGTCGTTTTGCGTCGGGGGTTAAAAAGTGGCAATGGGCGGTGCATATTAGTTCGAAGAACCAAGAGACTTTGCGGTTCCAAGATGCTGGAACGGCATCTTCATACCAGAAATCGTAGTGTTGGCAGACTTCCCGCTATGTGGCAAAACGTCAAACGAGGCGCAGGGAGCGGCTGGAAACAAGCGGCGCAAAACTCCAGCGCGTGGAAGAAGAGAAACTACAAGTAGCCTATGTCAAATAGTGGACGTCTAGAATCTAGAAAAAAGTTAATCATCAATCTATCTAGACTCTAGATAGATTGGTGATCAACTTTTTTTAAAGCTCTTTAGTTTTTCACTGTCCGATTTCATCAGCAAATAAGGTTGTAAGTATATCGTACTTTTTCGATCCGGAGTTATGAATGAAGGCGGGCTAAACGATTTAGGTAGAACATCAATTTTACTTGCCGGAGATGTGAAAATAAAGAAGGAATTCCTGATTGAATTCAAATAAATACAGTCAAAACCGTTTATGGCGACATCGTTTAGAATAACATATCGGTTATATTAACCGTAATCAAAGGTCCCGGCTGAATGCTATATGACTGCCGTATCAAAAACATTGCTTTTTACGACATTGGTTACTTCGACATACCGCATTAAACGACCACATTTGACCAATGTTTTCGGTGAATTGTATCTCTACAGGTCGTTCTACAACGACCAGCTTATCTGTATTGTAAACTTTGAATAGGCATAATATAATGGTCAATGGTTATTATCGTAAAAATAAACACGTGTTTAGGGTCTTTTGTAATTCTTAGAAAACAAAACACGTGCATGCCGTAGAGTCAAGGCCCAGTTCTTCAAATTTCTTCAGTCAGTTTCTTACTTATCTTACTTAAAACATATTGTTGAATTAATTGTGAAACTTGTCACAAACAAAAAGAAAGCAAATTAATATCGAAGAAAAATCGCGTATTATTTCAAGACAAGGCAAAAGAATATGGTGTTGTATGGTGGAACCGGTTGTTATAACTATCGGTTTTTACGACTTAATATGAGTAGTCCCTTCGATGTCGTTATAACAGATTTTGACTGTATTGAATTGACAAGCCTTTGAACCTATGAGTGGAAGGAAGGTGACGAGCGAAGCCAACCACTGTGATTCCGTAGCTAAAGGTCTAGTAGATGCAGAGACGACGAAAAAACTACGTATCTCCAGCAAGCAGAACAATAAGATTACCAGTATCGATTGACAGACCTATATTTTAACTGGAATTTCAGCTTTGCATACTCCAAGTGCGCAGGTAAGTAAATGAGCTAAAAGCTTATTGTATGTGACTAAGATGACCTTCCAGATAAGGAGGGGGTCCGGCAACGCGCGGTACATCGACACCCGCTGTTTCAATTTACGAATACGTTCGGAATTACCGCGGACCACGCCTCTGACCTTTTGCTTTACTTTACCTTACACCCTTGGTAGTCACTTTCACTGTTTTAATCAGAATATCTATAGCAGTATCGGAGTATTGATGAAGATTATGTAGGTACTTCTTATCGAAATTTCACTAACTCTAAGTACTTAAATAAAATATAAGTAATTTTAATAATAAATTTTTTAAATATTAAAAATTCATCAATATCAAGGTGTCCTCTCAGATAAATTGAAGAAGTTTGCTAAGTGTGAACAGGTAGGTACAACTATCCTTACAAACGGACTTCTGGGTTTTATGTTTTTGTGTGGGTTAACATAACTGGTCATTGGAGTGGGTATTTTATGCATCGTTACGTCGGTGCAATGTTAATCTGTAAGATTGTGACAATGTCATATTTTATTGCGAAGAAAATAGCCCACTCGGAATTGTTCGAAATCATTTTTCTGTATATTTATTAGGAAAAAATAATATATTACCAACTTTACTGAAAGAGCATGTACGGAATAAAGCTAAGCATCATTACAGCAGTCCATAGTACTTCCAGACTTTGTCTTAAATACCTAGGTAATTTTATTTCTTACTATCACCGAAATAAATCATGGTGAAGTAACCAAGTAAAGTAAACCAGAGCAAATTATTTCACATGTACCACAGCCCCGTTAAATACAGAATGTCCCGAAAATGTATGTAGTTTTCCTGAGAACTGTCACGTCTTGGCCGATCACGCGTTTCCGGCTTGACGTTGATTTCTGGGACACCCTGTATAGTAAGAGAAACTACTATGATTAGCGGACTAGATCAAAATAATTCCCATAAGATATTATGTACATAACATTCCAATTTAATATTCCGTTCGGGCGGTCGGCGATGCCCCTATGTGATACGAGAGCGTTCGTTAAACGGTTAATTTCGACTGACGTACAAAATGTGCATGCTCATTGAATTTGTCGGCATCACATTATGACGACCTCCCTGGCGCAGTGGTGACAGCTGTGATCTTATAGGAGGTCCCGGGATCCATTTCCGGCAGAGAAAATATGCGAATTTTTATTTTTTAATTGTTTCTTGTCTGATGGCTTCGGTGGTAGCTGACTGCCCTGCAGGCAAAGAAGAACTACTGTCAAGCGATTTAACGTTACCGGCCGATACCGAATGGGAACATTTTTAATTAAAAAAAAAAAGAAATTATGCATCTTGTTAGAATCCTGTAAGAAGTAGGTACTGAGAATAAGTAATGTATGTATACGCGATGATTCATAAGGCTTCCTGCACGCGGGGTTTTCAGCAATACGTTTATAGGATGCTCGCGTGCGGTGCGCGGGAACCGCGAAATATGTTGTAGCACGACCGACTTAGTGTGGATCTGTCTATTTAGAATATTATTTTAGAGTTTTAGCAACCTTGTATTTTTTTGAAATTTAGAATGTCCATTACCCACGTTAAATGTTGTGTTAAATAAATTGTAGTTTTCTCAATGAGAAACTCAACTCAGTCTTCTGTCGTGTAAATACACACACAAATAATATGCCCAACTTCTTTGTGCAGTTTTCGGTTGCATATTCAGGAAAAAATTTGAGTTAGTAAATGATTTTTAAACACTTTAGTGTATTTAGCAGACTTATTTGATGTTGTTAGTCCACCTAGTCAGGAGTTTTCTAGCATTGCTTTCCAATGCGAGCAGGGCTATCTAAATTTGTTGTGGATCAAGCTGCAAGTACATTGGCTCAATCCGCCGTCAGTGCAAAAGATAACATAACAGATTACGCAATAGAAAGAGAGGTAAAAAGAGGTGTTTTTTAGGTGAATATTAAGTTTGGGCACTCATCGCTGTGCTGGCTAAACTGCACTTTATTGCGAATATTCAAAAGTCGCTTTTTATTTGAATGAAATTTACAGTTTTCTGTGCTAGATATATTATTTAAGCGAGGGGATATCCACAAGATGCTTCGTCCACATGACGGATGGCGCGAGCCGGCTATTCATTTAAGTCATGTACGACACTCATAATCCATTCAGTCCGTGGCCGCGCAGTTCATGCATAATTGCTTTTATACGTGTTCATTATCGTGTTAGGTTAAAGGTAATAGGAGTTTATTTAATTAACCGTTTCAAATGGTCTCGTTATTAAAATAAAAAGAATATTTGTTAAAGTTTGTTATCTTTTTAAGCTTTATTGGACAGAGGGGATGAGCCAATAGTTGTCATTATTTGCTCTTATTAAGACACTTTTCTTTTAATATATAGACCAGCGCTTCACTGCAATCACAGCTAAGATGGAGCGCGCTTGCCTAGAAGATGCTTATTTACAGCCCTCGCACACTGGGTGGTAGTAATCCACTGCACACTGAGCACTCGAGTGGCCGCGTTCGAGCCACAAGAAAATGTATGAAAAATCTCTTCCGCTACTTGTGGCGGCTACTACTTAGTCGAGGCCCAGTATGCGGAGTTAACAGGGAAAATTCAGTTTGCCCGTATGTCGTTGTGCCGTAAGGGCATTTCAAATCTTGGCAGTGCGTCTTGGAAACGAGGAAGCAAAGCGCTTAGTGCAAGTCCGTGTTTTAACTATGTAGCATTGCAGACCCTTACGATGCCTAGCGTTTCGATAGCTGGAAGGTGAAGGAACTTAAATGAAAGCCAAAAGGTTCTGGGCACAGTCCCCGAAATATATCTTGTAGAATACCGATAGATAGGCAACCTTGCACCGATGCTCCAAACAGTGAAACTTGGAGTCATCGTCATCAACCGATACACGTCCACTGCTGGACATAGGTCACTTGTAGGGATCTCCACGCTACGTGGTCTTGTGCCACTTGTATCCCTGCGACTCTTTTGATGTCGTCGATCCACCTGGTGGGGGCCTGCCAACACTGCGCTTTCCGGTGCGTCAACCACTCAAGCACCTTGCAACCCCAACGGCCATCGGTTCTTTGAGCAATGTGCCCCAATTGCCACTTCAGTTTTGCAACTCTATAAGCTATGTCGGCAACTCTAATTCTCTTGCGGATCTCCTCATTTCTGATCCTCCGAGCATAGCTCGAGCTTGGAGTATCGGCGAAAAATTCACCTCTACAAAATTATACATTACTAATTCAGCAAACTCGTAAAGCTCGGCGACATATGGTTCAACCATAGGGTGGGATCTAATTATGGAGCCTCGTAATCTCCTTCCGCGGGGCATACGACACGTGCCTGTCTGGAAACGAAGGGGCTATTCTAATAGGTGAATAAATATTTTCAAAAATCTAAAACAAGGTGTTATAAGTTTGACGTGTCTGTGTGTGTGTGTGTGTGTGTGTGTGTGTGTGTGTGTGTGTGTGTGTGTGTGTGTGTGTGTGTGTGTGTGTGTGTGTGTGTGTGTGTGTGTGTGTGTGTGTGTGTGTGTGTGTATGTGTGTGTGAGTGTGTGTGTGTGTGTTTCCATATAGCGCTCAAACGGGTGAACCGATTTGAATGCGGTTTTTTTTCATTTGAAAGGTGCAGAATTAGTCGTGAGTGTTGGTAGCTGAAAGGGCTTGACTAGTAGAATAGCATGCAAATCCAAGATGGCTGCCGCCACAAAATAGCGAAAATTTAATTTAATTTAATGGGTTTTTAAATTTTTAATTTATATTATATTATTGTATATTATTTTATTACTTTTATCATCTAAATTCATAGTACCAAGTGGTTAGCCCCGGGTTTTGAAAATTATTTTTTGGGTTATCTACGTTCTAATAAAAATATGCAGGCGAAATCTCTCTCAGTTGCTAGAAAAAGTTGTTTGAGCAAAGTATGTATGATAACATTTGGTTTCTCCATATTTAAGTATACTTATATTTTTTATAATTTTACTTAAGTAGTTTTATTTTATTGAGTGAATTTTTAAATTTCTTTGTAAACAATGTTCGGATTTCCCATAGATGTAGATGGTATGCTGAAGGCTGAAGTATTCTGTCATCCATTCTGACAAATGAATTTCTGTAAGACAAAATATAGGACAAGAGAATGGCTTTACTTCTCTTAAATCTTGTAGAATATGAGTTGTATTTAAATTGTAGGATTCAATTGTGAAAAAAATAAAAAGAGAAGAATTCGAATAGAGCTAGAGCTAGAATAATTATCTAGAGCGAAAGTTGTTATTTTAATTATTTATCTGTAGTTATTTATCTTATAGAAGTACATAAAATGAAATGTGGCCTGTAGGTTCTGGAAAAATATTTTTTTTAATAAAAGTCGCAGATCCAACATGAATTTTCTGAAACTAATTACGGTCGGTACTGGACGAATGGAAGTAATGAACCCACTAAAAATATATGAAAACTACGATGCCAGCGACTATACGTCCGAGCGGAATTTGTTTTTAAAATTTTCTGTTTTTCCAAGGAACTTAGATATTTTTCGAAATAGGAATTATTCTATGGTCATCTTCGTGTTGCAAGTCATCTCCTTGGGTAATACCTATTGTCAAAATCGGTACCGCATGTACAAATCGGTGCGAGAGGCGGACGGCTGGCGACAACTTAATGTATTTAGGCGTCAGTTGATTGCATTACATTGCGAACTTTTAAAAAACAGAGGAAGGAATCTTTTTGGCATCTTTTTGGTATCTTATCAGTAGATTCACTTCTATTACCTGTCGTCGCGGGTCGCTTAAATTCGTTATATTATTGGACGGACACATTCCTTTTCGGTTCTTCTCTAGAAAGCTTCTGAAAAGCTCGTTTAAGTATAAACTCATGTCGTCATTGAGAAAGTTAATTATGTTGCTCTACACGCAACCCCAGAAATAGAAGAAATAGAGAAACAGCGAAACACACAACCCGGCACGCGCAAACGAAACGTGGATTGCGCTCGAGCACTCGCAGATAGCAACGGAAACGTGGCCACAAAACACGCGTAATTACATCAAAACAAACAAACAAAAACATAAAAACGACCGCCTCATCCACAACACTGGTGAAGTTTTTGTTTTTCACCGTTTTTTTTTTTTTTGTATACAGACACAGCGCTTTTTATGGCCCGCCTCCAACAACAGTACGGGGCCATCTTTTTTATTCCTCCTTTACCGGGGAAATGACTTTCTGACTCATAATCTCTCTCGCGATCTCATTAAAAATTCATAACTCAAAACTGCGAAAAAATGAAAATCTGCCATCGGACGGTCGGCTGGGTCTCTAACCCGATGCACGGCCGCGCAAAATGTTTCTTAATTAGTGATCCATTTTTATAACCGGTTGCACTGAGTTGTAGACCATAGAGATGCTACTCTCATACATCAGACGTAAAAAAGCATTCACACCCAATTTATATATTTTTAAAGTAAATCTCGTAAGTCATCAGACGTAAAAAACGCCCCCGCCTAATCCAGAATCAGAACCAGAATTTATTTAAGTATTTACTATAAATGTAAGTATATATTTTTTAATAAAATTTATATTTAAGTAATGCATTTCTACTAAGGTAGACCCGAAATGTAAGCGACGTTTCTTGTCTCGGTATAACTTTCATAGATTCAAGGCAAGAGTGAATCCAATTTACACCACATAGTTGTTCGCGTAGGTATATTAATTACATACAGTGAAACCAAGTTCAGCGCTAATTTACCGAATGTCAAAAATACTGGATTGCTGAACGGGCACTCGCTATTATGCGCTCGGGTACGGCAAAAAATGTATGTCTCCTGATGTGCGTATTCCTGCAGTCTGATACTAGAAGCTGTGGTAGCTGTTTGTGTAACACTTGGAGATTAATATTTGCTCAAAGAACTTGAGCACCAAGTTGTGATCTAATAGAACAACCTCCTAACTTCCAGTGGGTTATGACCTGGGCAGTCTAAAAGATAACACGCGGGGTATATGAACGTATAGTACCTATCTATTAGAACGTTTATAAAGGTGCCTAAGCTGAAGCTATTTCGCGGGATACTACCTCTAGTATACGTCATCTCTATGCCAGTTGCAACGGGGTCGCTGCGGCATAGAATTAATACGAGTCCTTTTAGAATCGGCTTATGATGTGATTTTTTTTTTCGCAATTAGGTTTTATGTCTTACTAAGTCCTACTTATTTTTACACGCAAAAGCTTCCGCGTTGCAGTGGGGAGCTTCATAATTTCGATGTTTTGCCACGTGGCAACATTAGGCCTTAAGCACACTTCCTCGAACCGCCCGCGGTTTTTCAGCGATCTCACTTATATGGTATGGTATGGTATATTGTGTTGACTACGAATCTCTTTCTCACGTGATTCCAATAATATGTAATCTCTGCATTCGGTTTAGCTATAAATAAAATAATAAATAAATAAATACTCACACATACACACACGGTCGCCTGTCCCTAAAGTAGGCAACTTAATGCCTGTGTTATAGGTAACAACCGACTGATACACATATTTACATATATACCTACACATATATTTTTTAATAAATGTATAAATACATAATACATACTTATATACTTACATAAATACACCCAGACTCAGGGCGGGAATCGAACCTGCAACCCCGGAGCGGAAGGCGGGGGCGGAAGGCGGTTTGGCAGTGCCAACTGCGCCAACGGGTCAGTCAAAGTTATAATTTTATCGCGGCGTAGAAACAGGTAATATAAACGCGGACATTTAATGATAAATAAGTTATGATTAGCTTAGATTTTACTGCGTCTTTTAGTGGAAAAATAATCAAGGCCATTATCACCAAAGTTTAATGCCATTATAACTTCTTAGATAAAATGAATGTTGGTCTCTTAAGTCGGTTGAACATAATCTCTAAACTTAAAGTTTAAAACTATTGCATCCTTAGGTATGATATCCAAGAACTGTCAAATAAGTTTTGCATAGACTCAGCACCAATGTCAGTTTTCATGCATAAATTAAGAAAAATCATAATAATAGGTTATACCTAGTAACACAATACGCATTTATTTATCAACACAGAAGGAACAGGTGCAAAAAAGCATATAAAATTACTATTTATCGCCTATGAAATACAATGCACTATTTGTCAAAGCAGGTAACAAAGTAAGAAAACACAACATTCATTGTTCTTAAAATAGCACACCAGGAGATAGCGCCTAATGTGTGAGTATATTGTGTTAATGCAATTTAATCTGCGCACACGCATCACGGCTCACCCACGCACGTCATTGGACACTAGCCATAATGCTGACTTCACACTGTGCGTGCAAAGCGTTAGCTCTTAAAATAGCGCGTCAGCAGATAGCGCCTAATGTGTGAGTAATTGAGTATATTGTGTTATTGATGCAATTTAATCTGCGCACACGCATCACGGCTCACCCACGCACGTCATTGGATACTAGCAATAAAGCTGACTTCACACTATGCGTGTAAAGCGCTTTGCTATAGCTCTTAAAATAGCACGTCAGCAGATAGCACCTAATGTGTGAGTATATTGTGTTAATGCAATCTAATCTGCGCACACGCATCATGGCTCTCCCACGCACGTCATTGGACACTAGCCATAAAGCTGACTTCACACTATGCGTGCAAAGCGTTTTACTGTATGTCTTAAAATAGCGCGCCAGCAGATAGCGCCTAATGTGTGAGTATATTGGGTTAATGCAATTTAACTAATCTGCGCAAACGCATTACGGCTCATCACAAACAATAAAGCTAGTAACGTAATACTGTAAAAAGTAAATTTATTTCCGTGTCAAATTTCATCATAATAGGTTCATAATTTCAACTGTAAAAAGGCGACAAAGAAAACACTTTTACGTTTATAATATTAGTTTTAAACTAGTTTAAAGTTCACGATACTATACATTTTGATACAGCAATGTGGCTAATTCTGTTGTACACAATTCTCTAAACTAAACTAAAATGACAGGTCTAAATCTATTGCTATCCTTTTCCGCAGTGAGCACTGTGAAAGAGATAGGAATAGATTTAGACCTGTCATTTTAGTTTAGGTTTAGAGATTGTGTACAACAGAATTAGCCGCAATGTTTTATTTAATTTTAATTACTTCTATGTCGAAACTAAACAATCGCATAGCTTGTAATGGACAACAGGTTCTAACAAAGCATGCACATGCTAATGTAATTTAAACAAATGGCGAAGCGACAATGTGTGAGAAACGCGAGATAATCGGAGGTGGATGTGGGCCTAGTTTATTGTACCGGATTGCCTCTGGATGGCCATTGATCTGTGGAACTGATTATACTTACTATTGTTTAAATATACAGGATCTCGGACATATTGATGACCTTTCTGGCGCAGTGTTGAGCGCTTTGGTCTTAGGAAGGTCCCGCGTTCGATTCCCGGCAGGGGAAATTTGGGATTTTATAATTTCTAGATTAGTTCCATGAAAAGAGTCCCTCGGTGCAGGATTAACCTTCTCCCAACGCATGATGCACACATCGATTCTACTTGTAGTCCAAACCGACTGATCACAGATAGCTCAAAAATGCTAAAAAAATCTAGATTGTCACTGATATGCTGGGTTATTCTGTAACTTAGTTACCAACTGAAAATAGTTGCCAACGAATAAGTTTGATATACATAGCTGCTTTACTGTGGGAAATTATAAAGTGTTTTCATAATTTTACACAGTAAAGCAGCAATGTATATCGAACAAATTCGTTGGCAACTATTTTCACTTGCTTACTAAGTTACAGAATAACCCCCCTGGTATGGTGGGAGGCTTCAGCCGTGGCTAGTTACCACTCTATCGGCAAAGCCGACCCACCAAGCGATTTAGCGTGTTGGTACGATGCCGCGTAAAAACCGATCAGGAGTATGGAGTTAATATAAAAACTGCCATTTTCTTTTTTTCTCTTTATTTCATGTTTTTTTATTAAACGTACTTTGAATAAATGAAAATAAATTAACTGTACTTTTTGAACTCTTCCATCTTAGAGCATTGCTTGCTTTCAGGTGAGGTCGCAGTTAAGGGCTAACTGGTGGATAAATTAAAAAAATATTGCAAAGTGAATTAAAAGAAGGTACGGTACAGTGGGTGCTTTGGGCACTTGCATCCAATATAATATTATTATAAACTAATTAAGCCAAGTTAACTATACCACCCGGAGAACTCTCGATAAGTGAGCGATCGTGATTTTGCAAAAGGTTTTTTTGCGAATTCAACTTTATAGAGTTTAAAATAAGATTTTAACTTAATTGGTTAATTCAATCACACACTTTTATTGCGGGTTCAGAGTGAAAGCGGTTGAAGAAATAAGAGGGTACATTACATATACTGATATAGTATCATAGATGGCACTCTCTAATAAATAATTAATTTGTTAAAAAAATCGTTACACTATAACTTTTATTCTTTTACTTAGCTTGAGTTTGATTTTTTTTCTCAAGCCTTGCTTAATCGATAAGGGGACAGCAATTTACATTGTAAATAGGGCTAGTGAAAAATTTACAATGTTCAGGACATGACAGCTGCAGCTACGGCATTTACTTAGAGTACTTAGAATATATCATTAGGTACCATCTGAATAAATAATATTGTCACACCAAAATTGAGGCCAACATATTATATGTAAACTAGGTGATTATCAGGAACAAGCGCTTATGAAATAGCTTGCAGTTGGGCCGTACGGTAATCACAATCAATTGCTTATGAGAGAGCCTTCGACATGTTACTTTAATATCAGAACATAATCGCACTAGTATTACAAGTGCAACATAAAATAACATTATAACATAGTTTATGGCTCCATGTTTACGACAAACATGATTAGCAATGCATGAATCTGGGAAGATTTTATATTACGTTTTTCAATTGATTGTATATTTCCTTAAAATCATCAGTTTTTATAAGTATTTTTTGTTATGACAAGTATTTTAAAATTCTATCATTTTCTTACTCTGTGTAATTATGCTGTCTGACCGAACGATTCAAAATCTAAACTTGAATCATTTTTTTATTTAGATCAATATACCAACTAATTTCTGATGCTCTAAAAATTCGTGAGTCAATACGGCCATAACGTTTAAAGCGTCAGCGTTCATAACAAATCAAGCAAAAAGCTCACTATGCAATAGTATGAATAACATAGATACTCGTAATATTATAGATTCTCGGATTTGTAATAGAAGCCGCGTTTTGTAGTCTTAAATATATTGTGTGTGTAAGAACCCTTACTGTAGTAGTGTAGTGTTACCTTATTGTAGTGTTACCGTGTGTATGACAGGCCTTACTGTAGTCTTAAATGTATCGTGTGTGTGACAGCCCTTACTGCAGTAGTCTTAAATGTATCGTGTGTGTGACAGCCCTTACTGTATTAATTAAGGCGGCAGGTCACGAGCTGGCTCGATACATGATTGTGTACTTGAGGTTATTAGGATTTCCTATAAAATTTAGTGCTCATATTATTAAAGCGTAGGTTATTATTAAAGTGGCTATTTCGTAAAATATACGAGGGCCTTACCAAAGTAACATAATTAATTTTATAATTAAGTTCGACTAAATAAATTGGTGTTCAGAATGTTTTATCACTACATAGTATAAAACAAAGTCGCTTTCTCCGTCCCTATATCCCTATGTCCCTATGTATGCTTAAATCTTTAAAACTACGCAACGGATTTTGATGCGGTTTTTTTTAATAGATAGAGTGATTCAAGAGGAAGGTTTATATGTATAATAACATCCATTAAATAGTGGAGAAATACTGTTATTTTTGAGGTTTCTAATGTGATGTCGTAAATAATTTCATTTTTTCCGCTTACATTGCAAACGCAGGCTGAACCCTACGAGATTTATCAAAATAATGTACTAAGTATTATACACATTGAAAAGGTCTACAGAAAAGTCCGCGATGGTATATGTCTATCTCTTATGGATATCCCACAATAACATTTTTTTGTCATTTACTTTTTACGACAAATAATGGTATACAATGAATATAAAATTATTTTGCTATAATCCGCTAACAGTGACAAATTTGTAGGCACAACACCACACAATCTTGTAGGCACAACACCACACAATCTTGTAGGCACAACACCACACAAATTCACCACAAAACAAACTCGACGATCGTTTCGCTCCGACACCGGAGCATCTTCAGGAGATGTCGACTTCACAACGGACGATTGCAAAGACTTTGCAATCGTCCGTTGTGAAGTCGACATCTCCTGAAGATGCTCCGGTGTCGGAGCGAAACGATCGTAGAGTTTGTTTTGTGGTGAATTTGTGTGGTGTTGTGCCTACAAGATTGTGTGGTGTTGTGCCTACAAGATTGTGTGGTGTTGTGCCTACATATTTGTCACTGTTAGCGGATTATAGCAAAATAATTTTATATTCATTGTATATCATGGAATTCCGCAAAGTAACGCCTGCTTCCATTCGACAAATAATGGCTAATTTTCGAAGCGATTTCAACCAATACAGCATTAATACTTATCTAATTAAATACCTTAAATACATTGTTGATTTAATATAAATCCATATGGCCCTTTACAGCATATGATTTAAATGAATACTTTCGAAGATATTACAGATTTAAAAATTGCGGCGGCGGCGGGAGCGTGCCTATAAGCGCGTCGGTGGCCGCGGTTCTCTATACAGCCCAGTGTCGATAATTTTTGAAAGCAAAAAAAAAACACAGTACGTAGGATGAAACCCATTGGAAAAGGAAGAGAATATTATAAAAATACAAGGAAAAATAATTTACGGGCGATCTGAGCTCGGGAAAAAAGGGGGGGAGTTTTAAGGGCAAAAAACGGTTTATCTCGATTTCCGGCAAAACTAGAAGTCCTATGGAAAAAAATCAAATGGCAAAGTTGTAGGTAATAAAAAGATCTACAACTTTTGTATTTACACTTTTTTCACATAACCTCAAAATTTATGTGAAAAGTTCAAAAAACCAAGTTTTTGGTTTTTTATTTTTATCTTTTAAAATAATTTTTTTTTTTCACGGAATCTGGTGAAAACTTACCTTTTTATGTCCCAAATACACTGTAATTTATTTGATTTGAAATATTTAGTTTTTCTCATTATTTTTGACTTAATATCGACTTGACTGACAGCTGTCATTGTCATTTACA
Source organism: Melanargia galathea (assembly GCA_920104075.1). Classification (NCBI taxonomy): domain Eukaryota; kingdom Metazoa; phylum Arthropoda; class Insecta; order Lepidoptera; family Nymphalidae; genus Melanargia; species Melanargia galathea. The sequence continues at coordinate 4,337,484 of OV049876.1, forward strand.
GATGAGTTATTTATATGGAGAACAGGGTTAACATCTACGAAGTACGATTTTACCCCAAACTACTTTAATTCCCTGTCAACATATTAAGCTCTAAGCCGCTTAATAATATTAATAGTTTCGCCCTAAAATAGAAATTGCTAAGAATGGAAACTAGAAAGTGCACACTAACAGCAATAGAAAACAAAAGAAGCACATTGAAAAAAATGTATTCAAAAATGGAAGTCGAATGACATTATCACCATGACGTGTCTGTCAGGAATTTGTCATATCTATATGCAGCAGTTGATTTGTATTTGCTATTATTGTATAAGTTTTGAATTTTTTATCTTTTTTGTGGGAATCGTTTTATCTCTGGTAACATTATGAAACGTCAGAATTCCACGGAATTAGTAATTCGGGTATAAGGTGTGATATAGTAAGTTCATTGTGGAAAATATCGTAAAAAGTCAAGCCGCCCGGGAGCTTTCATCGAAAACGCTGCCTAATCCTTGAGCGGGTAGTACCTACGCATAATATGCTCTACTACCCGTGCGAAGCCGGGGCGGGTCGCTAGTTAAATATAAAATATATATAAATATATTCAATAGAAAAGTGAAATTCAAAAATAACAAATTTTACAGTAGCTGTATGAATTCATTTACAGTTTTTAATTTCATTTAATTTCAGTTTTTTTTTCAAACTTTTATATTAACACTAATAAATCATCATCATCATCATGATCAACCCATTACCGGCTCACTACAGAGCACGGGTCTCCTCTCAGAGTGAGAAGGGTTTTGGCCATAGTCTACCACGCTGGCCAAGCGGATTGGCAGACTTCACACACCTTTGAGAACGTTATGGAGAACTCTCAGGCGTGCAGGTTTCCTCACGATGTTTTCCTTCACCGTTAAAGCAAGTGATATATAAATACTTAAAACGCACATAACTCCGAAAAGTTAGAGGTGCGTGCCCGGGATCGAACCCACGACCTCCGATTAGAAGTCGGTCGTCCTAACCACTAGGCTATCACAGCTTTAACACTAATAAATATCTAATAATTAATTATTAATCTAGCAATCTGGAGAACTCGAATCAAATCCAATCGAAAATATTAGTGACATAATATGGGTACATTTATGCGTGTACACAAGAATGATAACTAACATATTAAAACCTTCCTGAAAGTATGTAGATTACGAAAGTGAAAAATCATCAAAATCGGTCCATTGGTTTTTGGAATAATCGTTAACATACATACATACATATGCACATACGGATCGAAAATAGAACCTCATTTTTTGAAGTCGGTTAAAAATAAGCAACGAAACACGGAACAAACAAACAGCGCTTACACAATGACCAAAACAAAACACTCGACGTTTTTATTTCGTCCCGGACCGGAGCTCACGGCGTGGCGTGGCGTGGCCTGGTCGAGGGCTCACTCGGACCGAGTGCATTAGCCGAACGATAACGAGCTAGTTAAGGGATGAGGTTTGTCTCGTTGAGAATAATTACTGTCACAAACAAAATGTCGACAGCCCTACATTCTGTCGATGTTGGGAGTCGCTGGAGTGTTTTTTCTTTTTTAACCTTCGACGCATAAACGACGGGGTGTTATAAGTTTGACGTGTCTGTGTGTGTATGTGTGTGTATGTATGTGTACATGTCTGTCTGTTCCTCTGTGGCACTCAAATGGGTGGACCGATTTGAATGCGGTTTTTTTTGTTTGAAAGGTGAATTAGTCGAGAGTGTTGTTAGCTATGTTCGATGAAAATAGGTCCAAGACGGCCGCCGCTACAAATGGCGGATTACATATTTTTTCACAACTCCCATAATATGGGTATCAAATGAAAGGGCTTGACTAGTAGAATAACATTATTGCAAATCCAAGATGGCCGCCGCCACAAAGTGGCAAATGTCAGAGTTTTTTTTAATTTTTAATTTATAGTTATCAACACTAGTTGTGAAATAATCTGTTTATAGATAGACTAGGTGACCCGCTCCGGCTTCGCACGGGTAGTAATTACCTGCTACTATACATTGCTTTGTTAAGTATATCTCAAATTAGTTTGCGTTTTCGATGAAAGCTCCCAGGCGGCTCGACTTCTTCCGACATTTTCAACATTCAAATTATACACACAAACCTTCCTCATTAATCACTCTGTCTATTAGTACAAATTGCATGAAAATCTGTTCAGCACTTCTTGAGTTTATGTCAGACGTTCGCGATTGAGTCGGGGGTTAAAAACTATAACTTTCTAAACTGCCCTTCACTGCATATAGACTGCAAAATTGCACTTTGAACACATCGCAACTGGCAACTGATTACAAAGTCCGCGATCAGTTGGCGTCCAGTTAGCGTGCAGTTAACGTTCAGTTCTAATAATAAGTTTATGAGTACAACGGACTGTCTGTTTTAGACATCTAAACACTGTCACTTACAATCTAAGATATCACAATCCAGTTGAAACTCAACTTATACAGCTTGGCTGCACAGGACTAACATATTAGGATTGCATATTGGAGACTGCTCAGAATTTGTGGACAAACGTCGCCGGTGTATGCAAGGCGTCTTAGCAACATAATAGCAAGAAAATGCCACGGATGACTCGTTACAGACAGACGGGCGGTAAGACCGGCCCGATCCGGAGCGCAAATATCTTGAAATTGTTGATTGTATGATACACCTATTTGATTTGTACACATTGTGATCTGATCACTGTATAGACATGGAGCTGTTTTTACGCCTCTAACCTGAGACTTCTATTCATAATGTACTAGATAAGCTCATGTCGTTCGAAAAAATAAGTTATCTCCCATGATTGGGAACCTATTTTTCTTAGTTCGCTAGCGTAAAAGCCAATATAGAAAACCTGGCGTGATGCGTGTTTTGTAGTGCTTAAGATTAAAAAAAAATTGAAGTTAAATAATATATTTTCGCATAAGAGATTTTTCATCTTTTTCAATAATTTGAGTTTATATAGGACAGCATACAATCATGAGTAGTTTTGTTGCCTAGAGAATTTTTTTAGAGTTGTAATTAGAGAAATGGTAGACGTCCCCAAATAGCTAGTACTATGTGGGACGCACTGCATTTCAAAATCTTTCATGGTTCACTGTGAGCTCTGCCTAAGAATAAAACTATGGGTAACATCATCTTCTCAAATGTATCACAGCACACGTAATACAGAGTATAGGTATGGCAAGAGGCGAACGATCAAATACGTGAGATTCGGGACGTTCCTTGAACCGGGCTCCCTATTACGCAGTTCGATCAACTTACGTCCCTAAATTGCTAGTAGGTACTATGCGGGACGCACTATATTGGCAAAACTTTCACACTGCCACGTGCTCTGTGAGCTCTACTTAGAAGAATAAAATTATCCATTCCATGGGTAACATCATCTCCTCAAATGTATCACAGAACATGAAATACAGAGTAGGTAGGCATGGCAAGAGGCGAACGATCAAATACGTGAGATTCGGGACGTTCCCCGCAGCGGGCTCCGGCTCCCTTAGTAGGTACGCAGTTCGATCAACTTAGAATCGAATAACGCGCTAATTCCGACATGACATCATTTACATACAAACGATATGGTATTGTACGAGTATGTTAGACAAACAGGGTGTAGGGGACTGCTATCGAAAACTGAACGCTATTATTGTGCTACCTAAACACAGTCCAATAATCATTTGTCTTATACTTGTAATATTAGTGGTTTATTATTTAGTACTTTTCAAACTCACAATATACATAGTGCAAACCTTGGCGACAACTTTAGGTATTTAACCAACGTTCGTTGAACTCTAGCGTCAGCTGATTGCATTACATTGCGAACTTCTAAAACTTACAGGAAATATTTAAAAAATTTTTCGTGTTTCTTTTTGTGTATCTTATCTGTCAGTAATCATCACTACTTTACCTAACTACCTGTTTTCATTTCCGAAGAGTGTCGAAGCTAAATATTTATCAATACGAAAACAATTTATATACCTACCACAGTCTGCAAACACATTTAACTCACATTAGTCCATGAGCGGCAACATATCAATATCGTAGGAAATTGAATCGCCAAAGTATTCCACACGGAGCGAGATTAGCAATGGAGTCCCCATTTTGTTTAGGTTGATACAATTTGTAATGTAGGGGTCAGCTATGAGAGATGTAGTATAAGTATTGGATAGTGCAAAAAATAATAGTAAATCCACTACATTAAAATCTGTATCAAAGACTTCATGAAGCTCTAATCTGTCGTTTAGTAGTAAAATTATGACGTTAATCTCGCGGTTAAATCAAATTATTAGGAGATTATGTAATATATGCCTTATTTTACTTTAATACATTATTAGAATAGGAACACTCTATCCCATAGGTCCACAAATCCTTGCACTACCGAAGATACTTGTTGATTGATCCGTAGAAAATAATATTATTAATTTCCAAATATGGATACATATTTCTTATTTGACTTCAACCAAAGATAGAGTCAGATATACGTGAAATCATATCAGTATTAAAAGTGTAGATGGTAAATCCATTTTTTCATAGTTCCGGGACACAACACGTAACGAGTTGTTCGTACGTCGGCTCGGATCGAGATACTAATTCGGATATGAATCCGCAATCCAGGATATGAGCAGAATTATCGCATCACAACTTTTTATCTCACCAATATGCGTCATATGGCTGGAAAATCCTTTTGGTTTACTTACATATAAAACTTTTTGAAGTCTAATTATTTATTTTTAAAGTCCTCGTCAAAGAATAGACGTCTACAGCTGAACATAAATGTCTCTTGTGGGAACCTCAATCTTGCGCCGCTTGTATCCAGTGCCTCCCTGCGACACGTTTGATGCCGTTGGTCCTATAATGAGGGTCTGCCAACACTACCTTTTCTGATGTGAGGTCTCCATTCCAAAACTTTGGGAAATTTCAGAAATTTCCACAACATCTATCGGTTTTTTAGATAATTTAGTTTATGTAGGTACGAGCGGATACCCGCGACTTCGTTCGCGTGGATATTGATTTTAATAATCCCGTGTGAATCATTTTGTTTTTCCTAAGCTTCTTTGAGCTTATACCTTGCTAAAAACTGTAAAAAGTTCACTGGCGGATGTTTAGGTACATCAAAATGTAAACATCCGCCAGTGAAAGTCCCATCAAAATCAGTCCAGCCTTTCAGAGATTAGCCAGTAGTCTTTTAAGTATCTACTTTCTAACAAAAAAAGAATGAATGAAATCGGTCCACCCGTTAACGAATTACAGCTATGTACACATTTTGCCTTTCATCCCCTCTCCCAAGGGAACCGTGCTCAATTTCGGGATAAAAAGTATCCTATATGTTACTCCATAGTATGAACTTAAATCATGCCGAGTTTCATTTCAATCCATTCAGTAGTTTTTACGTGATGCGCGCACAAACATACAGACAAACAGACAAACAGATAAACAGACAAACAGACAAAAATTTCAAAAATACCTTTTGATAAGTTCTATTACTTATCCCTAATATCCCCCAGTTATTATTTTGCAAAAAATTTCAATGTACAGACACGGCAATTCTACGACTTTATTATATGTATAGATGTATAGATTATGCCCAATTTTAACTTTAACTGCCTCGTTAGTCTAGTGGTTAGCATATTTGACTGTAGATCACGAGGTCCCGGGATCGATTCCCGGGTCGGACCAATTATTGTTAGGTATTGAGTTTTTCTATCAAGAAATTCTCAGTGCCAGCCCGGAGTTGGTAGTTAGCGGTGTTTTACCCCCCCGTACCTCGGAGAGCACGTTAAGCAGTCGGTCCCTTATCACTATCATGTGATGATGTGACAATAGTCGTTAAAGCCTGCCATTCCCGCATTGGAGCAGCGTGGCGGGTCTAAGCTCTAAATCCCTCTCTCCTATGAGAGAGGAGGCCTGTGCCCAGCAGTGGGACGTTAAAAGGCTGTAGTGATGATGGTGGTGATTGGAAAATCGTTTTTGTTTACTTAAATATTTATATGTAACTAGCTGATGCTCGCGACTTCGCCCGCGTGGATTCATACAAATCTCATCCCATATTTTACCCACTTGGGGGTGAAATTTCCAAAATTCCTGAAACACGTAATTCTTTATTTTTTACCGACAATACAAATACCGATTTTCATTGATATAACTTTAAAAATGACGGACTTTCATACAAACTTTCATCCGCCATTTAACCCACTTGGGGGTAGTTTTTCAAAAATTTCTTAAACATATAACTCTTTATTTTTAACCGAAAACCTAAATACCAATTTTCATGGATATAACTTGAAAAATGGCGGACTTTCATACAAACTTTCATCCCCTATTTAACCCCCTTAGGGGTAGAATTTCCAATAATCCTTTCTTAGTGTGCGCCTACGTTTTAAAAGGAAGCTAACTGTGAAAATTTCAAGTTTCTAGCTTCAGTGGTTTTGGCTGTGCGTTGATTATCAGTCAGGACAAGCTATACTTTATATTATTATAGATAGATAGATAGAAGATAGATAGATTAAACGAAACTATTTTACTGCTGACTTGACTGACCGCTGACTCGGTAACTATACAGGGTTAAATAAAAAATACCAGAAAGCTCTCGGCACGTAATTAATGATAATTAAAACTAACAACTTTTGTTCTACGACTTTTTTTTAACTCGATATTTTGTGAAATATTTAATATTCAATAGTTTACATAGATTATCTCCTTGTAGCTACTCTGTAACATCGGCAACGCCGCACGAACGCACGTCACGTGTCTTGGTCTCGAGTCTCGACTCTATGCGCACAGAGTAATGTCACTTTAGAGAAATAACATATTTTTTTAATTTTTTTTGTATGAAAAAAATTAATGCGGAATTTTGAAAAGTCGTAGAACAAAAGTTGTTAGTTTTAATGATAACAATTACGTGTCCAGAGCTTTCTGGTATTTTTTATTTAACCCTGTATAGCTGATTTTTTGTATATTTTTTATTTATTTATAAAGCCTATCTAATATTTCTAAATTTAAGAATGTGTTCATTTTACAATTATTTTATATTTCATCCCACTGCTGGGCAAAGGCCTCCCCCTTCTTCTTCCATTCTTTTTTGTTTAGGGCTGAACGGAACCATAGCTTTCCTTCATATGATTCTATTTCATCTCTCCACCGGGTTGAAGGTCTTCCTTGTTTTCTTTTTAAATGTCTTGGTAGCCAAGTTGTAGTGTTTTTGCTCCATCGTTCATTCCCTGCCCTTGCTTGTCCCGCCCAATTCCATTTTCCGATTTTAGCTGTCCTTATAACATCTTTAACCTTGCTCCTTTGTCTTATTTCTTTTTTGGAAATCTTATCAATTAATCTTATTTTTAACCCCCGACGCAAAAACGACGGGGTGTTATAAGTTTGACGTGTCTGTGTGTGTGTGTGTGTGTGTGTGTGTGTGTGTGTGTGTGTTTGTCTGTCTGTTCCCCTGTGGAGCTCAAACGCGTGGACCGATTTGAATGCGGTTTTTTTTGTTTGAAAGGTGAATTAGTCGAGAGTGTTGTTAGCTATGTTTGATGAAAATCGGTCCAAGATGGCCGCCGCTACAAAATGGCGGATCACATATTTTTTCACAACTCCCTTAATATGGGTATCAAATGAAAGGGCTTGACTAGTAGAATAGCATTATGCAAATCCAAGATGGCCGCCGCCACACAATGGCGAATGTCGGGGGTTTTTAAATTTCTAATTTATACTTGTTAGTAAATTCCTTTCCATATTCCTCTGGGTTACTTTTAGTTTCTTTACCTGGTTTTTGTTGAGCTCAACGATTTTTTGTATGCAGCTTAGTAAATACTTGTATAATGAAATGGCTACATAGTCCTACAAATTTAGTGGAACGATTTCCCACCCGAGCGAATCGAAATTTTTAACACCTGCGCACTCGAGTAGGTACGTACCTCCATCGAGAATTTTCATAGATAAAAAAGTTGGTCGTCTCGTCGAAACGAACCTACTCACGAAAATTCAGCTTGTTATTAATCACTAAAAAATTTGTTCCTAGGCTGCCGGACTATTATCCCAGTTATTATTTTGCAAAAATCTTTAATGTACATCAGATATGGCAAGTCTATGATTTTATTGTATAGATATACACTAGGTATTAGGAGATGAGCAAGAGATAAGCAGTCATTGTTTATTGAGATTATTATTTTTCTTTTTCTTTCATATTGAATATCCGATTACCTACAACGACATTCTTATTCAATCCCTACCCTAATATGTATTGGTTACACGCCTTTGGTGCTTTATGGAAAAACTAATAATATGTCATTTAGATATACTTACTACACCGCGGCGAGAAAATGGAAAATGTAATACAATGCCGTCGCTTTTTGCGAATCAAGTTCGTTCCCGAAAATAATATTAAAATTAATCCTAAACCGTAGGCGATACTAACCCACGAGTACGTATTTTTAGCCCCCGACGCAAAAACGACGGGGTGTTATAAGATTGACGTGTCTGTGTGTGTGTGTGTCTGTCTCTCTCTGATCCCCCGTAGCGCTCAAACGGATGAACTGCTTTTTTTTGAATGCGGTTTTTTGTTTAAAAGGTGAATTAGTCGGGAGTGTTCTTAGCTATGATGAAAATCGGTCCAAGATGGCCGCCGCCAAAAAATGGCGGATTACATATTTTTTCACAGCTCCCTCAATATGGGTATCAAATGAAAAGGCTCGACTAGTAGATTAGCACTATGCAAATTCAAGATGGCCGCCACCACAAAATGGCGAATGTCGGGGTTTTTTTTTAAATTTTTTATTTATAATTGTGTTATGCACGTACTAAGGTTTGAAGGTAAAGTTTGGCTACTTTTAGCTATATTGCCAACAAGCACATCACATCAAGGTTTTCTTCATCACGCCTTCTCCATAATGTTCTAGAAGGCGTGCGATGTCCGCCAATCCGCACTTGGCGAGCGTGGTGGACTACGGTTTAAGCCCTTCTTTTTCTTAGAGATAACTGCCTCGTTGGTCTCGCGGTTAGCACGTTCGACTGTGGATCACGAGGTCCTGGGTTCGATTCCCGGGTCGGGCCAAAAAAAATTCGAGGTATTGGGTTTTCTGTCAAGAAATTCTCAGTGCCAGCCCGGAGTTGGAAGTTGGCAGGCAGATACACCCCCGTGCCACGAAGAGCACGTAAAGCTGTCGGTCCTGCGTCTGATCTCTCTCCGGTCGTGTCGCATTGGCGTCCCATCGGACTATGAGAGTGAGGGAATAGATAGTGCACCTGTGTATGCGCACACACTTGTGCACTATAATATCCCCTGCGTCGATGGCTAGTCTCTGCCTCGGTTGAGATTGGCCGCCGTGGCCGAAATTCGGTCAGGAGGACATTATTCTTAGAGATCCATGCTCTGTACTGGGCCAGTAATGAGTTGATCACGATGAGAACGATGATGAACACTCGATCTAGAAAATTAATTGAATTTAAAAAAAAACTCCGCATTTGTCCTTAAAAATGTGAATCAACTCTTACGTTACCCCATTTCGCTCTTTGGTACCCTAAGAATTTCCATTTTCCCCGTGTGATATGTAAATGTATGTTAATGTGCCAACTCGTAACTCATGACCTCGGTCCTCGGGAAACTATCTGCGGGTATCCCATAACTTCTGTTTACGTTCCCAATGCAGATGTGGGCCCGCAAATTAATATGTTCCGCTTATATTACCTACCTGGGGATTATATTTATTTAATATACCTACCCTTACTATGTGATTGTTTTAAACATAATAATATTATGTATAATTAGTTGCTCTATGGTTTATTGAAATACTAGCGGACCCGGCAGACGTCGTCCTGCCCGCTATTAGCGCCACCTACCGGGTCCAATTTTTCTACTTATAAACCTTCCTCTTGAATCACTATCTATTAAAAAAAACCGCATCAAAATCCGTTGCGTAGTTTTAAAGATTTAAGCATACATAGGGACATAAGGGACATAGGGACATAGGGACATAGGGACATAGGGACATAGGGACATAGGGACATAGGGACATAGGGACATAGGGACATAGGGACATAGGGATATATGGACAGAGAAAACGACTTTGTTTTAAATACTATGTAGTGATTATACTTACTTAGACAAAAAAATTTATGAGCGAATATGTACGCACCAAGCAAAAAGGATTTTTCTAGGTGCGATCCGATAAAAATTAAAATCATGATTTTTGTACAAATTTTTGAGATTTGATTCGATCAGAAAAACCAATTTGAATCATGTTTAACTACTCTTGATTCGTCCAATAAAGTGCAATTTAGTTTGTACAACGATGAGTGCTCAAACTTTACATTCACCTAAAAAGTTCTCTCTATCGAGTACTCTTTTAAATCTTATCTAACGCGGTAGGACTCGGCATTTGCACCGACGCAACGGTGAGTTGAGAGTGAGATGATGTATTTACAGCTCGGGGACTAAACAGCAACTAAACAGCAACTGTTATAGCTGGTGAAAAAACTACACCCATGTACCTACGCATAAGCCGCCAATTCACTCCCATAATAAATAACAAACTGATTTTTTAACCCCCGACGCAATAACGACGGGGTGTTATAAGTTTGACGTGTCTGTATGTGTGTGTGTGGGTGTGTATGTGTGTGTGTGTGTGTGTGTGTGTCTGTCTGTTCCCCTGTGGCGCTCAAATGGGTGGACTGATTTGAATGCAGTTTTTTTTGTTTGAAAGGTGAATTAGTCGAGAGTGTTGTTAGCTATGTTTGATGAAAATCGGTCCAAGATGACCGCCGGATTACATATTTTTTCACAACTCCCTTAATATGGATATCAAATGAAAGGGTTTGACTAGCAAAATAGCATTACTGCAAATCCAAGATGGCCGCCGCCACAAAATGGCGAATGTCGGGGGTTTTTTAAATTTTTAATTTATATAAGTACTTGTTATTAATATTCTGTTTGCGAACAAATCGTTTAGTTCACGCAACATGAAAATTTTCGAACACCGATTCATAACAGCGCACCTACTCGCAGTGCAAAGTTTACTCACTAATTGGATCGGAATCGCGGCTTATACCTCTCTAACTGACCACATAGAATAGACACTCGAGCAAAAAGCAACCTTTGAAAGGAGAAGCAATACACGCAACGCTCTCCTACGTCAATGTACCAGACCACTGGGTCAAAAAATATAAATAAACGAGTGAATTTTCTTTGTAGGTGTCGTAGCAATGGATTATTATAGATAGTATTTTAACGAACAGTTTTCAGCCAAAATATTCATTAATTTCATCATTCAATTAAAAGTTTGACTTTGATTTTATGTTGTGAGACGATGTAGTATAATATTCTAGTAACTATTAACCTGAAAGAGGTATAGCTACCATGGATACTATGGAGTTTGTCGTTTCTTTACGTATTCATAGATAGTAAGTTTCATGATAGGGTATGGAACGTCCTTTCGGCGTCTTTGCTTCCCGCCTCGTACGCCTTTAGCACCCTTAAGACAAGAATGAATAGGCATTTTCTAAGCAACTCAGGCAGGCGTTCCAACTTAGATCTCATCATTGCTTTCTATCACGCATGATTGTAGTCAAGCGTAAGCCTATCATATGATACAAGTATAAATTAGAAATTTAAAAAACCCCCGAAACTCGCCATTTTGTGGCAACGGCCATCTTGGATTTGCAATAGTGCTATTTTACTAGTCAAGCCCTTTCATTTGATACCCATATTAAGGGAGTTGTGAAAAAATATGTAATCCGCCATTTTGTAGCGGCGGCCACCTTGGACCGATTTTCATAAAACATAGCTAACAACACTCTCGACTAATTCACCTTTCAAACAAAAAAAAACCGCATTCAAATCGGTCCAACCGTTTGAGCGCCACAGGGGAACAGACAGACACACACACACACACCCACACACACACAGACACACACACACACACACACACACACAGACACGTCAAACTTATAACACCCCGTCGTTTTTGCGTCGGGGGTTAAAAAATAATGCTTTGTTTTTGCACCAGTTGAAATGACCACTGATGACGCATTTTACTAGCAGAAGGAATCGTCTCTCGGATGTGCACCTCTATGCTGGTACCTCTCTAACTGACCACATAGACGCTCGAGCATGCAAACTCCAATTGGAGGCGACCAATATTTGCGGACTTATCCCCGGGATCAGGTCGTGTGTGCTGGTATTGCTTAGGATTAAACCTGATCACGTGATCTGTTAAGAACGGTGCCTGCGTGTGTACTACACGTATTGCTGGGAGCTGGCACAAGTCACAAGCTAAGGCGACCAAGCTAAACTTAAATAAGTTTGCAAACTTTCATTATGTAGCGTCTTCATTTTAGTGGTATTGTTTAGGAAACCTGCGGGGTTATTCTGTAACTTAGTTACCAACTGAAAATAGTTGCCAATGAATTAGTTCGATATACATTGCTGCTTTACTGTGTGAAATTATGAAAACACTTTATATTTCACACAGTAAAGCAGCAATGTATATCAAACTAATTCGTTGGCAACTATTTTCAGTTGGTAACTAAGTTAGAGAATAGACCAGCTGATCACGTTATCTATTAAGAACGGTTCCTGCGTGTGTGTTGCACGTATTGGGAGCTAGCGAGGAGCTAGCCAAGGCACAAGCTAAAGCGACCAAGCAATGTTTAGCTTGGTTGCCTATTAATTTTGCTAACTTTCAGTCTCTAGTGTCTGCGTATAAAAATGACAAAAATGAACTACGTATAAAAATGATAATAATGAACTTTATTTAGGAGAAAATATAACAATGAGTAGCACATTTTTTTTTAGAAATTAGCAAAAATAATTCATTATAAACAAACTTATGGTTACGCGGTTACAAACAAAACAGGTTGTTTTTGAGGCGGTTGAATATTTTAATCAAATAGATCATTTCCACCTAAGTTACGAAACCACGGTGCATTTAAATGTTTAAATAAGCACTAAACTAAAAATAATGAAAAAAAAACTGCGCCGAAGCTAAATTTCACTTGAACCGGTACTGTTAAATACCGTACTTGTATTAGTGTGCAAGTATGTTAAATGCAAATAAAAAGGATTTACCCATCACGATTTCAAAAGGCATCCCTGTTAATCGTAGAAAGCACTTAAGTAGTTAAATAATAACTTTAACCAAATTATAATCATTGAAATCTGGCTCTTTAAACTTGGACCACTAACTAATCGCATAAGTAGGTATAGCTGAACCCTCGTTAAGATTAATCTCGGTCGGGTTGTGTGACATCTGCATTCGACAATTATGTCCATGTGAAGCCGGAGGGACACATTATAATATGGAATTATGGAGGTTTAACACACCTTCGGATTTAGTTTTGGCTGAGTAAAAAGTAGGGGACAGTTTTGTTTTGAAGTATACCCTGTAGCTCATACCTGTCCCGATCTACTAATACGTATGGTATAGACGCTACGACCACTTACGCCCATTTTTAATCCCCGATGCAAAAGGCTCGTTGGTCTAGTGGTTAGCATATTCGACTGCGGACCACGAGGTCCCGGGTTCGAACCCAGGTCGGGCAAATTATTGTTAAGTATTGGGTGTTTCTGTCATGAAATTCTCAGTGCCAGCCAGTTGGTATTTGGCGGTGTTTCACCCCCGTACCTCGAAAAGCACGTTGAGCAGTCGGTCCCGGTTATTATCACTATCATGTGACAATAGTCGTTAAAGCCCGCCAACCCGCATTGCAACAGCGTGGCGGGTCTAAACTCTAAATCCCTGTCTCCTACGAGACAGGAGGCCTGTGCCCAGCAGTGAGAAGTTAAAAGGCTGTACCTATAGTGGTAATGGTGGTGGTGAAGTAAAAAGTAGGGGACAATTTTGTTTTGGTACTCTGTAGCTCACCACCTGTCCTTATGATTAGTATACGTGTGGTACAATACCAAGATGCTACAACCACTTATGTCCATTTTTAATCACCGATACAAAAAGAGGGGTGTTATAAGTTTGACAACTATGTGTGTCTATATGTCTGTCTGTGGCACCATAGTTCTTACGGGTGAACCGATTTGAATTCTGTTTTTTTTTTTTAATTTGAAAACTGACTTTTTAGCGGTGGTTTTTATACATGTTTTTTATCAAAATCAGTTCAGTCGCTTCAAAGTTATCAGCTCTTTTTGTTAGCTGCGGTAGGGATCTTAGACGAGTAATGGGTATTTACACCGATTTAAATGCAGTTTTTTATAGTTAGATTTGTGACGACGAGTAGGTAGGTAATTGGTAGGATCCCCTCCTCTTTAGCGCGGGAGCCCCGGCTGGTGGCCGGGGCGGCTGACAGACGCCTGGGACGTATACAACGGGTTCCCCAGGCGTCCAGCACAGTCAGCGAGAGGGAACAGCCGTGGTGGTTTTAGTTAGGGTATACCCATAGGGGAAGTCCCACATAACCCCCGTTCTGCCCAAAGAACGGGGGTAGCCATAAAGCTTTCCACCACGGGAAAAAAAAAAGGTAATTGGTAGACAGTAGACACGTCATAGTGATCAAGGTTCTGAGTTCTGACGTTTGGAGTAGGAGGCTGATGGGACGTCAGGTTTTTCCACAGGTCGAGGATTATTTCATTTTTGATACATATACTTAACTAGCTTTTGCCCACGGCTTCGCCCACGTGGATTTCGGTTTTTCACAAATCCTGAGGGAATCGTGAAAATCCGGTTCCCGTTCCGGCTCACTTTTTCAACCTTCAAACCTACTTTCAAGAAAGTTTGCGATAGTTATCTACCTATAGCTGTACCTAGCTGTAGATTTTGGTTTTTTCAAAATCCGGCGGAACAGTGGATTTTTCCAGGATAAAATGCCTATGTGTTAAGTCAGGGCATAATCTATCTCCATTCAAAATTTCTCCTATGATGAAAAGTCAAAATTATTTTGCTTTTCATCATATATTATGGATTTCCGCAAAGTAACCTTTGCTTCTATTCAACATTCTACCTATTTTATAATAAATGTGAGTAACACTAATCTATAGAGCTTGAACACAGCACACCATACATTATCTATCTACATATTGGGCTGCTAACTTCAAAGCGATCTCAAAGGATAACCGACGTCCCCATACAAGCCACATTCCTGGCCCGTACACTTATCTGCTCGTAAATAGCTCCATATCACCGCCGCTACCGACTACACATTATAATATCTTACACATAAACAATAGAATGGGCAAGCCGACGACGCGTCTGTGGCCACACTTCTGGCGGGAGCGGATATCATAAGACTATTGTTTGCGATAACGGTACAAAATCTGAGTGTAACTATAAAATTGTGACTTATTTATGTGTTATTAAATAAGGATATAAATAAGAGTATAGCGCTTCAAGATTATTTTTTTCAATAATAAGGTTTAAACTAATAGCAATTAAGTTTCGACAGAGTGCGCAACTGAGACTTTATGCCTTGATTGGCAAAAATCGGGCACTTGAAGCTTATTACTAACTGCAATTAATAGAGAGCATAATATTTGGTTAATAAATAACCCTAAATTCTGCTGATAATACGTAGCATCGTCGTCTCAACCGAAGTATGTCTACTGGCCGACATAGGGTCTTGGAAAGAACGCCACAAAACCCATCTTGTGTCGCTTGTATACAGCGGCTGCCAGCGACTAGCATGAGATCGTCCACCTTGTGGAGACTGCTTTTGATACATTGTTGGAAGCAACACAGCTTTATGTCACTTAATAGCCTAAAGTCTATCAGTTTAAAATTTTTAAATTAAGTAAATCTAAAAATTATCTATATGTTTGTGTTTCTTAAGAGCGCCCACAGTGAGGCCGCGCCTTTATACTAAGAAGCCCAATTAATCAGTAGACGAGCTAATGAGCGAATATTTCATTGTCCGGCTCCTTCTGCGATAGAAGGGTAAGGGCTGTCGACAAGTGATAGTTGCTTTGTCTGTACGAATTGTTATTCTAATTTAAATCTAGCTTATGTTCGGTACGTTGAGCACCTACTGTACACGAATGAGTTGTTTTTATTGGCTGACAATTTTCCTTTGGAGAGAGATTCCGCAACTGTCAAACAATAATCCAGACCTATGTATAAAATATACTCGTAGCTCGAAATTTTACAATACCGATTGCACTATAGCCACTGAGGTTTGTAACTTCAAAAAATATCCAAAATAGATCGAGTGGTTAAATCCGATTGCTAGCGATAGAATTGGCATAAAGCGGCAATGGGCGTTACACATATCCCAAGTTACACATATTAGGTCCCAAGGAGCTAGAATCGCTTGTTCGACAAGAAAGCACAATGAAGGCAGATCTCCTTTATGTGGACCGATAACATTGAGCAAGATACAAGAAGCTGTTGGATACAGGTATCGCAAGACGCGTGTGTAAATTGCCTATATTTAACATTGGACGTCTATCTGTTGAACGACGAATCGACTGGAAATCGAACCTTATATCTCTTTGGCCATACATATGATAACGATCTTACCGTATTTTACTTGTAGATCTCAATTCAATAAATTTATTATAAACACTTGAAACCAATAAGAATAACAATTCATTTATATGTACCTACCCCTATTTCTCTACCTCTAAATCCAATCCCAAACATTCGCAGCACACATCTTAAACCCGCAATATCTCAACTAATATTAAAGGACAGAAACTATTTAAATAAGCCCGCATTCGCCCCGCCGGGGGGCTCGCCGGCCCCGCATTAATAATTCCCTCAGACACACACGACAATCGCACTCTCATATTATATTATTGTTATTATATTATAGGAGTCTGTCGCGGACAACCCTGCGTCTTGAGACGTCCTCTAGTACAGGAGTTGACGTGTGACAAAGCAACAGAGCTTTTGTTTCGGATCGTATAGATAAGAATGGTAATGAACGTTTGTGACGACGGCTCCACACGTTGGCCCCAACGCTGGCCCCAATGTTGGTCAATGTTTTCATTGAGGCGTTCATGTTAGCTATACTAGTTCTATCCCGTCAGAGCCAACGTGAAGATGTCCGATACAGAAATTGAAATTATTCTAAGTGCTTTTACTGAGCACATATAATTTGTATTTGTTAATGAAAAAAATAAAAAGGCAAGAAGATGGTGGATCATGACACATCATAAAACACAGATCCGATCTCGTTAGACGTATGCACTCGCCGCGTGTTGCAATAAGACTGCCGTTGGCACCAACGTGTGGACGGATCGCGAACGCCGCTGGCGCAGATTCCTATGAAAAAACCAACACAGAATGGCCAACTCCCAGCGTTGGCGTGAAAGTTGGGCCAATGCTACTTTCCCGATCTACACGTTGCGTGAACAGCGTTGGGACCAAGTTTGGGGCCAACGTTGGGTAGGATAGGATTAGTAACAATCTTTCTTGAAATAGTGAAGATTGAGATTGTGGTCATTGTTTTATGGATGATAGATAAGGACTATTGTATGGATAATAATAGATTTGAAAATACAATTTTTGGCGTTGCATACACTGATTAGTGATTTTACTAAAAAATTAGTTGTCTGTAAAGTCGGTTTTTGAACTATAATAATTTTACATGATAACGTCATAAGATAACAAAGAGAGATAGACGCGTCACAAGCCGAACGCTTAGGCCGATCGTGCCTTCTCTATCGCTTTTTCCGCGCTCTCGCTTGGACGCGGTACGTGACAATGAGTCATGCTTTTTCATGCGTGTAGCCAGCGTTCATCGATTTATAAGACGTTATAACGTCAAAAGGGGTCTTTTGACATTAAATCTATTTGAAATTAGTCCAAATCTTGAACATAATATTATGTTACCTGAACAGGTTCGAATACCATACGACTATGTTAATACATACATGATACATGATACAACACAAGAACGAATGTTAATCATTTTGGTCTCTTAGACTATAAGCCAAGGGTTGTCTTAATCGCAACATATTGTAAGGAAAGATATTTGAACCATGCCGCCATGTCTGAGCTGACGGTCACACATTCGCTAACTAACGCGGACAAAACATTCGGCGCTCGCAGATTGCCCTTCTGTGAATACTTCGAATGATACAACCAAACACTCTTGATACTCGCCACATTAAGGATTGAAACTTTTTCGTTATATTCAAATGAAAAAAATATATATTATAACGAACAGCTGAACTCAAATATCTTAAAAATTACGAAGGTATAGAATTTTCAAGATGACTTATTAGACTACGACGGCTGTATTGTTTACCATTGATGATGATTAAAAACTTACTACTCTTAAAATTAACAGAAATTAGACAGAAGCTCTGGCTAGTTATCTCGATGCTGTGTATTAGAAAATCTACCCATAGGAGTCGAGTTGATTTACAGAGTTACCACCGGTTTATACACGGTTTCACGTGAATTAAAATGTATAATATTTCTTTTAAATTAATATCACTCACGATAATTTTAAGGCGTTTATCACACTCATATAGGTTTAAGAAAGTTTGTGTGTGCCACAACTACTTAACCGACTTGGCTGAAATGGAATCTGTAAGGAGATACATTATGCCCTGACTTAACACATAGGCTACTTTTTATCCTGGAAAAATCCACAGTTCCTACGGGATTTTGATAAAACCGAAATCTATAGCTACCGCTATAGGTAGATTACTATAGCAAACTTCCTTGAAATTAGGTTGGAAAGGGAGCTGGATCGGAGAAGATAAAGCGGAGATATTAAGCGGGGAGCGGGAAATACACGATTCCCTCGGAATTTGTGAAAAACCGAAATTCACGGACAGAAGCTAGTAGGAAGCTATTTATTGGGTCATTTCCTTTTCAACCCCCAATTAGCGAGGCATAAGAATTTAACTATCAAGTGATATCGATTGCAGTACAATAATGACCGCGGCAAGTTGGCACACATCTCCATATTGATAGAGCATTTCTTGCATCCTTGTCTGAGATATGTGCTGTCCCTCCCTGTCCGAGTCTGGGCTAGGGTGGCTTCAGGGACGGATCTAAGGACCTATGGATTTGATTATAGCTGGAGTCTTAATATGACGATAGTATTGGTTATTTACAGCAAAGTCAACGCCAAAACTTTGCTTGTAATAATGTCTAATTTTAGTTCACTCTTGACTTATTTTTATTGATATTGCTATCTTATGCATATTGTAACAAGCACTTTATAACTAAAAGATATCGTTGTAATCGACGTCATCATCATCGATAGATGTCCATACCGATAGATATATTGACGTTCAAAAAGTGTACAGTGTACCTACTTACTTTGAATAAATGAATTTTGATTTGATTTGATTTGATTTAGCTGGACACAGGTCTCTTGTAGGGACTTCCACACGTCCCGCAGGGTTATTAGCTAAAATTAAGCGATAAGCAAAAATTGTGCAGTCATTGCGCAGAAGACGCGCGATTGATCGCTCTATGTGAAAAATAATCGTATTACGTATGCGATGGCTGGCTAATTGTTCGCTGATTGTCAAATGCAGTTTTTGCTATGTAACTAGCGCCACTAACAATTCGGTAGCGATAATTGGAACTAAAAATTTAATATGAATTTATAATATCAGGATGATACAAGTAGGTACTTATAAATTAAAAATTTTAAAAACCTCCGACATTCGCCATTTTGTGGCGGCGGCCTAATGGATTTGTAATAGTGCTATTCTACTAGTCATACCCTTTCATTTGATACCCATATTAAGGGAGTTGTGAAAAAATATCCGCCATTTTGTAGCGGCGGCCATCTTGGATCGATTTTCATCAAACATAGCTAACAACACTCTCGACTAATTCATCTTTCAAACAAAAAAAACCGCATTCAAATCGGTCCACCCGTTTGAGCGCTACAGGGGAACAGACACAGACAGACACACACACACACACACACACACACACACAGACACGTCAAACTTATAACACCCCGTCGTTTTTGCGTCGGGGGTTAAAAATACCTTTCATTTCAATATTTTGTTTTAATTACCTATCCTAACTAATGCGAAAGTGTGTTTGTTTGTTACGCTTTCATGCCTAAACCGCTGAAACGATGTTGACGAAATTTGGTACAGAGGTAGACTAGACCTTGGAGGACATTTAGCTAATTTATCTCAGAAAATCATAGAGTTATCAAGAGATTCTTAAAAAACCTAAATCCACCAGCACGAAGTCGCAGGTATCAGCTAAGTAGTTATGTAAAATATTTGTGTAGTCAATTTATTTTACAAATTGAAATATTACAATCTTTTTATTACTTACTGTTGGATTAAAAATTATGAAGATAAAATAAAACAATATCTAAATATGATATGTAGGTACATTTTATTTATAAAATAATTGCTTGAACCTCTTAAAACTTACATTTCATGTCTTTCATGACCCTAAATTGAACCCAATATGAATTATGACCAAAATTCTATTATACTACAACTGAAAGAACATACATTAAACTTTATACCAATTTGCACCTATTCCATTTATCCAAAAACCAACTAAAATAAATAAATAGCATTGAAAATCTAAATAGAACAGATTGAGAAGGGTTTGGCCATAGCTCGCCACACTAAACAAGTAAGTTGGCAGGCTACACACATCTCTGAGAACATTGAGTTTCTTTTAACAATATCACTTATTATTTCTTCTTCTTCTACGTCGTTGCCTCATGACTGAGGGTCGTGGTCATCATGAGCAGCTTCGACTAATGACTTCCAGGCTTTTCTGTCATGTGAAAGTCGGATGGATGCGTGTATGCTGGAGTTACACGCTTGTTTAACAGTATCGGTCCAGCGGGTTGGTGATCTCCCTCTACTTCTCTTTCCTTCCACGTGGCCGACCACAATCAGTTTTTCTAAGTTATCAGGGTCTCGTCGAACCACGTGACCGAAGTACTTGAGAACCCTGCGCATACATATAGTAGAGAGACGGGTTCGGATCCTGAGTTCCTTCAGTATTGACGCGTTGGTGCGATGCGCAGTCCATGGGATACCCAACATTTTGCGCCAACACCACATCTCAAACGCGCTTATTATTTACTAGCTGAACCCCGCAACTTCGTTCGCGTAGATATAGGTTTTTATATAGGATCGGATCGGATCCCATAATTCTTTTATGTACCTAAACTAAATGTAGCCTAAGTTACTCCTTATAACATTGAAAGTTCCATTAAAATCGATCCAGCCGTTTCGGAGATTAGCTGGAAGAAATAGACAGACCGATAAACATAAATTTAAACGCACACCAGTTTAAAATAAGCCGTACGTTCAAAGATCCGGCTCCCAAGTTATTTGAACCCAATACTGAGGGTTGTAATGTCTGTCATTTCTAAACTAAAAGACCTATGACCTTGAAATATTTATGGAATAATATATAAAGTACTACCTTTCTAACAAAAAAAAATGAGTAAAATCGAACAACGCGTTAATGAATTACAGCTAAATACACGTTTTAACTTTCATCCCCTCTCCCAAGGGAACCGTGTTGAATTTCGGGATAAAAAGTATCCTATAACCTACCTCGGAGTATAAACTCAAATCGTACCAAGTTTCATTCGAATCCATTCAGTAGTTTCGGCGTGATGCGCGGCCAAGATACAGACAGACAGACAGACAGACAGACAGACAGACAAAAATGAAAAAAATTGCAGTTTTGGCTTCAGTATCGATTATATAGTGCCCTCCAATAAAAAATTTCAAAATATCTTCAATGTACAGAATTGGATCTGTTACAGTCTTATTATATTATAGATTGATCTGCTTATTTTACACAATAATTGTATTATTTTTTGTCTTAGGGTTGACCACAATCGTTGCACTATTCTGTTTCTTTGAAACCTCCCACTGGCCTAAAGCTATTGTTCTGCATCAACACCCAAAGCCGCAGAGGTGTTTGTGGAACTTGATGATTCAAATCATGTTCAACTTCATCATGAGGCAATTGTGGCATTGGCAGGCAATGTCTATTGCCATGATATGCCATGGCTTCAGTGGATATCCAGAATTACCTGTAAATTACTGATCTATAATATAATAAAACTGTAACAGATCCAATTCTGTACATTGAACATATTTTGAAAATTTTTATTGGAGGGCACTCTATAATCGATACTGAAGCCAAAACTGCAATTTGTTTCATTTTTGTCTGTCTGTCTGTCTGTCTGTCTGTCTGTCTGTCTGTCTGTCTGTCTGTCTGTATCTTGGCCGCGCATCACGCCGAAACTACTGAATGGATTCGAATGAAACTTGGTACGGTTTGAGTTTATACTCCGAGGTAGGTTATAGGATACTTTTTATCCCGAAATTCAGCACGGTTCCCTTGGGAAAGGGGATGAAAGTTAAAACGTGTATTTAGCTGTAATTCATTAACGCGTTGTTCGATTTTACTCATTCTTTTTTTGTTAGAAAGATAGTACTTTATATATTGTTCCATAAATATTTCAAGGTCATAGGTTTTTCAGTTCAGAAATGACAGGCATTTATTGGGTTCAAATAACTTGGGACCCGGATCTTTGAACGTACGGCTTATTTTAAACTGGTGTGCGTTTAAATTTATGTTTGTAGATCTGTCTATTTGTTCCAGCTAATTTCCGAAACGGCTGGATCGATTTTGATGGAACTTTCAATGGCAGATAGGTGATGTTATAAGGAGTAACTTAGACTACATTTAGTTTAGGTACAAAAAAGGATTACGGGATCCGATCCGATCCTATATAAAAACCTATATCAACGCAGACGAAGTCGCGGGGATCAGCTAGTATTTAATAAAAATATTCATATAGCTTTTTTAATGTAATATTAATAGTTATTCTACGCATCTAGAAACTAAACATTTTCACCTCTACTCTGAAGCTCTTGGAGATAGCTCTGATTTCATCATGTGAAACAAACTACAATTCTTTAGCCCTCTAGTCCTTATCCATTTATCCTGTCTTTCTTGTCTAGAGTAAGGAAAATGTTTATAATTGTAATTTATACTTGGCAAGTATACTGTATCTATTTAATGCCCTAGTCACTACTTTCACAGCATTAGACTCTAGCTTGACTGAGCCCATGTAAGTAGCTCATGCCAACAGGCTTCTGATAAGAGCCTGCGGGTCATATTATATTAATATTAAGCCTCCTGTTAAGTCAATAAAGGACAATATTGCACACATTATTATTTACTTACTTTGCATTCTACAGAGATCTTTGTTTTCCTTTTCGTCCGAACCATGAATGGTTTTAACTCTTCTGAGCACAAATGTTTAAACAGCTCTTTAGTAAGTCTGAAGTTGGCTTTGAAGTCAGTGTCAGAAAGCACCAAAGCTTTGGTTTGGTCTCGAAGGCTACGTCTCAGCCGTGCTGTATCGTGGCTGTGACGCCTTTAGTTTTCACGGTTCTCAACCTCTAGTGCTTCAAATAAAAGAAAAGCACGAGCCATGTCGAATGTAATTAATGTTCAATATCCATTATCCAACAAGTTTATGTAACCTAAACAGAAACTACACTTTACATTAATTAGTTAACGTGGTGGCACCAGTTATGGACAGGGTTAAGCGCCGAGCCAAACATGAGGAGCTATAGCTTTTTTATTATTTAATCTAGAGTGTTATAATTTTACAATGATATACTCAGATATACAGAGCTTCTCACTAACTGCTAAAATTTAGAAATAGTCGAACGAGTTTTGAAATATGGAAACCTAAAAACGATCAACTGAAATATGTAAAAATCTTTATGATGGACAGTCTAAATCCAGTTATGGACACCCAGTGATGGACAGTTCGTTTTTATCCGATTACTGCAAAGCCAAAAGGAAGGGTTATGATTTTTTGTAGTCTATGTATGTATGTTTGTATCCAATTTTTTGTTCTAGCGAAGCACCTAAACTACTGGGCCAATGTTGATGAATGAGGTGTTAATTAATTCGTTGTTATAGTTTGGGGGTGACATAGGCTACATTTTATGTGCGAAAAAATCGAGAAGTGACGTTCGCACAGCTAAATTGTGACAGACACTGTCTGTGTTGGCTATGTTTGATGAAAATCGAACCAACATGGCCGTCGCTACAAAATGGCGGATTACATATTTTATCACAACTGCCTTAATATGGGTATCAAATGAAAGGACTTGACTAGTAGAAAAGCACTATGCAAATCCAAGATGGCCGCCGCCACAAAATGGCGAATGTCAGGGGTTTTTTAAGTTTTTAATTTATACTTGTATACTATTATGAGTACTCGGGTTTTAGTTTAAGTATTTAAATATCACTTGCTTTAACGGTGAAGGAAAACATCTTGAGGTAACCTGCATGCCTGAGAGTTCTCCATAAAGTTCTCAAAGGTGTGTGAAGTCTGCCAATCGCTTGGCCAGCGTGGTAGACTATGGCCAAAACCCTTCTCACTCTGAGAGGAAACCCGTGCTCTGTAGTGAGCCGGTAATAGGTTGATCATGATGATGATGATGATGATGATGATGGGTTTTAGTTTACGAACTTTATCTCTTGTTTTATTTTATATGGATTGTGGGCAAACGAGCAAGCGGGTCACCTGATATTGAGTGATTACCGCTGCCCATGAACATTTGCATCACCAAAGAAACCAAATCAAATCAAATAAACTTTATTCAAAATTGGTACACTGTACACTTTTTGAACGTCAATTTAGGAACAGGCAATGGTGATAATTACTTACGGAAACTTAAAACTAAATCTACGAGGGTTCCAAACGCGCCCTGGTCTGAGAAGAGCCCACAACAAACTCAGCCGGGTTTATTTTTTTTTATTATCACCATCCCACAATATAGTATAGCCATAAAAATGATTTGAACTGTTGGCTTTTAGAGCAATTTATGTCCATGGATTTTTGTCATTAAAAAAATCTTTTAAGCTATAGTAAGATACGTTTACCACTAATACGTTGCCGGCTTTTAACCCTTAATTTGACAACGTATGCCCTGACATACATGAAATTTGAAAAAATATTTTGTTTAAAAAATTGCAAAAATAACGCGGTTTAATAATTTTGTCTATTTGAAACACTATTTATTTTTAGAAAAAAATATAAAACAGATGTCTGACAATACTAGTTTTGACATTAGTCGACAAAAATTGCGACCCAGCGGCTGTCAGCTGTGCTATCCAAGGTAAATAAATTTAAATTGTATTTATTTCGCGATTTAGGGCATGTATTATTACTAAATTCTATGCATGACATTATGATACTATAATTTTGGTAATAATTTTGAATCTTTACTTACATAAAATGGTTCTATTTGGGTACTAACATTATGTATGCGGTGACATACATTGCCAAGTTCATAATAAACTAGTAGGGCGCTTGGCTGCGCGGCCCGCTAAAGCGGACCGCGAGGATTTCAGTATTATTTTTGTTTTAGCAGCCTCCACCTTCTTCTATCATTTTCAGCATCTTTAACCCTGGCCGTGCTCCTCATCCATCTTCCAATCCCTCGATCATCATCACTCTCCAAATTTTTTTCTCCGAATCATTTGCCAGAAGGAGAGTTCTTCCATAAAAACAAATTTTGAAAAGGAACCGTATTAAAGTCTTGTATAGTTTCCCAACTTATAGTCTCTTCAATATTCGCCATTATATATTTTGTGTGAAAAAATAAATTCCGCCATCTTGATTTTTTTCTGTTCGTCAAGTATACCTTCAGGTCTTGATAATCTTTTGCTAAGAAACCACTCTTCCGTCTTTTATACTTGATGAGATAGACACCGACGAAATTTGTATAGCCGCCATCTTGAATCCGCCATTTTGGGTTTTTTTTAGCTCAGTGCCAATTGGATGAGTTTTTGAGTAATTATTGTTTGAGCCTATCTACCTATCTACAATACCCTGACCGGGTTCCTCATCCATCTTCCAAACCCTCAATCATCATGTCTTCCCATATTTTTCTTTGAGAGTTCTCCAAAGTACCGCATCAAAGCCTTGCATAGTTTACAACTTGTAGTCTCTTCAATATTCGCCATACATTTTCTATGGAAAAATAAATTCCGCCATTTTGAATTTTTTTTCAATTCATCAAGTAGACCTTTGGATTCTCATCATCTTTTGCGAAGAAACCACTCTTCCATCTTTTATACCCTCCGAGATGGAGACCGACGAAATTTGTATGGCGGCCATCTTTTTTTCGCCATTTTGAATTTTTTTTCAGCTCACTGCCAATTGGATGACGTTTCGAGTGACATTTGTTCGAGCACCCCCCACCTATCTTCAATACCTTAAGCGTGCCATTCGCTCGTCTCTGAAATCCTCAATCATCAGCTCTCTCCATATTTTTGTTCCGAATGAATTTTTGTCCTCTATACGAAACCATTAGTGAAAAAAAAATTTTTCATACAAAATTTTACAGGAGGGGTGATCAATCAGTGAGTCAGTCAATGAATCAGCACGAGCAGCTATATATATATTAACTAGTAGGGCGCGTGGGTGCGCGGCCCGCTAAAGCGGACCGCGAGGTTTCGCTTTCGGGTATTTTGTTTTGAGCAGCCTCCACCTATCTCTCCCATATTCCTAATCCTCGATCATTATCACTCTCCATATTTTTTCTCCGAATCATTCTGCTCATCAAGTAGGTAGACCTTTAGGTCTTGATCATATTTTTCCAAGAAACCACTCTTCCATATTTTATACTTGGTGAGATAGATACCAACGTTTGTATAGCCGCCATATTGAATCCGCCATTTTGGTTTTTTTTTTCAGCTCAGTGCCAATTGGATGAGGTTCTGAGTATTTTTTGTTTGAGCAGCCCCCATCTATTTACAATACCCTGCCCGGGCTCATCAAACATCTTCCAAACCCTTAATCATCATATCATCCCATATTTTTCTTTGACATTTCTCCAAAGAACCGCATCAAAGCCTTGCATGGTTCACAACTTGTAATCTCTTCAATATTCGCCATACATTTTCTATGATAAAATAAATTCCGCCATTTTGAATTTTTTTTCTATTCATCAGATAGACCTTCCAATCTTGATCATCTTTTATGAAGAAACTACTCTTCCATCTTTTATACCCTCCGAGATGGACACCGACGAAATTTGTATGGCGGCCATCTTTTTTTCGCCATTTTGAATTTTTTTTCAACTCACTGCCAATTGGATGACGTTTCGAGTGACATTTGCTCGAGCACCCCCCACCTATCTTCAATACCTTAAGCGTGCCCCTCACCCGTCACCGAAATCCTCAATCATCAGCTCTCTCCATATTTTTGTTCTTAATGAATTTTTGGCTTCTGTACGAAACTATTAGTGAAAAAAAAATTTTTCATACAAAATTTTACAGGAGAGGTGATCAATCAGTCAGTGAATCAGCACGAGCAGCTATATATACTTAGATGACCCTTTATTTCATTTGTATGTCATGGCATACATTGCCAAATTAGGGGGTTTACTTTGCTTATTTGGTGTTTTAGCATTTTTTTTCTTTGTCGGCAGCAAAAGCTTCAAACACGTGGTGGTAGAAGTTTAGCGCTAATTCCTATTCAGAATGCACCTTCTGACGATAGTCAACGTTCAGATATTGAAGACGAGATATGTATGCGCCCTTCGCTTTCTTTGTCGTCAAGTTCCTCTGCACCCTCTATTGATAGCTCTTTAGAAAGGCTAAACCTATTATACGATGAACAATACCCTGCTATCGAAAACGTTTGCCTTACGCCAATTTTCCAAACTGTTTATCAAAGTTCATCTCTAGAACCAAATTGCAATACAGTACCGGTATTAAATGACATTATATCATTTTCCGCAACACCTGCAACTCCCTCAACTCCTACACCTCTTGCACCTCCTGCACCTGGTTTGGCAACACCACGCATGATTACCAATGCTTCCTCTGCATCAAGTTCCAGGAAACTCCGGTCACAACGTACCACGGTTTATGTTTCTAAACGAAGGCGAGTTCAAAAATTCACTATAACGTCTTATCGCTGGAAAAAAGCTGTATTTCGACATATGGCAACCACGGAAGAGGAAGCAGATCCTACAGGCGGTGTTCAAATCCTGTTTCCACTGGAGTATTTCTACAAGTTTTTTTCTCCTGACATTTTAGCAGATATTGTTGAACAAACAAACGCGTACATGCAATTTCTAAAACTGGACGTACCATTGGTTTGACTGAAGACGAATTGCGAGATTTTTTAGCAATACGTATAATAATGGGTGGGTTTAAGTATAATTGTACTAATATTAAATTCTAAGTGTAAAAATCGTGTCTTTTATTTCATACTTAGTTCTTAAAGTTATTGGCAATGTATGTCCCAGCATACAACAAATCAATAAGATGTAATATTGAGAAATTGGCAATGTATGTTGTGGCATACATAAGTTTTCAGGAAAACTAAGCTTTTCAGATTTTTTTTATTATTTTTCTATAATAGTTTTATGTGTATCAATTACAATTACAACAAAAAAAAACGGTTTTTAGTGCATTTTATACTTTGCCAAATTAAGGGTTAAAGAATTTGTTGATCCGCTCCTTGATTATTTCGAATAATATATAAATATCAAAGCAGCAAAGAAACAACCAAGGTTCGTCACATTTCAATTTGACACTTGTCTATTTGAGGACCTTTACAAAATGGTTCCATAATTTTTTATTTGCTTTAACTTCTTAATCCTGATGCTGTAGGGTACTACCCACCTAAACTAAAGGGATTCGGGAACTGTCACTATGACTTCATATTTTTGATACCAAGCTTAGATTGAATCACGGACCTCTGAGTCCCAGCTCCTTAATCCTGATGCAGCACGATACTGCTCACATAAGCAGCGAGGAATTTTCGCCTGTTTTTTGAAAAGATGAATAAGTGTTTTTCTAGGCCTGTTACCTGTAAAAGGTTTCCTTTCTTCTTGCGTAATAATTACTTGGACACTGTCCAAGAGGGCAAAAGGTGATCCTTAGCTATGGAAAATCTTCTTTCTAGGTGAAAGAAGGTTCCTCATTCATAGCTACTCGTATGACACGTTTTACTATTAACACTTCTTTATTTTGTGTTAATATAGAGCTAGGCCCCATATTGCATACAAGCGGATGCCTGTGACTTCGTCCACGTGGATTTAGGTTTATTATAATCCCGCGGTAACTCTTTGTTTTTTCTAAGCTCCTTTGAGCTCATACCTACATTTCTAAAAAATTTTAAAAGTGGCGCATCTAAATGGAACTACAATAATAGGTATTAATTTTTTAACCCTTTCCAACCCATCAGATTTTTTTTTGCATGGAAACCATAATTATTTTTTAAAACAAGTATAATATTGTTAAAAAATAAAAAATCTCAACTGCGTGATAATTTTGTTTCTCTTTCACTTTTGATCACAATATTTTTAGTCAAAAAAAAATATATTTTCGGAATCACCTTTTCAACCCCTTTAGTTTGACACCCCACTTGATAAGATTTGAAGGAAAAATTTTTTAAGATGCAATCCTTCTACTATACCGAACTGAACCGATTTGGCTGAAATTTTGATGGAGATAGATTATGCCATGACTTAACACATAGGCTACTTTTTATTCTGAAAAAATTCACAGTTCCCACGGGATTTTGAAAAAAACCAAAATCTATAGCTACGGTTATAGGTAGATTACTATAGCAAACCTCCTTGAAAGTAGCTATAAAAGTTGCATAAAGGAGCGGGAACGGGAACCGGAAATCCACGATTCCCTTGGGATTTGTGACAAGTATAAATTAAAAATTTTAAAACCCCCGACATTCGCCATTTTGTGGTGGCGGCCATCTTGATTTTCATCAAACATAGTTAACAACACTCTCGACTAATTCACCTTGCAAACAAAAAAAAACGCATTCAAGTCGGTTCATCCGTTTGAGCGCTACAGGGGAACAGACAGACACACACAGAGAGAGAGAGAGAGACACGTCAAACTTATAACACCCCGTCGTTTTTGCGTCGGGGGTTAAAAAACCGAAATTCACGCGGGCAGAAGCTAGTTAAACTATACAAGTTTAATTTTGACTTGTAATTGTGTTTAAATGATAAGAATAGATAGGTCCATGACTGGATTTTTGATGTGTTTCCGATCCAGTAATGGACATCCCCTCTAAAACTTGAAAATAACTCTATGTCGCATTTATTCCTTCACAAGCATGTTTTAAAGTTTATATCTAAGTGATTTAATCATTGTAAATTTACATTTTAATCAGAAACGAGAATCCATCGATCAAAACGTTTATTTACCTTCTTAGCGATTTGCTTAAGAAAACTATTGAAATCGAAAGATATTTGCACACAACATTTTGTTCGCCTTGCCATTTTAAAACAAAATGGCCGTTTCATATGATATTTGTCAATATGACAAACAGATCCCTATTCTACATGGTTTAAATGTTGCCAGCGGTAAAACTCTAATCTGGCTCTTATTTTTGTTAAAAATGGTGAAGGTGGTCAGCTACTGGTGCCTGGTCCATACCTGGCGACACCACGTTACTACTTTAAACAAAAACTGCGTTTTTTAGCTTTCCATATCCAAAGGGTAAAAATAAACACTGTAAAATTAACGACTAACAATGAGCAATCGGTAAACAATCACATAAAAGGCTATCGCAAACTAACAGAATAAATTGCTTGTTGATTGCTATCGCATTGCTGTCAAAAGTCATTTAATACGAAAAGTTCGTATGTTCATAGACCAAAATGCACATTTAGTTCACCGATTGCTCTACAGATGGAGCACTGTCGCTTGTTTGCTATTGCTTCGCTTTTGCCGTTACATAATACGGTTTTGCGATTGGACAGCAATTATTGCACGATTTTCGCTATCGCAAGTGGTTTGCACGATACGTAATCAGCCTGCCGGTCTTGTGCCGCCTGTATCCAGTGACTCGCTACAATACTTCTGATGTCGTCAATCCACCTAGTGGACCACTGCCCTTTCCGGTGCGAAGTCGCCATTCCAGCACCTTGGGACCCCAGCGTCTATCGGTTCTTCGAACTATGTGCCCCACCCATTGCCACTTCAGTTTTGCCACATCCATAGATTCACTGACATAGCTCAACAGGTTGCGAAAATATTAATTCAATATAAATTATATGCGAAAATATAAATTATAAAAGAGATAAATAATTATTCAACTCAAGTTGTCAATATTGTCAAAAACGCACAATGTCAATTAAAATTTTAATTGATCATTAATATTTCAATGAACAGAATCCGTTCCATGATCATTAATGTTAAAGTATATGCACCAGTGATAAGTTAATTTCTGATGGCCGAACCGTACCCTTATCAAAATAATAATGGCGGAAGCACAATGTGTGTGAACACCCCTTTATTGAAATCTTAATTATTTCGCTGTAATTCCTGTAAGTTAGGTATTAGTTGATGGTACTATTTATGTTGATGTATGTACTATTTATGTTATGAAAAGCTGTGATAGCCTAGTGGTTAGGATGACCGACTTCTAATCGGAGGTCGTGGGTTCGATTCCGGGGCACGCACCTCTAACTTTTCGGAGTTATGTGCGTTTTAAGTATTTAAATATTACTTGCTTTAACGGTGAAGGAAAACATCGTGAGGAAACCTGCATGCCTGAGAGTTCTCCATAACGTTCTCAAAGGTGTGTGAAGTCTGCCAATCCGCTTGGCCAGCGTGGTAGACTATGGCCAAAACCCTTCTCACTCTGAGAGGAGACCCGTGCTCTGTAGTGAGCCGGTAATGGGTTGATCATTGATGAGTATTTATGTAACATATGAATCGAATAAATATAAGTTTTCTGATATACTATATCAAATCAAATCAAATCAAATAAACTTTATTCAAAATTGGTACACTGTACACTTTTTGAACGTCAATTTAGGTACAGGCAATGGTGATAATTATTTACGGAAACTTAAAACTAAAACTACGAGGGTTCCAAACGCGCCCTGGTCTGAGAAGAGCCCACAACAAACTCAGCCGGGTTTAATTTTTTTTATTATCACCATCTTACAATATGGTATAATAGCCATAAAAATGATTTGAACTGTTGGCTTTTAGAGCAATCTATGTCCATGGATTTTTGTCATTAAAAAAATCTTTTAAGCTATAGTAAGACTTTTCAATTAATTTGCGTTTAATAAAACCTTTGAACTTATTGAGAGACATATCCAAAATGTTCTCTGGCAACATATTATAAAAAAGTACAGAATTACCAACAAATGATTTTCCAACTTTTCGCAGCCTAGTAGTGGGCAACACAAGTTTATCTTTATTTCTAAGATTAATGTTATGACAGTCACTTTTTTTCTTAAATTTATCGATATTTTTGTGTACATATATTAAATTTTCAAGAATATATTGGTTATAAACTGTCATAATTTTAACTTCCTTAAACTTATTTCTCAGTGACTCTCTGGGTCCCATATTATATATGGCACGAACAGCCCTCTTCTGCAGCACGAAAATGGAATTAATATCAGCAGCATTACCCCATAAAAGTATGCCATATGACATAATGCTGTGAAAGTAACTAAAATAAACTAACCTCGCAGTTTCAATATCAGTTAGTTGGCGAATCTTTTTAACCGCATATGCAGCAGAACTAAGTCTGTTCGATAAGTTATTTACATGAGGGCCCCATTGGAGTTTAGCATCTAACGTTATCCCCAGGAAAACAGCCGTATCCACTAGATCTAATTCCTCATTATTAAGCTGTACAGTGGTTTCAACTTGTTTAACATTAGGTAAAGTGAATTTAACACACTTAGTTTTTTTCCCATTAAGTAATAAGTTATTTGCTTCAAACCACTGTACCACTTTTGTGAGAGAATTGTTTACTTCGTCAGGTATTCTTTGGTATCTATCAATTTTAAACAAAAGTGATGTATCATCAGCAAACAATACTATCCCGTGACTATCCTTAGCGAGATAAGGAAGGTCATTAATATAAATAAGGAATAGAAAGGGCCCAAGAATAGAACCCTGTGGAACTCCTATTTTTACAGCTGATCCGGTAGACCGCTTTCCGTTCACATCTACTTTTTGTGTTCTATCATTAAGGTAAGAATTCATTAAATCCAAAGCTGCACCTTTAATTCCATAATGGTGTAGTTTTCTGAGTAATGTTTCATGATCAACACAATCAAAAGCCTTGGACAAATCACAAAAAACTCCAAGTGCATCATGTGACTCCTCCCAGGCTTCAAATATATGTTTAATTAACTCAACACCAGCATCAGTTGTTGAGCGACCCCTTGTGAAACCAAACTGTTTTGTATGTAATATATCATTAGTATGAAAATGTTTAAGCAATTGATTTAGTATTAATTTTTCAAAAATTTTACTAAAGGTAGGTAGTACCGATATTGGTCTAAAGTTAGTGGGGTCACTAGTACTACCTGATTTAAATAACGGAATTATTTTACTATGTTTCATTAAGTCAGGAAACACACCACAGTCGATACAATTGTTAAATATTAAAGCTAACTCAGGTGCAACAATGTCAATCAATGACTTTACAACGTTAACGGAAATTCCCCACAAATCATTTGTTTTCTTATTGTCGATTAATTTGAAGGCCTTAATAACGTCAGAGCAACTAACGTGACTGAATTTAAATTTTTGATTGCATTCAGGCACGCTATCCTCCAATAATGAGAGAGCGGCAGCTGGTGAAGAGTTCAATGATCTTGTAGTAGAAACAGGGATATCCGTAAAGAAGGCCTCAAAGGCTGAAGCAACCTCAGAGTCTGACGTTATAGATTTGTTATCCACAATAAGTTTAAACTCACTGGTTTTCTCTGTTGCTTTCCCTGTCTCTTCGTTAATTATCTTCCAGGTAGATTTTATTACATTGGAGCTGTTTTTTATTTTGGTCTGTATATATTTAGACTTGGCCACAATGCAATCCCTCTTAAAAGTTTTGGAAAACAATTGAACGTACTGCTTGAACTCATCACCAGTATTATATTGTCGCTCCGCATACAGTTCATATAATTTTTGCCTTTTTTTATGTAATTCAATTGTTGCCCACTCGCTAAAGGCTTTTGCATCAGTAATTAAGACCGATTTACTAGTGAAAATATCATTAAATATTCTATGAAATGAATAAAAGAATAAGTTATACATTTCATTAGGACTTAAAATAGTAGACTTAATATACTAGTAGTACTTACTAAATAATTATGTACGAGTCTAAGGGCCTGTTTCACCACCTTCTGATAAGTATCGGATAGCTATCTGCAACTTTTGTCTTTGTCACTTGACATTAAGTAAGAAAGTGACAAAACTTACATTTAGGCTATCTGACACTTATCAGAAGGTGGTGAAACAGGCCGTAAGATTCTTTTTTCTCTTTGACAGATTTGCGATTAATTGCGATTTTACTTGATGAGTTTTTCCTACCTAGTAGTAGAAGAAGTAGAAGAAGAAGAACAAGTAGAAGTAGATCCCTTGATACTGCAAATGTTCATGGGCGGCGGTAAACACTTAACATCAGGTGACCCGCCTGCTCGTTTGCCCGCAATTTTTATGAAAAAAAAAGAAAGGATTAAGAAAGGATTTTTGAAAATTCATCCCCTAAGGAGATTAAATGGGAGTTTAAAGTTTGTATGAGATTTATATTATGATACCACGCGGACGCAGTCGCGGGCATCCGCTAGTTACAAAATAAAATCGGGTATTCAACTCAGGATATCCCACCGCTGTGCTAGAGAGGACATCGGTAAACCTAGTCGTGCTTTATCACATACACGCATAACAAACTTTCTCACTCGCCGTATCCTCAATACCGACGGAGTAGGCGTCGCGTGGGTTTGGGAAAGTTTCATGCTTATTGCTATCCTACGTGGCAATGGGGAATCGGCGATAACCAGGCTCGCGTGACCCCTGAAGGTGGGTTTTAACTAAACCAACTCGTTCAAATAGTTCAGAATTACCTTTACATTTCCATAGCTACTCGTAGGTTGTCACTAAATATTTAATGGTTTCATTGATTCCAAAATGTTGGAAACATGAAAAAATTGCAAAATACTAAGAAATACTACAAATAGAAATTCCTTAAGAGCCGGAAACGAATAGATAGTTCATGTGGTGCTGCAAATATACGTGAGCGACGGTAATTACTATATGTCCAATATAAGATTAAGAAAAAGTTTTGCAACAAATCAGGAACTATATCAACTTGGTAAATGGACGGTAGAAAGTAGAAAGACAGCAGAGTTCGAGAATCTAATGTGTCCCATCTCAATAAAGCTAACACTTTCTGTGGTTTCTTAAATGTCATATACTAGGAGGCTGACTAAATAAATACTAGTATTTCAGTCACTAAAAGACGTTCTGAAGAAAACTCTAGTGCAAAAAATCCTCAGTCAAATATCTCAAATCCTCCCAGAATTTGAATGGTGATTGATTTCGTTTTGTATGCTTAGTGAAATGCCGGCTTAATTTCTTAAAGTTTCAGACTAAAATTGATATGCTAAAGCCAATAGTGAAGGCTCAGTAATTCTGGCCACGCATGTTAGTATTGCATCCAATATCTAGTGTTTGCAGTATTAATGGCACGCGTGGTCACTAACAACGCGGGTCTTCCCCTTGAGGGAGTGAAGTTATACGAAAAAATCCTTTCAGCCGAAATACCGGACCACTGGGTCTTGTGTTTTTAACTCATCTCTTTAACTTTTTAACCTCGAAGACTGCCAGCGACTCGCTTGAGATCGTCCGTCCATCTAGTGGGGATTTTCCAATAAAACTTATGTTGATCTCCATTGTTAGGTACTTGTCTTTCTCCATTACCCGCTGTGTGACTCCGTGGTTTTCGTATGAGGCTCATAATTAGCGATTATATATCGGAGCCGTAATTCATGAAACACACACTGTTCGGAGACGGGAGACCAACCATCAGTCAATTCTGACTTTCAATACGCCTCCGAGATCGCAGAGTGGAAATATTTTCTTATGGCGTAAGATAACGTGGTTCTCTCTACATCAAATGGTAGAATGCTTTTTTTAAATTTAACTACACTAATCTCACCTGCTGGTAAGTGACGATGCAGTTTATGATGGAATCGGGCTAATTTGGAAGAAGTATCGCAGTTTTTACTAAACGCATACCCCTGATCGCATAACCTTGTTTCTACACAGTATCGTACCGAAACGCTAAATCGCTTGGCGGAACGGCATTGCCGGAAAAGTGGCAACCAGCCACGGCTAGTGTCTTCCACCAGACCAAAACTTAGTACCTTACAGTGGCGTAGCGTACCTTGGCGGGGCCCCGTATAAATTTTTTTGGGGGCCCTTATGAAGGGTAAAGATTTCTCACAAAAGAAAAAAAAATGTTTGCATAAAATTAAAAGCAATATTTATTCATCATTATTATTTATCTGTCACTTTTCTAAAAATTTTACAAACAATTCAAATTAAATATAATTATATTCTCCTTGCCTTTTTTTCGGGAAACTGATTTATTAAATCACTAGCTGACCCCCGCGACTTCGTCCGCCTGGATATAGGTTTTATATAGGATCGGATTGGATCCCATAATCCTTTTTTGTACCTAAACTAAATGTAGCCTAAGTTATTCCTTATAACATCACCAGAAAGTTCCATCAAAATCGATCCAGCCATTTCGGAAATTAGCTGGAACAAATAGACAGATCGACAAACATAAATTTAAACGCACACCAGTTTAAAATAAGCCGTACGTTCAAAGATCCGGGTCCCAAGTTATTTGAACCCAATAAATGCCTGTCATTTCTGAACTAAAAAACCTACGACCTTGAAATATTTATGGAACAATATATAAAGTACTATCTTTCTAACAAAAAAAGAATGAGTAAAATCGAACAACGCGTTAATGAATTACAGCTAAATACACGTTTCAACTTTCATCCCCTCTCCCAAGGGAACCGTGCTGAATTTCGGGATAAAAAGTATCCTATAACCTACCTCGGAGTATAAACTACAATCGTACCAAGTTTCATTCGAATCCATTCAGTAGTTTCGGCGTGATGCGCGGCCAAGATACAGACAGACAGACAGACAGACAGACAGACAGACAGACAGACAGACAGACAGACAAAAATGAAAAAAATTGCAGTTTTGGCTTCAGTATCGATTATAGAGTGCCCTCCAATAAAAATTTTCAAAATATCTTCAATGTACAGAATTGGATCTGTTACAGTTTTATTATATTATAGAATAGATAGATTTATAGCTGATGATGACTTTAGTTTTTCTAAAGATTCGTTCGTTTGTACCATAGATAAAGGAATAAGAGAGATATGACAAGGGGGCGTGGTTCCTGAGAACTCTTCTGGCGTTAAATACACCTGAGAACCGTTTTTGTCTTTAGTCGAATGTCGTCCAACGATCGCTTCACCGCTCTCGATTTTTAACAAAATGCCGTGTTGTTCAGTGGTTGTTTGAAAAAAATCAAGCAAAAAAGTAAATCACACGAAAGATGGCATCTCATTTCACACTTAAGTACAAGTTATTGTTGTTATTTTCCATAAAAAACAAGAAAACATTACTTTGTATATTTACATTATGCTCAAAAAGTGTTAAATTGAGAAGTCTGTATCTCATTATGAACAAAAACCATTACTTGCTTAGTAGAAATCAAACATTGAATCGGTCGGTCTTAGGACGCAATGGTACTTGTACTATATAAATATATTCCTTCACTAAAACGTAGACTTTTCATGGAACGGGCGCCTTCGCTCAACATCGATAACGTGTGATGTACGGTGATTGAAATTGAACGCTGTGTACTAAACGATAAAGTCTATATTTGCTGGTGCTGCTTGCACTGACCTATCAGTATGTAATATAGCATTTTGTAGCAAGTGGTGGGGACAAACTAACGACAGCAGGTTTCCATACCATTTGATGTAAAGGGCACTTCTCCTCTTATTCATTATTCTGTGGTTTGTACGCACGTTGGGGGCCCCCGTGGCTTGGGGCCCCGTATAATTGATACGGCAGATACGGCGGTAGCTACGCCCCTGGTACCTTAATACTTATCAGAACGCTGCGTCCACTTCTAGACCATAGTCCACTCCCGGGCGTGTTGCTTGTGCACATAATATGTGGAAGTTTCTAAAGATTAGCAGTATGGTTGTTATTATAAGCACCTACGCTTCAACCGTGCAAGATGACGTTTATTGCCGCATTATATTATGGTTAGGGAAAGGTCATAGGATTTATTGTTATGGCATGCTTATTGGTTACCGCCGATATGCTCGTGCGTATTGTTGACAATTGTTATTTATTGAAACTGTATTATGTGTAATCAATATCGCTGAACTTGAAATGGAGGACTTTCCTATAGTACCTAGTATCACAGAGTACCTACAGAGGGGAAGCTTCTAGTAAGCGGCCCGCTGTAGGTACACTCACACATATGCGCATGTTTGTCACCAACTGTACCGGTTAGTGGAACGAGCGCGCGTCCGTGAACCGTTGGTGAGTGTGTTTGTGTGAGTATACCTACAGCGGGCCGCTTGTGGAAGCTTCCCCTCTGTAGATTTACTACTCGTGTGCTAGTATTACAGAAATATAAATATTACTATGGTAATGTGGTATAAGGAAAGGTTGTAATAGAGGGTTCAAATAGATTCTTTAGAGATATAAGTAATAGGTATATATATTTCTGATAATATGAGGATACGAGTAATGAGCAATCGCCTTTCCGGGATAATAAGTAGCCTAGATATCTCATTGTATGAATCATAATCTTCTACGTACTTCAAAAATTTTTGTCAAAATCGTCTCAGCCGTTCCGGGGACCAACCCGGACAAACAGGCTTACTTATAAAAAAAAATTTAATAACGTGTGTTTGGATTTATGCTATCGTCTTAATAATTATACGAGCTTAATAAAGGGTTAATCATTCCGAAATTGCGGACCGTAATATATTATTTTATTTGTTAGGTAGGTATACCTAGTTTCTTTTAACTTTCCTGTCGTGCAATTTTACAAGGAGATTAGTAACATCCCGTGGCACACTCAAGTTGTGTACCAACTTTATAATAGGTACCTACCCCGGTTTATCCACATCCAGCCATGAATTATTAACAAAACTAACATTAAGACGCAAGTAAGGGACAGAAAGTGGAATCGCTTCGCAATTACAGACTGACAAATGTCCGGGTATTAGGCACATGTGCGACCAAGATCCGGGCGAGGGTGGTGGGGACACATGAGACCAATCCGGGGAGAGAGGTGGGGGGACTGTCCGCAATCCGTCCGCTTTCAATATGGTCCGGGTGATTTATGGTATGTCTTCAGTTGAGTGTTCTGTCTTAAGGTGCGTCCAGACTTGAACATTTCACCGAACCGAACAGCGAACATTTCGGCGAACTTGTTACGCTCAATGTGGACGGCGCCGAACTGTTACCCAGTAACCCATCTCAAGCGCTCCAAGCGCGCCGTCCACATTGAGCGTAACAAGTTCGCCGAAATGTTCGCTGTTCGGTTCGGTGAAATGTTCAAGTCTGGACGCACCTTTATACGATTGTTCACGTAGAGGTAAGTAGATTAGCCTTATGATCTCATAAGTAGGTACATATGAATGCGCGATGAATATTTTCTGCCAATTTCCGTGGTCCCCTCGCGGCTCACATCCGAAATATAACCATTACAGGCCTTTAACCTCCCACAGCTGGACCTTACATCCAGCAATGTGCAGCAGCTTGTGTTTTCTCTCATGGGAGACAGAGATTTAGAGCTTAGACGCTGCTCCAATGCCTGTTATCGGGCTATTAAAACATCTTTATAACTTTGTACTTATTACAATTTACTTAGTTCAGAACATGTTTTTTTTAAAATTACGAAGTCCTCAAAATGGACAAAGTTAAGTTTATGTTTTTTATCGTAGCGATTTACTTAAGTAATGCGCCTTTTTTACTTAGATTTTAAATCAATGTAAAAATTTTAATCACCAGTCAATGTTGTGAAAATAGAATCTACCTATAAAACAATAAAAACAACCCACAATCGTTAAGCAAACACAGAATAACAAAACGCCGCTGACTGCATTAAAAGCGAATTGCAGGCACGTTGAATCAAAAATGGCGAGGAATGGCAACGTCAGAGCGTCAGCATTTTTATTGTTGCCCGCGAAACGGCATACGTAGCCTATATTTACATATTATTCGGACGGGTAAGCAACGGAATGAGGTCTATTTATTTTTCTGCTTGCATGTAATTTGGTGTAATTGGGTTGGTAGCGGTTTGCATACGATGTTGTTTGTTCGTAAAGAAAAATGGATAAAATATTATTGCCTGGTTATTATTTTACTTTGGAAAGAATGGAAGAAAGTTTTGGAAAGCTTGCACGATAATATTACTTTGGAAGTAAGTAAATGAAGGAGCTCTGAAAAGCTTTCTTCCGTGGTAGGTAATTAATGATGGTGGACGACCTCTTTGGCGCAGTGGTAAGCACTGTGGTTTTACAGGTGGAGTAGGAGGTCCTGGGTTCGATTCCCGGCAGGTGATATTTGGGAATTTATATAGTTTCTAAATTGTTTTTGGTTTAGTATCGTGGAATGTTTCCGCCGTGGTTAGTTATACCATCCTCCGGGCAAACTTGTCGCCGAGTGACTTAACATTCCGGTACGACGCCGATTAGAAACCAATTAAGACTATATAAGCTCGCTTCCGTCTTTGACTTCATCGTGACTTACCAGGTGAAATCGTAGGGCTAACACCGAATAAAAATCTAAAATATTTAAAGATTTCCAAAGTTCAAGTAAACAGAATCACTCAAGAGTAAAACTAAAGTTTTTAAGCCTTGCATTGATTGCAAGTATTGCAAACATTTACCAGTTAATAAAAATGTTTACCAGTATATAGTAACAAAATAATATTATTATACCTAAATGTTAATAAAAATGTGTTTGGTTTAAACAACAAAACACTAACAGTACGGTTTAAAATGCGTTCACAGTGCTGACATTGCACACGCTGCTGACACTAGGTTTAAATTATGAACGCGCAATTAGCGCGACAACATTTTAAACCGACGACAGCGCGCTGTTGCCTATCAGTCCTGTCACTGTCATTATTTTACTTGTGTTTTTTATTTACAATTTGTTTGTGAACCAGTAAACATTTTAAAAATCTTTTTAATTTTAGAGCGTATTCTTTTTAAATAGGCGTTATGAAATGGATCAATTCAACTTAATAATGGAACTTTTTGAAAGTGACGAAGATGCCAGTGATTGGGATGAAATATCCTCGTCGTCTTCATCATCCAGCGATGATGAAATGGATATTGTTTTTTTGGAGCTTAAAAAGCGGTTTCCAACGCACAATATGCGTAAAAAGGAATATTTACATAAAGTAATTCCAGGCTATAGCAGCGAAGTGTTTAAAAGTCATTTCAGGTAGGTACCTACGTAGTACGTACGCAATTGGATATATTATTTAGGTACTTTATTAAGTACCAATATTTTCATTTGTGTATTACTTCCTGTTCTTATTTATTTTTTAGGATGTATCCAAGAACGTTTGAATATATCCTGAGTGTTATTGGATCAGACTTACAGGACACAAAGTATAACCCAGGCAGAAAACCAATACCCGCCAAAGAACAGCTGCTTATAGCAATTTGGATCATGGCCACTCCAGATAGTTACAGGTATCATTTTTAAAGATGCTGAGTGGTTTTGTATTTTGATGTGTTGATCTATAAGTTATGTATGTATAGTTATACCTGAAATGTCTTTATATTGCATTTTCAGATCAGTCTGTGAAAAATTTGATGTTGACAAAGCTACTGCCATAAGAGCAGTTCATCGTGTGTCACACACACTATATAGATGGGCTCCAAAATTCATTAAATGGCCTAAAGGACAGGATGCTAAAGATGTCATGGAAGACTATGAAAAGTTCAGTGCTTTCCCTAAAGTTGTAGGGGCCATTGATGGGACGCATGTAAAAATAAATCCCCCAAACAGTGACAAAAATTCATACATAAATCGTAAAGGTTACGCCTCTATTCAAGTACAGGTAAAATTCTTTTAATATTTTGAGCAGTCTAATGAACTAAAAACTATCTTTAATACATTTAATTAGTGGACCTCCTGATCAACCCAGAAATTCTTAAGGTACTTGAAATTTAGAATTATTAATTGTTATCTTTATTTCAGGCTGTTTGCACGCGGAATCTTTTATTCACCAATGTGTTAGCTGGACACACTGGAAGTGTTCATGATGCTAGAGTGTTTCGATTATCGCCTGTACAAAATTATCTAGGAGATCCAGAGTATTTCCCAGACGAGTCTCACTTAGTAGGTGATGCTGCATATGGAATCCATCCAAATATTATGGTGCCCTTCAAGGACAATGGGCATCTGACTATAAGACAGAAAAATTTTAATTTTTGTCTCTCCTCAGCAAGAATTTCTATTGAAAGAGCATTTGGGCTCTGGAAAACAAGGTGGAGGAGAATCAAAGAATGTCTCCCTATGGTGAGGATTGATAAAATCCCAGAATTCATCATTGCAACATGTGTTTTGCATAACATATGCATTCTTAATAAAGATTTAATTGCAGTAGCAAATGTTCTTCGGACTACTAGGCGAGGTGTGCTAACACCAGAAGAAGCAAGAGCTGTAGGGTCTACTAAACGATTGCAAATTGCAAATATGCTAATAATAAGAAATAATTAATAGGTTAAACAAAAAAAAAAGTAGGAGGAACTATGTAATGTTACTACTAAATAAACAATAAGTTTTCTTATCAACCAATTTTTATTTATTTAATCCTACTCATTATTATATAATTATTTTATTTTATACAATAGTACCTTTAATATTATACATCTACTTTTTTGTTATACCAAGATGTTCTAAAAGTTTCATTTTTTCTTTGTGCTGCCTTTCTTTCATTTCCAAAAATTTTTCAAACCTTTCCTTTTTTTTTTCCTCTCTTTCTTTTGCCCTTCTTTGTCGCTCTTCTTTTAACTCATTGAAGTATTTGGTCAGTAGGTCGTTTTTATTTGATTTTGGTGAAGAAGGCACTTGAGTTTTGCTACTTGAGGATGCTGCACAACCCATATCACTGGCATCCGATGATGCCAGTGATATGGGTTGTGCCCATCCAGCCACACCAAATATTTCATGCATCCTCTGAAATGAAATTTTTTTATCAGCTCTTTGAATAAACTATCTATGAAAATGAAATCTGAAATAGTTCTGTGTTTGACAGTATAGCACCCCTATAAAGACTTATTTTCATTTTATGTTAGGATCACAGAATAGAAACTTTGGAAGCTTTAGAAAGCAAATGGAAAGAGTATCTTGATGAACCAAATAATTGAGCATGAAAAATAACTTACGTCAAAAAATGGCCAGGTCGCTCTTTCATTCCCAGAAATTTTATTATGGTCTAGAATTTTCTTATAGGTCCGCTTAAGACCACTCATTTTCGATTGGCATTGCATGCCTGTTACATTATATTTTTCGTTTACTTCTTTCATTTTCCTAGCTATTTCATCCCATATCTTTTTATGTCTCTTAGATCCATCTTTGAATTCTTCCATTCTGTCCTCATAAATATTTAAAAAGAGAAGCACACACTGTGTGTTCCATAAAAATAAGGAATTTTCATTTTCTGTAATAAAAAATACAAATTTAATGTAACTCATACACCTACCAGTATGCCTTTATGCTAAGCAGTATCACACTAATATTATAAAGAAAATTTGTATGTGTTTGGTACTCCTTCATGCTAAAACACTAACC
Organism: Melanargia galathea; assembly: GCA_920104075.1. Taxonomy (NCBI): domain Eukaryota; kingdom Metazoa; phylum Arthropoda; class Insecta; order Lepidoptera; family Nymphalidae; genus Melanargia; species Melanargia galathea. The sequence goes on from OV049876.1 coordinate 4,381,104, forward strand.
AATTTGGCTACAGTTTAGAGAGGAGATAGATTATACCCTGGATGATGAACATACATATAGGTGACTTTATACCCAACATTCATACATATAATATATGTGTACGACAAAGTTAAGATGAACAGCAGGATAAACATACCTTCATTGTTAGGATGTTGTGTGGTGTCCATTGCAGAGGCATCCTCGATGGTGTCAAAGGCTGGTGTATGTTCCACCAGGTATTTATTTACAAGGTCTCTTAAATAAAGAGCGTCTGAAATTTAATGAATAAATGATGACTTTCAGCACAGATCAGAGAAGTAATTGTATGATTCAGCCATAGTTATTATATATCTACTATCATAAATCATTGCTGTGCTAGTAGGTTGAAGTCGGAAGCATCATTTTTAAAACCAGTTAGGTAGTAGATATTGCTTGACAGTTTGTACCATTAAAATATGTGGTAGTTAATTTGCTCTAACGCCGGATTTATAAACCTGTGCGACAAACCGAATATACCATGGTACAGGTACCTACAACAATGAAAAGCAAAAAAACCACGTGCAACTCACCTATACTAGCCCTATCCGCTTCTTCCCTCGTCAAATTGAGGGTCAAAGTTTCATTAAGATCTTCACAGAAGACTTGGGTCTCAATTAGATCCATGTTCAGTTTTTAAAACTACCAGAAAACACGATTGTTCAGGTAAACGCTTGGAAAACCCAGCAGTCGGCACAGAAAACGGTTGACGGTTCGAGTTCGGATTCAGCAGTTGATGTGACTGATGTCTCATGTCAGTTGAATTTGACATTAGCGCACACGTTACACTACCTCATTTTTGTGAGAGCTGTGCGTACGATATAATGACGTCACTCATAACGTCACGGAGCTGTCATTACCAATAATATGCGCATCTTAAACCGACTTTGTGCACGCTCACAATGCAAATGGTGCATATGTGCGCATTTTAAACCGTACTGTAACTTTATGTTGGGTTTACTAGCAACAAAAAATAAATAAAACAGCAAGAGTCAGCCGTTCTCAAACTTTTTAATTGCCTCGAGCGAATTTGCGACCAATCGAAAAAACCCATTGTTTGATATCGAATTGAAACGAAAGTTGTGAGCCCCCAAGTCGTCGCGGCTGGATTTTGAAACTGGCACTCAAATTAAAAATGAATACTTGAAATTTTGAGTGCATGCGAGAAGTTGAAATTTTTTCAAAAACAGTTGGCTCGTTTGGACTCGTCAAAACCCGGTCGCCATAATTAGTTCGAAAAACAACAAACACTGATTTTGAAAGTGGCACTGCGAAAATATTATTTTAACTACGTAATAATTTGAAAAACTGTTTAAAAATTATTTAAGTAGATTTGAATATGTAAGTATGTAAATAACCTTTGAACTATTTTAATATAGTTACGGTGAAGAAAAACATCACGAGGAAACCTGCACGCCTGAGAGTTCTCCGTAATGCTCTCAAAGGCGTGTGAAGTCTACCAATCCGCACTTAGCCACTTATCCCTTATCATTATCAACCCATTGCCGGCCCACTACAGAGCACGGGCACGGGTCTCCTCTCAAAATTAGAAGAGTTTAGGCCGCAGTCCGTCTGGCAAATAATTGCGTAAAATGCACATACCTATAATAAGATAAATATGTGTGTCGGGAATCGAACTTGGTCCCCCGAAGGGAGCTAGCTAGCTAACTATTTAACTACTAGGCGAACTTGTACTGTAAGTTAAGTCGTATATGGAAGAATCTTAGAGCCCACCCAATTATTATCCTCAAAAAGCATTATCATTATGTGATTAATGAAAGGGGTCATCACAACCCTCAGCAATGAGGAACACTACCACCACCACTGCAGCGTTTTAACGTCCCACTGCTGGGCACAGGCCTCCTCTCTCATAGGAGAGAGGGATTTAGAGCTTAGACCTACCATGCTGCTCCAATGCGGGTTGGCGGGCTTTAACGACTATCGTCACATGATAGTGTTAATAACCGGGACCGGTTTTACCTAATTTCAAGGAAGTTTGATATTATAATAATCTACCTATAGCTGTAGCTATAGATTACGGTTTTTTCAAAATCCCGTGCGAACTGTAGATTTTTGCAAGATTAAAGTTGTCTATGTGTTACGTCAGGGCATAATCTATCTCCATTCAAAATTTCAGCCAAATCGGTTCAGTAGTTGCGACGTTAAAGAGAAACAAAAGTAACAAACACACACACACACACACACACACACACAAACTTTCGCCTTTATAATATTAGTGTGATAGTTTTTCATAATTCAATTTTCATAACCATCATTGCGATATTATTTACCAGAGTAGATAGGTACCACGATGAAGATGTTCAACGTTCATAATATAATAATGTTTTCAATAAAATACAGTGGAGCGCTAATTGAAGAAAGTTAGGGGCGGTGCGCATCGGTGGAATTACCGTGTGCCAACGTGTCATTGTGCTCCATGTCGATATCTATAATGTATCATTGGTAGTTTCGTCGCGCTTTTGTATTGAAGGCTCGGAAATATATGTAGGTACAATAGATTTTGGCGCCGGCTTCGCCCGCGTCAATTTCGGTTTTTTACAAATCCCGAGGGAATCGTGGATTTCCGGTCCCGTTCCCGCTCCCTTTTCCAACCTTTATACCTACTTTCAAGGAAGTTTGCTACAGTAATCTACTATTATAGCTGTAGCTGTAGATTACTATAGCAAATTTCGATTTTTCAAAATCCCCGGGGACTGTGGTTTTTTTTCAGGATAAAATGTAGCCTATGTATTAAGTCAGTGCATAATCTATCTCTATTCTAAATGTCAGCCAAACCAAAGCCACATTTTAAACGCATCATATTACTTTTATTAAAAGTCTAAAATTGCAATAGAAAGCTCATAAATTAATTATCTATACTAATAAATAAAATTGAAGTGTCTGTCTGTAATTTCGAAATAACTACCACATATTAAGCTCATATGGTTATTTGAACGATACCATAACCGAATCACACGTTTTTAAAATTTTTGTCTGTCTGTCTGTTTGAACGGGCTAATCTTCGGAACAGCTGAACCGATTTTGACGGGACTTTCACAGACAAGTAGAGGATTAACCAAGGAGTAACATGGGCTACTTTTTTAACCGACTTTCAAAAAAGGAGTTGTGTTGAAATCGGTAAAATGTTAAAAAACGCCCTGATAGGTATTTTCGCTGCGCGCGACGGCCGACGCGACGCTCGCGCTGCACGGAACTCCCCGCGCCGCGCCGCGCGCCCCAGCGCCCTGCGCCCCCCGTACGCGGTACCGCGGTACGCCGCAGCGCGGCGGGGGACGGGTGGACCAGAAATCTACTTATCCCTCAGGATTTGTGAAAAACTGAAATTCACGCGGGCGAAGCCGCGGGCAAAAGCTAGTCAGTAATATATTTACAATTCTTTATTTTGTATCATGTTATTCTTTTGTACTAGAACAAATTGGATCTTAATAAAATCCTATAAACTCACTCAATGTATCAAGTATCACTGTATGATATTATTATAGTAATATCCTATAACATTAACCAATACATAACTATAATTAGAAAATGAAGATCGTCTACTCTATAATCGAATTTCGCTTCGTCGATCGGCTCTCCGTGAACCCCCTCTATTACCTATGGATTGAATAGATTATTATAGAACACGTGTTTAGATTAATGTCTATAATTAACTTACCGTAGGCACTGATTCCTTATTATGACCGGGATGCGCGCGCGACTGAATCTAATCTAAGCGATAAAAAGCGAAGAGTATTATAGCGATAATGCGATAGTGTGTAAGAAGTATTTCCAGCTTTTAACCGACTCCAAAAAAATGAGGAGGTTCTCAATTCGTTGTAATGTTTTTATGTTCCCCGATTACTCAAAGACGCATTGGTCAATTTGAAAACTTCTTTTGTTTGAAAGGGTATATACTTCCAAGATGGTCCCATGGTCATCAGGTCAGGAGCTGATGATGAGATCATGAAGAAATGGAGGGAACTCTTAAATTTTTATGGTATATTGAAGTCAGTTTAATTTTTCCTAAAATATAGCTTGATAGCTTTTAAGGTTTTAAAGAAATAAAGTTTGAGGTTCATGCTGTTTTTATTGTTTTTAATATGAACTTTTCTTTACAGAAATAAAATACTAAGGGCCTATTTCAACACCTTCTGATAAGTATCGGATAGCTATCTACAACTTTTGTCTTTGTCACTTGACGTAAAGTAAGAAAGTGACAAAATTTAAGTTTATGCTATCCGATACTTATCAGAAGGTGGTGAAACAGGCCGTAAAAGAAATAAAGGAACAAGTAAACCTTTCTTTAATCTCAGAGATCTAACGGACCACCAATCTAATCAGTTCTAAATTCTAATACCCTTTTTTCTGTGGGAACCACGTCTGACACAGATTTTGCACATACTCACGTAATAGCCAGTGTATATTAGAATGAAATAAGCCGGCGATAATATCGAGCTCTCGTTAATAGGACGGACTAACTTGGCATGACTTGCGAGATTCGCCCGCTGCATACACGCTTACGGAGCTATAGCCTAAGTATAAGTACCTAAAGTTAATTGAAAACTGAATCTCATAATATGATTAAGCCTGTAATCGCATTCGATTCTTATTAGCTGGGTGGTTTTAGACACACGTATGTAAGCTGGCAATCGAACCCGGGATTTTCCACTTACAAGGCCAGGCCAATGCGCCAGGGAGGTCGTCAAGCTTTCTAACCCCCGGCCCGGTGCAAAAAGAGGGGTGTTATAAGTTTGACCGCTTTGTTTGGGTGTCCGTCTGTCTGTGTGTGTCATCGTAGCGCTTAAAACTGCAAGCCGACTGCTAAATTGCAGTTCGGGTGCAGTTCTATAGCAGTTGATTTAAATAACTGCATCGCACCACATAGGTACCACATCGCACACCAGTTGGTTCTCATTTCGTAGTCGTTCATCCAAACTGCAACATTTGTAGTTGGCATAAAGTCCGGTTGTTTACCGTACGTAAAGCTCTAAGCTTTGGTAGTCTTTTTAATAAAGTTTTTTTTTAATTCAAGTAATGTTCTTTTTAAAAAAAAAAAAAAAAGCTGTGATAGCTCTAACTTTTCGGAGTTATGTGCGTTTTAAGTATTTAAATATCACTTGCTTTAACGGTGAAGGAAAACATCGTGAGGAAACCTGCACGCCTGAGAGTTCTCCATAACGTTCTCAAAGGTGTGTGAAGTCTGCCAATCCGCTTGGCCAGCGTGGTAGACTATGGCCAAAACCCTTCTCACTCTGAGAGGAGACCCGTGCTCTGTAGGGAGCCGGTAATAGGTTGATCATGATGATGATGATGATGATGTTCTTTTATCGCCGATAAATCTGAAATCAATCTCTAGTCTAATACACATACTACTCGTATAATAAGTAAGGAGAGCGCACGCGCACGTTCCCACGTGCCTTTGTCGGCCCGCGACAAAGCATGCCGACGACATGCCAGCTCCATGTATCATTGTTCTGCGACAACCGTACATCAGAAAATCCACCTTATTAACTACGCGCTATAATATAATTTCCAATGTTACTGTCCGCGGAAAAAACAATAGACACGTCAATATTCAAAAAAGCTTATCAGCAAAAAATGTCCAAGTAAGGCTGAACTGTTTTGTATGGACCTTAGGGTTTAGTTTCTATTAGAGTTGTTAACACGATGGCGCTTGAAGACATGGCTCAGGAAGGCACTATTGACCTCATCTAAGGTAGGGCAATTGTTCATCAATAGGTGTATGACTAGGCTCACCATGATTTTAGTAAAAACGGGACAATTCAGTATGTAGAGGTTTGGCCAGTGGCTGGATTTAATTTTCCTTTAAATCTGTCAAATGTACATTGTGTTTAGAGTCTAGATCTTTATTAAATAATATGCAATAAAGAGATAAAGTTTTGCCTAATCAGCGCGTCCAATGGCTTTTAGGATCTAAAGATAGGGCTTCTCAGAGTGAGAGAGTTTAGACCGGAGTTCACCACGCGGATTGGTAGACTTCACACGCCTTTCATAACATTACAGAGAACACTCAGGCACGCAGGATTCCTCCCGATGTTTTAATTCACTGCGAAACCAAGTGATAAGTTAACCACTAGGCTATCATTGCTTACTAGGCTATCACCTCTTACTAGGCTACCATCGCTTACTAGGCTATCACCTCTTACTAGGCTACCATCGCTTACTAGGCTACCATCGCTTACTAGGCTATCACCTCTTACTAGGCTACCATCGCTTACTAGGCTATCATCGCTTACTAGGCTACCATCGCTTACTAGGCTATATCACCGCTTACTGGGCTACCATCGCTTACTAGGCTATCACCTCTTACTAGGCTACCATCGCTTACTAGGCTACCATCGCTTACTAGGCTATCACCTCTTACTAGGCTACCATCGCTTACTAGGCTATATCACCGCTTACTAGGCTACCATCGCTTACTAGGCTATCACCTCTTACTAGGCTACCATCGCTTACTAGGCTATCACCTCTTACTAGGCTACCATCGCTTACTAGGCTATCACCTCTTACTAGGCTACCATCGCTCACTAGGCTATATCACCGCTTACTAGGCTATCACCGCATACTATATTAATTATCATCGATTTAGAAGAGCACCGAGTTACGAGTACATCGTCGAAAAGCGGGACCGTCACAGTGAATCTGTTTGTGTGGTCATTACACGTATGATGGATGTGTGCGTGGTGGCGTCGTGACCGCACAACGATGGGCGGCCGGCGGCAATTAGCGGCGATCACGACCGCGAGATGTGTGGTGGGCTCGCTAATTTGTTGTTTGGTTTGGTGCTGTGCGGGTTGATTAGAAAATATTGCTAATTTGATTGTATTGACAGCGTTTGCCTCGTCGCTCGTCGAGTTCCGAAGCTATAGATTCTTCGAAGAACTGATATACATTAGGAGTCACAAGGTGACTTTGCACCGAGAAATACAGCGTGGGAAAGCCTTCCACTACCTGGACAGATGATCTCAAGATCGTTCGATCGAGTCGCCGGTAGACGCTGGACGTAAGCGGCACAGAATCGCGTTCTGTGGTTGCCTCGTCGCTCGGCACATTTGTCGAAGAGCCGATACACTTTGGTGGTTTTAAATGCTTGAATGGTAACTCCGCACTGAAAAACACAGCGTTGGAAGTCCACGGACTATTTCAAGCGAGGCACCGGTAGATGTTCGACGCAAACGGCACAGGATCACGTTCTGTGGTTGCCTCGTCGCTCGGCACATTTGTCGAAGAGTTGATACACTTTGGCCACGGTGGTCTTAAATGCTTGAATGGTGACTCCGCACCGAAAAACACAGCGTTGGAAGTCCACGGACTATCCCAAGCGAGGCACGTCACAAGTCGCGCACATAAAGACAGAAGTCATAGGGATGACGTAAGATGTCCTTTTATCAAATGGCACATCAGAAAGCTTGTGAAGACCGCAAGCCTTGAAAAGAGCCAGTTGGAGAGAATTGACGCAAGACAAGGCTTCGTTTTGGAGTCTAAGTACACTGAGTATTGTTGTTGATAGATGCCCTAGTTATAATTAAGTAATAAGTAAGTACTTTTGGAGAACATCTTAGCAACTACCTACACCCTTTGTTCTAATCAGAACGGATTGATTTTAAAGTTTCGTTTTCTATTTGGATTTTTTTTTTAAGTTTTAATAATTAGGATTTTAATTCACTAACAGTACGTTAGACTGATTTAATCTCAGCCTGGATGTATCACATCGTCAATAAACCATGCAACATGTTTAGAGCATGTAAGCGAACGCGTCGGGCCGGCGATGTTTTCAGGCGGGACATGAACTCGCGACTGGCCGACACTACCGTATCGAGTTACTGATTTACAACGCTGCTGTCGAGTATTGCATGGGACTGAGCTTTTGTGGGCTACGGTCGTTATGTGTAGGAAATGTTTTGCTCAACAAAATTCTCACCTACGAGTACCTACAATAAATACAAGACAGTGAAAGTAATCTTGGTTGAGAGTCAATGAGCATATGAATTTTTGTTTAAATGCACAATAAAATTTGCATGAAGAATATGCCCATTTCCAAATGGTATCTAAGTATAATATTCTGTTTCTAATCTTTTAGTATCTATTTTAACGTACAAGAAATAGGGATAAAAATACAATTTATAAAGCGTATTTAAAATGCGTTTGCACTTGGTGAACCGAGGATAACGTCCTAATATAATATAAATAATAATAACATGATGATTTATATGACTATGATAATATTTCACAAGTAATGAATGAATGGGCGCTGGTTTTTAGGGTTCCGTAGTAAACAAGGAACCCTTATAGTTTCGCCATGTCCGTCCGTCTGTCTGTCCGTCCGTCCTCGGTTAATCTCAGAGACTATTAGTGCTAAAAACCTGTAATTTGGCATGGGTATAAATATTAATTACGCCGACAAAGTGGTGAAATAAAATTTTGATAAATAATTTTTTTTTAGGGTAGCTGTAAAGTGGGGATGAATATTTTTTTTTCTCGTCTACCCCATAATGTGGGGTATCGTTGAATAGGTCTTTTAAAAATACTGTGGATGTGCGAACATCATTTTTCGATTTCTAGATCCATTTGTAAAATATGATGTTTTAAAGTGCTAATTTTTATTAGAGTCAAGTGTCCCCCCCCTCTATCAGCCAAATGGCAGTATATAGGAACTTGAAAAAATTCACAGCAGTAGTATATAATATATAAGTATAATCAATTTTAAAGGAAAACTATCATGACTAAGTAGGGTTCACAGGTTAAGGAGTTATATCTGTTTTTCGAGGATTGTGACTACGGAACCCTACACTGCGCGTGGCCCGCCACGCACTTGGCCGGTTTTAGGTTTCTTCTTCCGGTCCTTATCCCACGTTATGTAAAGTCGGCACAACATGTTATCTTCTTCCACTTACGTCTATTATACGTCAACGCATCATTACCACTTTAACACGCATATCTTCTTTCACACACTCCATCCATCTTTTCTTTGGTTTTCATCTAGGTACTCTTTTTTCCCTCCACCTGCATATCTAACATTCTTCTAGTGTTCTATGGTTGTAGTATTTTAAAGCTTATTTTAATTTTTAATGTATTCATTTATTTCTCAATATAGCATTCTAAAATAGCGTAGATATAAGTAATAGGTACACCAGTTGTTTTCAGGCGGTACATGAACTGGAAACTCGCTAACACTACCGTATCGGGTTACAGATTTAGTGCGTTGTTGCTATGCACTTATTGCATGGGAGGAAATATTTACTAGGCCATAATAATAATATGATGTGGATACTGGAATCTGGTGAAAGTCGCTGTTGTTTTATTATCAGGTCTGGAAGTGAATAAAAAAATACCGTTTTTCAAAAGGTTTTATTTTGTAGTATTTTTACCTTGAAAGAGAACGTGGTTAAATTTTTTTGTTATATATTTATCTATCCTTCTTTTTTTAATATTTAGTATGAAATAAAATCGAAGTCTGCGAAGCTGAGAAAATGATTATTTGTTCGACAGAAAAACCCAAAAGTGCTTACGTATTTGAAATTTATGTTTGTCCGTCTGTTTGGCCTGACTAAAACGATTTTGATAGACCTAACACAGGCCTACTTTTTATTCCGGAAAGTCGAAGAGTTTCCACGGGATTTTCTATAAACCAATAAACCACGAGGGCGAAATTGCGGGGATCAACTAAAAATAGTAATATGTAAATAAGTAGCAAAGTAAAAATATTAAATAAATTTAAAAAGTGGTATAAAAGTAATACTAAACTAAAATAATAAAAAGCGATGGTGATACATCACCAGACTATTAATGATTGTATCATTATGTACTAAATTAAGTATTTCCATTTTAACACTAACTAGAGTTAGCGTTAGACGAGTCTTTTACGCAAAAAAGGTAACAATCCAAGCAAAAGGATGTTTATTTTTGAACATGGTAAAAGTACATATGTGTGTAGAAACCAAAGCTTACTCTTATTAAGACCCCTTAAACAGCTAAACACACTGCACTAGCCCTTAAAAGTGATATACATAGGACACCAGTGCTTAAGCAACACGTACCTACATAGATCGGATATACGACATCGGACTGAGCGTGTATATCCGTAGAATGACGCTGTTACTTTGCAGTTGAGTCGCCAAAACTGTTTTGTGTAGGTGGATTAAAGAGTTTTAATGGTAGGTGTTAAGTTCTATAAAAACTTAATAAAAAAAATCGCAACCGTTTAATTTTAACGTTTTAATAAAATTAAAACGTTAATTTTAATTTTAAAATAACGTTTAATAAAATTAAAACGTTATTTTGGTTGATAGTTTTTTTCCGAAAAATCTAAATCCATGTGGAGTGCCAACTGTAATCAATTATTATTGATCACAATTGGTACTCCACGTGGATTTAGATTTTTATAATTTTCGTGGGAACATTTTGATTTTTCGGGATAAAAAGTGACCTATCTCCGAGATGCTGATTCAAGCTATCTGTGTGCCAGTGTTGTCAAGATTTGCTCAGTGGTTGAGACGTGAAAAGGTAACACATCTCAAGTAGCATAGATAGAGTTTATTTTCCATTTATAATATTAATATGAATTGGACAAAAATAAACAACGACATTAAATTTGTCTCTAGTTGGCTATGTCTATGACCGTAAAATATCTCAGATGTAGACTCTACAGACAAGATTCCAACTCCTATGTACATACAAAAAATTATGTTTGTTGCTAGATGATTTACTACAGTCATCCTATGCAGTTAAAACGAGAACTTTATCTTGCTAAACTATGCAGAAACTGTAAATTTTGTTACACATTTTATTTCCAGTTTAAATGTAGGTACTGATAACTTTAACTTTGGAATGGTATATTTCTTTTATGTAAAGTATCAAAATCTCACCGTCCCTCTACAGGACCGTACTGAGCGTTGTCAGTACACACATTAGGTGTGAGATACGGAGGTATTGTGAAACGAAACAGGCGATTTAGCGACGATTCAAGCGGAATTATTTGACGGGAATTAGGCTGCAACGGCTCGCGCCTACACGCGTCCCTCGGGACTTTTGTTGTGAAAAATATGATCCTTGTTATGATTATTTAATATGTGAAACAGACAACATGAAAATTACGATATATCATTGGTGCAGGGGTCAATTGGACCGCGCTTAAAAGAAACATCTCTAAGAATAAAGAAGCAGCTGTGAAAATTCTGTCCGTGCTTCACTCGTCGTCATCATCATAATCAACTGATAGACGTCCACTGTTGAACATAGATCTCCATTAGGAACTTCCACACACCGCGATCTTGCACCGCTTGTATCCAGAGGCTGTCTGCAGCTCGTCCGATCTCGTCCGTCCACTTATAGTGGGGCGACTGCCAATATTGCGCTTTTCGGTAAAAGCTCGCCTTTCCAGCACCTCGCCAATCCAAAATCTTTCGGACTATGATGCTCCACCCATTGCCGATTCAGCTTCGCAGTCTGTTGAGCTAGCTCGGTGTTTCTGGTTTTATCATAATATAGAGAAACTCAGAGCATTGGACTTTTAGAAGCGTTAATCTGACAATTCTTATAGGCAAGTCAACACTTTTATGATGATGATATGATCCATTGAAGCTCTTTTCGTATTTTTTTAAAATTTATTATGAAATTTATTAGGAAAATCTAATATATTTTTGACCCCACCCGGGATTCGAATCCAGGATCTTATGAATGACCAATCTAGAATATAGAAAATATCTAGACCAATGAGACAGTTAAGTATCTATTAAATAATAATAGGTATGTCGTCAGGATTTAAAAATGTCACATACCGAGAAAAATCCTAGGTAGGTACAACTATTCCACTCTAACTACCAAACATTTTTGGTTGACCCAAAAATTGAACTGGTGATTTATAAAGTAACAAACAAACCACATTATTTATGTATTAGATACGCTTTACCAGTAAGTATCTCGTACGTACATTAAGCAAAATTATTGGCCACAGCCAGTACAGGGTTACAGGCAATAAACAATTTGCCATACACCATTTCAAAATATTAAGAACTTAGCATGCGACATTGTCATAAATACAGTACGTCGATAATCACAATTCGCCTTAACCGGTATTTATCATATGCACCGGTTTATAAGTTTTGTGCGTTACAACTATTTCTGGCTAAAAACCAAGCAATCTCGACCCTCCAGGGGGAGTCGCCTATGCAACGTTCGCATCCGCCAAACTACCGGGTCACTTGGGCGCAATTTAGATTCCATTGAGTAGCGTAAATTAGCTTGTAAATTTCTTATATTTTGTTCTATTTTCTATGTAATTATGTTGCGCCAAACATTTTTCTGTGTATCGTCAAAATCGATATCTATGTCCGCAGCTGGACATAGATCTCTGGCAAGAATCGTCACAGAATACAATCTTATGAAGCTTGTATCCAGCGGCTGTCAGCGACTCGTTTAAGATCATCCATCCACCTAGTAAGCGATCTTCGATGATGTTTTTGCCGGGTCATCTTTCGAGCATCTTGGAACCTCAATATTTGGCGGTTCTTCAAGCTATGTGCTCCGCCTATTGTCACTTCAGTTTCGCGACTCAATGCAATATATCGATAACTCTGTTTCTCCTACTTAAGGTATTATTATATATATTATTATACTTATATACTCCTTATTTATGTTTTGATCTTGCAGGGATACTCTGCGATGTACTTTTTTGGGTATGCCTGTTTGGCATTAATCGGTTTCTAGGTGGCATTGTACCATAGCAGGTTTTTTACGGGACGAGAGCGTCGTGTCATCTCCCGAATATATTCGTGTTGCTCGATGATTTCTGCCAGTGTCAGGCGAGGCGTTAAGATACCCTATCTCTGACGCTAATGCAACTCTAACTCATGTGCACGCGCCTTTACGATGGTGTAATGTCCACTCCGAGAGTCTGACTTACCTATTCCCATTTGGAAATATCTTAGAAATGCCTTTTATATGGTATCTGGAGCTATTAAAGTCACGTTAGGTGGAAAATTGATGGTAAATGGTACTTAATGCCGGGTGAGTATAAAAATTATTGCACGGATGTCATACTTAAGTTGGTAGGCTTGTCAACTTTACGCAGACTGACTTCTCTTTGAAGTCATTGTTTAATTAATAAATTTTCAGACCCAAATCCCAGACAATTAGTAATGTACTATGTACAAGAGTAAGGCAGCTCTTGTCAGGCTGATAATAAAAAAATGTTATTCGATTCATTCTAGCCTAAATCTTTTGTAATATTGCAGCCTATTAACACAAACATACACACGTTAATAAATAATGATTCGTCATTATGTAACCTTTTTTATTTTGTAAGTAGCTTATAAAGCCATAATCTTGTATGCCCATAGAATCGTGAAACAATTACGAATTAAAGAAATACTCGTGCGTAAAGTAATACAAAAACCAAGCTTGTTTCAAAGCAATAAAATAATTATCTAAGGTAAGTAGATATACTTACCTTAGATTGAGCATACACTTACTCGAGTGTACCTATTGCCTTCATGTAAGATGGAGAGCAGTGGCAGACATGTGACAGACAAATTTATGCGACAGATAGCGCATTATCGCGGGCCGCGTCTTTATTACCGGACTTTACTGGGGCACTAACGGTATTTGTACGCACGCACAGTGAATCGCCTAGAACAAGCTAGGTGGACAAAAGTCAAGTCAAAGAATCATTAAATTGATGGTCACTTATCACTAACGACAACCCAGGGATAATTAATGTAGGTAATAATTATGGCAAACATTCCATAACCATGAGTTATGCGCAGTTGAAATCTGATGATAGGGTAATTCCATTTACGTAAACAATTTAGTTGCAATTTTGCATTACTTTCGACAGCACCTATTAAAATTTGTGCTGAATATTATAGTTTCTGCTGTGATGGGTTTTACTTTAGAGGGTAAGTATTTTCATTTTTTACTTCAAATAGATTCTAATAACAGATAATGTGTAGTCTAAAATTTTTTGAAAAAACTGTCAAAAAAATGTCGTATTTTTTTAAATATCTTTACTTCCAACGAATGTAACTTTTTGTATCCACATGTATCCAGTCTAATTTTTTTATATAATATAGCTACTACATTAAGCTTCAAAATGATATATAATTTGAATACCACAACGAATCCATTTCATTTTAATGAATTTTTTTCAGAACACGTGCATTTCATTTCTAAAATGGAAATTTTCGAAGAGTGGCGGAAACATGCCAAAGAAGAAAGAAATACTCGTCTAATGAGTTTTATTACTAAAAAATTTTCTATTACGAATATGATTCTCAACTAACGGAGGAGTATTCAGTTACAAATAGCAAGTCTTTCGTCAAAATTAGCTGAAAAATGGGTTGCATCGAAAATTTTTCGTATTTCCATTTTGGTGACTCTTGTTGGCAAATTCTCACGCATTTCATGAGCTACACGAAGAGTACCCTCGCTAACCTCATTTGTGATAATGGGGTAAGCGTACATCAAATCTTTCATGTGGCCCCAAAGAAAAAGTTACAAGGCGTTAATTCTGATGATCTTGCTGGCCAAGGAATAGGTTCACCTCGCTCAATCCTACGAAGTCCATCCACTGGCGTCCACCGAACCGAAAGTAAGCTAGACAACTATCATGTTAAGCTTCTTATAATCTAATAATTTTCCAATAAAAGGTTCATTTGTTCTCTTAGAAAAATTTGTAGTTTATCCGTCCGAATTCTGACTGAAAAAATGAGGGCCAATTAGATGTCTACTGATTAATCCCATCCATACATTTACAGAAAACCTACGTTGATGTGCCCTTTCTTTTTCTTCCTTAGGTTGTCTCCTTTTGCCGCCCAATAATGTAAATTATGACACTTTTTGACTCCGTCCCGGTCAAATTTAGATTCGTCAGTCCACAGTATTTTGTTGAGAAAATCGGGGTTTTAGAAAAAATTGTAGACACCTGTACCTTTTTGAATAGCTAATGAACCAAGGAAGTTATTTCAGTAATTTGTACGTAACGTTCCATACATTTTTTTTAGAAATATTATTGATTTTCAACTATTTCGATTTTTTTTCAAAAAATAATAAGTGGTTTTTAGGCCTTGACTAAAAAATTAACAGTATTTTCTAGCTTATATTGATTTTAATTGAGTTTCTGAACGCTTTTATATCAGAAAACAACAACAAAAAACAACAAAGACTGGTATGACTTTCTTCAGCAGTTAATTTTTACTGTAAAACTGGAATGTTTTGTTAAAAACCTTAAATCTTCAATAACTCTGAAACGACTACGTTTCGGATAAGATATTATATGAAAAAATTTGCTGCAAATGAGCTCTACTTTAAGCCCCTGTAAGGAATGTATATTATATTTTATGTTTCTGTATCCTGTTTCCTGTCATCCTGTATATATAATTTTAGGTTTTGTTTATCTTAAGGTTGTTTTAAGTGATTTTAACTGGGATTTTATGTTGTGTTGTATTTTTTTCTTTAACTTGTTATTATATTACTGATTTTAAACATATTATTTTCATTTAAATAAGTACATTTTTTATACCAAACTTGATTTTTTATTTAGAATTTTCCTGAAGCCTTTAAATAATTATTTATTGATAATTTACGCAGTATAACAACAAAATATCATTGTTCATAGCTATAATAATTAGAAAACACAAAAAAATATTTTTGTCCACCTAGCTTGTTCTAGGCGATTCACTGTGGCACGGGGAGACTTTATAGTCGGCGTGTATCGGAGATGTCCTTTTCACAACTTTCTATTTTTAACCCCCGACGAAAAAACAACGGGGTGTTATAAGTTTCACGTGTCTGTGTGTGTGTGTGTGTGTGTGTGTGTGTGTGTGTGTGTGTGTGTGTGTGTGTGTGTGTCTGTCTGTTCCCCTGTGGCGCTCAAACGCGTGGACCGATTTGAATGCGGTTTTTTTTGTTTGAAAGGTGAATTAGTCGAGAGTGTTGTTAGCTATGTTTGATGAAAATCGATCCAAGATGGCCGCCGCTACAAAATGGCGGATTACATATTTTATCACAACACCCTCAATATGGGTATCAAATGAAAGGGCTTGACTAGCAGAATAGCACTATTGCAAATTCAAGATGGTCGCCGCCACAAAATGGCGAATGTCGGGGGTTTTTTAAATTTTCAATTTATACTTGTGGAATAATTTTTAGTTAAAATGATTCCAAAATAGAAATTATTCTTCTCCTTCTTCGAAGTCGTAACGTTCTTGACGTCTTGGTCGTCAATTGAATGTTGTGGGACTCTTGACTACATATCTACTCCATAGGTGGTCGATTAGATGATAGGTTATTGCACTAGTCAATTCTTTCAATTTTGAATTAATGAATCAATAGAAGAAGTGATGTAGACTGATAAATAAGTAGCCTTATTGCTGCCAAGCGATATTTTCCAGCCAAAGTCTTAATTTTTTTTTAATTTCGCTTTCTTGAAATTGTTGTTACATTTCAACACGGATCACCTAGTTTACCATTTCTATTTCTAGTTGCCATTCAGGCAACGCAGAAAAACCACCATATCAAACCCCACGGGATGTCGGGCCTTAAGGCATTATCACCTAGGTATTTAATTGTAATTTGTATTCTAATTATTGCCTCAGTGTATTCAAGGAACATGACTCTATAAACCGGATAATTGTTTTCCTGTTCGGATTTATGGTATTTTTTATTTTCTTTTTAAAACAAACTAATAATTTATTAATGTATTGGAAAAAAGAAAGAATGTTGTATTGAAAACGAAACTATCGGCGCTATATAAACTCCTCTTCCGCGGCTCGGGTAGTGAAATTCGTGCCTCGCCTGTAATTTTCAACTTACCGCACTCGTAGCATAATAATAAATGTTAAATTTTCTTTTCTATCGGAAGAGATATCCACGGTTGCGCTACAAATGTTACACACAGTCCCGCCAGATAGGGGGAATGGCGCGTTTGACGCGACGCTGATAATCTTATCAGCCTCCACAGCTTTATTACCCGAGTGTACTGGGCCACTAACGGTGAATGTGCGGAAATTTGTTAACGCACTAACCAAAGACAGTTTGATGCATTTAACGCTACAAATAAATGTTCTAGCTGATCTAGGAGCTCCGATATCGTATTTTGCGTGCTTTTTTTTAATGGTATTAGAACTATTAGATTTTACTGACAAGAAATAGATAGCAGATTGGAGTTGCGAATTTGGTGGTGTTAGATATACATTATACACTCCCGAGTCCCGTGCCTTGGACACCGCGTCCATCTTACTCTGGTCGCGTCGGATTGCCGTCAATCGAACTAGAGAGTGAGGGAATAGTGAACTCATCTGTGTTTACGCACTTAAGCACTGTAGTAACTCCTGCGTAGTAGGCCAATCTAGTCAGGAAAACATTATCAGTTATTGACAATAACTTTCTACACTTAAAATGCTATTCTTAAAAGAACATAAGATCCTGACGACAATGTCCTAAAGGGAGAATGTGGTTTTTCAAAGTAATTTTTTTATTAAAAGTTATATCATAGAAAGTAAAGAAAGCAAAATGTTTTTTTAAAAAGAAACCAGATGCGGAATTTGGTTTGGTTAAAGACACAGAGGTGTCTTGTTGCTTTTGCAGAAGAACTCTTGCGTTCAAGATTTAACAAAGAGTTGTTTGTTCATTTATAGAGTTGCGTACAAAAATAGTAAAAAAGGAACCCTTAATTAGTGCAATTTTGTCCGTCTGTCGCTCAGTCCTTAAACTGATATTGTAGTAGGTATTGTGCCTTGTAATGTTTGTCACACCTTAACCAATGCAACCATGATTTGTGTATAATGGAGCTCAAACTACGCCGCTTACTATAAATGGGTTTCAAAATATACTGTAACTGAAGCAGTAAACCTTGCGTGGACATTTCGACACAAAGGTGCAAATAGATTAACTAAAATAAAGTAGCCATTACTGTCCGATGGGGCAAAGGCTGCCATAAACAGTGGTATTGTCCACAACTCACTACATCTGGGCTTAAAATCAAGGTATTTTACCTGGTGTTTATTTGTATGTAAGCATAATTTTGAGTCCTTGCTACAGTTGTAATCGATTCAATATGCATTAATGTGAAATTAAAGTCTATTGAGTAAGCTTTAATTTCATAGATATTTTATCATAATATTTCCTTGTACTTTTAGCTCATCAAGTCGTGAAGTTGAAATGGCAATAGGCGGGGCACATACCTTGAAATACCGATAGACGTTGGAGTCCCAAGACTCCCAAGGTGCTTGAATGGTGACGTCGCAATGGGAAGCGCAGCTTTGGAAGACTCTTCAACTAGGTGTACGATCGATTTCAAGCGAGCCGCTGGCAAACGCTGGACACAAGCGGCACAAGATCGTGTTCTGTGGTGACCCTCGCAAGAGGCCAGTCCAGCTGTGGACGTCTATTGGTTTGACGACTTTCTTTAAGTAGCCTTAGATCTAGGATTCTCCGCAGTCGACCACATACACACCTTGGAACTAATTATAGAAAAGTATCAAGAACATGAAAAACCCCTTTATCTAGCTTTTAGTAACACACGCCAGTATATGGGACGTTTCATCGTCAAGTGATCGACATTTGTAACTAAAAGCATATCGCGCTATGCTTCTGGACGAGAATCGTGGTGGATCTGTATCGTCCAAACAATTATTCTCAGCTCCTCTCACAGCGTGCTCGGCAGCCGGCAGGCAGGGACCCGCGCGGCCCGTAATGACCTGTGCCGCGCCGCGTAAACATTCTTATAATCAAGGTCCCCGGATAAGTCCAAAACAAGTCGGTCATACTCCGGTACATCCACGTGAATCCAAGCAATGTATTTTATAGCTGCTAATTTGCCTAATGCCTTTCTATAGATAAGCTTCATGAACGATGCGAACTTCAATACTGAGAGAACTATGGTTTGTGACACAAACTTTAAGTTTCACCTCAACCGCATTACGCAGTCGAATACCGCCTTGGCACGACGTCGCTTGAACATACATTTTTATTTTCAAAAAAAAAAGAAACAAGAAAAGATCTCATTCAACACACCGAGCCACTGTGGCAGACAAAACAATAAACCGACACGTTTGTATAAAAACGCACAGTCTCTCCACACATTATCCCGCAGACGGTCTATTATGCTGCTCTGCTCATAATGGCCGGATAATAGCCCCTCGGCGGTCCTCCAGGTGTTACGTATGAATACCCCCTTAAAAGGTAGTGCTAGTGTGAAAACAGCCTGCGGAATTTTCAGCGTTTAACGTAGATACTAGAGTACATCGTACGTAGTTTTACATCGTCCGATATTACCGATTCGACATCGGTATCGAATGCTGATACTTCATCAGTTTCGACATGAACAACGAGGTTAAAATATACCACAATTTTATAAGTATTCAATAAATAAAAATTGACAAGTTAAAGTTAAGTTAGTCCCGTGCTTCTTCATATGTATTTAGTCTATGTTTTACTGTTCTACATCTAAAATCAAGCCAGATATAGAAATTTTGTTATGCCTTTCCGTGAATGCCCTTTATGATTTTAGAGCAAATTGGAAATTACGGGATACTTACAAAACACAAATTTGCAAAACAAACAACGTGAAGGCATACTTTAAATAATAATTATTTGAGATAATAATATATTGAATTGATTTAAAATATTAATTAGTTTTAAATAGCTAAATTAACGAGTCGAAACATCGCTTCCTTGAGTAATAATATGTACCGCTCGGAAATGCAGAATGAAAGGGCATGCTCTCACGCACAAGAGAGCTCTCTTAAAGGCGTATTTTTAATCTCTTAAAATAAATAGTAGAAATCAAATAATTTTCAATGGTTGTCCTACTTTTAAATTGTTATGGACATAGGTACAGTTTAATCTGCGATATTCATCTTTACAGCGAAGCTATCGTATCGGATGATGTGAAATGCTCTAACAATATGAATAGTGAAAAGATTGTACGGACGTGTAAGTTTATAATTACTCGTGTGAATGCGTGAGTGAAAAGTATTTTCGCGACGTTTAAAATTCAACGTTTAACTCCTTGAGGGATTTTAAATGAGAAAACTTGTCTGGATCTGAAAGTTGTTGTCTTACTCTCTTTATTATGCATCCGTTATTTTTCATACACATATTAGTAGGAATGGCTCGGTATTAAGTTGCTTTGAAAGTACAGGTTTATTAATTGCAAAGAATACGTTTTTAGATTTTTATTTTATTCTATACTAGTGGACCCGGCAGACTTCGTCCTGCCCGGTGACATACCGACATCAGCGCCACCTACCGAGACCCGGTAGGTTACCTGTACCTACCTGGTAATTGTGTTTTCAAACCACCCAGGAACCCATTGGACGATTTGAATGCGGTTTTTTTTTGTTTGAAAGGTGAATTAGTCGAGAGTGTTGTTAGTTATGTTTGATGAAAATCGATCCAAGATGGCCGCCGCTACAAAATGGTGGATTACATATTTTTTCACAACTCACTTAATATGGGTATCAAATGAAAGGGCTTGACTAGTAGAATATCACTATTGCAAATCCAAGATGGCCGCCGCTACAAAATGGCGAATGTTGGGAGTTTTTTTTAATTTTTAAGTTATATACCTACTTGTATAGAGCTAAATACTAATTCACTCCAAACATTTGATCATAAAGATGATTACCTATTTGACTGTTTTCTGACAAAGGCATTTGATAAGTGTACCTACACACATAATCAAATGAGAAATAAGATGAACCGTAGTACAGTTACTACTACTAGTATAGTAGTGTTACAATGTGAGTTTAAAAAGTATAATAAACTGATGACCTAATTCAAACAGTGCTTCGAATGGTGCAGTTCTGGGTGTTTTTCAAGAGTCAGTTCTAGGACCTATTCCATTTTTGATCATCTTCATCATTATGAGAACTTCATGATATTTAATCAAACTCCATTATTAATAGTTTCCTACTTTTATAATAATGACAATTTTATTCTGAGCAAATCGTGAACTAGGTGTCACGTCTAACGCTATTCAGAGGCATAGAAGCTAGCAGTGAGCGCTGAAAGAAACTGTGGAATAAAGAATGAAAATATGTAATGTTTTAATATTCCCATCTGTTGTGGCACTGCGTGTGGTTTAAGTTATAAGCAAAATCGTATTGAGATTTACGACGTTGTATTACATTTTTCATCAACTTTCTTATGGACCTTATAATTAAGAAAACTCAGAGTCATTCAGCGGGCGATGGATAGAGCTATGCTTGGAGTTTCTCTTGGTGATCAAATCAGAAATGACGAGATTCATATAGCAACTACAATCGTCGACATAGCTCAATAGAGTGATGTACCATAGCTCAACCCCCCAAGGTGTTGGAGGCAACCTTTCACCGGAAAGTGCAGAGCCCCCACTAGGTAAACTGTCATCAGCATATCAGCTTATGTCCAGTGCCTGATGTCATCACCAAGCACTGGACATAAGTAGCGCAAGACCGGGCCGTGTGGAAGTTCCTAAAAGAGATGTCCGACGCAGCTGTGGATGTCTTTCAGTTCAAGACGATGACAGTAATATGTTATTTTCTTTCCTTCAATACTCGTTATATAATTTTTCAAACTAATATTTAAACGGAAATTGATGTCCGCCTGTGCACTGGACCACTCTCGGGTGTGACGTGCGGACGTGTCATTAGTCTGTTGATGAATGCCGGGCGTTAATGCGCCTCCATTCAGATGCGTCTACACGCGCTGTATACTTATTCTGCTCATATTTTAAATTACGAACGTATTTTTTTTATGTCGGTAGTTCTTTTACTGAGTGGTATTTAATGAGCTATAGCGGTTAGATTGCTACAAGGGAGGGTGGTAATATTGAAAATATGTTTTAATCGCGGGCAAATTAGTTCTAAAGCACCTCGACGATAGACCCCAATGCGTTGGTATGCTCAACGCTCTCGATGTCAGGTTTCGTCCTAATTGGTTAATGATCGTACGATTAAACGATACGATTTCGTCGTACGATGAAAATTTAGTAGGTAGGTACTGCGATCGCGCGATGACTTTTGAGCTTTAATTAGGACCACCACCACTACAGCCTTTTAACGTCCCACTGCTGGACACAGGCCTCCTCTCTCATAGGAGAGAGGGATTTAGAGCTTAGACCCGCCACGCTGCTCCAATGCAGGTTGGCGGGCTTTACCGAATATTGTCACATGATAGTGATAATTACCGGGACCGACTGCTTAACGTGCTCTCCGAGGCACGGGAGTCACCGCCACGGGAAACACCGCCAACTTCCTGCTCCGGGCTGAGAATTTCTTGACAGAAAACCCCAATGACCCAATATCTGACAATTATTTGCCCTACCCGACCGGAATCGAACCCGGGACCTCGTGATCTGCAGTCGAATATACTAACCATTAGACCAACGAGGCAGTTCAATTAGGACACTCTAGGGAATATGTTTGTTTCAATCCCAACCGACGTCAAAATCGTATCGTAATATCGTAGTGTGGTCGTATCCGATCCGACGTCGAAATCGTATCGTAATATCGTAGTATGATCGTATCGTAGTTAGCCAATTAGGACGACGCTTCAAGGTCCACGATGCCTTGCACGTCGAAGGGACCGAGACGTCGTCCAAGAAAGTCCATGATGGAAGAGGTCAAGACCTTCAGAGAAATGAGGATAGAGACAGGGTTTAGATGAGATGGAAATTGTTATGAAAAGCATCATTCGTTACTTTCTAGCCTTTAAAGTATTTTACTGACGCATAGAACACTAGATGATACCCACGACTTCGTCCGCGTGGATTAATGTTTAAAAAATATTTCTTCACAGAAAATGGGGGCTATTTACAAAAATGCACCTCTAGGGTAGGTTCGAGAAATATTTTCTCCAAATTTTATATCACCTGTGTGGCTAGCATGCGACACACGAGAAAATTATCTCTACTAAGTGAAGAGATAATTTTCTCGTGTTTCTTCGCGTATGTGTGTCCAGCCATCACACAGGCGGGTTCACCAGTTTATTCAGTCAATCAGTCAGTCAGCAATGGTACTGTTTTGTAAATATATTTAGATTATAAGTAATAAGAAATAGAGAATTTAGAAGAACCTAAGTACATTAATATCATTATTAATGAATTAAAGTTTATCTGAATAAAAAAATATGTCTATTCTATTCGGCTTTGCTTCAGCTGTCCACAAGATAGTTAAACTACTTACTTCTGTAAGATTTTGTTTTGAAAAGAGCAACTGCTGAGTTTCTTGCCGGCTCTTCTCAGCAGAACCAGCATTCCGAACCGGTGGTAGATTCTTGACATGTCGAGCCACACGTTGGCCTACGTGAAATAAACGATTTTGAATTTTTTTGAATTTTGAATGGAGGTTCTCTTGAACCATCCGTAATGAACTCAAAAATGTGTGAATTAAAATAAGTATGTAGGTATATAATTTTTACACGGAACTCATAAATCTAGAGCATAAAAGAATTAAAATTGCACGTTTCACCGAGATCCGCGGTAAGTGTGCGCGTTAATTCACCGCGAGACTCATCATCACGTCCCACTTTAGCGCTTTTAGTGCATTCACGTAATTCACGTCCGTAAATCACTGTATACAGCAAGTTTTACATGATTCTCGTGACAGAAAGGTATCCTTTATTAACCCCCGACGCAAAAACGACGGGGTGTTATAAGTTTGACGTGTCTGTGTGTATGTGTGTGTTTGTCTGTTCCACCGTACCGCTCAAACAGGTGAACCGTTTTGAATGCGGAAAAGGGCTTGACAAATCCAAGATGGCTGCCACTACAAAATGGCGAATATTGGGGCTTTTTTAATTTTAAATTTATATCTACTTGTTACAACCAACGATTTACTATCGTCCACTGTCCAACTGATATAGAGATAGATATGAATGCGCGCCAAGTACTATCGGCCAAATTTGGAGTCTAGCTAGTCTTCATTAAAAAATAAAAATGCAAATTTGCAAGAAAATGTCATGATGTATTTATGATAAATAAATAAATAATTGCAATGAATATTTCTGTTTTTTGATTTATTTAGTATACTTAATTGCTGAATATTAATTTATTGATGCGACAACTACGGCAATGAGTATTTATTTTTACTTATTCAGTATTTTCTAAAAAATCAGCCAAGTGCGAGTCGGGCCTCGCTCTTTCAGGGTTCCGTACATAATTATGGACAATGTAATATTTTGGGTCTAAGAAATATTTAATTTCCGAGCTAGACATCGCAACAAACCGTGAAAGAAAAACACAAAAAAATGTTCGTTTATTTTGGTCACAGCTTATAAACCATTTAATAAATCGTTGTTTTCAGTATTTGTTGTTTAAATAGAGCATATAGTACATAATATACTGAAATATCATATTCCCAACTAGTTTTACTTTGAGATAGCCCCCGTCACAAAAATGGTCTAAAACTGACAACTTTGATGGCCTTCCATTCCCTTATTTTTTGAGATAAAAATTAAAAAAATATATATTTGTACTCTACTTAATGAGCTCTAAACAATGATACCCCACAAGCTAGGGTAAAGAAATTTTTTTTTTTCCGGCTCCTTTTTCATGTATGGGAGCCCCCCTGAAAAATAATTTAATTCAATTTCTAATTCAATATTTGATTTTGGGTTAACGTTTTACACTAAATACCAAAATTTCAGGTTTGTAACTAATTTCGTCTGCGAGCTAGAGACCTGTGACCGGCGGACAGATGGACAGACAGACAGACAGACAGACAGACAGACAGACAGCCGAGTGACATTAATAGGGCTCCGTTTTTACCTTTCGGGTACGGAACCCTAAAAACCAACTTCAAACGGTACATACGAGGGCGGTCCGATAAATACTTAGCCTACAAAAGAACAACGAAAATTTTGAAAAATTTTGTATTTATTTTTCAACAAGGTCTCCTTTTAACTCCATACACTTCTCCCAGCGATGCTCCAATTTCTTTAAACCGTCTAAAAAATAGGTTTTGTCAAGGTTTGCAGCGTAGCGCCGTGGCGGCAATGACCTCCTCATTCGACGCAAATTTCTGTCCGGCGAGTGACTATTTCAAGTCTGGAAATAAAAAGAAGTCGCACGGGGCCAAATCTGGAGAATACGGTGGATGGGGCAGCAGTTCGTAGCCCAATTCGACCAATTTGGCCGTGGTGAGGGCGGAGGTGTGAGCCGGTGCGTTGTCATGGTGGAAGAGCACTTTTTTCTTCGCTAAATGCGGCCGTTTTTCTGCAATTCGGCGTCGAATCGGTCCAATAATTCGGCATAGTACAGCCCTGTGATCGTTTTGCCCTTCTCTAGGTAGTCGATGTAGATCACACCTTGTGAATCCCAAAAAACAGTGGCCATCACCTTTCCAGCCAATATGACAGTCTTCGCCTTTTTCGGAGCAGGTACGCCGGGTGAAGTCCATTGTTTCGACTGTTGCTTGGTCTCTGGCGTATACCAGTGGATCCATGTTTCGTCGACGGTCACAAAAAGACGCAAAAACTCCTTCGAATTGCGCTTAAACAGCGTCAAACACTGCTCTGAAGTGGTCTCACGGTTGCGCTTGTTGTCCGGAGTGAGCAAACGCGGCAGCCATCGCGCCGGCAGCTTTCTCACACCCAAAATTTCATGCAGGATATGACCCATGCGGTCTTTTGAGATGCCTACTGTCTCAGCTATCTCGCATACCTTCAATCGGCGGTCTGCCAATACAAGATCGTGGATTTTTGTTATGTTATCCTCGGTAGTAGCCGTTTTCGGGGCACCTGGGCGTGGCTCATCAAAAACCGACGTGCGACCACGCTGAAACTCTTTATACCAATTTCTGACGGTCGCCATCGAAGGAGAAGAGTCACCGTAGACAGCATCCAAGCGCTCTTTGATTTCGCTGCGCGATTTCCCTTCTAAAAACAGGAATTGAATCACCGACTGATATTGTTCTTTTTCCATTTTTCTAAAATTCGCGGACACGTCCGTTTCCACACGCGGTCTAAACAAAACTACGAACCCGATTCGGCTGAAATTTCGACAGTAGCAGTCTACGAGAATGTTCTACACGATAGTAAATTTCTTATGCGATAGTGGCGCCATCAGGCGGTGAGGCTAAGTACTTATCGGACCGCCCGGGTAAAAATGACGCAAATTGGTCCAGAAATCTCGGAGAAAGAAATCAGTTTACAATTATTGTACATACACAGGAAAAAACATACGTGCCAAATAGAGAACCTCCTCATTTTTGGAAGTCGGTTAACATGAGAGAATTTTCGCAGTGATTCCACACATCTACTAGACCTCTGCACTTGATGTACGAGTACCTACATAAGGGCAACCTCCCCAGAGACCTCCCCGCATTATCACACATTACCACTAAATGTTAACGTCACGTGATACGTGAAGGGCTAGGGAGAGGGGTGATCATATCAACCAATCCATTCCATTAGCTTATTGAACTCGTATTTCATGTGCAATTGATTCACTGTCTACTTGCGTTGATTTATCGATCAACCAGTCATATTAGATGTTGGGGATCCCGAGGTGCGGGAATGGCGACCTCGCGCCGGAAAGTGCAGTGGAAGACCCCCATTAGATGCTAAGGAGCCGCTGGAAATCTATGTCCAGTAGTGGATGTACATGAGTTGACGACGAAGTCATGATGAACTTTAAGTAAGAAGTAACTGGCTTTTGCTCTCGACTTCACTCATGTGAAATTCCTAGCGTAAATTAAAAAATTGTAAACGTAAGGGTTGGATTCTCTTAGACCGATTTTGACTTATAAAGGTACCTTTTATACCATAACGTACAGAATAGAAATGATGTTATTCAAATTAACTTTTACAAGTGTTTTCGAATATGTAATCATTCAAGTATGATAACAAACACACTGTAGCAGTGTGAGGAAAGCAATCATGCCTAATAGTCAGTACACACGAGGGCAGAGCAGCGAGACAGTGCAGTGAGCAGAAACAGTACTTCGTCTACTAGAACATGCTGGTTACTGTTCTGACAGTACTGTGCTATTGCAGCGCGCGAGATCAAATCGTAGTCGTACTGACTGCCTCTCTCACTTCTCTACCCCGCTTCTCTAGCCCTAAGCTTTATATCAACTGCACGGCACTCACATAAACCAGTATACTACACACAATAAACGTATCCATACACGGCAATAAACATCATATAAATATCGCCGTCTCACTCGCCAACATATCATAAATACCGCTATCCCTCTCGTAAACAATGCACTAACCGCCCGTGGCAGTGTATTATGAAATTTATTCAGAGAGCTCGTAAAACAAAAGTGCGACATAAATTCCCCGGCGGTGGGCCCTAACACGCATTAGCCTCAGGATTTTCCGCCATATGAGAAAACATTTTCCCGATGCTGCTCACGCATTTAATTTTTCGGAGGGTGCTCTACTTCAATTGGAAAACTTCAATGCATGTATTTTGGGTGTGACTTGGTCTATATGTTTACACATATTTCTGTTATTTATTTTGAGTGTGTAACTTAAAATATTGTTAAAGTTATATGCACATGTCTTGCAACGTTGAATGATCTTCTAAATATATAAAAGGAAAAGTGACTGACTGACTGACTGATCTATCAACGCACAATTTAAACCACTGGACGGATCGGGCTGAAATTTGGCATACTTTTATGACGTAGACATCCGCTAAGAAAGGATTTTTGAAAATTCAACCTCTAGGAGGATTTAATACGAGTTGAAAATTTGTATGAGATTGTGTAAGAATCCACGCGGATAAAGTCGCGGGCATCAGCTCGTATAATTATAAGCCTGATGGATCATAGTTTCTTGGTGGATTTCTTCAAAAGAGTTTTGTTCTTGCCTGTTTGATTAAAATTAATACTAAACTCATATGATTAAAATTATTAATACTTAAAGACACTTTGTTTTAACCGACTTCCAAAAAGGAGGCTTTCAATTCGGGGCGTATTTTTTTTTTACTACCTTTTACCTAAATTGTTCTAATAACGTTTTCTATATTTTCTTATATTGTGGTGTACAAATTATTCATTTATTTAACACTCCTCAAAAATAACAAGTATAAATTTAAAATTAAAAAAAACCCTGACATTCGCCATTTTGGTGGTGGCCATCTTGGGTTTACAATAGTGCTATTCTACTAGTCAAGCCCTTTAATTTGATACCCATATTAAGGGAGTTGTGAAAAAATATGTAATCCACTATTTTGTAGCGGCGGCCATCTTGGACCAATTTTCATCAAACATAGCTAACAACACTCTCGACTAATTCACCTTTCAAACATAAAAAACCGCATTCAAATCGGTCCACCCGTTTGAGCGCCACAGGGGAACAGACAGACACACACACACACACACACACACACACACACACACACACACACACACACACACACACACACACACACGTCAAACTTATAACACCCCGTTGTTTTTGCGTCGGGGGTTAAAAACCAGAAAATAGTAGAGCAACCGTCCCCTCGAGCGGCACTGCACCGTTTAACCCTACGGGCGGCCACCTGTTGCTTCCATACGACAAACCATACGGTGTCTACGGTACCCCCTATCCGTATCCTATGTGAGCACGTGCTGGCGCGTAGGCTGGATGGGACGTTTTTGGGGAAAATGTCGAGAGATTTTGCGGCGCGACGAAAATTGAGTTTATTCGGTCTCGTTGACGGGTTGTTTATTTGGTGTGAACTCGTGAGTTGTTAAGGGTTAAGTTGTTGACATATTTGTTGCGGAATTCTCTCTCCGCCTGCTTATGTTCCCTCGAGGAAAGGGATACAAGACAATATTTCTGACACATTGATGCTCTGATTCTATTTTTGAACGATAGTTTGGACTCTATATCTTCGGCACAGTTTTACCACACGAGTAGTAAATCTACAGAGGGGAAGCTTCCACAAGCGGCCCGCTGTAGGTATACTCACACAAACACACTCACCAAC
This sequence comes from Melanargia galathea, assembly GCA_920104075.1. NCBI lineage: Eukaryota > Metazoa > Arthropoda > Insecta > Lepidoptera > Nymphalidae > Melanargia > Melanargia galathea. The sequence continues at coordinate 4,410,046 of OV049876.1, forward strand.
GGTTCACGGACGCGCGCTCGTTCCACTAACCGGTACAGTTGGTGACAAACGTGCGCATATGTGTGAGTGTACCTACAGCGGGCCGCTTACTAGAAGCTTCCCCTCTGTAGGTACTCTGTGGTTTTACAGTGCTTCTACACTACATAACATGGAAATAACAGAACAGAGCAGAGTTCTTCAGCAAATGGCACAATCTATATGGCTCTAAAATGGCACAATATAGGCACTCTCTTGGTCTGCATAACATGGAAACAACAATGAATGAATTATTATGATGAACTAGAGTAAGCTAGCTTGCGGGCAAAACTTGGAGAGAAATGGTGTGCCCACGAGGAGGCCTATGTCCAACAATGGATTAACAAAGGCTAGCAAAGAAGAAGAAGAAGAAGAAGAAGATGTATCTGAAATACGGCTTGTCTACTACGCCGATTTACAAGAGAGAAGCCAAAAAAAAAACCCAGTACCAACTAAAGTACAAGGTTTATACCATATGTACTTAAGAATATGGTAAACCACCTCTTATCACTTCCGGATCCCGCATGACAAAGTCAAAATATGATTTATTCATACAAGCCCTCCAGCAATTACTCACACGTCCTATTAAGAGGATATTAAGCGTACCACACACGTTCTTAATTCGTGACTTTTTAATACTGTCGTATGGGTCAAATTATAAGATGAAGGCGTGATAAAAAAATGATAAACTTTGTAATTATAATTAATTTCTTTCACATAATTATAATTAATATACAAGCACAAATATGTTTAATTGCAGGGAAAAATTATCGAAATATATTTTATGAAGGGCTCCTTTATTTTGACGTGATAACGTCTTATAAATCGATGAACGCTGGCTGCACGCACGAAATTGCATGACTCATTGTCACGTTTCTGGGCGTGCAAGCAAGAGCGCGGAACGAGCGATAGAGAGGCATAACTGGCCTATATAGGTATGTGTTCTATAATGTTTTCTTATGACTATATCCCGTAAAATTATCGTCCGTAAACTGACTTTACAGACAACCAATTTTTTTACAAACATAAACGAATGTGATCTGTTGAAGATAGCTCGTCTCGAATGAAATCGTCTAAAAATCAAGTTGGTAAAATATTTCGCTAAATCTTAATAAATTGAATAAAAAAAATAAAAAGTTTTTGAAATTCAAGAAAATCGTGTTCATGTCATGAAACACCAGATGTAAACGCAGCTGTACTCTGTTAGTTCAATCATATGGAATTTCATCATGCCGCATGCATTGCGCACTTTTCTCATGTAGATTCCCATCACAAACGTCCGTTAGGCTAAGCTTCAAAAAAATTTAATAAAACTCGCTTTATCTTATGAAATGGACTGCAAGTCTTTATTGTTGACAATCCTGCTGCTTCCAGACCGCACACGTCGCGGTTGTGCGCGCACTAATTCTAATGATGTTATTATGAGAATGTGATTATACTACATATATGCCAGCCGCATAATGTATGAGGCGCGTCTTGGTAGTCTACCGAGAATGAACGGTCTTGATATACATATGTATTTGAAATAATGTATTATTCAAAACGTTTGATGGATAGGTTGCTTTATATATTTTTTGTTATTATTACGCCACACATTATCATTATAACTTCTTTATTATATGCCCGTTGTGTGTATAATGTAGGTATATTAAACCTTAGTGGTTTTCCGCCGTGCTCATAAGTTTGTTTTATATTTGTTTTTAAGTTGATAATAAAAAAAAAAGTATGCAGCGCATCTTGATAGTGTAGCGCTAATGAACGGTCTTCACGTTTAAAATAAAAACTGATTCGTTTTGCTCATTATTCTGGAATTCATTAAGTTTATCATATTTGCATTGTTCAATCGTTAAGGATTAATCTAAGGATTTTAAAACAATAACAATGTACCGAAAACGTAAATATCTGAACACAAATGAACAATCCTATTTCTCTGCGATTAATATCAATCCTTTTATAAATTGAATTCGCTGCCACATAAATATTATAAAGAATGCATAATACACCCACATAATTCGTGAGAATCCAGTTATTTATAAATCTCAAGTATCAAACCGTGTGAGATGTTATCACACATACGGTGAGCAGTATCAACTCGGCGCTTCATGCAACTTACTGTAACCATTCCACGGATTCCCACAATCCATCGCAATTACTTATGTATCTCACTTAAAAACCTTATCTATATTATACTTTATAAATATTCATAATACACCCACATAAGTTATGAGTGAGAATCCAGTTATTTACAAATCGCAAGTATCAAACCGTCTGAGTCGCAGTACATAGATGTTATCACACATACGGTGAGCAGTATCAACTAGGCGCTTCATGCAACTTACTGTCACCATTCCTCCGATTCCCACAATCGATCACAACTTATCTCTCTTAAAAGGCTTATCTCTTTTATGTATACTTTATTTACCCCCATACATCTCGACCATTAAAATGACAGAAACATTGTATTGTTTCAAAAACGGTGCGCGTGAATCATGGGTATTATTATAATTATTATCTTTATACGATAAATGGATAAGTCTAATGGAAGATCTGAATAACTACTTTAAATGTAGGTTTTTATTTTTAGGGTTCAGTATCCAAAGGTTGCCGAACGGGACTCTAATCCTAAGCCACGACGCCACCGGACTATCCGTTCATCCGTTTGTCCAATAAGTGGCAATTTGAAATTTTTACAAACTTTTTTTTATAGTGGTTCTATTATGGCTAATAATAAAAATTAAAACAAGCTAAAAAATAGCATTTTTTTTCACGTTATTTGTTTCCATACTAGCTTAAAATTTTTACTCGCATTATATTCAGAACTTTCTTGTTAAAAAAGCTATAAAAATTCCTGCCCCGCGCGATCCACATATACGAAGATTGATTCTTATTTAGGTATAGGTATTAACCAATCAAATGTGGTTTGTCAGATATCCGTAAAAATGTGTAGTTTCAAAGTGGAAATAACAAATTCACATGTTCAACTATTTATACACAAATTGGAAATCTAAAAAACCCAAGACAATGAGACACAGAGCATGTCAACATAAATCGTTTGTATGGGTCGCGCTTTTGTGCGCTCTAGGGTGACTTTTCGTAAGCATAGACTACGTAGGTATACTAGGACACAGAGCTGTAACTAAAAGCAAACGCATTAGCTACACATTACGAAAGGAAAATGCATACTATTTATAAATAAGAGAAATTTTATCTATCTCCACATCGAACGCCGGGGCTCCAGCACAACTATTATAGATTATTGTATGGAGACAAAACAGTGCATTACCGCAATAATATGTTATTATTGTGCGACGCGAGTTATCTGGACCCCGCATTATTTATCGTGGCCGGTCGGTGTGTGCATGACAATTTATAGATTCAATATTCATGCATAGAAATGCAGTTTGTGGAGATCGTTGAGATAATTTTTACGTGCTCAAAGAGTATTTGCAAAGTGCAAGATACATGTCTGTTCCTAGTTATACACGTATATAAATTAAAAATTTAAAAACCTCCGACGTTCGCCATTATATGGCCATCTTGGATCTGCATACCTAGTACTATTCTACTAGTCAAGCCCTTTCATTTGATACACATATTGAGGGAGTTGCGAAAATATAATATGTATTCCGATATTTTGTGGCGGCGGCCATCTTGGACCGATTTTCATCAAACATAGGTAAGAACACTCCCGACTAATTCGCCTTTCAAACAAAAAAAACCGCATTCAAATCGGTTCACCTGTTTGAGTGCTACGGTGGGACAGACAGACACACACACACACACACACACACACACACACACACACGCACAGACAGACACATCAACCTTATAACACCCCATCGTTTTTGCGTCGGGGGTTAATAATAATCAGTCGGTTATAGTAAACTGCCATGGTGGACGATTAGTGTGGACCATGACTGCGGATCGCGAGTCCTGGGTTCGATATCCGGGTCGGGTCTAAAATTATGAGATATTGGGTACTTCTATAAAGAAATTCTCAGAGTCAGCCCGGAGGTGGAAGTTGACGGTATTAGATACACCCCGTGCCTCGGAGAGCACGTAAAGCCGTCGGTCCTGCGTTTGATTTCTCTCTAGCCGTATCGTATTGGCGTCCCACCGAACTATATGAGAGTGACGGAATAGAGAGTACACCTATAATCTTTATAACACAAACATTAAAAAATTACTAAAGATAACAAATAGAAAAAGTGCGTAAAGGTGACTTTATAGTTTGTTACTAGATTAGGTACCTACCTTTAAAATTTAAGATTAAATAATGATTTCGATTTTATCTGATAATTTACTCTATGCTACATATTTCAATAAATACTTAGCGGGCGATCCTAGGCTTTTGTCTGCGGTACGGTGAGCGACAATCCTTAATTTTTACTTCTGCAATTATAGTCCTTATTCGTATAGTCTTCAAAATCTAAAATCATTTAACATTTGCACCGTATGTACAGATTACTGTAATGCGTGCAAACAGGCTAAGGGTAAGATCGTACTAGAGACATGACGTGACAAACAAAGTTTCAAAGGACGTACTTAACTTCATAATATACTAAGTAACACTAGTTAGTATTAAAAAGATCCCTAGTACAGAGCCTAGTTAGTATTAAAGAAGTATAAATTAAAAATTTAAAATACCTCTAACATCTAACAACAAGTGAGAAAGCAACTAAATACGAATAATTTCTAAACGGACGACCACGATTGTGTTACTAATTATGTCGTCTATCTAATAAGAAATTTTACCTGTCCCTGTAAAATGACAAGAAGTTCTAAGCCCTATAGCTTCAACACTTTGAAACAATTCACGTACCTAATAGATAAATAGAACTAATGGGAAAAAGTAGATTTTTTCTATTAAAATTCGATATTAAAATCCATGTTCATTCTATACCTATCCATGATAACAAAATGGAACTTGGCTTGATACACTGGCGTGTGTCTTGATATTATTCCGCTTGCCGTATCACGACAAATCGTTTCGACACAAAAGTCTGTAGTCTGATCTAACACATAAGGATGCTCATATTTATGCATTTTCATATGTTGTATTTATGGTAATGCAATGATATCATGGGGATCGCTTAGTTCCAGATAAAATACCTTCTATGAAATAATGCAAACAGTAAATAATAACAGTAAATATAGTACATGACTGTATTTACTTCTCTTTAATCCCCGACGCAAAAACGACGGGGTGTTATAAGTTTGACGTGTCTGTGTGTGTATGTGTGTGTGTGTGTGTCTGTCTGTCTGTTCCCCTGTGGCGCTCAAATGGGTGGACCGATTTGAATGCGGTTTTTTTTGTTTGAAAGGTGATTTAGTCGGGAGTGTTGTTAGCTATGTTTGATGAAAATCGGTCCAATATGGCCGCCGCTACAAAATGGCGGATTACATATTTTTTCAGAACTCCCTTAATATGGGTATCAAATGAAAGGGCTTGACTAGTAGAATAGCACTATTGCAAATCCAAGATGGCCACCGCCACATAATGGCGAATGTTGGGGGTTTTTTAAATTTTTAATTTACACTTGTGAAGTTATAGGTGAACTCTAAGTAGAAACTGACTAAGAAACGACATATTAAGACTTTTTAATACTTGGAATTTTACTTCAAAAAAACCCTATGTACATAAGTAGGTATAACCTGCGGCACGTTGATGAACACTGAAGGAAAGTGGAGGGGGTAAGCTATTGTACTACGTGCGTGACAGTTCCCATACGCAGCTATCCCCACCACGTTTCCTTCAGTGTTCAATCTTCGTGCCGAGACATATACGTATATTGCAAATATTTGAATATTCAAAACCTAAACAAGAAATATTATTGAAACTACAAGTTTGACAACATAGAGTTACAAGTGTAAATTGAAAATTTAAAAAACCCCCGACATTCGCCATTTAGTGGCGGCGGCCATCTTGAATTTGCAATAGTGCTATTCTACTAGTCAAGCCCTTTCATTTGATACCCATATCAAGGGAGTTGTGAAAAAATATATCATCCGCCATTTTGTAGCGGCGGCCATCTTGGACCGATTTTCATCAAACATAGCTAAGAACACTCTCGACTAATTCACCTTTCAAACAAAAAAAACCGCATTCAAATCGGTCCACCCGTTTGAGCGCCACAGGGGAACAGACAGACACACACACACACACACACACACACACACACACACACACACACACACACACACAGACACGTCAAACTTATAACACCCCGTCGTTTTTGCGTCGGGGGTTAAAAATAGTGTGCCTCTAACTAGCAGTGGACAAAATGTGGGTGGTATTAATTACACTCGCACTGGAATTATATCATAATTAGTATTTGATACTATACCGACCAGTTCAAGTATTATTTATGATATATTTTGGATAAAGTGCAAATTTGTTGCCGGTGTTCCCAAAAAAAAAAGGGCCAAGTTCGGTAGGATTTTTCCAGTGGTCTAATTTCCCTTTAATCGTAACCTTGCTAACCACCAAGCACAACAATGAAGGCCATATTTTTTAACCTTTTTTATGTATGAGTATATTATACACTTTCGACGTCGTAAATTGACAGGAGTCATTTATTTTTACAACATAAGACTATCTAAGTCAGTAGGTAAATCACGGCGTTTTTTATTATTACCCGACTGGGTTATGTGTTTCACCTGTGTGTATGTATGTCCATTCCTATGTCCGCGTGTAACTAATCAACGGCTCAACGGATTTTGATAAATGATACGTCATTAGATTTGTCTCAATGACGCGAGTGTTATAGGGTACCTAAATTTAAAAAAAAATCAAAATGGCGGACTTTATGCGCTTTAATGTGCGAGCTGAAAAAAAATTTTTTCTTCAAGACCCTCGAGTGGGGTATCAAAATAAAGGGATTCAAAAGGCAAATACGAAAATGCATAAATTTATATATTTGGAAACAATTTGGAGTGATAAATCGTAGAAAATGACCGTTTCCTATGTCAGTTCGTAACTACTTAACGGCTCAACTTATTTTGATAAATTATACGTCATTAGATTTGTCTTGACGGCGCAAATGTTACTGGGTACATAAAATTCATAAAAAATCAAAATGGCGAATGTTATGCATTTTAATGTGCGGGCTGAAAAAAATTTTTTTCTTCAAGACCCTCGAGTGGGGTATCAAAATAAAGGGCTTTAAAAGGCGAGTACGAAAATGTATACAATCTATATGTTTTAAATCAATTTGGAGTGACAAATCATGAAAAACAAAATAAATAACAACTACACTGTAAGTGGTACGGTGGTAGTTTATTAATTTTTTAGTTCGTTTTTTAGCATGGCAGTCGGGTTTTTTTAATTTTTAAATTATAGCTTGTTTACCCGACTGGGTTATGTGTTTCACCTGTGTGTATGTATGTCCATTCCTATGTCCGCGTGTAACTACTCAACGGCTCAACGGATTTTAATAAATGATACGTCATTAGATTTGTCTTCATGACGCGACTGTCATAGGGTACCTAAATTAAAAAAAAAATTAAAATGGCGGACTTTATGCGCTTTAATCTGCGAGCTGAAAAAAATTTTTTTCTTCAAGACCGTCGAGTGGGGTATCAAAATGAAGGGATTTAAAAGGCAAATACAAAAATGTATACATTTATATAATTGAAAATAAGTTGGAGTGATAAATCACAGAAAATGACCGTTTCCTATGTCAGTTCGTAACTACTCAACGACTCAACCTATTTTGATAACTGATACTTCATTAGATTTGTCTTAACAGCGCAAATGTTACTGGTTACATAAAATTAATAAAAATTCAAAATGGCGGATTTTATGCACTATAATGTGCGAGCTGAAAAATTTTTTTTTCCTCAAGACCCTCGAGTGGGGTATCAAAATAAAGGCCTTTAAAAGGCCAGTACGAAAATGTATTCAATCTATATGTTTTAAATCAGTTTGGAGTGACAAATCTTGAAAAACAAAATAAATAACAACTACACTGTAAGTGGTACGGTGGTAGTTTATTAATTTTTTTAGTTCGTTTTATAGCATGGCAGTCGGGTTTTTTAATTTTTAAATTATAGCTTGTTTCTACTTTGTTTCTAAGTATAAAAATGTAGAATTTACAAAAATTAAAACAAAAGTCATTTATTTTCCAAACATAAGATTACCTAAATGCCGCTTATATGTAAGCACTCTATCTACTCTATCTTATAATATCAAGCCATTCCTTTTTGTACTCTGCTTCTAGATGTAGAATTTAGTAATTCCTTTTCACAGTTAGCGTCTAAAATATTTCATCGTATTTTATCAACAATGTGTGTGTTTACAAAGCGTACCCACTCCGGTAATTCATAGAAAATCCGGACATATCAGTATGGTTAGTCTAAGATTTTACACATATAAATAGTTTTACGACTCGTTTGCTCACTCGTTTTAAGAAACTGAACCCAAACACTCTTATTTTAAAGTCGTAATTCCATAGTTCGAATATGTATTTTACAACATTTCTGCTTGGGGCGCTCGCTGTGTTCGAATGCTGAATGTATTGGCGAACTCAAACCTTAATGCAAGCCATTTTAGGTCCATTTTACTCTGAAATCGATCAATAGTATACTACAAAGTTTTGGAGTGCTCCAAACTTAGACTAAGCACTCAGCTCGCGATTCGCGAACAGTGGTGTCCCGGCCCGTTATAAATAACAACATACGTCCGTCGTCCACGTGTAACTGCCTCATTGGTCTAGTGGTTAGCGTATTCGACTGCAGATCACGAGGTCCCGGGTTCGATTCCCGGGTCGGGCAAATAATAATTGTTAGATATTGGGTTTGTCTATCAAGAAATTCTCAGTGCCAGCCCGGAGTTGGTAGTCGGCGGTGTTTCACCCGCGTGCCTCGGAGAGCACGTTAAGCAGTCGGTCCCGGTTATTATCACTATCATGTGACAATAGTCGTTAAAGCCCGCCAACCCGCATTGGAGCATAAATCCCTCTCTCCTATGAGAGAGAAGGCCTGTGCCCAGCAGTGGGACGTTAAAAGGCTATAGTGGTGGTCCACGTGTAAAACACAAGTCATTTATCTTCTATCAATCTTTTCTTTCTTTTAATTTCTTACTATTCTAAATGTGAATTTCATCATCATCATCATGATCAACCCATTACTGGCTCACCACAGAGCACGGGTCTCCTCTCAGAGTGAGAAGGGTTTTGGCCATAGTCTACCACGCTTGCCAAGCGGATTGGCAGACTTCACACACCTTTGAGAACGTTATGGAGAACTCTCAGGCATGCAGGTTTCCTCACGATGTTTTTCTTCACCGTTAAAGCAAGTGATATTTAAATACTTAAAACGCACATAACTCCGAAAACTTAGAGGTGCGTGCCCGGGATCGAACCCACGACTTCCAATTAGAAGTCGGTCGTCCTAACCACTAGGCTATCACAGCTTATGCTGATACATCTAATGTGAATTTACCTACATTGTATTTTATCAACAACGTACGAGGTTACAAAGCGCACCCACTCCGGTAATTCATAGAAAATCCGGACATATCAGCTCGTGAGTCGCGAACAGTGGTGTCCCGGCGCGTTGTAAATAACAACACACGACCACGTGTCGCGCTATCTCGCGACAAATTGTCGCGTTTCAGCGGCCGTGTCGCGGCTTATTGTGGACAAACGCCGCGGGTATAACACGCGTGAGTTATGGCCGCCCGTTTAAACCGAACCGGTAAGGGTAGGGGCAGACCGAGTTGCTATGTTTTATTCATCTTCTATAATTATTATCTTCTATACATTTAATAAAATCGTAGACTTGCCGTATCTGTACATTAAAGATTTTTGCAAAATAATGCAAAATATGCAAAATAAAATACCTAACATATATTACAACAATGCAAAATATGTTAGGGATAAGCAATAGAACGTAAAAAAGCTATTTTTGAAATTTTTCTCTGTTTGTCTGTTTATCTGTTTGTCTGTATGTTTGTGCGCACATCACGCAAAAACTACTGGATGGATTGAAATGAAACTTGGTGTGATTTAAGTTCATACTACGGAGTAACATATAGGATACTTTTTATTCCGAAATTCAGCACGGTTCCCTTGGGAGAGGGGATGAAAGTTAAAATGTGTACTTAGCTGTAATTCATTAACGTGTGGTCCAATTTCATTCATTCTTTTTTTGTTAGAAAAGAGATACTTTAAAAATTACCAGCTAATCTCAGAAAGGCTGGATCGATTTTGATGGCACTTTTATTGGCGGATGTTTTCATTTTGATCTACCTAAACATCCGCCAGTGAACTTTGTTTTGTGTATTTTTTGGTAATTAATTAATTATATTGATTTTAGAAACTAACTTAAACTATCTCTTTACAAGAAAACAAGCAGACTTTTTATGCCAATAAAGTCAAGTCAAATTAGCAGGTAGGTACATTTGTCATTACCCATTTAGTGTTAGAAAATTATTGATTGAAACACATTTTAAGAATTAATACATTATGACCTACATAATGTATTAATTCTTAAAATGTGTTTCTGGATTCTCTGTTGATGGATCTGCAGGGCTATTCTGTAAAGGCATTTTCGAATTATCGAGAGTGAATTCGAGATGAGTTTGCTAATTTGTACTCTGTAAAACTCGATAGTACAGATCTTCTCACTCAAACTCACTTCACTTCGCAAGTGCGTAGCAGATGTTTACAGAATATCAAACCAAGGTGAAGTGAGTTTGCTTTCGAAGCGAGTTATCTCACTTGAGTGAGCTTCGATTTCGAGATGGTATTTTAGAGAATAGCCCTACTGTACTCGGCTTAACTTTATCGACATCTCACTATTTGCTTGTCAAATAGGGGTGCGCAGTTACACTATTTCGGGAGCCTATTAAACCGATGGTTGTTACGCGATAATTTTGTTGGGTTACCTTGTTTATGGAGTTTACTGGGTCATTTGAACTAGTTAGTGTAATTACCGCAATCGGGTACAGTCCTCAGCGAAAGTAGTTTCGTGTAATATGGAGAAATACTAAAATAGCATTATATTTTGTGTACCTGTGTGTTCACAGTTTTATTGTTTGTATGAGTAAAACTTATCTGCTTATAATATGCTTGTAAGTTTACTTCAGTTGCTTATAGCAATCGCGGGTAGTGAGTTCGAATTCAGAGTAAACACTTTTTATTTTGAGTTTTATGGTAAGTGACGATGCAGTATAAGATGGAAGCGGGTTAACAGAATAGAATAGAATAGAATAGAATAGAAAAGTTTTTTATTCAAATAAACTTTTACAAGTACTTAACTTGGAAGAAGTATGGTTACCCCTGATCGGTTCCTGCACGGCATCGTACCGGAACGCTAAATCGCATTGCGGCACCGCTTTGCCGGTAGGGTGGTAACCAGCCACGGCTGAAGCCTCTCACCAGACCAGAGACAATTTAGCCGAATCGAACCCGGGACCTACCACTTATAAGACCACAGCGCTCACCACTGCGCCAGAGAGGTCGTCGAATCTTTATGTAGGTACATAAAACGCGTTATCAAAATATCCCACCAGCTCTCTGAATGGATTGTTTGATGCATCATTCCATAACATGAGAGCTCATTAAATTCCCACGTCCTCTTAAACGCAAAAAGAGCATAAAAAGCTTAAGCGCTTATATGAGGAGGCTGTGGTCATTAATTTGTTTTATATCGTGGAACAATAGCTTCATGTGATCACTCGCGGACGGTGGACAGTTTACCGGTGCTGTATACAGGGTGTACCACAGACATTTTACATAGGATAGATCGGCGATCTTCACTAAGGGATGAAGACTTTTACTAAGAATTCACGCGTGCCAAAATAAACATTTACGTGTGATAGGATACCTCCTTTTTTTGCGATTTATTTCTGAACTTCTGTATTTATAGTTCGAAATATTTAACAAATAATGGAGTTTTTGGACTTGTCATATTATTGAAGCAAAGAGGCGACATAATTACCAGTTTTCTATACTTAAGTGCAATTTTATAATTATATATACTTACTAGATCATCATCTATCATCCCCAAAACGGAAAAATTCCGTGGGATCCCTACGATTTCGGAATGCAATTCCTTACAGCATCAGGGGTGAGGAGTTGGATATGTACCTACTCGAGTTCATTCAACGATAAAGTCTTTAATTGGTACCCCCAATATCAATTTGGACAACCAACAGTTCCTAAATCCCATTAGTTTTGGGGATCAGCCCCCTGATTGTGTAACTTTTGACGATGAAATGGTAATCATTTGATGGTCTAAGGCCATCAAAGTAAAATATACCTTGAATGTATTGATTTAAAGTCACAAATTCAGTACAACTGATTTTAACATGGAGCGTTATGGATCGTATCGTACATACTTAAATGTATAAGAGTCGATACACGAAATTGAACTCTGTTTCAATGGAGTTATGGTTTATTTTACTTTGATGCCTTATGCCTTCAAATGAATACCATTTCATCGTCAAAAGTTACACAATCAGGGGGCAGGTCCCCTACAGCATCAGGATTGAGAAGTTGGAATCCTTTGTTGTAGAATAGTGTCGCAATGTTTCCCTATCGATTAAAAAAAAAATTACGCAAATCGGTTCAGAAATCTCGGAGATATCGGTGTACATAGGTAGAAAAACATAACTCCTCTTTTTTTGAAAGTCGGTTAAAAAGTAGCCTATGTTACTCCCTGGTTAATTTTCTACTTGTATGTGAAAGTCCCGTAAAAATCGGTTCAGCCGTTCCGAAGATTAGCCCGTTCAAACAGACAGACAGACAGACAGACAAAAATTTTAAAAACGTGTGATTTGGTTATGGTTCCGTTCAAATAACCATATGAGCTTAATATGAGGTAGTTATTTCGAAATTACAGACAGACACTTCAATTTTATTTATTAAGTAAGTATAGAGTATAGATTAAATTTCATTATCAGCCTGTATATGACACAGGCTGGTCCGATACAATCTAGAACCACCATGTCACTCGTCAGCGATAGCTACTTAAACTGATAGTAATATAATTGATACCGGTACTCTAATGATACTACTATACTATAATTAATGCACTTGTAAAAGTTTATTTGAATAAAAAACTTTTCTATTCTATTCTATTCTAATGCTAACTATTCATACTGGAGCTTCGAGCTTCATTCAATACAGGGAGCCAAGACGGTCATTTGTTACCTGTCACAGTGTAAATGATTGAGATAATGAAGTGAAATTATTTATTTGAGCAAGCTTTTACCTGTGGCTTAGACTGTGGGTTTTGTTTATCAGCTGTCCTTTATTGTGGCGGGAAAGAGAGAAAGGGGAACTATAGTGACAAGTTTCATCTCAAAATTTCTGTCTGTCTGACTTATCTGACCTATCTATGTACGCACAGCATGACTAAATGTTTAGGTCATAACCGAGCTGTCCTTACAAAGGTATCCCTTTAAGCTTCTGAATGCCTGGTACGTAACATACACCTGAAAATATTACTTTACTTTATAAGCAAGCAGCAGAACTTTACTTTCGAGATATTTTCGACAGTTCTGGTGACGAAAGCACAAACAAGTAATCTCGTATGTATTTTGGGAAAATATAGAGGACCAATACATGTACGTAGTAGAAATCGCTAGTTGACTGCTGTTGTTTTTAGGGTTCCGTACCCAAAGGGTAAAAACGGAGCCCTATTAATGTCACTCGGCTGTCTGTCCGTCTGTCCGCCGGTCACAGGTCTCTAGCTCGCAGACGAAATAAGTTACAAACCTGAAATTTTGATATTTGGTGTAAAACGTTGACCCAAAATCAAATATTGAATTAAAAATTGAATTAAATTATTTTTCAGGGGGGCTCCCATACATGAGAAAGGAGCCGGGAAAAAAATGTTTTTCTTACCCTAGCTTGTGGGGTATCATTGTTTAGAGCTCATTGAGTAGAGTACGAATATATATTTTTTTAATTTTTTGCTTAAAAAGTAAGGAAATGGGGGGTCATCAAAATTGTCAGTTTTAGACCATTTTTGTGACGGGGGCTATCTAAAAAACTAAACTAGTTAGGAATATGGTATTTCGGTATATTATGTACTATATGCTCTATTTGTACAACAAATACTGAAAACAACGATTCATAAAATAGTTTATAAGCTGTGACCAAAACAAACGAACTTATTTTGCGTTTTTCTTTCACGGTTTCTTGCGATGTCTAACTCGGAAATTAAATATTTCTTAGACCCAAAATATTATATTGTTCACTAGCTTCTGCCCGCAGCTTCGCCCGCGTGAATTTCGGTTTTGAACAAATCCCGAGGGAATCGTGGAGTTCCGGTTCCCGTTCCCGCCCTCTGTGGCGTTTTGGAGGTCTATATCTATTTTAGTCCTACAGGAATACTTTTCTGGGATAAAAAGTTACTTTATGTGTTAAGTCAGGGCATAAGCTATCTCCATTTAAAATTTCAGCCAAATCGGTTCAGTAGTTGCGGCGGAGAAGAGGAACAAACATACACACAAACTTAATAACTTAATAACGCCTTTATAATATTAGTGTGATTGTTATTTTCCTCGCTAGAAAGCTCCGATACTCGATAGCATACGCGTCCGATCGCTGCTAAATTCAAAATGCTATAGGAGAACTTTACGCATCGCCGCCCCGGCCGGCTGGAACCGCGCGCCGCGCGCAAAGTCTATGTCCCGCAATTTTTAAATCTGTAATATCTTCGAAAATATTCATTTAAATCATATGCTGTAAAGGGCCATATAGATCTATAATAAATCAACAATGTACTTAAGGTATTTAATTAGATAAGGATTTATGCTGTATTGGTTAAAATCGCTTCTAAAATTAGCCATTATTTGTCGTAAAAAAGTAAATGACAAAAAATGTTATTGTGGGATATCCATAAGAGATAGACATATACCATCGCGGAGTTTTCTATAGACCTTTTCAATGTGTACAATACTTAGTACATTATATTGATAAATCTCGTAGGGTTCAGCCTGCGTTTGCAATGTAAGCGGAAAAAATGTAATTATTTACGACATCACATTAGAAACCTCAAAAATAACAGTATTTCTCCACTATTTAATGGATGTTATCATACATATAAACCTTCCTCTTGAATCACTCTATCTATTAAAAAAACCGCATCAAAATCCGTTGCGTAGTTTTAAAGATTTAAGCGTACAAAGCGATATAGGGACATAGGGACAGAGAAAACGACTTTGTTTTATACTATGTAGTGATAATTATGTACGGAACCCTGAAAGAGCGAGGCCCGACTCGCACTTGGCTGATTTTTTGTATTCTATTTATGAGTCTTTTACACGAACTTGAGGCGCTTAGAAATTGTACAATCTTGGTGCATAAAAACGGCCTCGTTGGTCTAGTGGTTAGCGTATTCGACTGCAGATCACAAGTTCCCGGGTTCGATTCCCGGGTCGGACAAATAATTGTTAGGTATTG
Source organism: Melanargia galathea (assembly GCA_920104075.1). Classification (NCBI taxonomy): domain Eukaryota; kingdom Metazoa; phylum Arthropoda; class Insecta; order Lepidoptera; family Nymphalidae; genus Melanargia; species Melanargia galathea. Next base: position 4,425,480 of record OV049876.1, read on the forward strand.
GGCTTTTCTGTTAAGAAATTCTCAGTGCCAGCCCGGAGTTGGAAGCTAACGGTGTTTCACCCCCGTGCCTCGGAGAGCCCGTTAAGCAGTCGGTCCCGTTTATTATCGCTATCATGTGACAATAATCGTTATAGCCCGCCAACCCGCATTGAAGCAGCGTGGCGGGTCTAAGCTCTAATCCCTCTTTCCTATGAGAGAGAAGACCTGTGCCCAGCGATGGGACGTTAAAAGGTTGTAGTGGTGGTGGTGGTTGAGACGACTGGAATGATGAGATCTGTAGAAGGACCAAAATCACCGACATACTTGTAGCTCAACGGGTTGTGATCCTGAAGTGGCGGCTTGGGCAATGGGTGGAGCAAAAAGTACGAGGAACCAATAGACGCTGGGATCCCTGTGCTGAAGTGTCAAACTGGCAGACCATTAGCAGGAGGATGACATACAAAGAATCGCAGGGAACCGCTTAATACAACCGACACAAGTCTGCACTGTGTGTTAGCCCCTACAAGAAACCTATGCTCAGCGATGGACATCTGTCACCGCTGGGCATAGGTCCACTACGTTGGTATAAGGTTGACCACGACGTCAGCAAGCAATAATACGGGTTATCATCATCATCATGATCAACCCATTACCGGCTCACTACAGAGCACGGGTCTCCTCTCAGAGTGAGAAGGGTTTTGGCCATAGTCAAGCGGATTGGCAGACTTCACACACCTTAGAGAACGTTATCAAGAACTCTCGGGCATGCAGGTTTCCTCACGATGTTTTCCTTCACCGTTAAAGCAAGTGATATTTAAATACTTAAATTATTTTATTTAAATACTATAAAAATATAAAATATTTAAATCATCATCATCATCATGATCAACCCATTACCGGCTCACTGCAGAGCACGGGTCTCCTCTCAGAGTGAGAAGGGTCTTGGCCATAGTCTACCACGCTGGCCAAGCGGATTGGCAGACTTCACACACCTTTGAGAACGTTATGGAGAACTCTCAGGCATGCAGGTTTCCTCACGATGTTTTCCTTCACCGTTAAAGCAAGTGATATTTAAATATTTAAAACGCACATAACTCCGAAAAGTTAGAGGTGCGTGCCCGGGATCGAACCCACGACCTCCGATTAGAAGTCGGTCGTCCTAACCACTAGGCTATCACAGCTTTGAATAAATATTTAAATACTTATATCTACTTATTAATATATATATAGCTGCTCGTGCTGATTCATTGACTGACTCACTGATTGATCACCCCTCCTGTAAAATTTTGTATGAAAATTTTTTTTTTCACTAATGGTTTCGTATAGAGGACAAAAATTCATTCGGAACAAAAATATGGAGAGAGCTGATGATTGAGGATTTCAGAGACGAGCGAATGGCACGCTTAAGGTATTGAAGATAGGTGGGGGGTGCTAAAACAAATGTCACTCGAAACGTCATCCAATTAGCAGTGAGCTGAAAAAAAATTCAAAATGGCGAAAAAAAGATGGCCGCCATACAAATTTCGTCGTTCTCCATCTCGGAGGGTATAAAAGATGGAAGAGGGGTTTCTTCGCAAAAGATGATGAGAATCCAAAGGTCTACTTGATGAATTGAAAAAAAATTCAAAATGGCGGAATTTATTTTTCCATAGAAAATGTATGGCGAATATTGAAAAGACTACAAGTTGTGAACTATGCAAGGCTGTGATCCGGTTTTTTGGAGAACTCTCAAAGAAAAATATGGGAAAACATGATGATTGAGGGTTTGGAAGACGGTTGAGCAGCTCGGGCAGGGTATTGTAGATAGGTGGGAGGTGCTCAAACAAAAATTACTCGAAACCTCATCCAATTGGCACCGAGCTGAAAAAACCCCAAAATGGTAGATTCAAGATGGCGGCTATACAAATTTCGTCGGTGTCTATCTTACCAAGTATACAAGATGTAAGAGTGGTTTCTTGGAAAAAGATGATCAATACCTAAAGATCTACTAGATGAACAGAAAAAAAAAACAAGATGGCGGAATTCATATTTTCACACAAAAAGTTTTTTAGTGATGGTTTCGTATAGAAGACAAAAATTCATGCGGAGGAAAAATATGGATAGAGCTGATGATTGAAGATTTTGAAGATGGCTGAGGAGCACGGTCAGGGTATTGAAGATAGGTGAGAGGTGCTAAATCAAAAATGACTCCAAACCTCATCCAATTGGCAGAGATCTAAAAAAAATACCAAAATGGCGGATTCAAGATGGCGGCTATAAAAATTTCGTCGGTGTCTATCTCACCAAGTATAAAAGATGGAAGAGTAGTTTCTTTGAAAAATATGATCAAGAACTAAAGATCTACTTGATGAATAGAAAAAAAATCAAGATGGCGGAATTATGTCTTCATACAAAGTTTTTTTTAGTGATGGTTTCGTATAGAAGACAAAAATTCATGCGGAGGAAAAATATGGAGAGAGCTGATGATTGAGGATTTTGGAGACGGGTGAACAGCACGGCTAGGGTGTTGACTATCGTCAACACCTACCTATCGGTAGGAGGTGCTCAAACAAAAGTTACTCGAAACCTCATCCAATTGGCAGTGAGCTGAAAAAAAAGTCCTAAATGGCAATCAAGATGGCGGTCATACAAATTTCGTCGCTGTCTATATTACTGATTATAAAAGATGGAAGAGTGGTTTTTAGGCAAAAGATCATCAAGACGTGGTTTACTTGATAAATAGAAAAAAAACAAGATGACGGAATTTATTTATCTATACAATATATACGACGAATATTAAAGTTAATACAAGTTGGGAACTATGCAAGACTTTGGTACAGTTTCTATTCAAAATTTGTTTAATGGAAGAACTCTCATTCTGACAAATAATTCGCAGAAAAAATATGGGGAGTGATAATGATCGAGGGTTTGGAAGATGGATGAAGATAGGTGGAGGCTGCTCAAACAAAAAAAACACCCGAAACCTCGCGGTCCGCTTTAGCGGGCCGCGCACCCACGCGCCATACTAGTTAATATATATATAGCTGCTCGTGCTGATTCATTGACTGACTCACTGATTGATCACCCCTCCTGTAAAATTTTGTATGAAAAATTTTTTTTTCACTAATGGTTTCGTATAGACGACAAAAATTCATTCGGAACAAAAATATGGAGAGAGCTGATGATTGAGGATTTCGAAGACGCGTGAAGAGCACGCTCAAGGTATTGAATATAGGTGGGGGGTGCTCGAGCAAATGTCACTCGAAACGTCATCCAATTGGCAGTCAGGTGAAAAAAAAATCAAAATGGCGAAAAAAAGATGGCCGCCATACAAATTTCGTCGGTCTCCATCTTGGAGGGTATAAAAGATGAAAGAGTGGTTTCTTCGCAAAAGATGATGAGGATCCAAAGGTCTACTTGATGAATTAAAAAAAAATTCAAAATGGCGGAATTTATTTTTCCATAGAAAATGTATGGCGAATATTGAAGAGACTACAAGTTGTGAACTTTGCAAGGCTAAAAATGCGGTTTTTTGGAGAACTCTCAAAGAAAAATATGGGAAGACATGATGATTGAGGGTTTGGAAGTTGGTTGAGGAGCCCGGGCAGGGTATTGAAGATAGGTAGGAGGTGCTCAAACAAAAATTACTCGAAACATCATCCAATTAGCAGTGAGCTGAAAAAAGTCCAAAATGGCGGATTCAAGATGGTGGCCATATAAACATCGGTGTCTATCTCACCAAGTATAAAAGATGGAAGAGTGGTTTTTGCCAAAAGATGATTAAGACCTTAAGTTCTACTTGATGAGCAGAATGATTCGAAGAAAAAATATGGAGAGTGATAATGATCGAGGATTAGGAATAGGGGAGAGATAGGTGGAGGCTGCTCAAACCAAAATACCCGAAAGCGAAACCTCGCGGTCCGCTTGCGGGCCGCGCACCCACGCGCCCTACTAGTTAATATATATATAGCTGCTCGTGCTGATTCATTGACTGACTCACTGATTGATCACCCCTCCTGTAAAATTTTGTATGAAAAATTTTTTTTTCACTAATGGTTTCGTATAGAGGACAAAAATTCATTCGGAACAAAAATATGGAGAGAGCTGATGATTGAGGATTTCGGAGACAGGTGAGCAGCACGCTTAAGGTATTGAAGATAGGTGGGGGGTGCTCGAACAAATGTCACTCGAAACGTCATCCAATTGGCAGTTAGCTGAAAAAAAATTCAAAATGGCGAAAAAAAGATGGCCGCCATACAAATTTCATCGGTCTCCATCTCGGAGGGTATAAAAGATGGAAGAGTGGTTTCTTCGCAAAAGATGATGAGGATCCAAAGGTCTACTTGATGAATTGAAAAAAGAATCAAAATGGCGGAATTTATTTTTCCATAGAAAATGTATGGCGAATATTGAAGAGACTACAAGTTGTAAACTATGCAAGGCTTTGATGCGATTCTTTGGAGAACTCTCAAAGAAAAATATGGAAAGACATGATGATTGAGGGTTTGGAAGATGGATGAGGAGCCCGGGCAGGGTATGTTAGATAGATGGGAGGTGCTCAAACAAAAATTACTCAAAACCTCATCCAATTGGCACTGAGCTGAAGAAAAAACAAAATGGCGGATTCAAGATGGCGGCTATACAAATTTCGTCAGAGTCTATCTCACCAAGCATAAAAGATGGAAGAGTGGTTTCTGGGAAAAAGATGATCAAGACCTAAAAGTCTACTTGATGAACAGAAAAAAACAAGATGGCGGAATTTATTTTTCCATACAAAATATATGGCGAATATTGAAGAGAATGTAAGTTGGGAACTATGCAAGACTTTGATACAGTTCCTTTTCAAAATCTTTTTTAATTATTCGGAGAAAAAAATATGGAGAGTGATAATGATCGAGGGTTAGGAATATGGGGGAAGATATGTAGGTGAAGGCTGCTCAAACAAAAAATACCTGAAAACAAAACCTCGCGGTCCGCTTGCGGGCCGCGCACCCACGCGCCATACTAGTAATATAATAAAACTGTAACAGATCCAATTCTGTACATTGAAGATATTTTGAAAATTTTTATTGGAGGGCACTCTATAATCGATACTGAAGCCAAAACTGCAATTTTTTTCATTTTTGTCTGTCTGTCTGTCTGTCTGTCTGTCTGTCTGTCTGTATCTTGGCCGCGCATCACGCCGAAACTACTGAATGGATTCGAATGAAACTTGGTACGATTTGAGTTTATACTTCGAGGTAGGTTATAGGATACTTTTTATCCCGAAATTCAGCACGGTTCCCTTGGGAGAGGGGATGAAAGTTAAAACGTGTATTTAGCTGTAATTCATTAACGCGTTGTTCGATTTTACTCATTCTTTTTTTGTTAGAAAGGTAGTACTTTATATATTATTCCATAAATATTTCAAGGTCATAGGTCTGTTAGTTTAGAAATGACAGACATTACAAACCTCAGTATTGGGTTCAAATAACTTGGGAGCCGGATCTTTGAACGTACGGCTTATTTTAAACTGGTGTGCGTTTAAATTTATGTTTATCGGTCTGTCTATTTCTTCCAGCTAATCTCCGAAACGGCTGGATCGATTTTAATGGAACTTTCAATGTTATAAGGAGTAACTTAGGCTACATTTAGTTTAGATACATAAAAGAATTATGGGATCCGATCCGATCCTATATAAAAACCTATATCTACGCGAACGAAGTTGCGGGGTTCAGCTAGTTTAAAAATATTTAAATACTTATAGAGCAAGATCCCAGGGCCGCCAGACGTCACGTATTTTCTGATGGATGAAATGTGGACGATTGAGTAGTGTTAGTATGTACTATGATCGTATGCCTACCTGCTAGCTTGGTCAAACGGCCAATTTCCAGGTATCAGGTAATCAAGGTACATAAAAACATTACTTACTTCACTTAAATTCTCATGGCTGATTTTTATATATGTTTTCGAGTGTATAGTTAAAAATAAATTGTCAATACTCCCAGACACTTTCCGTCGGCCATATTGCTTGACAGACGCTTTAAGGGTCTCAAAAGAAATAATTAGTCAACTTCACGTAAATTCTGACGCTCCATTTTTATATATGTTCATCCGACAACTATTTTAAAAGCTTTGACAAGAAGACAGACCGATCCAAGGGGCCAATCATCCCCTAAACTAAATTTTAATATCTCTGTGAGTGGGAGCGCGAGAGCATTATCTACGCGCATGAGATTGAGTGAGACCGACTGCGCTGTTAAGGCCATGAAAATCACTTGAACAGATATCTTATAATTTTTAGAACTTTTGTTGACAAGTAAATTATAGCAACAAAAATAAGAAAAAAAATTGTCATATAATAAATAATACTAAAGTTAGCCGACATTTTTAATTTTTTTTTTCAATTTATTAATTAAAACTAAAAAATATTTTTTAAAAATAACACTTATAGTTTTTCAAATTTTTTACAAATATCTGTTCAAGTAATTTTCATGGCCTTAACAGCGCAGTCGGTCTCACTCAGTCTCATGCGCGTAGATAATGCTCTCGCGCTCCCACTCACAGAGATATTAAAATTTAGTTTAGGGGATGATTGGCCCCTTGGATCGGTCTGTCTTCTTGTCAAAGCTTTTAAAATAGTTGTCGGATGAACATATATAAAAATGGAGCGTCAGAATTTACGTGAAGTTGACTAATTATTTCTTTTGAGACCCTTAAAGCGTCTGTCAAGCAATATGGCCGACGGAAAGTGTCTGGGAGTATTGACAATTTATTTTTAACTATACACTCGAAAACATATATAAAAATCAGCCATGAGAATTTAAGTGAAGTAAGTAATGTTTTTATGTACCTTGATTACCTGATACCTGGAAATTGGCCGTTTGACCAAGCTAGCAGGTAGGCATACGATCATAGTACATACTAACACTACTCAATCGTCCACATTTCATCCATCAGAAAATACGTGACGTCTGGCGGCCCTGGGATCTTGGACTATTATATTTAAATAATATTATGGGTGCGAGTAATTAAAACCCCGACACACGATACAAATCCACTTAGCTCGCCCCGATACGTCCCAGTATCTGAACCGAATCTGAACGCCCGTACCTTCTATTGTTCCAGAGCACGATCCGACTAATTAGCGGAGTGCTAACAACATGTAGCTGTTTGACATTTCGCGTGTACATGGTTGCGGTTTTCGTAATCTTGCAAATTGTTGGCTATTACTAATTAGAAGTGTAAGGTACATGTGTGGTATTGTTATATTCCTATTGTCTTGTGCCTACTGCCTAGTGGTAAAGCTGTGATAGCCTAGTGGTTAGGACGACCGACTTCTAATCGGAGGTCGTGGGTTCGATCCCGGGCACGCACCTCTAACTTTTCGGAGTTATGTGCATTTTAAGTATTTAAATATCACTTGCTTTAACGGTGAAGGAAAACATCGTGAGGAAACCTGCATGCCTGAGAGTTCTCCATAACGTTCTCAAAAGGTGTGTGAAGTCTGCCAATCTGCTTGGCCAGCGTGGTAGACTATGGCCAAAATCCTTCTCACTCTGAGAGGAGACCCGTGCTCTGTAGTGAGCCGGTAATGGGTTGATCATGATGTGTCTACTCTATTGTATAGTGGACGTAACTGCCTCTTTGGTCTTGTGGCTAAGCTTATTCAGTTGCGTAATATGAGAGCCTGAGTCCGAGTAGCGAGTCGGGCCAAAACTTATTTATTGGGATGTTCTGTCAACAATTTCGCAGTAGAATTACTTTTATTTGTATAGTGTATTGTATCCCAAGTTGCTAGATTGGCGACCTCGCACCGGAAAGCGCAGTGTTGGCAGAACCCCCATTAGGTTCAGCTAACAACATCAAACGAGTCGTAGGGAGCCAATGGATACATGCGGCACGAGAACGTGGCATTTGGAAGTCCCTAAAAGAGACCTATGTCCAGCTGTGGACCATAGTTGATAACGTTAACGACATAATATAGTGTAGGGAATAAGGCCCAGCTAGAAATCAAAGAGGTAATAATAAAATCTAAACAAGAATCACACAAAATTAAAGAAAAGCTTAGATGAAAAATTACCTAGATCGTTAAAAAATACCAACTAGAGCGTACAAGATAGTAAGGCACATACCTAGAACCTTTTACTCTTAACTCAAGCTAATGGAAATTTTTGTAACATCACTATAATAACATGAGACAAAGGCTCGAAGCAATTTAAATTTAGAACGGGTGGACTACATGCGTGCGCGCATGATTTTATTACGACAAGAGAATAGAAATTTCGAATTACGTCGAGATAGATACAGCCGCCATTTCGGTTGGTCACGTCCGCAGATTATAATGACGTGACCTTTGGTTCATATGCGGGGCTTGGGGTTAATCATATTTTTTTCATTGAACTAGTGGCTTGATTTGGTCGAACAGTGCATTAGGGTGTGTGCGTACAACTCTCAGTTTGGTTGAGACTTGAAAAAGTTTCAATATTTTTCTTCTTCGTTATGTTACTTTGGCTCCTGTAGCACACCTTCGACACTTCACACAAGCGGATCTAATGCTGAAGAAGACTAAAATCGAACGGGACAAGGATAATGCTCTACGTTATAGTATAAGGCATGTTGCTACGTCCAGGCGCGCGACGGTAGGCGATTAAAGACGGTGAGTGAGTGCCTTTCTTCTTCGAGTTCTTTACGCAATGAGTTAGTTATTCTTTGGTTAGAAATACGAATACTAACTTATGTAACCCACTTTGTTTTTGATAGGCAACGGTGACGATACAGAGCATGTTAAAATGTTGTCAATGCCAATAATTAACATCTAATAATAAAAATGTATTAATCACAGTCGAAGATCGTTCTCTTAGTCGAATCGTAAGTGTCGTAAGCAAAAGGATCTTGGGGCTAACTGCATGTTTATCATAAGGAAACCCGCGCCAGTAGGAATTATTCGACGTGTTCATAAGGATGGATGACATCACGATGCAAAGAAAGAGAAACCAACATGTTTAACATGTAGAAGTTTCCTCTTCTATTTTTCTCTGCGACAAAAGAAAACACAATTATCGCAACTATTTTACAGGCAATGTGAGCGTGCCCTTAGATACAAACAGTGATATGCTAAGCGGTTTGGCATTTTGTTCGGCGCGTATCGGCCTCTTTGTTATTGCACCTAATGGAATCTGTGCGATACAGTTACTTGTGTGTTCCTTTGTTATTAATTTAATTATCTTTTACTATTTGAATCACCAGAGTCATAAGGTAATAAGCGACTAAATTTTTCTTTCAATCATTCTTAGCGTTGAAGATTTGTTTAAAATTTCTTCGCCTGTAGTGTGTCCCGATGGAGCTTAATAAGATATAGTTATTTCCATTCCACGAATCAAACACCTAGGGAATAAAATGCTTGCACCTCATTGGTCGATGCACGCGGCTAGAGATAAGTGAAGATGCTCTGCTTTAAATGGAAGGTTTACATGCTGGCGGGCAACTACTAACTATACTTATTATATTTTTTTATTTTTCGTAGAACATATTTTTTTAATAATTGAATGTTTTATAATGATTGTTTTATAATTTTTCACTAACAAGCATATTCAACCACCTCAAGAATTGAACCAATGAAACTGCTGAGAAATATCCGACGAGAACGATCCTAAAAACGATTTGTCTTATGAAGGTCACGCTTATTGACCAATGAGCGCACAAGGGCAATTTCCTCTGGGAGCTTGTTTCGTGGTATGGATTATAGAAAAGTTATAAAGCAGACAGACAATAATATGTATGTACAATACAGCTCCAGTGATGTGTTACACGTACGAATTACGATGTGTGATTTGGAGCAACAACGTTAACAAGCAGCGCAGCAGCGGGGCTCCGCGTCCACGTTATTGCCGACTGGTGGGTGCTTCTTAATCGAAATGTTAAATTAACTGTTGCTTTAGATGGACTCCACACTGACTTGGTGTTGAATAAATTAAAAATTTAAAAAACCCCCGACATTCGCCATTTTGTGGCGGCGGCCATCTTGGATTTGCAATAATGCTTCAATTTTTTCAACAACAAAAGCAATTTTTTCGTCGGGGGTTAATAAAATATTCCAACTTTATCTACTCTCACATCTAAAACTCCTCATTCTTAAAAGAACATATTATAGCAGGGTTGCTCAAACTGTAGGCCTATGAATGAATAAAACGAAATCATGAACGATGCTCATGTCCCGCTCCACTCAGCTCTCGTTGAAAACGCGGCACTCGAAATAGTAGACGAGTAGACCTGGGACACAGGTAGGTCGAATTTCGAGAAAGATGACAACTGTCTCTGTCTGTCTGGGTTGGCCTGGCAGTGTTCTGGAAAATTTGAGATGTCTTCTAGACCAAAAACACTCAGTACCTGAAACCCAAGAAGTCTTCAAACAGTTCGCGTGACATACCTACGGCTCCGAAACATGGTCATAAATATAGCCCTCATAAATATGCTCAGAGTTACTCAGCGGTCGATGAAGAAAGCTATGCTCGGAGTTTCTCTACGCGATCAAATAATAAGATCCTTAGAAAAACTAGAGTCACCGACTTAGCTCATCGGGTTGCGAGGCTGTAGTTGCAATGGACGGGCGCATAGTACGAAGACCTATGCGGGATGGTTGGGTCTCAAGGTGCTGGTAAAACGGTGACCTGACACCGGAAAACGCAGCGTTGGCAGACGTTTAACACCAGATGAACCGGTAGACGGTGGGATCTCAAGATGCTGGAAAAAGCGTAATGTTGCCAAATACCTCAAAAAAATTAACGTTTGTTATGCACTGATTAATATTAGCCGTACAGCAGACTATTTGCTAGCTCTATTTATCAGTGTAAACACTCCCTAACAATAAAGTGTATGCTGCAACGAAGCAATATGGCGCTGCTTGTGGGAAAGTGTTAATTTGTTTCTGTCGACAGAACATCGCCGATATATGTTGAGGGCGCTCGGAATTGAATTGTTCTTGTACTAATAAATGGTTACACGCAAATCTATGACCTTAGAAAGCTGTATACGTAATACTTGAAAGAAATATTTAAGTGTTCACAATTTTATTAACTTATTGCAGATACTCGGGACTTCGTCTGTGTGTTTTTTGAGAAAGTAGACTGTTTCGATCTCCCGGATACAAGTTATCTCTGTGTCAAGATCATTTTAGCGGCTTGACATATAGCACTGCGTCTATATAGGTTGCTTATTAGTTGATTCTTGGTTGGGTCAGATATCAAAGTGATAGGCGTTTTCTTCAAAATAATGTTCAGAGTTTTCTGCCCTTTTTCCCTCCCAAGTAAGAAACCTACTCGAATGAAAGTCAAATACGAACTCAATAAAGAATTCGCGGCTACATATCAAACAATTTGTGCCCCACGCCTACTTTATCCTTAACACGAGGGCACCTTATCAAAGTTGTCGCTCAGCCAGTTAAGTATACCATTCAATCACCCAATAATGTGCAATACACTGTGTAACAATGTCGCCCGAACTTCCCCTTTCATAGAAAAACCGACTAACTACCCCCAGTTTTACTCATTCGAATTCAAACTCTATCGTCAAGATTTCAAAGTTTAATTTTGTCCGGGGTTGATTTTATAGAAAAGCTAGGAAAAAATGGAACCCGAATTTTTCTAATAATATCAGTACAATGAAAATTGTGACTTAAAGTTCAGCTTTAAGGTTGAATTAAGGGTGTGGCATGAACAGATTTGTCTCGGGCGTCAAGGGGAAAAAGGGCAAACACCGTCATGTTAAGTGAGCACATGAGAGGGAAACGCGAAAATATGTGGGAAAAGCGGATATAGACGTTTATCGTTGGATTTTTCGCGTGATTTGCTAGCGACAAATCTGAGGGCTTAACGCGGCCAGATTTTTGAGACCTTTGACGTTGTACGTGATTTCCTATTTTGGTTCTATTAAAGTATGTGATCGAGGGGGTGTGGAAGATCATCAAGCGGTGGTTTATCCATATTCACTAATATGCTGTTGACACAAGGGTACGTCGATTTATTGCCCTTTACTCGCCTAAAGGGGATGACTTATTTATTCTTTTCCGATCGACGTCATGTTTCAACATTCGGGTGTGATTTGCGGAGGCTTCGCGTGATATCGATTTGTTTACTTTTATTAATCTTAAATTGATTTAAAAAAAATACGGCTAAAGTACACAAGGTCATACTGAAAAGGTGGTTAAACTTACGAGTCTTAACTCGTGAAAAAATAAATCTGCTGCTCCATACAAAATTGTCAATATGCATAGTTTTGCATTGTATCAATCATTGATTCAATTACCAAATACTAATAACTCCAACAGAACTATAAAGTTGATCTCTCACAGCCTGAAGCGACGAATTTAGAGAATCATAGACGATTCGGTCCAGTGCGGCGTAACAAACGATCGGGGGCAGTAATTATACTAGTATGATATATAGAAACGGATACTGACCTCGGGGTACATATTCGTCTATATTGTGTGGGGCAAGTCATGGGAAAAAGCGGTTTTAACAGTTTCGTATAAATAATCACTTTCGAGACGAGTTTCTGGCTGGTTCTTCTTGGTAGGAACGGCATTCTGTACCAGTTGTAGATTCAATTGATCTATATGAATTCTAATATGAAAATACTTTGATCACCAGTATAACCAGTGCCATGGTATTGGCACAATTTTATAGCTAAGTAAATATACCATACAGTAAGTTCAATACAATTTTAACCTGTAATTACGCACTTACATTAAAAAATATGGTGGCCTAATACAGTGGTTCTGTTTGGAGGCCATCTTGGTTCATAGACAGTATAATCATCCTAGAATCTATACAAATGGCAACAGGCGCGTCTCCAGGCCTCCAGTTGACTTCACTCGCTCTAAACTAGCACTTGTGAAAATAATTACTTTACCGCACACGTGCAATTTCTTATATTACAGCATGACTTTTGTATTTAGCCAATTGTGTGGCGATATTTTAATTGCACTTGTGTGGTAAAAATTTGCTTTACAGTTCATTAATTCATGAGCGGTGCAATGTACCCTTTAAATGAATTGAAAAAATTTGAATCGCTCGCTCGCACTTGTTACTTGTATCAAATCACGCGCAACTGCAGGCGCAAGCTATAAATGGTACTGTGGCTTAATGGTTTTATGTTGTCAACCATTATGCTAATAAAATTAACTAGAATATGCGCCGAGGAACGAATAAAATTACAATATGCAATAACATAAAACAATCACTAACGGAATCGGATATGATTGTCCGTTTACAATTTTGTCTCAAGGACGAACGCTTTTTAAATTACTGGTACGAGCAGTGCTATAAAGTTCTGTAACCAGCCAAGCCCAGATTCTCTATTGCACGGAAAATGTAGTTCACACACGTATTCTTCTTCTTCTTCTTCTTCTTCTTCTCAATCGTGAAATCTTGACAAAGCAATCCTGACTCCGGAGATGTTGATGTATCACACCACCCCCACGCGATGTTCTTCCATTTATTACGTTTAGTAGCGTAATGGGAAGAATACACCACAATTTTCGAGGCCATCCCTTTTCTATCTATACATCTTCTATATCTATCTATCTATCTTCTTCTATATCTTCTATCTATATACATATAATAAAATCGTAGACTTGCCGTATCTGTACATTGAAGATTTTTGCAAAATAATAACTGGGGGATGTTAGGGATAAGTAATAGAACGTAAAAAATCTAGTTTTGAAATTTTTGTCTGTTTGTCTGTTTATCTGTTTGACTGTTTGTCTGTATGTTTGTGCGCGCATCACGCAAAAACTACTGAACGGATTGAAATGAAACTTGGCAGGAGTTAAGTTCATATTACGGAGTAACATATAGGATACTTTTTATCCCGAAATTCAGCACAGTTCCTTTGGGAGAGGGGATGAAAGTCAAAATGTGTACTTAGCTGTAATTCATTAACCCGTGGTCCGATTTCATTCATTCTTTTTTTGTTAGAAAGGAGATAGTTTAAAGATTACCGGGTAATCTCTGAAAGGCTGTATCGATTTTGATGGGACTTTCAGTGGTGGATATTTATATTTTTATCTACCTAAACATCCACCAGTGAACTTTTAACAGTTTTTAGCTAGGAATGAGCTCAAAAGAGATTAAGAAAAACAAAAAGTTCCCGCGGGATTTTTAAAAACCAATATCCACGCGAACGAAGTCGCGGGTGTCCGCTTGTACTAAATATGTCAGTCGAGTAAGTAACATCGAGCTTTATTTTCTTTAACTCTTGATTTCTGAGATGTGACCTAAGAAATTCAGAGTTCTCAATTTGACAAGAGCTTATCTTATTTACCTTCAGTTCATAATAGGAAATAGTTGATCGGAAGACCACGAGTTTTTTACATCTGTAATATAATGAGCGATGTGGTCTTATAGTGGGAACTCCCAGGTTTGATCCTGGCAAGGGCAATAATATTAATTGTTTGTAAATATTATCTCTGGTCTGGTCCCCCTACTGAAAAAGTGTGCCGCAAAGTAGTTTAGCGGTTTAATAAAAACTGACATAAGTACCTACCACTTCCAGGTTAGCCCACTTTTATCTTTAATTGGTAATAGAATGCATTGTCACTTGCTACTTGCTACGAGATGAGATTGCGAAGGGCTTAGAACTTGTAGACAAATAAAAAAAAACACGAAATCCGCTTTGTTACGTCGACACCTCTGCGTGTAGTTTGACGCCACAGAAAGCTAAGGCCTTATGCCGACTTTTTACATAGTGGCAACGATGATCGAAATTCGAGTATCGACACACCAATGACTTCAGAGCAAAATGAACCCAAAATCTCTTATTTTAAAGTCGTAATTCAATAGTTCGAATATTTATTTTACAACATTTCTGCTTGGGGCGCTGGCTGTTTTCGAATGCTGAATGTATTGACGAACTCAAACCTTATAATATCTAGGTAAGCCATTTTAGGTCCATTTTACTCTGAAGTCATTGTGATTCGATCAACAGTAGGTATACTATAACGTTTTCGAGCTCTGCAAAGTGAGACTAAGCACACTGATCTATTTCGTAATAGGCATTGCATTTTTTAAACTATTGCACTCTTGTTGTCTATTTAAACGTGCTGTAACTGCTGATAAATGACTGAATGAAAGAATAAGATTGGACGTGCAATTTTTTTTATACTACACCTGCTCGGAAAGTACCTTCTGGTTTTTCTCCTATCGACGGTCAAAAGTACGTCATTACTGTCAAACAAATATGCGGGGCGAAAAGAACTATGAGATTTCATTGTTAACGCGCTACAGCGGAAATTCCATTTATGAAATTCCATTACTAACGTGCTTTTTTCTTTTTAATTTTTGATAAAATCCGATCAGTACATGAAAAAAAACCCATTTCGACAAAAGACGACATAAAAAGCACCTATAATAAAATAAATAAGTAACCGCCACGGTAGATGGCGCTGATGTCGGTATGTCACCGAGCACGACCGGGGTCCGCTATTTTAAATAAATTCAATTTTTAACCCCCGACGCAAAAACGACGGGGTGTTATAAGTTTGACGTGTCTGTGTGTGTGTGTGTGTGTGTGTGTGTGTGTGTGTGTGTGTGTGTGTGTGTGTGTGTGTGTGTGTGTGTGTGTGTGTGTGTCTGTCTGTTCCCCTGTGGCGCTCAAACGGGTGGACCGATTTGAATGCGGTTTTTTTTGTTTGAAAGGTTAATTAGTCGAGAGTGTTCTTAGCCATGTTTGATGAAAATCGGTCCAAGATGGCCGCCGCTACAAAATGGCGGATGATATATTTTTTCACAACTCCCTTGATATGGGTATCAAATGAAAGGGCTTGACTAGTAGAATAGCACTATTGCAAATTCAAGATGGCCGCCGCCACTAAATGGCGAATGTCGGGGGTTTTTTAAATTTTCAATTTACACTTGTAATTAATACAATTAAATATAAAGTAAAAGTAAAAAATAGAAAATATAAATTTTTCGCGCTATTTTCTTTGTATTTTGTGAGTCGCTTTCTTTTGTTTTACCTATCCAAATTTTTAATTTATAAAATTACAAATAACTTTAGGGAACTCGAAGTGTCTAAGTAGTGAGCCGCCCAACGCCGCCGGAATTAAAAATATGTGGCCAAGCAGTTATTGTTATATTGAAAATCTCTTAACCAAGATAGAAATAGATAGAAGAGAAATAGATAAAAATAGATACAAAAAAGCATATGAAGATTTTTTACAATGGAAACCCAACGTCTTTTTCTGATTGATTTCCGGTAATAATTTTAATATTTTTGATTATTTTATTATTTTCCTCGTAGGTGTAGTATAAAGCACTATGTATCCCTTCGGGAGAAAGTGCGATTCCTCTCGGGTGTATTGCGGCCCTTCGGCCTACGGCCTCGGGCCTCAAACTACACCCTCGTAGTAATCGGTCACTTTCTCCCGTCGTGGAACAATGTACTATTATTCATCTACAAATTAGCACTTGATTGCGATCGCCACAAGTGTCATGCCTTTAACGTATCGTTACCGTAACGTTACCGTGTCGTATAGTTGCCGTGTCGTTGTCGTAATCGTATAGTTCAGACACCCTCAATGTCCCACTCTCTCCGCTAAGTGTTCTTGGATAAAAGTGACATTTTGTTGATATCAACCGTTGACCGATACGTGACGGCCATTTTATCTTTTGAAATGTAGAGAGAATTAGATATACATATTTCTGTTTATCTACCTAAGTACGTAGAAAGTTTCATAACAAACATAAATGATTTAATGGTGCGGCAATTAAAATGTCCCTGTATTAGTACTTTGTTAGGTCAAATTGAAAATTTGTTTTATCTGATTTAGTCGTCGTTTCGACTGAATGATGTCCAACGCTGACAATATAACATAGATACTCACAAAATACAGTCTTATGCTGTGTGAGCGACCTTTAGCTTGAGGTCCTACGCACACTTAGTGCAAGATCTTTTTGTGCTGACTTTTTCGGTTACCTACTTGTTTTTCCAATGCTTTTTACCAACGCTGCATTTTCCCGAATCAAGCTGTGTGTAACTAACTGTAGCTACCACTTTCTCTAGTGCTGGTATATTACCAAAACCGCGTTTTATCCTAATACCACAATTACTATATATATATATATATATATATATATATAGTAATTGTGGTATATATATATATATATTTACTAGAGAATGCCCGCGGCTTCGCCCGCGTGAATTTCGGTTTTGCACAAATCCCGAGGGAATCGTGGATTTCCGGTTCCCGTTCCCGCTCCCTTTTCCAACCTTTATACCAGCTACTTTCAAGGAAGTTTGCTATAGTAATCTACCTATAGCTATAGTTATAGATTTCGGTTTTTTCAAAATCCCGTGGGAACTCTTTGATTTTTCGGGATAAAAATGTTAGCCTATGTTTTAAGTCAAGGCATAATCTATCTCCATTCAAAATTTCAGCCAAATCGGTGCAGTAGTTGCGACGTGATTGAGTAACAAACATCCAAACATCTAAACATCCAAACATCCAAACATCCACACTTTCACATTTATAATATTAGTAGGATATTTATATGTCTATTGTTCGTATATATACTTTTAATTTCCTCTAATTTTAGCGGTTAATTTTACCCTTCTCACTAGTTTTTATATTCTCCACAACGAGGTTGCCTGGAAGAGATCGCTTCTAAGCGATAAGGCCGCCAATTGTACCTATTTCTTTTAAAATGTTTCTTTTGTTTAATTTATGTTTTTTGGTGTACAATAAAGTATTAAATAAATTACTGATCCACGTCCAAGTCTTATTAGAAGGAAAGTAGCTCGGTACTACAGACGCCAAAAACAGTTCATTATCACAGTTCACAGGATCCTACCACACGAGTAGTAAATCTACAGAGGGGAAGCTTCCACAAGCGGCCCGCTGTAGGTATACTCACACAAACACACTCACCAACGGTTCACGGACGCGCGCTCGTTCCACTAACCGGTACAGGTTGGTGACAAACATGCGCATATGTGTGAGTGTACCTACAGCGGACCCCTTACTAGAAGCTTCCCCTCTGTAGGTACTCTGTGATCCTACTGTCAGAAGCCACGTGTTCTGAGTAGAGTCTCTAACTTCAAAAAGAGAGACCTAAAAAAATTGATTGTCTGTAAAGTCGGTTTAAGGACGATAATTTTACGTGATAACGTCATAAGAAAACATTGATGAAGCTGAACGCTTAGGTCGATCGTTAATCTCTCTATCGCTCGCTCGCGCTCTCGTTTGCACGTTCGGCTTAGGCGGAACGTGACACATTTTTGTGCGTGCAGCCGACACGTTGTCACGTCAAAAAAAAGAGATATTACGGCTTGGATTTCTACACACAAAGTAATGTGAATGCATAGAAAGAAGTGCAAGCTTATTTGAATACGAATAATTATGCAGGGTGTTATTTAGGCGAAAGGTTCTAGTTTTTGCTACTGACAGTCTGTACATTCGTATTTAATCAACTTGTACACTAGCCGAATATATTTACGCGACATTTAGAACAAGGCGTTACTCATACCGAAACGCTTAATTGAAACAGTAATCTATTCCGCAATCGCTCGCCAAAAACTCGAGTAGGAATTACTAAATAGTCGGATCTAGATAACGGCGAACGTGTTCGCGGCCTGCGTCTGTTCGCAATCGGCGCTCGCGATCGAACGTAGCTCTAGCCGCAACAATGAGATCTTGTCACACACGTGTATGGAGACGGGGGTTATTCTGTTAACCTTTCGATTAAACTATCGAATTCGCAATAATTTTTAATGCGAAATTCTGTCTTTTTATTTGTCTGTTTGTAAGAGCTATTCGCACTGAGATAGTTTACATTATGGAGAAGGATTTAGGCTGCTTTTTAACGCGAAAAATTGGCACAGAAAATCAAAAATCCCATGCGGATGACGAGACGTACAATGGACGTACGAGTAAGTAGTTGTTTGTGCTTAATATATAAATATAAATAGCTAAGGGTTTTTTGATAAGTATTTGATAGCTTCTTCAAATATTATATCTTTGTCACTTGTCATAAAGTACGAAAGTGACAAAACTTACGATTAGGCTATCCGACACTTATTAGAAGGTGGTGAAACAGGCTCTTAGTATCTGATTTATTTAGCAAAACAATAATTAGACAAGTGATCGAATCATGATGATCATACCTAACTGTCGGTTGATTGACGAGGTGACCTAACATTGGTATTTTTATAGATATCGTTCGTAAAAATTATTGGTTATTAGGTCATAGGTGAAAATATTAAGATAACGATATCAGGGTTAAAATTATTTATGTACATAAGGTAAAGTCACCCAATTCGGAGGTATTCTAAAATTGGCACCCAATTCGGAGGTATATAGAAAAACAGCGTTTTCAACCGATCACCAAGCTCTTTTTTACTGCAACATATCTTAATCAATTGATAATTTATCATTCCATAGATAAATAACGAAATAATTGGTTTTATATGTATATGTTTTAAAATAACCGGCAAGTTTTACACTAGCAGCCGGCCCGAACGCATGTTTCATACATTTTGGACCTTGTGCACGAAATACCTACGTTTTTTTAAATAGTGTTTATCCGTTAATTTTGAGCTTTATTTGTTTTTATTTAGATATGAATATTTGAAGGACTATATTTGCAATCGAAAACAATCAAATTTTGTGAATATTTGTAAAGAAATTAAGGTGAAAATAGGTTTTGAAAATACCTCCGCATTAGGTGCCAAATATTTTAGCCGGTTCCTAACGCGGAGGTATACCGCAGAATTGCGATTTCATAGACTTAATAAGTTTTTCAATTTTTAGGGTCGTTTTATGTTAAATACGTCTTGTTTCAGTTTTGATTATTTAAATAGGCTATTAGGTTAAAGAGCCCTAATTATGAGGTATACTTTGGCCTCTAAATCACTAGTTATACCGTATCAAAGTTTACCTGTTTAGGTAATTTATTGATAGATTGTATGGGGAAGCTAAAGAAAATTAATTAAAAAGAAAATTAAATTTATGCATATTTCGATGCAATTTTGAGAGAGTATTGTACATATTTACGAAGGTAATCTAATTAAGCTTTAAATTATTTGTTTATTATGGAAAAATCTTTTCTTTTTTAACACTCAGAATTAGGAAACGTGTTTTTTGTTACAAAACCCAATTCCGAGGTATTACCTCCGAATTAGTTTCTATGAGCCCCTAATTATGTGGTATGGATAGAAATATATATTTTAATATATATATCTATATAGCTGCTCGTGCTGATTGGATGACTGACTCACTCACTCACTCACTCACTCACTCACTCATTAATCA
Organism: Melanargia galathea; assembly: GCA_920104075.1. Taxonomy (NCBI): domain Eukaryota; kingdom Metazoa; phylum Arthropoda; class Insecta; order Lepidoptera; family Nymphalidae; genus Melanargia; species Melanargia galathea. The sequence goes on from OV049876.1 coordinate 4,445,725, forward strand.
CCTCTCCTGTTAAATTTTGTATAATTTTTTTTTCACAAATGGTTTCGTATGGAAGACAAAAATTCATTCAGAGAAAAAATATGGAAAGAGCTGATGATTGAGGATTTCGGAGATGTGTGAGGAGCACGCTTAAAGTGTTGAAGATAGGTAGGGGGTGCTAAAGCAAATGTAACTCAAAACGTCGTCCAATTGGCAGTGAGCTAAAAAAAATTCAAAATGGCGAAAAAAAGATGGCCGCCATACTTTCGTCGGTGTCCATCTCGGAGGGTATAAAAGATGGAAGAGTGGTTTCTTCGCAAAAGATGATCAGGATCGGAAGGTCTACTCGATGAATAGAAAAAAATTCAAAATGGCGGAATTTGTTTTTCCATAGAAAATGTATGCCGAATATTAAAGAAACTTTGATGCGATTCTTTGGAGAACTCTCAAAAAAAAATATGGGGATACAATATGATGACTAAGGGTTTGGAAGATAACTGAGGAGCCCAGGCAGGGTATTGTAGATAGATGGGGGCTGCTCAAACAAAAAATATTCAGAACCTAATCCAATTCATCCTCTCATCAACTCATCCTCAGGGAGAGCTGGATTTTTTATTGGAGTGGAACTTCTTTTAGTCAATATCAAAGTCAAATGTCAAAATGTCAAAACGTTAAAATGTCAAACTTCAAAATGTCAAATGTCAAATGTTAAAATGTCAAAATGTCATAATGTCAAAATGAAAAAAATATTTTGTGTAGGAAAAAATGAATTCCGACATTTTAATTTTTTTCCGTTCATCAATTAGGTAGACCTTTTAGGTCTTGATCATCATTTTCCATACAACACTTTTCTATCTTTAATACGTCTTAGAGCGATAGACACCGATGAAATTTGTATGGCCGCCATCTGGAATCCGCCATTTTCGAGTTTTTTTTTTCAACCAGTGCTAATTGGATGAGGTTCTGAGTATTTTTTGTTTGAGCAGCCCACATCTATCTACAATACCCTGCCCGGGCTCATCAAACATCTTCCAAACCCTCAATCATTATGTCTTCCCATATTTTTCTTTGAGAGTTCTCCAAAGAATCGCGTCAAAGCCTTGCATAGTTTACAACTTGTAGTCTTTTCAATATTCGCCATACATTTTCTATGGAAAAATAAATTCCACCATTTTGATTTTTTTTTTCAATTCATCAAGAAGACCTTCTGATTCTGATCATCTTTTGCTAAGAAACCACTCTTCCATCTTTTATACCCTCTGAGATGGAGACCGAAGAAATTTGTATGGCGGCCATCTTTTTTTCACCATTTTGAATTTTTTTTCAGCTCACTGCCAATTGGATGACGTTTCAAATGACATTTGCTCGAGCACCCTCCACCTATCTTCAATAGCTTAAGCGTGCTCTTCAACCGTCTCCGAAATCCTCAATCATCAGCTCTCTCCATATTTTTGTTCCGAATGAATTTTTGTCCTCTATACGAAACTATTAGTGAAAAAAAAAATCATACAAAATTTTACAGGAGAGGTGATGAATCAGTCAGTGAATCAGCACGAGCAGCTATATATAAATTAATATATAATATTAATATTTTACACACAAACATATAAACAATTACATACGTATCGAATTGATTTTGAAATATATTAATAAATACAGTTCATTTTTGAACACCATGTAGAATTCATTCTACTCGTTTCCCTTTGTATTTTGTACCTCCGAATTAGGGGCCATTTGCCTCCGAATTAGGATTTTTACCTCCGAATTGGGGGATTCGGACTTTTTTCATATTTTATTTTATTTTACATTTAAATCAAGTTTTAATTGTTGTCCTTTTAGGATATTTCAAGAGTTAAATAAATAACGCTTCTGATAAAAATAGCCAGTTCTTCAAAAAGGTGTAGTAAATGCTTATTTTTTGACGTTCTTTCGAATTTTGATGAAAATACCTCCGAATTGGGTGCCTTTACCTTATCTTATATTTAAAACACAATAATTCGAATTACCTACTGTTGTAAAGGTAGATAATATAAGTAGTTACGAGTTGGTATGGTGTTTGCGTTTGCTCGGAATCACGCACGGTTCGCGCGATCAAGCATCCGTTAATTATAATGAGGTTTTGTCACACAAATGCAATAGAAAGAAACTATTCTGTAAGCTCTTCTAATAACTGTAGCTATTACAGGTTTTCAGTTTTGATTGTTCTTTATTTCTGTTTACGTAACTAATAAATCAAAAGATTGCTATGAAGCAAAATAATTTTGTGAGTACGTACCTACTCATCTGTAGGCATTATTTATTGAAAAAAATTGATTGTCGCGAATTAATTGAGCTATAAGTGTTTGATTGCTTCTAATTTCAAAATATTATTCAATTTTAAAAACTCACTATTATAATTATGTTTCAAATTTATCGGTGTATTTTTAGTTTTCGGCTTCCCTAAAGTCAACTTAATAGTAATAACTATGTGTAAAGTCATAAACTCAAACTTGTATGCAGAATGTCAATAAGCTAAGCTTACGGCTGCTAAATTATACTTAATGCTTTGTCCTCGAGATCAGCATAACACATGTAGTCACACATACGGTGTTGCCATCGCGCACTGAAAGTTGAAAGCCCTAAACTAAAAAATAAAAGTTTTTTATATTTATTAGGTGAGGGTACACACACCTCCGGTCTATATATACGTCGGTATTGTGTTCCGTTGCTCACATTCACATTTCAGTGCTCTGCCGGAGCGCACGTATTTTAAAGTAATTTCAAATAATATCGTAAATTATTAAATTATAAATTTAAAAGTGTTTAGTGTCACGGAGAACGGAAGTAATCATGACAACTTAAGAAAATTGGAGAGAAAAATCTTCGATCAACATCGAGTTTCAGAGGTTAGTCAAGTGTTTTTCAATAATATGTATACAGATGAAATTACTTACCTAGCTTTGATGCGGTTAACTTTTGGGGTTAACACTTCAAAACACAAGCTATAGGTAAGCGCGTTTTTTCACGGGCTGGGCTAATACTGCGAGCAGTTTATGGGACTGTTACTTTATTAGTATATGACGTGAACCCATACGAGTGATGCGGGCAGTCTGTGGGACTGTCACTTCACCGTAAACGCGATATACCGCCCGACAAGTGTTATCACTTTAAAGTATACGCGAGGCCAGAAGAGGCCATATCGCATTAAATTTTCACGTGTAAGACTAATACTGCGAGCAATTACAAGGACTGTTACTTTATTAGTAGACGTGAAGCTATACTAGTGATGCGGGTAGTCTGTGGGATTGTCACTTCACTGTATACATGGAATACCCGACAAGGATTGTTACCTTATTAGTATACGTGAGACCATACAATAAGTTAATATGCCGGCACACCGGCATTGATATTTTTATTGTCGCTGTAATGACAACGTCAGACAACGATTTAACCGTTACTAAAGAAAAATAAATAAATAAACAATCCTTTCAAAGAAGCACTCAATCAGAACCAAATGTGTTTATTAGCTCATCACGACCACAGGTCACAACCGTGGTAACAGAGGCCCTGGTTCCAACTGATGACGTACCTCCGATTATCGAGCTGGACTCTGAGAACTTATGGAGATTTGGGAATGACCCATCAGTAGAAAACTATACGAAAGGGAAATTCAAGGCCTTGCTATTTGTTTACAACAAAGGGCGTACCAGATGAACTATGCAAGGAGTTACGGTAAAATACCTATTTCCTAGTAATTGCACGCCACACGCTAGTAGATGCGCCAGCGGCCGCGCCCAAATCGGAAATATATATGAAAATAGGACCACTATTTTGGAAAGCGACGAAATGAGCCAAAAGCAACTGGGCTAGGCTATTTCCTGTCTAGGAAGTACTATTGATAATTACACTAATAATTGCTAAAGAAGACAGGGACACACAGATAACTATCAAATCTCTGTGGGATTCTATTAACCAATTATTAAAATCAACATTCCGATTCAATAGTTCGTCTGATATTTATTCCCCACGTTTAAGACGAGGATTCAAGGACGCGAAGACTACGTCGAGAACTCCGCCTGCGAGTAAGTTTGGCAGTGGACAGCATCGCACGAGTCTTTTTGGTGCAGTCCTGGTACGGGTTCCGAGGCCTGGCCTCTTTGCCCGGGTGGAGCGCAAGATTACTCTGCGCCCACGCTGATCTGCAGCCACCACAGTCGTCGCTAGAGGGCAGGGTAAGCAACAACGCTGGGAGACTGGCATTTTTTATAAATCTTGGTCCCTAATGTAAGTACCCACTTCGGGTCCTATTATATTATGTTGGCTATAAAATACCCTTGTCATCACGTGTTATACAGAACACGATCCGTGCAACGAGCGCTTTATATCAAGCATATTCTTGATACCGAAGCCAAACGGTAAAAACATTCTTAAATTCTTAATTTGAAACTTAAATTCTTAAGAGAATTATATAAACAACATTTCAACAACTAAGCTTGTTTCAGTGAAAATTTTCAGGGAAACAATAAACTTAAAAGATCCTTAATTTATAATTAAAACTCATAATAATAAAAAATATCTAAGATTCAAATTTAATAACAACTTGGTGGTGTAAATTTTTTCTTTTTCTTTTTCGTTCAGCTTGAACACTGCACATTTTGTATTCAAAAAATAACGAAATTGGTTGTCGCGCGCTCAGATCCTGTGGTTGTCGTCATCATCATGATGAACCACCTAGCCGGCCCAACACAGGACACGGGTCTCCTCTCAGAATGTGAAGTCTTTAGGCTATAGTCAACCACGTTGACCAAATGCGGATCAGGGGACTTCACATGTCTTGAGCATCATTACAATAAACTCAGGCATGCCTCACGCTGTTTCTGTCATCATTAAAGCTAGTGAAGTTTAATTGCTTATGAAACGCACATAACTCCGAAAGATTGGAGTTGCATGCCGAGAACCAAAATCGGTTTCTCCATAATACCTAAATGCTATTTTATCTTATCTTCCTCTGATGGGGCCCGCTAAAAAGCGGATGCACTTCGACCCTTATGGATCTTTTGTACTCGCCCCTTCCTTATCCCCTAGACCTCCTCAAACACCCATTCTAGGAGTTTGATTGTCGCCTTTAGGTTCAAGGGACCATAATCCTCCGGTTGCGGATAAGCTACCCCCAGAAGATCCATTCGCTTTCTAGCCAGTCCGTCACACTCACACAAGATGTGTTCCATGGACTCATTTTCTTCATTACAGGCCCTACAAATAGGGTCCTCTGTAATGCCCATTTTGCATAACATGGCCTTTGTACTATAGTGACCCGTGTACGCCGCTACAGCATATCTTAGCTGTTTCCTGCTCAGTAAATTTACTTTTGCAAGAAAACCAGCCTTTATAGCTTCCATAAACTTCTTAGAGTGCCTTAGGCCTCCCATCTTATCCCACTCTGCCGACATTATCTTCTCGGCATATGTTGAAAGCGCCATGCCTACCACACAGGGTGCTAGCGCTACACATGGTTCAGGACCAACAAATTTTAGTACTGAACCTTTCCGAGCTAGCTCATCAGCTATCTCATTTCCCTGTATACCAACGTGACCTGGTACCCAAATCAGCTTAACAGAATTTGATTTTCCCAGGCAGTTCAGACCTCCCATGCACTCTAGTACCAGGGAGGACGTGACTCTGCTAGCACTTAGGGCTTTGAGCGCAGCCTGACTATCACTGAGAATGAGAATCTCTTTCCCAGCGAATTTCCGACGCGTCATTTCCTGTACGCTAGCATTTATCGCATAAAGCTCTGCTTGAAAGACTGTAGCATATTGCCCAAGGCTATAGCTTGCCTTGTAGCCTTCCGTATAAACACCTGCTCCAGTACCTGACCGCATCTTGGAGCCATCAGTATACCAGACCAGGCTGTTCTTCCCTAGTGGGCGTAGTCCCCTCTTCCACTCTTCTCTTGTTGGGACATGTATGTCATAATTCCTTTCAAATACTAGCACTGGGATAATTTTATCACATTTCATGTCTAGTATCCTGTCTAGGTCTCTGTCCCTGCTCAGAACCATGTGACTAGTTCTTGGCAGTGACCCTTCTCTGCAGTTAGTTAGGGAAAGTCTGTGTAGAGCTTTCCTAGCACTTTTCTCTATAGCAATATGCAACTTCTCCTGGCCTAGCAGTCTCACAAGAGCTTCAGTTGGTGTCGTTCTGAAAGCTCCCGTAATGGCTATGCAGGCTACCCGTTGCACCTTTAGGAGATCTGTTCTGCATGTTGCCAGTTTTGTCCGTGGCCACCATACAATGGCGCCGTACGTTAGAACCGGCAACACCATCAACTCATAGATCCATTTCATTACTTTTGGTTTCAAACCCCAAGTCCTCCCATAGCAGCCACGACACATGGCCAAAACTCTATAAGCTTTGGTTATGGTCGTGGCCACATGTGAAGCCCACGTAAGTTGTCTGTCTAGTATTACGCCTAGATATTTAACCTCCGTGGCCCAAGCTAGTTCGCGTCCATATAGTTTAGGAGTCGTCAAACCTGTTAGATCCTTTTTCCTCGTAAAATTAATTACCACTGCCTTGTTGGGGTTTATAGACAGATGATTTTTATCACACCAGCCTTCCACCCGGTCCAAGGCCATCTGTAGAGTATCAGATACTGTACTCGGGAACTTCCCGTTAATTAGTATCACTAGATCATCTGCATACCCAACTGTGTAGAGCGGTCCCCTGTTAAGCTCCACAATCAGCGAGTCCACAACCAGACACCACAAGATGGGCGAGAGGACGCCACCCTGAGGGCATCCCTTGGTTGTGGTTGCAGATAGACTGTCCCCTAGTAGATCCGACTGTATTCGCCTACCTTTGAGCATAAACTCTATCCATCTGCAGATGGTGAGTGGCACTCCATGCAATTCGCTAGCGGCTCTCATTGACTCGAAGGTGGTGCGATCAAACGCTCCCTCAATGTCAAGGAAAGCCCCCAGACATAATTCCTTTGTTTCAAGTGCACATTCCGCTCGGTTCACCACATAGTGCAAAGCAGTATCTGTGGATCTACCCGGCTGATATGCACATTGCAGGGGATGCAGGGGGTTTAGTTTAAGTGGCCCCTGCCTGATGTAGTGGTCTATCAGTTTCTCCAAAGCTTTTAAGAAGAAAGACTGTAGACTTATAGGCCGGTATGATCGTGCCTCCTCATAATTTGACTTACCCGGTTTGGGAATATAAATCACCCTTACCTTCCTCCATACTTTAGGTATGTACCCGAAAGCAATGCTCGCTCTATAGAGCCTGCACAGGTGCGGTGTGAGCTTCTGTACACCAGCCTGCAGTAAGATAGGATAAACCTCGTCTGGTCCCGGGGCTTTGTAGGGTTGGAAACTGTTAATAGCCCACGTGACACTTTGTTCATTTACTATCTCCCTTGCTATATCCCAGTCAGCTCTTACAGTCCGAACTGAAAGGAGTTCAGGGCCGATGGGATCCTCATCATCCTCCAGGATGATTTTGCAATCTGGAAAGTGTGTCCGATACATTACTTCCAACGTTTCTTTACCACTTTCCGTCAGTTTGCCTTCGCCATTCCGTATGGTCGTCAGTGGATTGACCTTGTTCTTCGATAGTGCCTTGGAGAGCCTCATTCCCTCTGGGAGTGTCTCCATACTCTCGCAGTGCTCCCTCCAGGCTCTACGTTTAGCCCTTCTTACCGCTGAACTATATCTAGTTAGGGCCTTTGAGTACTCAGTGAAGTCTTTGCGAGCTTTACACTCATTAAAGACACGCCTGGTCTTTTTCCGGAGTTCATCTAATTCCGGTGACCAGCCTGGCACCCTCGTCACCTGACATTCCTTTTCAGGACAGTTGTCCTTCCATGCTTGCGTAGTCGCCCTCATCACTTCATCAGCTGTAAATTCAACATCCACAGCGGAGTTTAAGTCACCCTTATGAGATCCAAGATTGACCTCCAGGTCCTCCCTGTATTTGGCCCAGTTCGTGTTTCTCGGATTTCTCCTACGTACCACTTCCCTAGATAGGTCAGTTTTGTACCCAAAGCATATGTAGTTATAATCAGACAAAGAAACTTCATCCGACACATGCCATCCAGTTATCCTTGAGACTGTCCTATTTGAGGCTAGAGTAATATCAATCACCTCAGATCTTGTCTTGGTTCTGAAGGTAGGTTTGTCTCCTTTATTGAGTAATTGCAAAGAAGTACTTACCAAATACTCCATTAGCTTTACTCCTCTTGTGTTGGTGTCCGAGCTGCCCCAGATCACATGGTGTGCATTCGCATCGCAGCCGATGATCTGATCTTCACCCCTTCGGCTGCCGTAGTCAACCAGTTCTCTGATTACATCTGATACCGGTTGATCGTCCTCGTACGGGAGATAGGCCGAGCTCATTATTACCGTTCTTTTGCCTGTGTCTCCCTCCACTTGGACCTTAATAGTTGTCAGATCCCTGCAACAGAAAACATGTAAGGGCATGGCATTTATGCCTTTTCTAACATAAATGCATGTCCTTACATCGTTAGTAGAGCAGTTGAAGTATACTTGTCCACCTGTTCCACCCATGCCAACGACTTTGCCCCTGTAAATATATGGTTCTTGTATAAGGGCAATATCTATGGCATTTTTGACAAGCATCCTCGCCAGAACTGCCGTAGCAGCCTTACAATGGTGAAGGTTAATTTGTACGCACCTTATTTTGAAAAACTCCTTCTTTCTTTCCTGCTATACAAATGGTGGCCCTACTGTAAGGTAGGGCCTCCTTCACCTCCATCCTCCATCTCCGACAGGGGTTGAGGACTCATCAGGTCCAGCCCATCCAGGTCCCTCAAAACGTCATCCGTCCCCCCCGTCGTTGCCGGCGAGGGGGGCGGGCGACACTCCTCAAAACCCAGACCAGCCCCACCTAACTCATCCTCCACCACCTGTCCTTCTGCGCCCCCTTCTGGTTCCGCCTTTGCCTCAGCGTCCTCCAACAGCTTGAAGTAGCTTTTGGCCACCCCAGCTTGAAGGACGTATCCTGCCGCCTTTATCGTGTCGGCCGACACCCTGTCCATGAGTACAATCCGCCGAAAGTGCCCGCCTTCAAACCGGACATCCACCACTTTCCAGTCACTGGTTCGCAACTCCGGGTTGTACAACTGTAACCACCGGAGGCTCCCAGCACTGTCTTCATGGTAGATGTCCTTGGTTTTCCAGGCCATCTTTACAGGCTTCGGCAGATCTTTTGCGTCAACCACTTTCAGCGTGACGCCTTTGACAACTTTACCGCTGAGTTTCTGGAGCCACTCAGCGGACATCGCCCCCTCACATATGACGTAGATAACGCCGGCCACCGCGTAGTGCATGTCAATGACCGGCAGTGGCGGTGGCGTTATCTCGAGCATGGCATATGCGAGTCCCTGTATATCCCGCACCATGTCCTGCGTGACTCTGACCCTCGGGAAGTCCTCCGCTATGATAGCCATCTTCACGTCTGTCAGAGCCCTTTTATATGAGACTTGCGTCTTGGGACGCTTTGCATCCCCAGCCACAGTCTCATAACTCACTTCTCTGGCGCGCTTGGACGGCCCAGGGGCGGCGACACCACTCGGTCCCGGAGTAGCAGTGCTATCCGGTCCCAGAGCCGAATCGCCAACCCCCGGCCGCTCAAACTGCACCTTGCCTTTCTTAGCCCTTTTTCTTTTTTGGCTCCCGCTTTTACCTTTTTTCCTCCCTGCGGGTTCCTCAGGTGCACCACTCCAACCATAGCCCGGGTTGACGGTCCCCCGCGGCCCGGAGTCAGAGCTAGCTCCGCCACCCAGGTACAGGAGCCCCCCTTCCCGGTCCACAGTCTTCATGGCGCGCCCTAAGTCACCCCCTGGGACCCTTTCTACGCCCGCACCTGCTCGACTCCCCTGTCCACGCCCACCGCCCATAGGGCAGGTGGTCGATCGCCAGGGTGTGCCGTCACTGGGCTGGCCGGTTTGCGCATTTTGCGCCCTTGACGTCCCCGTTCGGGTGTCGTCCTCAGCCGCAGCGGTCGCACAGCTATGGTGTATGGCCGCTGCTGCTGACAAAGTTGTGTGTGTTATATGTGTGTGTGTACCTGCGTGTGTCCGTGCATGTGTGTGTTTGTGTGGTGTGGAGGTGTGTATTTGTTGAGTCCGTTTGTCATAGCCAGGTCTATCTGTTAGTCGTTGGTTCGAGGTCCGTTTATGTGCGCCAGGTTGTTGGGTGTGCACAGCACTGAGCGGGTCTGTGCCCCCCCCAGAATACGAGGGGCAGCCTGCAGCCCGGGCTCCGTCAATGACAGAAGCCCGGGCCACAGGGAGGGATTCTCCTTCCCCATTCCTGGGGATGGTACCCTCCTGGGGTAATGTATTGTCAGAAGCCGCTTCCATAGTTCAGTAGTAGTAGTTGTCAGTATGTTTGTGTAGTCTTTGTATGTGAACGTGTTGTGTGTAAATGCATGTTTCAGATGGGGACGTAACAAGGCTGGATAAGGTATTAGGATTAGGATAAAGAATAGGCTCATAGGATAGGGGTTTGTGGAAATCTGCCCAGTGTTGGGAGTGTCACTGGCCAGACCTCTTGTCCGGGGCCCGTAGGCTTCAAGCTATCCGCAACCCGCCACCCGCCCGGTCCCATGAGGATGGTCCGCTAGCAAGAACATTGGGGTTACGGAGCCACGCAGGCGAAGCAACCGTACACCCAATGAAATCGCGCGCCGGGTAAATGCTATTTGGTACCGTACATCTTGCATGTAGGTTATAAACTTTACCGATAGCTGTACATAATATGCAAGTTTTACTTTTAAAAATAGCCAAGAAAACTATGACTATTTTATGAAGATACCTAACATCATTTACCTACCGTCCGATTTCAATCGAGGGTTAGTGCTAATAAATAAGCCTATTAGCTAAAACTAGATACGATGAGTATCTACAGTTAGTAAATTTTTTGCGATAGTTCAACTACGGGGTAGCACGTAGGGGTCACGACTAATGGAGCTTAGACAACCGAGGAACGCTCTTATCATATCGACTGTTTAGAGCTTGTTTTAAATTTTTTTTTTGTCAATAAAATAATAAACAACTGACAAATGATATTATACACATCAACAACACTACTGCCAGAACTTGGGGACAACAATTATCCCCATCTAATTTGCATAACCAAAGAAATTTAAAAAAGGTGTCAACCTGGAAATATATTCCTAATTCTATTAATTGGTTTAATATTCATTAATATTACTGCGGCATATGTGGGTCATTTACATACGCATATGTTTGGCATACATTGTAGTAGCTGACGCATACCTAATCGCGTAGAATTCATCCAGAAATCAAAAATGGGAATTGAGCGATTCTGTTTTTTTCAAACAAAATATATACAATAAACACGTTCCTGTTTCCCGGTGTAGATATTTTCAATTTATGTCAACACAAGTGTTCTAACTATACATAGGTACATCCTGGTTTAGAAATCTTGACACTATAGCCATAATAGGTTATGCAGTTACCTTATCAAGATCAGAAACGTTTTATCTACCTACGGATTTCCTCCTTTTTACTCTACGGTCCTAAAAGCGTTACAGAATATTGTATAAAGTGTCAGGTTTTGCAGTGGTCCCTTTTATGGCCCACCCAACCTTAATACCGCTTATTTAGAAAGCTTCTTGTTTTCAAAAATTTGGTCCAAATAAACAAATTATTCTATTCCCCTCCAACAACCACGTACGCCATCAATTTACCCTGTCTACAGGTCTCTTATCCGGGTCTTGTTGTTGTTGGAAAAGCGTCCCTTCAGCGGTCCTTAACATTATGGTGGCTTCATTCTCCAAATCATCGATAAAACAATACTTAAAAAACCTAAAGAAGTGACAAAAGTTTTTGTTCATTTGGAAGTGTAAATGCTTTAATGCCTCAGTCAGCAAAGTGTTGTTATTCTGACTACTTTATTCAAGGCAGGTGCCCAATATGGCACTATAAGCAGCTGATGATCATCAGCCTTAACCCAGTTTTTTTTTTTTTCCACTATATTTAAGCGACAGTGAAGCTGAAAAATGATTTTTCCGGAAACGGTATTCCGAACCAATGGTTTGATGATTCAAAAGTACCTACCTACCTACTTGTGAAAGTTTTTTTTCTTTGAATAAAGAACTTTTCTATTTTATTTTATTCTAACTAAAGGTATCCTTAGATTTCGCTTGCCCTTACCGAAGTATAATATTATTACTTAGAAGACATCTGAAGTTTTTAAAACAGATTGTCCTTGTGGTCTCCTAACGATAGTTTAGGGTTATATAAACATTCACGAAAATAAGTCCCTTTATTATCCCTGGTGAGAAGTAGCACAATACTTGTGAAATAATAAAAACATTAAATCATATCTCATCTCCCCACTTTTTGGCAAAAGATCAGATATTTACCTAGTCTTAACAGTATAAGCATATCTTAATTTTACCAGTTCACTTCGGGACAATGTCCATAACCTGTTTATCAACCTAACGAAATCACAAAAATTACCTACTTTCAGCTTAGACATTGGACCGCTGGTTTAACCAGCTGCTTACAGAATGTAGAATACATAATATTATACCTAACGTATGTACACAGCGCAAAGCACCCGAGATGCTGTCAAAGCGCGCAAATTAGGATTGATTTTTAATTGATTAGAAAAACCGCGCTGGAGCGGTCTTCTCAAGTAGGTACTTATTTGTTAAAATTGACAATAGTGTGTACCTACATTGTGGTAATAATGATTCCTTTACAGGTCAATTCTAAATAACAGTAATCTAGATGAACATTGTGGTAATAATGATACCTTTACAGGTCAATTTTAAATAACAGTAATCTAGATGATTATTAATTGTTATATAAATGCATAAGAATATCTTACATAATTATTATACATTACAATCCTAGAAATCATTAATTACATTGTATCCTACAATATTATTGCAATCAATTATATAATCGAGCATCATAAGCCAGTTCACGTAGTAGTTATTTCTACTGTAAGATAAACTGGCTCAAGTAGATAATTATTATTAATATTTTTTTTAACTACATTATTATTAATAAAAAATATAATTAATAATTAATAAAAAATAATTAATTTAAAAATAAAATCATATAATTGCTTAATGTTACATTAAAGAATGTTACATTATCTGGTGAATAATCACAATGATTGCAATACATTTTGATTAAGGATTGTGATATTTCAGAAGCTCTCAAAGTCTACATGTGTTATGCTGATCTCGAGGACAAAGCATTAAGTATAATTGATGATTAAACGAACTTACCTGTAAGTGAAGTTCTATCATAATTATACGAAGGCTTTGTCCGAAGAGATCAGCAACCCACCCTCCCACATTTTTTCCCCCAAAAAATAATCCCTTCAATATCTCCTGAAATATCAAATCAGGAATGAAAGATCGAGGCTCTGAACTAAATGAGCAACGGAACACAATACCGACGTATATATAGACCGGAGGTGTGTGTACCCTCACCTAATAAATATAAAAAACTTTTATTTTTTAGTTTAGGGCTTTCAACTTTCAGTGCGCGATGGCAACACCGTATGTGTGACTACATGTGTTATGCTGATCTCTTCGGACAAAGCCTTCGTATAATTATGATAGAACTTCACTTACAGGTAAGTTCGTTTAATCATCAAGTATACTCACAAAACTAAACTTTCAATGAATATACCGATGTACGGCTGCTACTGAAAAAAATCTCTCAATGAGTATAACTGATAGACCTATGTACACAAAAATTTTCACACTCGTGTGATAATTGACAAAAGACTTTTCTGTTTCATTTATCGCACGCTTACGGAATAGTATCGGCTACCCCACATTGTCCGGCACGTCTACTACCGCATAGTGAGTATAGTGCTATCATTAATTGCCATCTGCTGTCATTTTACGGTTACGCATTAGCATTATTGCAGTTCCGCTATCGATTTGGACTGATCTAAACGTATTGTTTGAATGGTTCCGTGCAAGTTGCTCGGTGGAGTTTGATACGAAAAGGGCATTACGGCTTGAGATTGTTGACATTGATGTAGTAGTACTAGTATTTGTAACTTGATAGTAATATGATTTTCACTTGACTGTTGCGACTAGGTGTGCAGTTCCTGTATAGCTACCAAGCTATACAGGAAAAGCACACCTACTGAAATTACCAGCTAAACCTGGTGGTTTAGCTGGTAATTTCAGTCGGTAATTTTCAATTGTAGGGTGTGACATTGTTGCTAAAGGCCAAATTAGACGGTGCCCCGTTCATCGTTCATTTTTGCGGTGAACGATGCACGATACGATATTTACTATGGCAAAGTGCCTGTGAACGATGAACGGTCGGTGTTTAGACGGTTCATTTTCGATGATTCGCCGATGAAGCGTCGAAAATGAAAGCAAAAATCTCGAAAAATGAACCGTCTAATTTGGCCTTAATGGCTCATGCTTGTTGAGATTGCTCTCTTTACTATTTACGGGTTTTCAGTTTCAACAATACAAATCGACGTTTCGTATTACGTTAATTTGTGTGTAAAACTAATTTTAAAATAAAGTAACTAAGTAAACACATTCGAAATTATTTTTGTATTAAGTAAAGCATGACTTTATTTTGCAATTTTGTATTTTGTTGTAGGTATACCTAGTTTACTTACACAAGAATTTCCTTAAGATTTTGCTCTAAAATACAACTTTTAGCTTTGTTTTAAATCTAGAGCAATAAAAAATAGACTTATCAACTTTTGTATTGAAGGATCGCGACTAGTGAAAAATGTCTATTGATGAATGTTAGAGATGAAAACTCGCGTCAATCTTAGACCGCATCGTCACTTACCATCAGGAGAAATTGCAGTCTTACAGCCTGGTTTACCACCTTCAGATGTCGGATAACCTAAACGTAAGTTTTGTCACTTTCTTACTTTATGTCAAGTGACAAAGACAAAAGTTGTAGATAGTTATCCGACACTTATCAGAAGGTGGTGAAATAGGCCCTTAGTCTTACATACTAAGGACTAACAGGTAGATAAATAAAAAAGATTAGATACTTTATTTCGACAAAGAGACTAAAGACTAATTATAATAATTATCTCAATAGAAACCGTACGTAACAATTGAGATACCTAAATCAAAAGACAGAAAAAACCTTGTTAAATATTTCGTTAAGATAAAGGTTTGAAAATACCCTTATATGGCACACGCATGCATTTATGCATGCAAAGCAACCGCTCACGGAGCAAACTTTTAACTCAAACTCACAGCCATTTTGACATTTATTGTAGAAACACTCCACGACCGTTTCACACCACACTCTGCTCCTAAAAGGACCTCCACCTAAATATCTCTCATTCAATTTATTGTTATACACAGAAGCCAAGCCGCGGGCGGTCGGTAGTCACGCAAAGATAAAGATGCAGTATAGTCTGTTCGTTTTCTTACGGTCGCCTTTTGTGTCTAGCCGCCTCCGCCGCGCGGTGTTTTACCAAAGACACCGCCGCACAGTGGGTCGAAACTGCTATTTGAGGGACATAGGATTTTTTGTTACAAATTCCATTTAAAAAAATACTTATCGAAAGATCTTGTCATTCTGATGAATAATTGTTATTAAAAGTTTTTCTCTAAAACTGATAGCTTGCCCGAAAAAAAATATTTTCAGTTTTTGTTGTATGGAATGAAACATAAACTGCTAAATTTTGGCCAAGTCTTGAAAGGTCTTGCTTTGAAACTACTTTATTCTTATTCTTTGGCTTGTTGGCTATAATTCTACGCTATCAGCGCGTACCCGAAGTTGCCCGTTCGCAAGTTATAAGGTTCACAAAAATGAAGAAAAAAAAGTAAGTAAAAAGTACTTTTTAGGGTTCCGTACCTCAAAAGGTACAAAAAGGAACCCTTATAAGATCACTCTCTTGTCCGTCTGTCTGTCTGTCCGTATGTCACCACCGATTTTCTCAGAAACGAGTAAACCAAGCAAGTTGTAATTTATACTGGATACTGAAATCTATAGTTCCTATTAGGTGTATAAAAATCAAGGTCCTGAGTCAACACGGTAAAGAGATATGGGCAAATTTAGATTTTGGCGAGAACTTATAAGTACCGAAAATTACCTTAATTTTCATTTTTTTTTATTTTTCGTAATTTTCGCTTCACTTGTGCTATAAGACCTTGCTTTTAACCAAAATTGACAATTCTAGGTCAACCGGAAGTACCGTATAGGTTTTGGGTCGAAAACCTACATGGTAGTTGCCGTTGACCTAGAATCCTGAAATTTGGCAAGTAGGTAGGTCTTATAGTACAAGTAAAGGAATAAATCTGAAAACCGTGAATTTGTGGTTACATCACACAAAAAAAAATATAATGTGTTCATAAACAAATAATTGGTATTTTCAATTTTCAAAGTACAATAACTATACCAAATGGGATATCATATAAAAGGACTTTACTTGTACATTCAAAAACAGATTTTTATTTATTTTTATGCATGATAGTTTTTGATTTATCGTGCAAAATGTCGAAAAAAATTCGGTTACGCCCCCCTTATCTCTGAAGTTTACCAATAGAAAAATCTCAATCAACATTTTGCACGATAAATCAAAAACTATTATGCATAAAAATAAATAAAAATCTGTTTTAGAATGTACAAGTAAAGTCCTTTTATATAATACTAGCTGTTGCCCGCGACTTCGTCCGCGTTAAAAAATTTTAAACGGGAACCCTTTGTTTCCCCGGGATAAAATAGTAGCCAGTCACTTTCCAGGTCCTCAACTAAAAAAATGCAACTGCAAAAAATCACGTCAATCTGTAGTTAAATGTCCGATAGTAATAATATGTCGAAAGTAAACCATTTTACCCCCCTTGGGGTGGATTTTCGTCAAATTTTTCTTAGCTGATGCCTACCCCCTAGAAAGAACCTAACTTCCTTTCAAGTTAATAATAACAATAACTAAAACTTCACATAAAAAGTTTCATCCCCTTTTTTACCACCCTTAAGAGGATATTTTCCACACACTACCACACCACACCACACCACCACAACTTATAAAGG
The DNA here is from genome assembly GCA_920104075.1 of Melanargia galathea. Taxonomy (NCBI): domain Eukaryota; kingdom Metazoa; phylum Arthropoda; class Insecta; order Lepidoptera; family Nymphalidae; genus Melanargia; species Melanargia galathea. Next base: position 4,462,736 of record OV049876.1, read on the forward strand.
TTTCTATTTAAAATTTATAATGTAAATGCCTATTTTCATATCTGTAACTTCAAAAACATAGAACTTTCATATAACCTTCCTACCCCCATTTTACCCCCTTAGGGGAGGATTTTCGTGAAATCTTTTCTAGGCTGATATCTAAGCCCTAGAATAAACCTACGTCTCAAATTTCACATAACAATAATTAAAACTTAACATAAAAACTTTCAACCCCTATTTTACCACCCTTAAGGGAAGATTTTTCAGAATAAAATATACAGGTTTATATTATTTAAAACTAATAATCTAAATGCCGATTTTCAGGTCTGTAACTTTAAAAACATAGGACTTTCATACAAACTTTCTACCCCCATTTTACCCCCTTAGGGGAGGATTTTAGGGATACTAAATAGCCTATAACCTTCCCGGAAAATTGTACTACCAAATGCAAAAAGAATTTTTCAAATCCGACTGGTACTTCCAGAGATTAGCGCGTTCAAACAAACAAACTCTTCCGCTTTATTATATTAGTATAGATTCCATTTGGTATAGTTATCGTACTTTGAAAATTGAAAATACCAATTATTTGTTTATGAACACAATATAATTTTTTTTTGTGTGATGTAACCACAAATTCACGGTTTTCAGATTTATTCCTTTACTTGTACTATAAGATCTACCTACTTGCCAAATTTCAGGGTTCTAGGTCAACGGCAACTACCATGTAGGTATTCGACCCAAAACCTATAGGGCACTTCCGGTTGACCTAGAATTGTCAATTTTGGTTAAAAGCAAGGTCTTATAGCACAAGTGAAGGGAAAATTACGAAAAATAAAAAAAAATTGAAAATTAAGGTAATTTTCGGTACTTATAAGTTCTCGCCAAAATCTAAATTTGCCCATATCTCTTTATTGTGTTGACTCAGGACCTTGATTTTTATACACCTAATAGGAACTATAGATTTCAGTATCCGGTATAAATTTCAACTTGCTTGGTTCACCCGTTTCTGAGAAAATCGGTGGTGACACACGGACAGACAGACAGACGGACAAGAGAGTGATCTTAGAAGGGTTCCTTTTTGTACCTTTTGAGGTACAGAACCCCAAAAAGTACTTTTTACTTACTTTTTTTCTTCATTTTTGTGAACCTTATAACTCGCGAACGGGCAACTTCGGGTACGCGCTGATAGCGTAGAATTATAGCCAACAAGCCAAAGAATAAGAATAAAGTAGTTTCAAAGCAAGACCTTTCAAGACTTGGCCAAAATTTAGTAGTTTATGTTTCATTCCATACAACAAAAACTGAAAATATTTTTTTTCGGGCAATCTATCAGTGTTAGAGAAAAACTTTTAATAACAATTATTCATCAGAATGACAAGATCTTTCGATAAGTATTTTTTTAAATGGAATTTGTAACAAAAAATCCTATGTCCCTCAAATAGCAGTTTCGACCCACTGTGCGCCGTGACTTCAAAGCATGCCGCGCGAAGTGTACAGGCACAAGGGGTTTTGGCGTTTTATACCTACTCATATTTTTTCATTAAAATTCTCTTTCCTTATCATATTTTTTTATATTCGTATTTTATTACAATATAACCATAAACATAAAATATAATATTCTCATGAACACGGGTCTTCTCTCAAAATGAGAAGGATTTTAACCATAGTCTACCACGCTGGCCAAGTGCAGACTATTCGGAGATTCTGTTAGAATAGAAAAAAAATTACAAACAGAAAAAAAGTAATAAAAATAAAAGCAGAATACTAAGAGCACCTGCGCCTGTACCGACACTAAGTTACCCAACGAACTATACACACTCACTAGTGTTTATGGTCTTTATACCACAACGGGAGTGTATTTTACATTTCTTTGCAACTACCCGCGCGTGATAAAACGTAACATGTTGAATTTTTAACCTTATCTCCTTACAGTTAGGAGTTAAGGTAAGAGTTTTGAGGTGTACGTGAGATTTTGCGTGGTGTATTATATAGGAGAGCGGGTGAAACTTATGTGGAGCACGCTCCAAGTTTTATGGGGCTTAAAGTATCCAGTTAAGAAAGTGTAAAGGGAATTTTTGATACCGGAGATCGCCCGTTTAGTTTCCTTTATAGTTTTCGCGATGTTTCCACGCGAGTGGTTTAATCATTATTTTAAGAATGCTCTCCAGTTTGAGATTAATGGGGAGCGTATTATTTTAACGCTTATATTGTACGATTAAAACGTTCAAAAACAAAAATTTTTTGAACTTATTTGATCCTGATTCTACCTATATGAAGTCTGTTCTCGGGGGCGGTCTGGGCTCAGAACGCTAAATCACTTGGTGGCACGTCTCTGCCAGTATGGCGGTAACTAGTCACTCCTGAAGCCTCTTACCAAAGAAGACCAGAGAAAATTTAGAAATTATAAATTGCGCGTGGGAGGTTGTCGTCTTTTGCCATTGAAATTCAAAGAATTCCCATAGCATGGATTTAAAAAAAAATCGCTTAAAGTTACAGGGTACATTTTAACTGAGAGCATAGGTCCTCCCTTGTCCGCAGAGGTTTCTTAGTAATTCCATAAGCGTATAGGTACGACAAAGTTTCCTCATCTTCATCTCTAGGCTGGCAGGTATCCACATGTAAACCGCAAAGGTTTGTTGTACGTGGTTTGCCTCTCCCGCCAAAGCTAAGCCCCCTATGCTATCATCATTATCATCCTTATCAACCCATTGCTGGCCCACTACAGGGCAGGGCTCTTCTCTCCACGGGTCGTCTCAGAATGAGAAGGATTTAGGCCGTAGTCCACCACGCTGGCCAAGCGCGGAATGATAGACTTCACACCCTTTTGCAAACATAGAACTTTCAGGGGTTTAGGTTCTTCGTTAAGTTTTTCGTCACCGTTAAATCATTTAATTGCTTAAAACGCACCATCACCACCACCACTGCAGTCTTTTAACGTCCCACTGCTGGGCACAGGCCTCCTCTATCATAGGAGAGAGGGATTTAGAGCTTAGACCCGCTACGCGGCTTTAATATGTGTTGGCAGGCTTTAACGACTATTGTCACATGATAGTGATAATAACCGGTACCGACTGCTTAACGTGCTCTCCGAGGCACGGGGGTGAAACACCGCCAACTACCAACTCCGGCTGGTACTGAGAATTTCTTGACACAAAAACCCAATACCTAACAATTATTTATTTGCTCGACCCGGGAATCGAACCCGGGACCTCGTGATCTGCAGTCGAATATGCTAACCAATAGACCAACGAGGCAGTTTAAGGTAAGGTAAGATTTTCAAGCCATAAGTAATTTCCTCGGTAGGTAGGATAGGAACACCGGTCCTCGGACACCCGGAATATGCTAACCACTAGACCAATTTTTTTTTCTATTCAACTATAACAAGTTATCCTTTGACTGCAATCTCACCTGATGGTGAGTGATGATGCAGTCAAAGATGGAAGCGGGCTAACTTGGAAGAGGTATATGTAATATGTATACCCCTTGATCGGTTTCTACACGGCATCGTACCGGAACGCTAAATCGCTTGGCGGCACGGCTTTGCTGGTAGGGTGGTAACCAGCCACGGCTTAAGCCTCCCACCAGACCAGACCAGAGACAATTTAGAGAATATAAAATCCCAAATTGCCCCTGCCGGGAATCGAACCCGGGACCTCCCACTTATAAGCAGTGTGAGCAGTGGTGAGCGCTGTGGTCATCCAACAAGGCACATAACTCCTCAAAGTTGAGGTGCGTGCCGGGGATCGAACTAGTTCCCCCCGAAAGACAGACCGAAGTCTTAACCACTAGTCTATAACCCCTATGCTATGTCAAATGGTCCCATGCATGTCACAAAGGTCAAACGTGCTCTATATAAGATAAACGCAGGCTGTCCGGCCACAGAGGTCCGGCCCCGGACATTCGGACGGCGTGCGGGATGCGGCGTGCACGGCAAACAGTCCCGAGCGGACATTCCCACAAGCGCTCATTTACGTTCTACGTACGGACACGCGTGCCCTGACCGCTGCAGACATATGAATCTAACAGAAGTGTCTCTTTAATTAATACACACACACACACACACACACGCGCACACACACACACACGCGCACACACAACACAATACAACTAACAAGTCGTCTTTGTCTGTTTTTTCTACTTTTATTTCTAGCATATGTAATATGTGCCTAGCCTGAATGTGTTTTCGAGGGATGACTGTCCTTAACATAAATAAAATCTAGTAAGGACAGTCATACTATTGGTTCTATTATTGTAGCATAGGCTAAGTACTATAGACCAAACCCATTTTGTAGCTTTTTGTTGGTAAATAAATGATTTATTTATATTTATATTATATTTAGTAAGTTTAACTCAAATACAGACGCATTCTGCTCTATATTAGGACACGTAGCGCATGAGCTGATTAAGCCCAAATTCAGAAATCTATTCAAGATCAATATTGTAAAATTATCAACAAAATATTCACGCTTGCTGCGCTCATGCCTATTTTCATGTGGGATTCATATTTTATGTATAAAACACGCCTTCGAGAACATTATGGAGAACTCATGAACTTCTTCACCACTCAAACAACTTCGCCGTTAAAGCAAGTGATATTTAATTGTCTACAACGCACATATCTACTTAGCTCCAAAAAATTGTGGTGCGTGACGGGGATCAAACTCCCGGAAAGGAAGGATGAAATCTTAACCATTAGGCTGTCACCGCTCTATCACTGCTGAAGGATAATATAGGATACCATACAGAATATAGAATCACTATAATAATATTATGTAGTTTAAATGCTAAAATAAAAGAAACCCTAGGCATGTCCTGTCATTCCTAGCACACTATCGATCCACAATAGATCCCTCTGCCGGCGGCGCACGACCGCGCGCACGATTCAGATTAATCTATCGAAAATCGTTTTACAACATATTATTTATAGAGAGCATGCGCTAGCAATGATCATCAGTCCGCGTGCGTCTAGTGATGGGGCATTCCGTGCGCGTCCGCCAATTATCTATCGATGCGTGTGCATCGATACGTTATCGATTGCCCGATATGCGATAGATGAGTTTGCGCATTGTTATACTGAGGTTAGGTATGCCAACGGTATATGAGATAGTGTTGTTCCAGTTTCGTTCAAAACTTACTTGACTTTTTATTATACTTACCTATTTATGTACAATTCCATACATATATATAACAGTACCGTGACAGTACAGTCAGTCACGGTACTGTTTCATATATTGTCGGACTTCCAGACAACGCACGAGATCAGATATTTGGAGATTGGTGACATTCCTTGAGTACTCCAGGGTTGACTTAAGGAGGATAAGGAATTGCGATTTCATCCTTAAATGGGATAGGTAATAAGTGTGCTAGGTATTTTTTTATGAGAAGATAAGTATTTTTCGAAATTTTAATACACGCAAGCGAAGTTGCGGGCAACAGGTAGTTGTGAATGTTTTAAAATAACAGTCGTCTAAGTTGCTACAAAATCTTTTGCTGTTATTTCATAAAATTTCAAAATGATAAGATAAATAAAAATAAAGATATCAAAGATAACAATTGAGAAAATGGCAACATTAATGGAAGCACTAATATCAAAAAATCTCATAAGTTATATCTTCTAAATAGTCCAAAGGTTATGCGCAAAGCCACAAAACTCGCATAAACCAAACAAATACCGGCGTTTATTACCCAAAATCAGTATTATTATGAGACTTTAACTCATAAAAGCCAAGTCGTAAACGACTAAACTTAACGGTTAACCTCTAAATGTAACTCCTAGACTCCGGTAGATGGGGGGGTGAACTGTGAAGGCAGTGCAATCGCGCAGCCTATTTTAAAGACATTGAATATTTAAGAGAGCTAATTGAAATGAGCGCGACACTTTGGAGTGTCGCCAGGATAATTATCTAGCTTCCAAGATGAGATTTAACGTACCACGGTTAAATGGTTGGAGTTTTTAATTATTTTTAGGGTCCACGGGAATCTTAGTTGGTTCGCCAGGCCGTCTCAATTAGGTGGAACGCGCCGGGGGTTAATAATGTGACTGGTTTTAATGCGTTTTTACGGACGTGACTACGTCCGGATAATTGTGGTTTTATGTAAAGTTAGAGGCAGACTTTACGTATTTTGTACCTTGTATCAATATTTATATCACACTAAAATTATTAAGGCGAAAGTTTGTGTGCGTGCGTGTGTATGTTTGTTGCTCTTTAACGCCGCAACTACTCAACCGATTTAGCTGAAATTTTGAGTGGAGATAGATTATGTTCTGACTTGACACATACTTTAAAGATTTATCCTGGAAATATCCACAGATTGGGATCTGTGGATTTTTCCAGGATAAAAAGTTTCAGGATACAAGATTCCGGGATATTGAGAAACCAAAATCTATAAGTATAGCTTTATGTACCTAGATTACTATAGCAAACTTCCTTGAAAGTAGGTATAAATGTTGGAAAAGGGAGCGGGAACGGGAACCGGAAATCCACGATTCTCTCGGGATTTGTGAAAAACCCAAAATTCACACGGGCGAAGCCGCGGGTAGAAGCTAGTAAGTACATAACACTGAACTAGTAGCGCCACATACCTACTAAATTTTTATGAAGTATCAAGTAAGTAAGGCGTGTGTTATCTAGTTGTTTTTAGAAGTTTTAGGACCTGTTTCACCACCTTCTGATGAGTTTCTGATAGCCTAAACGTAAGTTTTGTCACTTTCTTGCTTTATATCGAATGACAAATACAAAAGTTGTTGATAGCTATCTGATACTTATCAGAAAGTGGTGAAACAGGCCCTTATAATCCTATTTCATTTAAGACAATTAAGTATTTCATCGCTACTGACATCAGCCTCTTTAGCTCAGTGGTAGAGCACTGGTCTCGTAAACCAGGGGTCGTGAGTTCAATCCTCACAGGAGGCAAAGCCACTTTTTTGATGAATTTCACATAATCATTGATTAAATTTTATTTTATAATTTTAAAATTATCGATTTATCGATATCGATACAAAATGGCAGCGGTACATCGGTGCGCTGTCGTGTGATGTCGAAGGTTGTTACCGATTCCTGCGCTCTTCCGCCACAGGACATACCCAATGGGCAATGGACGCTTGTTTGTATGTCCTATAGGTACCTACTTGATAGCCGCACGCAAGCGTACTTAATTCCTTTTACTTTGTTACTTTCACACTGTTCCGTGTTCCCACAGTAACGTTTGCAGTGTGTGACTTCTCGATTAGTACTAGGTAGTATTTTTAGTTTTCTATCTATTTATCCCTCTCTTTCTCTTAAAGTAGTGGTCAGAGTCAGTGAACACCAGACCTTCGTTATTTTACAAAAGCTGAAAGTCTCTCTGCCCACTCGACTACCCAGAACTCAGATTTTGCGTTTTAACGTGATAACTTTATAAACAAAGCTCGCCCATAATTATGGCTCGTTGAAACAAATCTTGCACAAGTATAAATTAAAAATTTAAAAAACCCCCGACATTCGCCATTTTATGGCGGCGGCCATCTTGGATTTGCAATAGTGCTATTCTGCTAGCCAAGCCCTTTCATTTGATACCCATATTAAGGGAGTTGTGAAAAAATATGTAATCCGCCATTTTGTAGCGGCGGCCATCTTGGACCGATTTTCATCAAACATAGCTAAGAACACTCTCGACTAATTCACCTTTCAAACAAAAAAAACCGCATTCAAATCGGTCCACCCGTTTGAGCGCCACAGGGGAACAGACAGACACACACACACACACACACACACACACACACACACACACACACACACACACACACACACACACACACACACACACACACACACAGACACGTCAAACTTATAACACCCCGTCGTTTTTGCGTCGGGGGTTAAAAAGTAGATAATCAATGAGATGTAAAATGTGCGCGTGTGCGCGTGTGCGCGTGTGCGCGTGTACGCGTGTGCGCGTGTGCGCGTGTGCGCGTGTGCGCGTGTGCGCACACGCGCACTTAAATTATTTCTGAAATCACGGTTTAATCTCAGATTAAACGTACGTTAAAAAACACCGTGGCATTGACCCTTTGCGCGGAAACCCGATAGGCATCCACCAATGGGATCGTTAGTTAGGGCAACGCGAAAGCTATTGCGGGCATTTTGCTTGAAATTAACAATTATGGCTTTACACTCGATTTGTATGTTTGAATGTTAGAATGGACGTGATCTGGAACGTGGTCGTAACGGTAGTTTAAGAGGGATTGTATGTAATACGGGCGTTTGTACAGGAAAATAAACACCTCTTAGAGCAAAGCTCGTGAGTAATTGATGGTCTTTTATATAAACGTTTCGATTGTACGGCGAAGTACAGTGTCGTTTTCACACTGCTCCAATTGATATGAATTGAATCGAACTCTCTAATTCATACTGTGGAAGATATATTGATTGCGCGTTGGATATAGGGATATCACAAATCGCTCAAAGGAATAATTATTCAAAGTACAATCTAAAGCAACAGTATTTTGTTAGCAGTAAATTTTTCAATTCAATTTCTTTTATAAATAAAGATACGTCTGTTTACTGAAAACAGATGTAAATCTTAGGAGTAAACGGTGAATCAAAAGATAGCCCACAAAACGGATTTTCGTCGTTTTGGAAAAATTAGAGGTGGAATAGAAATCGGGAATACAGGACACACAAGTGGGACAAAGCAATGATATCTTGACGTGTCACCATCAGGTAACGTGTTCATCCAGGATATGCCAAGATCTATTATAGATATTGTTCATAAAATCTGTGATAAAACTGACATCAAAAGCTAGTTATAGCTAAAGCATTAAAATAGATCTATAAAAGTTGCTCTCAAAGTAACTAGTAGTATTACACTTCTAGGTAAAGCAAGGTCTATGAACTGTAAACTAAGAAAAACAAAAACAAAATGAACTTTAACAATAATAATTTAAGAACTTAATGCCAATGATCATATTAATAAACAGATTATGAACAAGTCAAAATTATATCCTATCGAATAAATTGTATAGCTGATCGATCTCCATCACTACATTTAAATAAAATTGTAGACAATTAAATATAATAAAATACAGGTACCTAATAGCTGTTTTAAATAATTTTTTGAATTATATAATATTGTGTGCTTAATACTCGCTTTTGTGTAAACTCTAATTCCTTTGTAAGCGAAGTAGGTAGTATCTACTTGTATGTAGGTACTTATCTATACTAATAAATAAAATTGAAGTGTCTGTCTGTAATATCGAAATAACTACCTCATATTAAGCTCATATGGTTATTTGAACGCTACCATAACCGAATCACACGTTTTTAAAATTTTTGTCTGTCTGTCTGTCTGTCTGTCTGTCTGTCTGTCTGTCTGTCTGTTTGAACGGGCTAATCTTCGGAACGGCTGAACCGATTTTGACGGGACTTTCACATACAAGTAGAGAATTAACCAGGGAGTAACATAGGCTACTTTTTTAACCGACTTTCAAAAAAGGAGGAGTTGTGTTTTTCTACCTATGTACACCGATATCTCCGAGATTTCTGAACCGATTTGCGTAATTTTTTTTTTAATCGATAGAAAAACATTGCGACCCTGTTCTATAAAAAAATTGGATTCCAACTCCTCAATCCTGATGCTGTAGGGGACCTAATCCCCAAAACTAATGGGTTTTAGAAACTTTCGGTTATTTAAATTGATATTGGGGGTACCAATTAAAGACTTTATCGTTGAATGAACTCGAGTAGGTACATATCCAACTCCTCAACCCTGATGCTGTAAGGAATTGTATTCCGAAATCGTGGGGATCCCACGGGATTTTTGCGTTTTGGGGACGGGTTTCTACAGATAAGCTACTTTTTGTTCTGGAAAATCAAAAGTTCCCACGGGATTTTTAAAAACCTAAATCCACACGGGCGAAGCCGTGGGCATCATCTAGTTGAGAAATAAAATTCTTTAAACCGCCACAACCGAAATCTCTTACTCAGTTGAAAGACGATCGTCTCTATCTTCGATTTTCAATTCAGAAAAGATCCTACAGGGAATCGAACCTAAGACCTCTCAATGAATATACACGCGTACAGTGCGCGAGGAGAGCACTAATCGTGTAATCGACTTCCCACGAGCCCAAACAGTTTTTGCCGCCGCGCGCCGGCCGCGCGCCTGTGACTACCGCACTGTGAAGCGTGCACCTACAGGTTGTTTCAGTTAATAATAATTAAAATATCCACTTTTTATCATTCATCATAATTATCAACCCATTGAAGACGTATGGAGCAGAAACGTGGACACTGATGGCTGAGCTTGTCCACAAATTAAAAGTTATGGGCAGGTCACGTCTGTCGCTGAGGCGACGGCCGATGGGGCAGACGTGTTTTTGAGTGGGGACCACGTCCTGGCAATCGCTGTGTAGGACGACCTCCAACCCGCTGGACCGATGACCTCAAGAAGGCGGCGTGAACCGGATGGATGAGGAAGGTGGAAGACCGTGTTTAGTGGTGTGACCTTGAAAAGGTCTATGTCATTGAAAAGGCCTATGTCCAGCAGTGGTTGGTTAGGGGCTGATGTATCAACCCATTACCAGACCATGGTATGTCACGGGTCTCCTTTCAAAATGAGAAGAGTTTAGGTCGTAGTCCACCATGCTGGCCAAGTGCAGATTGGTTGACTTCACACGCCTTTCAGAACATTTTGGAGAACTCTCAGGCTTTAGGTTTCCTCATGATGTTTTCCTTCACTAAGCACCTATAAAGCAAGTGATATTTAATTGCTTATTAACTTATTATGATATCAACAAACTCCTTTACCTATCTTTCTTTAATTTAGTCACGGTTTAGAGGAAGGGTCATTGTCGGTAATTGTGGCAATTTAAATTGTAATCTAACTGCTCTATTCCGACAAAGTTGTAAGAGCTGCTTTTAACGGGTTTTAAAAAGCTTTATTTATCGTTGAGTTGGTTTTAGAAACAGTTCGAGTTCGCACTTCAAAGGCTAGCTACATACGTATCACGTAGTTTTTTTAAACTAATTCGTTGATCAATGGTATAAATACTGGAGTTGCTTATGTTTTTGAAATAATTTTTCAAACCTGTTTTTTTAAACAAAATAATAACAAAAAATGTTTCAACTCAGTTGAACCCAGATCAGTATGAGGCAAAGGTTGTAAGAACCACATTCATCTCCTATCAAAATTAAATCATCCTATCAAAATTAAATCATCCTGTACAAAAGCAAAATCTCGTTACTCAGACCACATCTGCGTCCCTCAAGCGTTCTTATATTTCTTACTGATGTAGACCTGCAGCCAAGTTGTCCACTGCACCTCAACGCAATTGTACAAATGTATATACACCTTTACACTTTCAGCACTGAAAATTGAACCCCAACAAGTTAGGAATAAGATTCAGATTAGACTGGAAGAGAGTTCGATATAAATCGATTTAGAAATGACTTATCGAAAATGAATGCACGTCTGGCGATACGGTCGAGAAAGGAAAGCACGTATTTGACGCGGTTCCGTAGAAAAAAAATCTTATTTCATTCATAAAATGAGTCGCATTGAGAAGACCGGAGGTTATTTTGTACTTTTTTCTCTTCTTACGTTTTAAGGCCTGGACACACAGAACGCGCGACGGCAGTGGCTTGGCATGACGTCACACTCGTGTGTGATTTGTAATACAAGAAACAGTAGGATCAGTACGAGATCATCTCGATAACGTTGACAGATTTAGAGTATCGAAATACTTTTACGTAGTAAAAATGTCCTGCTGACCAAATTTTGGCTATGGCAGCCAGTTTCAACAGAGATGAAGCCAGCAACGCAGAGAATATTATAGTGCATAAGTTGTACTAAGCACACACACACAGTACACACGTGAACAGTAACTACCTTGTAATACCCTGCATCTACAGGGTGACAGGTGGATCGAGGTTACGTCTACGGTCTGTTAGTTCCACTGGTTGATCCACTCAATGGGAAGATCTATTAGGAGCCGACATCGCTTCCGCCACGCGCTGTATCTGCCCAAGCCTTAACGGAGATTGATCAACGTGAAATGATGTCAAAACTCGTTTTTGTAAGTTGCATTGTACATTTAACACACTGTTTACACTCCAGTGGTTCCGTTACGGCTTTTATCCGAGGTACTTCGATTCGTCATTCGAGAGAAAGACGTTGGATTTTTGTTTCAACTAGGCACTCGTAACTCGGAGCTTCGACTGAGCTTTATGCGAGAAAACTCGGCATTGGAGTTCGTGAGAAATGTCAAAATGCAGACAAAAAGCCCAAATTAGACGGTTCATTTTTCGGGATTTTTGCTTTCATTTTCGGGGCTTCATCGATGAGTCATCGAAAATGAACCGTTTAAACACCGACCGTTCATCGTTCACAGGCACTGCGCCATAGCAAATATTGTGGCCGATTCTGTTGTACACAATTCTCTAAACTAAACTAAATTGACAGGTTTAAAAATAGTGCCATCCTTTTCTGCAGGGAGCATTGTGAAAGAGATAGGAATATATTTAGGCCCGTCATTTTAGTTTAGATTTAGAGATTGTGTACAACAGAATTAGCCACATTGTATCGTTCATTATTCATCGCAAAAATGAACGATGAACGAGGCACCGTCTAATTTGGAATTTACTGACATGTTCACACGTTCACGCATTCAAATAACGAGTTTGTGTCAACAGGCCGTAAACATAAACCCTTGGAAAATCAATAAGATTCCAAGGAATTTTTGAAAAACCTAAATCCACGCGGATGAAGTGGCAGACATCAGCTAGTCTGTTATAATCATGTCATGTAACTACATTTCACAAACAAAACTTGATAAAATTAATTCCGCACCAAATCTAATTACGGCTTTCTACTGTTACATAAAGTACCTACTTCCGAGTAGATACTTAGGTTCCTAGGGTGATCCGGCAACATTACGTAATCTTCAATTATAGACAAATTATTTTGTTAATTAGCTACGATTGTGCACTTTAATTTAATCAAAAATAGACGATGAAAAATAAATGAAACCCAATCATAATTTTCTTCTTTTATTTTAACTTCTATACATATTATATTATCAAAACTAAAATAAAGTGGGAATTTTTTGTAATGGGGCTATTTTGCGTATCTCAAATTTTTACATACTATCTCCACGCTTAATTACGTAACTTGAAACTGATTAGATTTTCAGGGAAATCGATCCAGCCATTTTTGTGCGAAAACAAAAAACTAAATAAAATACATTGGCTTATATGATAAAATATTTAATTTCTTATTCTTCACACGGGAAGTTAGTCGTGTGGATGTCGAGCTTTGAAAGCGAAGACTGTATTGTAGGTCTGTGGCGAAGACAAACGTAGTGAAAAACCTGTATAATATATATTATATATGTAAATCCGGATTCAGGTGAGAGAGGTTCTATATGTGTGACATCACTCACCTGATAACTCTCCCTTGTATTTCGACTTTGTCCACCTGTAGACTGTTGGATACTCTACTAGGCCTAGTATTTATATTTGTGAAAATTGTAACATTTCCATTACCGCAGAACGTATGGCATGTCACATGTCAAATCATAACAAATAATGACGCACCGCGTCGCGTCGGCATACGAAATGCCCCGGGGGACGCCGGGGCTGAGTGGTGCTGGCATAAATAGCTGATTATATGTACGGCTCAATCGGGGCGAGGTTGTGCAACCGACGTCGATGTGTTCTGACGTGTCCTGCGTTTGTGGCGAATTGCTGCAATTATACTGAGATCTGTGTCAAGAAACTGCGGGGAGGCTGGCGTGAAATGGTCAACAGAAATGAAAATCCCCTTTCTGCGTCGTATTCCTCATTGCAGTGGGCTCCCGGATCCTTCGGATATAAACTAACGGGCCGCGAAAATGAAATCAAACGCAGGTTGCGATCGGGTCCAATGACGGGACTCACTCGCCGCATGCTAGCCGTGCGAAGCCCGGACGGGTTGCTAGTAGTTAATAAAAATTGGTTTAATCAAAGTTGGTCCGACAGAAGTTTCTCAAATATTTATAACTTTCGTCATATTCTATTATCTAGAATATATATACATCATAAAATGTATTTTTGCACCTAGTGGTAGTCAGTTTGATATTTATTATATTTCAGAACTCATCTTTACGTTATCTCCGCACTCTATATTTCATCTGTGAAGTTAACTTTCTCAAAGTGTTTGACTTTTACGAATGTTATGTTATGTTATGTTATATTGTTACTATGCTTTAAAAGTTGATAACAGTTGATTTGTGTTTTAATTCAACACTAGTCGTGTTTGCCCCACTCTCCTCCGTTTGCAAAACGCCTTAAGCCGCACATAGCTATCATTACAAACGTACACGCGCATTAACTGATTATATATTATCATGATGTGTGCAATCCGGTAGGCTCTAGTTTGTGATAGTTTCAACCTCTTCAAGTAGAGCTTGTGAGTAGGTAACGACCTGTTAATATGCTACTGCGGGACAGAGGCTTAAGGCATCCTCTTTTATTGAAGTTCTTCTAAGCAAGTGCATTCCAACTTAGATTCAGAGGTTCCACCACCACCACTACAGCCTTTCTTCGTCCCACTTCTGGGCACTGGCCTCCTCTCTCATGGAAGAGAGGGATTTAGAGCTAGACCCGCCACGCTGCGCCAATGCGGGGTGTCTGGCTTTAACGACTATTGTCACATGATAGTGATAATAACCGGGACCGACTGCTTAACGTGCTCTCCGAGGCACGGGGGTTAAACACCACCAGCTTGCAACTCCGGACTGGCATGCGGCGAGAAAACGGACATAAACTAGG